>CM053573.1:126998855-127296355 GCA_028646485.1 Cryptoprocta ferox | reverse complement strand
TTTTTTATAAATGTTTATTCATTTTTGAGAGAGAGAGAGAGTGAGTGAAGGAGGGGCAGAGAGAGGGGGACAGAGGATCTGAAGTGGGCTCTGTGCTGACAGCAGTGAGCCCTACGTGGGGCTCGAACTCACTAACTATGAGATCTTAACCTGAGCTGAAGTTGGACTGCTCAGCCAACTGAGCCACCCAGGCACCCCAGTTTTCTTAAAGAACTTGAATTCAGTGGGGAAGCAAAATGAATACACATGAATGGTCCTGGTACGACCAATCTGAAATTTAGTTGTCATTCTAGATTCTCCTCCCCTCCCCCATATTTACTGTCTTACTAAACTCTGTCATTTCTACCACCTTAATGTCTCTTGAACCTGTACGCTCTCCACTTTTGCAGCCATACTATTAGTGCAGGCTCCTGTTGCCCTTTGACCCTATTGTGGTCGGGATGGTGTAGGTCATGCGGGGATAACAAACAGCCCCACCATCTCTGTGGCTTAACACAACAAGTTTCTCACTCAGGCAGCTTACCCAGCATGCATCATCTGGAGCTCTGCTTATCATAATCGCTAAGGGACTGGGCTGAGGGAGGTTTCATGATCACCAAGGCAGGGTAAAAAGATGAGATCAATCAGGCACGGACTCTCCAAGTTTCCACCCAGAAATGACACATGACACCTCAGCTAACATTTCATTAACTAAAGCATGTCCCACAGCCACACCCAGCCTCCCAGGGAGCCCAAAAGTACAGGCAGAAGCATATGTTCTAGAAGTGCCCAGAAGGAAGAAAGCTGGCAAGATTTGGTGCAAAGCGCCAGTGACTGGCGCATCTGATTTGACTGAGTAGCTCCCGAACAGGTCTTCCCGCTTTCTGCCTCACCTCCTCCAATTCATCCTCTCCACTGACCTTTCTTGAATTCAAATATGATTATCTGAGCATATTACCACCCTGATTAAAAATCCTTAATGGCACATATGTCACCTGAGATGAAGCTAAACGTGTTTGGCGTGTTGAACAAGCCCATTTAAATCTGGCCCCAGTCTCTCTCAGGTTTTCTTCTTCATCCACTACCGCTATTGAAACCATCCCCATCTATACCCAAAATACCATATGTTCCAGAAGCACCAGGTGGCACATCTTTTGTTACCTCTCCTCTTTCGCACATCCTTTTTTCTCTCCCTGTGCCAAGAATGACCCCCAACTTACGGCACTCTCTTCCTCTCAGAGGAATGGATCCACCAGGAATCATCTAAAATGTCACATTCACTGGGACTACCCCTTCACCCGCTGACATTCCCAGGTTGAGGTAAACTTTCTTCTGCTGCTCTCATGATGCCATGTACACACCTCTTCAAGTGTATCTATTGCCTGAGAGTTACTATTTGTTTAAGTTTCTCCCCCCGTAGATTTTGAGCCTCAAGATGGAAATGGACTGTGTTGTTTATGGGATGGACCTGACGTATAATTATTTGAAAATGCTTATGGGTATATGAAGGAGAACACACACACACACACACACACACACACACACAATCAAGTTCTAAGCTTTGGTATAGACTCTAAAGTCTATGGGAGTACTGAGTAAATGAAACACTAGTTTCCATCCAAAGGTTTATTAATTTTCTCTAATTTGTACATTTGTGTTATAGTGCTGATACAATGAGAATAATTGATGTGCTTTTTCTCTTTTGTCTTCTCAAGTACAAGCCCTTCACCCTAGTTGATGGGGCGTCTGTCTTCTCGGGGAGAAGATTAGGACTGTTAGACGTAGCATATAAAGAGAAAATAAGGTAATTTCCCGTTTCTGACATTCAAATTTAAGATTTTACAGTAAGACGATCATATGGCAAGCTGGGCTCTTGTATTAAGAAAAATTGTCTAAAATTAGCATACTGAAAGCCAGACTTGATGGGCTGGAGGGAGATTCAAACAGAAGAAAGGAGAAAGTTTGTCCCTTTTCGACTCCAGGGGGATTGTGGGCATGCAAAGAGAGCAGCAGGTGAGCCAGATAAGCAGATCCCTCCTGACTGAGTCTCTACAGGTTGGACGTGGAGAGAGAGAGGATTGTTTGATAATTGAGGATAGTACCAAAGGCAAAAAAAAAGTTCTCCTTCTGGGTCCCTTTCTGTCCAACCGCTTTAGATGATCTTTATTAATCTGAAATACAACCACATTGAAGTCAATGTGGCACTAAAGCAAGCCTGTGCCGTATACACCAGCCCCAGGAGGTCACTGTAGCCAGGTGAAGTTGCTGTTAACGTGGGCGGTGAAGTGGACCACCAGGGGCAGCTCCTCCTCAGAGCTCAGAAGGGTCAAAGGTAAGCCTAGAAGAGACCACGTCAGGCATGGCTCACCGTCAGGAGCACTGTACAAGCCAAAGAGAAAATCAGGGATGCCACAGATGCTGACCTCAGAGGCCAATAGGACACCCAGTGGTCTGTGAGGATGAGACACAACCTGAGACATTAGAAAATAACACACCCCATGCACCCGAGGAGCGGCCTGGCGCACAAAGCCCCTTCCCATGAACGTCAAGAGGGTGTGTAAATCCCACATCCCTCCTTCTGTGCAGCTGGACATACAGAGAAGATCATTGAAAAATTAATCAATTTTTAAAGAGACGGATACAATTATTGCATCAGTCTAAGCTTTGAGGCAAATTGGACATTTAGCTGGTATTTCTCTCACCTTCCAGTGAATGAGGGAATGGGAAGGACTCAATAAATAATGTTTCTTTGCTGTAGATCCAGAGTTAAATTTGCAAACCCACTACATATGTAATTGTGCATTTATATATGTACATTTAGGAGCACGTTTATTCCACCTTAGTCCATAAAGGATTTGATAACATCTTTTTTTAACATACCATTTGGACTTACATGACTTACAGGAGGAAAATAAATTTCAAATACATTTCAGTCACATATTTTTATTCCTTATAGTCTATGCAATAGTGGAGCCTGGACATATTGGTTATGGAATTCATTTATCTCAGGGAATTGTCCTTACAGAAAGTGGCAGCTGGTTTTTGTTATCTGCAGTAGAGACTTTTGGTGCTTTTAGAAGTCCAGCTCTCTTCTCCCAGGCACACAGGAGGATTGCATTTTACCACCCCCTTATCATGCCAAAGGGACTGTGTAACTATTTTTGGCCAATGTGTTGTAGAAAGTATGGTATAATCACTTCTGGGCCAACGAGATAAGCATGACCCCCAAGGGTCTCTTCCTCTACCCTAGTGACTGAAGAAGCCATATATTTCAGAGGGTGCATTGGTAAGGTGTGTCTATAAGTTCTGTGTGGAAGACAGGCCCTCTCCCTCTTGTGGGCCACGCGACATGAGTGAAAAATGAACTTTTGTTGTATTCATCGAGGGAGATCGGGGAGAGATGTTTGTTCCACAACATAACCTAAGCTATCGTGACTAATACATTATCCATAGTCAACATTTCTATATCTCATTTTCTCTGAAAATAGGAACCAACATTTTAAAAGGAAAATGGTATGGATATGGGAACAAGATACTTTAAGCTACTTAAAAGTACAATAAAATAAAATCAGCTTCTAACTATTCACAATAAGGACAAGACACTATCCCCAGTGTCATGGTCATTGACACTCAGATATTTACTACTATTACCTTAGCTTTCTACATTGTCAATGCCTCTTTGCTTTTCTAAGCTTCACCTGCCTCATCCAGATATTAAATGTGAACTATGAAGCACTGTCATATGAAAACACTCAACCTAGCTGCAAAATGGCAGGGTAAGATCCCAAATATTGATGTGCTATTAAAATATAATACTAGTAGAACAAAATATCCCATCATAGCCTGGCACATATCAAGACATTTTTCCTGAGCAAATGCTATTTTCTTTAGCTAGCCTTGTACAAAAGTATTGAATATCCTCTCAAAAAACTCAAAAATACTCATGAGTGAACTTAAAAGCACGGAACAATCTTTAGATATGCTTTTAATTTGGGAACTGAATTTTAAAAAACACCCTTTAAAGAGCAATTCATGAAATTAGCAATTCCCAAGAGGTAATAGCACATTGGGTGCTGCGCCTGTGGCAAAGTTCCAATTGCATGGGCCATTTTGTGGCGCCAGGCTTGGACTCTTGTAGCAGAGACGTCATCTTTATGATCCATCAATAGACAGCTCACTCCATAAATATGCACATAAATTCAAAATCTTAGCGGTGGTATTATTATCGTAATGGAAATACTATACATCTTAAATCAGTAAAGGTACCCCATTTAATTTAGAAGTCAAGTTTCTGTGACAATCTTCAACTGCCTTGAAGAATCCCATTTACTCTGTGACTCCTTCATCTCTAGTAATGGACCTTATTGTGTTGGTTACCTGAAAGTTGATTATGTTTAGGGACTTGGCAATCATCAATAGTCAATCACTTAGTTTTTGGTGGATCTTGGAGATGGTATCCTAGAGTATGTAGTAACCCACCTACTTGTTCATTTATTTATTCCCTCAACAAATATTTATTGAGTGTCTCCTATGTGACAGAAACCGTACTAAATACGGGGGATCCAGCAGTGAACAAAACAGACAAAAATCCTTGGCCTCATGGCACTTACACTATCATGGGACTGAGGGTCAGAAAATCAGGGTCCGAGGCTGAGTCTGCCACCAATGGGATGACAGTTTCTTTGATAAAGCCATGGGACTAGAAGAACTTCTTGACCCAAGGCATCACCTGAGAGAGTGTTTGGAAATATTTTGGGAGGCTTTTGTTGTAGTAATAATTGGGTGATGCTATTAACATTTACTATCAGAGGCCAGGAATACTAAACATTTCAACACAGGATAGCCTCTCACCAGCAAATACTGTTCCATCCAAAACGCAAATGAAATTCCCTCAGAAAAACTTCTGATGCTTTATAAGATTCCTTCCATCTCTAACACCATACAAATTTGGAAGAATTGGCTTTTATTTCTTCTTGGAAAAAAAACAACTAGGTGCTTGCTGTCTCAGAAAACACATCCAAGGAAGAAGATTCCTGATAATTCTTCATTTCTCTTGGATGTTCTAACTGAAAGTATAAACCTAGAGCCTCATGAAAATAAAAACACAAGCCAAAGATACATTTTCTTATTCCAAGAACATATTCCCATCAGAAAGGTGTTTGGATTTTTTTCTCCCAAAAAGAAAGTACAGTAAGTGTCTCTTACAACCTTGAGACAACTGTGGACATTCTCTATCAAAAGAGATGTCCAATTCATACCACAGACATAAGAAGCATAAGTTAACAAGTTAACCCGGAATCTGAGTCCATCCTGAATAAAATTCTGTGACTGAATTTACCAAACTGATCTTAGAAGAATCTCCAGCTCCTCCTGAACCACATTAGATAACGTCAGTGTTCTCTCTCTCAGCATTAATTTATGTATGTACTTCATATCTGCAAATGAGTTATATGATCATGTAACATGTTTCCCCTTCTGAAGCTGTCCTTCTTTGGAGATTTTGTTCACGTGCTTAGGGAAAAAACAAATAAATGAAATCAGTGGAGGGGAAGGACTGAAATTTTGCATTTCAGACTAATTCCTAGGTAATGGTGATGCTGCAGCTGCTGGCCCCTGAACCCCACTTTGAGAACCACAAGTTTCAACAGTTTCTTTTATGTACTTTATGGGCAGAGCAAATATTCCCTAGCTGTAGAATGCAGGAACTGATTCCAAAGTATGGCCATTTCTGATGCCTAATTTTGGTGTCAACCTGTGAAATATCAAAACTAAGGTTCTCAGAGTGGTTGAGGACCACTAATTATTAATACAATGACAACAAAAAAAATGCATTGGTGCTATTTGTACTCAGCCTAATGGGGAAACAAGTTTTCAGGGTAACAGAATTTCCTAGCCTTCATACTCTTTTAAAATAGCACTCCCTATGTGTTCCTCAACCCAACCAAATCTGGAGAATTGAATTCAAGCTTGGCACAGTGGAACCTGACCATCAAAGGGCAGCTAATAATTAAAGCCAACACTCCCCACAAACAGATTTGATTCTAGCTGAATTTGGTAGTAAGCGGGGGGCAGGGGTGGGGGTTACAGGTCATATTGCCCTTCAGGATATTCTGGGCCAGATGCCATTGACCTAGGACCATCTGAACTTCCTAAAGTCAGGATGTGCTCCAGCAGATATTCAGAAGACTTCATATGCGGACTTAGGTAGAGTCCTAACTCAAGGACACTTTGTGCCAATAACAATGAGTCAGTGATTTGAACTCTCTGAAGATTCCTTATCTGCAGAATGGGGACAGGAAGAGTTGTTCCAAGGCCGGTTGTGAGGACGTAATGGAATTATGCACATAAAAGACCTCTGTAAACAATAGAGTGCTATACAAGGCAAGCTTTTCAAAGTAAGTCCCATGTAATGGTGAGCCATAGGGAATAATTATGTTCTGTTTATGGCTGAAATTTCATGCAGCAGCCTAAAGGGGTTAGAATGTTCTGAACTAAATCTGTGAACAGGTATCCACAAAAATATGAAGGTGAGTTTTTTTTTAAGAGTAGGCTAACTATAGCTACAGCCTTAATACGTCATCCCATTTAATTAGAGATCCAAGTGGTTTTCAGGTCTCTGGGCATTCATACTAGCTTCTCTCATCTTTTTAATACACAAATACACACCCTGCAGTGTTTCTAAAATCCCCAGTGTGAAGAAAGCAGTTGTCCCCCACTGGCATCATCTAAAGCAAGTGTATATGCTTGACATATAGTAACTGGGAAATGTATTGATGCTTTACATTATGTAGCTTTCAACTTTGAACAAGAAGAACAAATTTGAAGGACTCACATTATCTGATTTTGAGCCTTACTATAGAGCTACAGTAATCAAAACAGTGTGGTACTGAAGACAGAATAGAAACATATATCAATGGAACAGACTTAAAAGTGCAGAAATAGAGCCATATATATATATATATATATATATATATATATGGTCAACCATGAAGGACTCAAACACTCAAAATTGAATATTTTTAAAAAATTAACCCAAATCAAAAAAAGTGGGCAAAATGTTTGAACAGAAACTTCATCAAGAATGTACAAATGGCAAACAAACACATTAAAATATGCTGAACATAGTTATTCACTGGAGAGGTACAAGTTAAAATCATAAAGAGAAACTGCTCTATATTTGCAAGAGAGGCTAAAATGGAAAAACAAAGAAAATCTAGCAATAGCAAGTATTGACAAGGACATGAAGCTGCTGGAACTGTCATTCATTGATGGTGGGAATGCAGAATGGTACAGCCACTTGGAAAAGCATTTGGTCATTTCTTATAAAGATAACCATACATTCACATGGTGCATGACACTCTTGAAAAAGACAAACTGTAGAGATAGACAGTAGATCAGCCATTGCCAGGGAGTGAGTGTGGGGGACAGGATGTCTGCAAAGAAGACACACAGGAGAATTTTTTTAGAATGATAAAACTATTCTGTACCTTTATTATGGAGATGGTTATATAACTGTATGTGTTCGCCAAATCTTGAGAACTGTACATTAAAAAGTTCATTTTACTGTATATAAATTATACTTCATTTAAAAATGAAGAAGGATAATGTATCATTCCATTTTAAGATGTAAGAGTATATTTATTATGGAATAGAGTCTTGAAAGTGGACATTTCCTTTCCACCTTCCTCTGGGACAATGACACAGCCTGGTATGCATAGGCAAGGGCATTGCACCAGATTGAGAATCGATGTTACAGAGATAATGATAACCCTCCTTGCTTTCCTATGACAACCCTTTATAAACCACACAGCTCTAGAATAATCAGTAGATAGTAGTATTTGTTGGCATTTATTGAGCATTTGACCGTTTATATCCATACGCCTTACACACATGATCTTATTTAAGCCTCATGGTTACTGTATGAGATGGATGTGAGTATAATCTACTTCTCGTAAATAAGGAAAACCAGCCATAGAGAAGTTAAGTAGGTGTCCCCAAATCACACAGTTAGCATATGGTGCAGCCAGTATTTGAGCCTGGGCTCCGAATCCGATGCTCTTAACCAAGGGAAGAAAAATAAGAAAGTCAGTCTGGTCTCTTCACTTTAAAAATTCTTTTAAAGTGTTCTTGGAGGTGCCTGAAAAGCCAGTGCAGCCAACTCTAATGGCTCCCAACCCTTATTATTAATGTCATATAGATACATATGTATACTTTAATTTAAAAGAACTCCTTGCCCTCCTCCTCTTTGTCACTGTTCATCTCGCCCCATGCACCAGCCAAATGGTGTACCAGGCTGTGTAGCTAACACTTGCGTAATAACTTAAGATCTCACAACCCCTCTATTTATCAGGCAACAATATTACCAAAAATAACCTCACACATAACTAAAGAGAGGAAACGAGGTGGGGGAGAATCTGTTGATAGGCTTGGAAATGTACAATAGGGAGCCGGCGGAACAGCTCTAACTTTCTGAAGTCACATCTTTGGGACATTTGGAGTAACCAAGGGTCCGTCGGGCCATCACGCAGGAGGCTGCAGAACTTGGATTGAGGCCAAGAGTGGGGAGACGGTACTGGGTTTCAGTGCTACAATGATTAACGTGTGGCATGTTGCAGCCGCGGCTGTGACAGAGAGACACAGAAAGAGAGGTGAGCACCCCAGTGCTGGAACGTACTTGGTCAAAGGAAGCCGCAGGCACCCTTCCAGATCCAGGGCCCCACTCAGCTCAAGGAACGTGAAAGTCTCCTTTTTTTTTCACACTGCTTAGTTTGCCAAGGTTGACATTGAATGCCATCTCCCACGCAGAGCTTCCCAAAGTCAGCAGAGTTAGCATAAATGGCCATGGCAGGGGGGGATGTGCTTCCTCCACACAGTCCAAGGGGACAAGTGGCAACGGGTAGAGCAGCTTTTTAGAAACCCCCCCCCCAGCCCCCGGGGTTGCAGAATATCATCAGTACTGATGAACTAATGAACCACAGGAATATGTCGCGGGTGGCTTTTATACAGGCCGTTCTGTCAAGATGCGGAACAGTGGGGCCCGCAGTGTGGCACTGCCTCTTCCAGGTACGGCTTCAATGATTTTTATCTCGGCTTGGAACACAAAGTGTGTTCTGATACTAATACTGATAAAAGCATAAAGGCTGACGCCATCTGCCATGGCAACTATCAAGATGGCAGATGCTTTTCATCAGCTTTATCTGAACTTTGCATTAATGGGAATTCAGAGACTGTGGGTGCATTTTCAAAAAAAAAAAAAGGACATTAAAATGATAGCACTCCTCTGAATAAAACCAATTCATCAAATATCAACCTATTCTCACCGCCTTTATTTCTCCTGCAAGAAAAATAAGAGGGAAAGAATCTTGCTCTGTTTGTGTTGTTGCTGTTTCTTTGGGGTTTTCTTGCGTGCCACTCTCCTTGGCCTGTGGCTTTATCCGGACCACTCTCGAGGCCTCTGACCCTGGGAAATTTGCGAGGGAGGCTGTCACCTCCTCCACGCTGCAGCAAATAGATTTTCAGTGTGCGATCTTTGAGCACAGGACACGCAACAAAATAGTGTGTGAGTGTTCAGAGCCTACCACAAGTAACAATAGAGGCATTTTTCTTTTTCTTTTCCTTTTTTAAGGTTATTAATTTTGAGAGAGAGAGAGAGAGAGTACGAGTGTGGGAGGGAAAGAGAGAGAGAGGGAGTGGAAAGGATCCCAAGCAGGTTTTACATTGTCAGCGTGGAACCTGATGCAGGGTTTGAACTCAGGAACTATAAGATCATAACCTGAGCTGAAGTTAAGAGCCAGATGCTTAACTAATTGAACCACCCAGGTGCCCAAGGCATTTTTCAAAGAAACAGAGGAGAAAGAGGAGGAAGAAGAGGAGGAGGAAGAGGAAGAGGAAGAGGAGAGGAAGGAGAAAGAGATTGAGAGAAAGAGAAAGAAAGAGAGAAGAAAGCATGTTCCAATAGGACTGTCTGGAGGCAGGATATATATTTGAAGTTTACAGAAGGCGCACCTCTTTGTCATTCATTAGTCACAGAAGAACAGGACAACTCACTATATCCAGAAAAGATGCTAATAATTTCAGCCCATAAGCTTAATTGTGTTGGCTAGGAAAGCCATATAGGATGTATACACGATGGTAATGGCAGGCTGTGTACACAATACTGTTCTGCTTCTCTGGCTTACCCTATATGATTTTCCACAGGATGTTTCCCTCCTTTTTCACATGTTAATTAAGTCAATTTTTTAAATCTATCTATCTATATATAAATGCCTTGATATGAGAAAGTTTGCTCAGACTTTTCCTATAAGTAAGATAGATGGGATTTCAAATAATATTTTTAATTATTTCCATATTTTTATTTCTATACCTTATGTATATATATATACATAAAACATAGAAATAAATATATATAAAGCATAAAAGTATGTATGTGTAAATCACACACACAATTGACCATTTATGTTTACATACGTATTGTTACATGTAGCATTGTAATAAAATCAACAGGATCATGTAAATTAGAAAGGTTCAAACACATGACATATAAAAAAGTTTAAAGTAAAAATCTTTATGGCTACACAAATGACTACCAGAAATTGGAGAGAGCCCTTGGAAAAGAATTTTTTCACCCTGAGAAGGGGAAGAAAAGAGGAAAATCAAAACCAGAGAAGATGAATAGTAAAAACTAAAAGAGCAACACCATAGTAGGGGCCATGAGCTCTTTCATGAAACTTGAGCTGGACCACTGACCCCCATCTGGCTCAGGGCTCAGGAAGATCTTGCAGAGAGCGTGGCAAGCCTGCCCAGTTAGATAGAAATATTCAACTGCAGCTGGTCACACAAAGAATTCTGCGAGAACTCTTGTTTTCCTGATCGTGACCAGGTTGATGGTGGGTTTTCCCCCAACATGAACACAGGAATATATTTTCCCCCTGGAATTTCTCCATTTAAGATTTACTCTCAGAGATGTTTCCAATTTTTTTTATGGAAGGAAAGAAGGAAGAAGGAAGGAAGGAAAGAAGGAAGGAAGGAGAGAAGAAGGGAGGAAGGAAGGGAAGAAGGAGGGAAGGGAGGGAAAAGGGAAGGAAGGAAAGGGGGAAGGAAGGGAGGGGGGAAGGAAGGAAGGAGGGAGAAAGGAGGGAAGGAGGGAAAGACAGCCTGTGCAAGAATGAGGGTATCTGCTGGCATGCTCTGCACCGAATCCCACGCAGCATTACAGGGTGAAAGTCCGTGCCCCATGAAGACGTGGTGAACAAAAGCTGTCTACTTTTCAAACGAAAAGGAGAAGGTGGGCTATATTTCAAGAAACAAACAATTGCATTTCAACCACCTTCATATGTCCATCAATGTCTCATTTAATCATTTACAACTTCCCTCGGCTCCCTCCACAGATTTCTCAGTACGAGCCATTATTTTAGAGGGGAAAAAAAAGTGCAAACTCCATACTATTCATAAGGAAAAAACATGTTTTAATGGATCATTTTGTTATAATAAATGAATATCTAGCCACTTAGTCGTAACAGCCCAATTAAGTACTAAATAAACAAGTTTATGTTTTTAAAAGGGACCAAAAAAGGTAGAGTCATATAAAAGGAAATGCTATTACATACTAGGAGCAAATCTGTAGCAATAGGATATAAATACAAATCTTATCAGAATAAGATGGCTAAGAAAAGGAAGACTGAAAGGATGGAATAATGAAGGACAGTCTCAAAAAGTGTCTTAAGTAGCAAGAAGTATCTGGAAAACAGGGTTCCAGTGCTGGCATCCACTCTCGCTGCGCATTCTTGTACAGGTCACTTATGTTCTCCAATCCTTGAGGTCTCTTTTTAAAATGGGGTTGAATTTTAGTCTTTCTCATGCTTTTAAAATAAAATACAAAACATTGATGTGGTGGCCAACGTAGAAGTGCCAACTTTTTTGTTTTATCCACAAAGGGCGACAGAAAGCATCACATTTAGAGCCAGCATTTCATAAGAGATGGGAAATTTTAAACCCCTAAATGAGAAGACATCATATCAAATAAAGGACAGTCCTCTGATTTGAAGAAACTTACTCTTAGGGAAACCTCAGCACTTCATCTTGGTTTTTCTCATTGCACCATAAGCCAGCAAAAACTTTGTCCCAGTCTTGTCCCCATCCATGTGTGGGCATTTGAGAATCACTGGAAGTGATGTTCCTTTTCTACCACAAACAACTCTGTGATTCAAAAGCTTGATGTCCCTTCTAAACTCTCACCTCCAAGTGAAATACCATCCAATCAACTTGACCCCTAATGCTTTGCTGATGAACAGTAAGAGCTATGTTATCCTACCATAAAAAGCGGCCTTGAGAGGGAAACAAATAAAAAGAAGTATTTTCATTTGTACAATAAACAGATCTCTGAAAATTTCGTATAAACTAATTTTTTGGTAGATGACAATATTTTAAAGGTACCACAGGACCTTTTTTATCCAAACTGATCCTACAGAAAACTTCTCTTTAAAAAGGAAGAGTTATATTTATAAATCAAAGAATAACCTATTAATACGTCTTCTGTGTAAATCTGCGTTTTTATATACTGGGGTTACTTAAGCAGGGTCCATATGGATCATTAAAGATAACCTGATAAAGGCCAGTTCAGTACTATGAATTTATTTACAGTAAGGGTCTAATTATAATTCCCATGAGCAGATACCTCTACTATAAATCTCCTCAAAACAATAATACATATAAGTATTCCAATGTACTAGGAAAACCACAGGGCTCAGAACAATAAAATAATAGCTAATATACATTAAGTACATAGTATGTATCAGGTGCTGTGTATGCATCATCTCGTTGAATTTTCAAAATACTCCTATGAAATAGATTATGTTATTATTCCCACTTTACCGATGATTAAGTTGTGGCACAGAGAGAGCAAACAACTATCTTCGGCTTAGGCATCTAGGAAGTGGTAGGACCAGGATGGAAAATCAGAATCTGACTCCAGACAGGTGCTCTTCCCCATTCTGTTCTCCACCTGTGAAGAGTTTCTGTAACCCCACGTGGAAGGGTGGCTACATACAGATCGGTGGTGGAAGGTTTCCCTGGAAATGCTTTCATGAGGGCACCATCACTATAAATCACCAGCCCCCACGGGCTGGGAAAGGTAGCACTGTAATTGCATTTGCCTGCCTTTCCCAATTGGTTGAACTCAGTTAGTGGTCCTCAAATGCTAGTTGCAAAAATCCCCTGAGGTACTTGCTAAAAATGCCAATATCCAGACTCCATCATCAGAATTTTTGATTTTCTCTGGCTTAGATGAGTGGAAATGCTCTATAATAATTTTATAAGCCAATGAAGGCTCACGTTTGATTCTTAGGCCTCCCTTTGCCTCCATGGTAACAAATGGCATTCCAGAACAGCAGAATCTGAAGCCATGCATTGAACTAGCTAATTTCTAAAAACACCCCTGGGTTCTTTCAATGGAAATGTTCTTTTGCCCTGACTTAGAAACACCCTGAGTCAGATGATGTTTAAGTTTCATTCTAGTTCCAGCTCTTTGAATTTATCCTCATAAATAATGTCTCAACCTTATAGTCTCTGTAATTATTATAATAGCGGGGTTTGCCTATGTACTATTAATAGAGTGATCTGCAAACACTGACAGAGAATAAGATATAACTAGCTCTCATCTCTCTCTCTCATTCATTCATTCATCATATGTGTTTTGCTCAACCGATATGTCAATTAATGAACTAAGTGCTGAGGATTCAACAATGAATACAACTGTTGTCACTCTTGCCCATATGGACCTGACAATCTAAAAGGAAGTAGCTGTATTAAAGAGCTGTTAGACATCTGATAAGAATCAGTACAGGTTGCAGATGAGCACATAGGAGGGGGACATACCTATATTAGTCAGGTTAAGTTAGGATATGCTGTTAGTAACAAAGTAAGCACCAAAACTCAACACAACAAAAGTTTCTTTCTTACGTGTGTCCCATATTCAGCATAAGGGCCTTCACTCCACATGGTCATACAGAAGTTCAGACTGAAAGAGATTCTACCATCTAGGGTGTTCTGTATCTCCACAGTGAAGGGGGGAGGGAGCAATCAGACATGAGCTTACCGTGTTCATGGAATTGCTATGTGCCTCTTCCATTCTCCCTTCATTGGCCAATAAAAAGTCACATGACTCTGCCTAACTATGAGGGGGCTAGGAAATATAGAGGGGCAACCAGAATGTTTGGAAACCAATATTATGAGTCTCTGTCAGATGACGTAGTCTGGGGCAGAGGAGTGAGAGGAGTGTCCCCTGAATAAGTGAAGTTTAGATTGAGACTTGAAGGTCAGGTGAAGGGGAGGGATGGTAACAGCAAAGGGAAAAGGGGATTAGAGAAAAGGGTGCTTCAGACACAGGGATCCATACATGTGAAGTCCCAGTAGCAAGAGAGAGCATGGCAAGTCTGAGGAAATGAAAGCCTGCAAAATGGCTAGACAGTAGAGATTAAAGCAGAGTCTAAGAAGTATGTGTCATTTGTTGATTTAAGCAAAGACAGACAGGAAGTCATTGAAAGTGCACTTATTTTAGGGGTGCCTGGGTGGCTTAGCCCATTAAGCATCTGACTCTTCATGTCGACTCAGGTCATGATCTCACGGTTCATGAGTTTGAGCCCAACATCAGCCTCTGCACTGACAGTATGAGCCTGCTTGGGATTCCCTCTCTCTCTCTCTCTCTCTCAAAATAAGTAAATAAAACATTTTTTAAAAAAGAAAGAAAATTCATTTATTTTAATAATAATTTTGGATAATCAAGTCATCAGTGTCGTTTACGAGTAACGTCAGGGTTAAAGTAACTATGAATGGTATCTATTTTGAAAAGAAGTTTAGAGGGAAGCCATCATAAGATGTTCCTGGAAGTAAAATATCACACCTTATTCATATTGCCTAATGGGATCAACCAAGTGATAATCTGTTAATTACCAAATACTAATCCTTAAAACAGTGGTTTTTCTATCTTGGCTGCCCACTAGAATCCCCTGGGAAGCCTTTAAGAATCCCAAAGCTCAATTAAGGCAGAATTTCTGGGTGGGGGACCCAGGCATCAATAGTTCTAAAACTCCCCAGGTGATTCCAATGTGCAGCCAAGGATGAGGACAACAGCTCTACAGGCTTTCAGGAACAGTGACTCTCAGTGGGACACTGAGCATGAGAAGGCATGTGGGAGTAACCTGGGGACTTTCTGGCACTACCCCTCACCCCGATTGTGGTAAGCCTCTCCCCTTTGAAGAGGAAGTATCTTCCCACTGGGAGACAAGCACAGCAGGGAGTGGAAGGCTGTGTTTTTTTAAACATAGTTATTTTTTTTAATGTTTTTTAATGTTTTATTCATTTTTGAGAGAGAAAGAGACAGTACGAGCAGAGGAGGGGCAGAGAGAGAGGGAGACACGGAATCCAAAGACAGGCTCCAGGCTCGGAGCTGTCAGCACAGAGCCCGATGCGGGGCTCGAACCCATGAACCGCAAGATCATGACCTGAGCCGAAGCCGGACGCTCAACCGACTGAGCCACCCAGGCGCCCCTGGAAGCCTGTGTTTTTAATGGGATTGTTACATATCTCTCAGATGTGTTAGAGGTATAAAAAAAGTGGAGAATAACTGATCTGGAGTGTCACTGTCAAACAGAACTTTCTGTGATGACGGAAATGTTCTATAATCTATGTTGTCCAATCTAGTTGCCATCTCCCACATGTAAGAATTGAGCACTTAAAATGAGACTGAGGTGATTCGGGAGCTGACTTTTTTACATTTTATTTTTATTGTACTTGATTTAAGTTGGACCAGACAGAGCCAAATGCACGTAGCAGCTAGTATATTGCACAGCACAGATTAGAGCCTTACCCTGGAACGGTTGTCTTATAACACCTGACAAACCCACACATGCATGTGTCTGTTGCTTAAGAATATTGCATTTAGGATCCATCATTTTTCTTTAGAAAATGCCACCTTTCAATCAAGGTGTGTGGGCAGATAGTTTGGACGGTTTGTCCTGTTAAATTCACTTCTTAATGTGAACCAGCAATGACTTTCCTCGTGATACTCACACAATAGTGAGCTACCTGAAAGCTACTAGCTTTCAGGTCTGGGACCAGCTTTCAGGTCTAGGACCATGAACTCAAATATCTAAGGGTTTTAAGCAGGTAAAATAAATAAGAAGAGCTTGGTATTTGCATATCACACGCAGAGAAATAGTGTTCTTTCCACAAAGAAGTATGCTTTCTGCCGTTTTTCTGGAAATATGAGCCTCACTGTTTTGCTATCCTGTTCCATCCCCTCTCCTAGCCTACTGTAGGCTTAGCCAGCCCTTCGTATACCAAACGCAAAAGGAAAGAACACTTCAAAGGTCAGAGACCCTGAGGTAGGAGTGGTTGGTATTGGCCACGTCAGAAACACAGTAGCAGGATAGAATTTTAAGGCTGAAGGAGACCTTTGAGGTCAGCAAATCTAAGGGCCTTGGAAAAGGTCTACCTTTATCATGCTCTAGTGTTTTCCTCTCTAAAATGGGACTATTTATCTCTTTACCATACTCACCTGAGGCCATAGGACTAGTTAGTGCCAGATCCAAAGCTAGACCATAAGTGACTCTGCGAGATTCCTTTCCATTAAACTCTGAACCAAGTTTCTTGCAACAAGCTGATGAAATCAGACCTGTGGACGTGCTTTGCAAGTTGTAAATTTCTATACTCTTATCTATTGCTATCGTTACTACTTATCTAAAACACCACCCACAAAGCCATAGCATGTTCAATTTCAGCGTATTTCTCATTATAATTTAGTTGTTCCAAACTCTACCAGCTTGTAACTATCATATAAGTTTCTCGCATCTGTTAGGAATTGTTTTTAGCTGCTAATAACAGAAACTGGCTATAAGTGTGGCTTTGGAGAGAGATTATTATTTGCTCACAACAATGGAATCCAGACTCTGGGACTGGTAGGGAAGTCACCATCATATTGGTAGTGCAGTCAGCGACTGAATAATCTCCAAAAGCAAATTTGGGTTTCCCAGTTTAAGGCAAAAAAAAAAAAAAACAGGTTGGGATTTTTAGATGGCAATTTTTCTCATTTTGAAAAAAGTCAGACGATCCTGTCTCTGCCTACTACAGGAAGCTATGGGAATTTCGGAACACATTGCCACAAAGTGATGACTTAGAGTAACCAAGAAAGATTATACCATGTCCCATAAACAATATAATCATAATCCAACCATTTATATACAATCCAAGGTCAGTACATATAAATCTTTTATAATATTTCTAGTTACCTGCTGATAGGTTTCTGGAAGTGGAAATAGAGGCTGTAGACATGTATTCGCAAAATGCCTTCAGAAAGTTTGGAACCACTTCTGGTATCACTAGTAGGGTATGAAAGCTTTTCTCACAATAAAATCACCAAAGTTGAGAATATTCTACTTTCTCCCCCAAAGATAGGGAGGGAAGGAAGGAGAGGGATGCAAAACTTGGCACTGACATGTTGTTTATTTTTCACCCTTTGAATCATGAACGAGCAGCCATGAAATGTAGTTGGATGAGTGTGATCACATTATAATGGAGGTTGCCATAAAGTAACCCCATAAAATAGTAGTGATTGATAAGACAAGAAAATCATTGAAGTCAAGAATATTCATCAAAAGACAACCTGAATGGTATAAAGAGGGAGGGTCTTAAATTTGTGTGTTCTTCAAAATTTTGTCATCTTATTTTGATACTCTTACCTTTCTTTCATTCTCCACACACACACCTACTCCACACACACACACACACACACACACACACAATCCTTTAGGAATCATTGGATAAAAACTTAAACTGTTCTTATCCAGATATTTCATGTAGTTTCAGATTTACTAAAACAAAAATCAACAAAGTACTAACCAAATCATTGCAAATTATTAGAATTTATCTGATTTTTGAGATCAAATTGGGAGGTTAGCTGACTGTAGTTGATAAAACTGCTCTAAATCCCCAGTTGCTTTGGCACTTCTGGAATGAATATACATGTCTAAAATGAATACAGCTATTTCCAACATGGAGGCTTTGAACAAATATTTACATTTTACCATTATTACGTGAATATATGCAAAAGAAGCACAGGATCGGTATGAAGGTGTGTGATTGGGTGAAGCTTTTTAAGCAAAACTTTTAGGAGAAATTGAACTTTAATCAGAATGCTTAAAATGGAGAAATGAGATTTGGAAGATGTTGGGAAGGCATTGAAACATAAATGTGAGGGGTGCCTGGGTGGCTCAATCGGTTAAGCATCTGACTTAGGCTCAGGTCATGGTCTCACAGTTCATGGGTTCAAGCCCCACATCGGGCTCTGTGCGAACAGCTCAGAGCCTGGAGCCTGTTTCAGATTCTGTGTCTCCCTCTCTCTCTGCTCCTCCCCTGCTCACGTGCTGTCTCTCTCTCTCCCAAAAATAAACATTTAAAAAATAAATAAATAAAATAAAATAAAATAAAATAAAATAAAATAAAAAACATAAATTTGACATTGCTGGGGAGGGAGAGAAGGAGATAAATATGTGAAAGAGGGCCAAATCTAGCATAGGCAGGTGGTTGACAAGGAGGTAGAAACATGTCATATGGTCACTTCAAACAGGCAAATCCAGTTCAAGTTGCTGGAGGCCTTCAACGGCAAGAGTGGAAGATTTATTTGAATAGAGCCCTGAAGGACCACTACAGGATTAAGTCACTGGGTATCATGATCCCAATGCCAGTCATGAGAAATCATTTTGGCAGCCATGTACCGAATAATTTGGAGTGGACAGATACAGTGTGTCAGAGTCAAGGACGAAGAATATTCTGGTAATCCAAGAAGTAAACCAGAAACGGGATGCAGTAGAGATATAGGGAAGATTTGGAAGACTCCAGGTACCTCAAAAAAGGGCATAGGAAATATCAAAGCAGCTCATAGAACAGGTCTGTTGGGAGCAGTGCTCTTTTTTGGCAAGGGCACCAGCACCAACATGGCGGTTGTCTTCTTTGAGCATGGATATTGCTTCCTTTGCACCCAGAAAACCTTAGCAATTTGCCTCCTACTTCCCCTCATGAGTTCATTAGAGCTCTCTCATGTCTGAATGTCTCCAAACACTTCTCGAGCCTATTTATATCATTAGCAGGCGTGGTTTCTTAGTGTAAACAGTTGCCTTTTGCGGGGACTATTTGTGACCAAGGACAGATAGAAAGAAACTGAAGATCACCCTGAAACTGGGGGCTGAATGGGCCACTGGATAATAGAGATAGCAAAGGAAGAAAAAGCAGTAGGGGAAAATTCCAGCAGCTGAAGAATAGGAAATGGATTTGGGGCAGCAGAGACACAGAATGCAGGCCAACAACAATTACTGCGTTATAATGGGGTGGGGGCTGGGGGAGAGTCTCCACTTGGAATGCAGTGAGAGCAGTCCTACAAGACGGATCGCATTAATATGAAAAGAACATTATTGAAATCAAGAAGGTGCAACAGAGGGCAACCAGAATGATACAAGGACTCAAGGACCTTAATTATTTACAAAGGTGGAAACATAGTTGCTCTACTTTCCTCTGTAAAGAAAAAAAAAGAAAGAAAGAAAGAAAAAAGAAAATGGTCAAGGAATTCACCAAGAATGTCCTCAATTTCCAAGGTAGCAGAATAGAGGGAGATTTGCAAGGACTTAATGCCAAAAAGAAAGAAAAAAGAAGGGCTGTGTACTTAAGCCCAGAAAGAACATGGTATTAAATAAGTTTTAGCGGGATTTCGTTACAAAAGCAGGGGTAAATTTACAGTGCAAACTATGTGTGTACTGTACATATGCATATGTGTATTTATACAAATACTATATATTTTAAGGAGATAAGCATTACAAAGGAAAGTAATTATGGGGTGGCACAATTGCAGACTCAACTAGACTTACAGGGATTTCCTGCTCTAAAATTTCCTGTGTTCCATAACCCTTCCATGTAATTTTCAATGTTTTGAGTACCCATTGGCAATACAGACTAAACACTAAAACAATCTAGAATGATATTCAAGTGAAACTTACAGGAAAATAAATCTGATCTTGAGCTGTCAAATCACCACTTAAAATACAGTGTATTGATACTCACACTAAGGAACCTCTAAACATGCCTTCTGAGGAATAAACCACAGAAGCACTGAAAATCCATTTTACCCCAGCCAACAGGTACCAAACCCACACCAAACTCACAGGACTCTGGTAGTTTCAATATACGTTTTGACTATTGTCACAAATACTGTAACAATATTTGTTAAATTCCTATCATACACTCTGTGATCTATTTTGCAAAGTAAAATAAAGCAGAAATGTCGGGACTGGCCCTATTTACAATAAGTTACTATTTAGCTTTTCTTTTTCACAGCTGTATCCCCAGAACTGAGCGCTGTGCTTGGTACTTGGTAGGTGCTCAATAAATCAAGAATAATAAGGGGACATCACCGGCTATTGCTTATGGAGAACCCATTAAGAGCCAGGTTTCTTGGATACATTCTGACATTTAATCTTCATGAAGACTCTGTGAAGTAGGTAGTTTGATCCCTATTTTATGGGGGCACAGAGAGGCTAAGTATATTACCTAGAGGCACACAGACTGCAGGTAGCAGAGACAAGACACAAGCTCAGACTTGTACATTTCCCTCTAAGCCACAGTGTATCCTTTGATCTAGTTGTGAAAACAAGATAAATGCATCTGAAACAACAGTAAGTGATGCAAAATGGAAAATCCTTAAGAGCTAGCAGGTATGGCCCAAGACTTCACATGTTAGATTCAGAGCAGGTGCAGCCTGGAGTGGTTAGGACTCCTTAGAAACGGGATCATGGAATGGGCCCTGAATGGTGAGAGGATCTGAGGGAAAAGTCACCCCCAAACCAGCTGTGTGGTTAGCTAGCTGTAAAGGTTAATGGTTGCCAAACCTGGCCAAGCAAGTCTGAAATAGCATTGAAAAGAATCACAGATGTAGAAAACTGGTATGCATATTTCCCTCATGATAATCTCTTTGTGATGGGAAGAGGGAACAGTGTTTAAAAACCCTGGCTCTGGGGATGCCTGGGTGGCTCAGCCAGTTAAGCCTTTGACTTCAGCTCAGGTCATGATCTCACGGTTCTTGAGTTCGAGCCCCGCATCAGGCTCTGTGCTGACCACTCAGAGCCTGGAGCCTGCTTCAGATTCTGTGTCCCCCTGTCTCTCAGCCTCTTCCCCATTTGTGCTTTGTCTCTCATCCTTTCTCAAAAATAAATAAACATTTAAAAAGTTCTTTTTAAACACTGACTCTGGCCTACTAAATTTTTGAGGGAAGGTTGGTATAACTTGCAATACAGAGAAGGCAACATTTTTATACTACTCCTTTCTATTTCTGCCTAAGATTTCGGCTGAGCCACATTAAAGAATGAATGGTAATTTCAAAATTTATAGCAGTGCTTTGTGCTGCCTAAGCTATGCTGACCCAGACAGTAGCCACTGGCCATATATATCTATGGAGCATTTGAAATGCGGGTGGCCCAAATTGGGATGTGTAAATGTAAAATCCACACCAATTTTTTATGGAAAAAAAAAGAATGTAAAATATTCCATTACTTTTATATTAGTTACATATTGATAATAGTTTGCATGTATTGGGTTAACTACAATACAGTGTTATCATCAATTTCACGTTTCTTTTTTCTGTGTTAATGTGGCTACTAAAAATTTTTACATTACCTATGTGGCTCGTGTTCTATTTCTATTAGTCATCTGTTAGTTTGCTAGGGCTCGCCACAGGTCAACACCATGCCAGAAGGAAGAGGAGGGGAGAAGATGTTTTGGGTTGAGGATGATACCTCCTGAAGTGTTTTAAATGTGTTTTGATGAGGGCCTGAGGCAGGGGGCAAGAGGGTGCAGAATTCCTTACTGGGCTTAAGAAAAAAGGAAGCCGAGGCAAAGACAAAGCATAGAAAGGCTAGGCTGAGAAATGTGAATGAGTGCAGAAATAGGGAAGTAGGAGGAATGATCAACAGGGTCACTGGAAATCAGAGATTGAAGAAAAGGAAAGTTGCCAGTACATTCTGTGTGGCAAGAATTCCAAGACGACTTTAAGAATGGGAATATTGGGGCGCCTGGGTGGCTCAGTCGGTTAAGCGGCCGACTTCGGCTCAGGTCATGATCTCACGGTTTGTGGGTTCGAGCCCCGCATCAGGCTCTGTGCTGACAGCTCGGAGCCTGGAGCCTGCTTCAGATTCTGTGTCTCCCTCTCTCTCTCTGCCCCTCCCCCAATCGTGCTCTGTTTCTCTCTGTCTCAATAATAAATTAAAAAAAAAAAAAAGAATGGGAATATCATCTAAGGTTTACTATGTGCCTGTTTTGCTGGGACTGCTGCTGTGGCAGCCTTTTTTTTGACCAGCGACACTGTAGCTACCTAGCAGCAAAACACACAACTGCCTTGTGCAAGTCTCTGCCTTGAAAAACCAAAGCAGAGGGAGGGGATGGGACAGCAATGAAGGAGCACCTGCAGAAGGCAGGTTGTGAAGGAAATCAGGAATCCAGCTGCTGAAAGGCACTGGAGACGTAGAAGAAAGGTGAGTTGGTTGAGATTCTCCATCAGTGTTGACCTGAAGCTTATGGAGAGGTCGGGGTGGGTGGGTGGAGAGCTCATGGTCTCCTACCATGTAGAGAATGAGGGCTTGAACCCATCTCATTTCACTCTTAAAGAAAGTATAAGGCCACAAGGCTGGAGTGTTGGGGGATGCCCTGATACTTGGCTTTTGAGTCCTGCCTGAGTGAAATTCATGTTTGCCGATGATTTTCTACATCACCTCATTTAAACATGTCATCTTACTTGATTTTCAAAACAAACATGTGAAGCAGACAACTATACCACACCACTTACCATTCCCATTTTATGGGCGAGAAAACGGAGGCTCAGAGGATTTGCATGATTTTTGGAACTAAAATATCAGACATATTCAGTGCGATTGCAGCCCACCCGCAGCTCTCTGCCATCCTCACCCCCAAACAGTGCAAGCATACACACACACACACACACACACACACACACACAGACCTGTTCATGTGTGTGGTCAGAATCTCTCACAATCCATTGTTCCTCCTTGTAAATCCATGTATTAACCAATTCTAAACACTTCTGGTGGGGTAGCAAAATGCATGCTGGGAAATTATCCCAGAAGTTCATGTCAAATTGAACAATATATTTTAAAAATATCAGCTATTTGTGTCTTGCAGGTATTTTACCAGAGCTATGGCCTGAATTGGGTGAAATATCTCTGCACCCCAGATGTGTTGTCTTTTTTACAGTGATTTTGCCCTGGGAAAAGATTTGGAGAAAGAGGATTCACTGATTTAATATGTTTCTTTATTTTTTATTTTTTTTAATGTTTATTTATTTTTGAGAGAGAGAGAGACAGAGTGCAAGTGGGGAAGGGGCAGAGAGAGAGGGAGACACAGAATCCGAAACAGCCTCCAGTCTCTGAGCTGGCAGCACAGAACCTGACGTGGGACCTAAACCCACGAACTGTGAGATCATGACCTGAGCCGAAGTCAGAAGCTTAACCAACTGAGCCACCCAGGCACCCCAGGTTTAACATGTTTCAAGAGGGAAAGACGATGCCTTAAACTTTTTCTCCTTCTGTCAGCATAGAAATGAAAACATATAAAGTGGGGAAAGGGGGACATTTCATTCAGTGACAGATTTTAAAATTTTTACTAAGCTTAGTTCTCCTTATTCGATATACACTACTTTCCTCCCAGCATGACTGTCCATAAATCCCTTCCCTGATCCCAGTAATGGTGCCACAAATAGTATGTGTCAGTGATGTAGGACTCTACCTTACCTTAATGTCTTTTTATAGGTGGTTGTTTGATTTTCCTGTAATCAAATGGGAATTTTTGGGGCGCCTGGGTGGCTCAGTCGTCTGAGTGTCTGACTTTGGCTCAGGTCATGATCTCACAGTTGGTGCGTTCCAGCCCCGCATCCGGCTCTGTGCTAACCGCTCAGAGCCTGGAGCCTGGTTCTGATTCTCTGTGTCCTGCTGTTTGCCTTTCCCCTGCTTGCACTTTCTCTCTCCCTCTCTCTCTCTCTCTCTCTTTCTCAAAAATAATAATAAAGAAAACATTTAACAAAAACAGGAATTTTGATTATGGGACAAAATAATATGTCCCAAAATATGGGACATTCCTGAAGACTCCCCAAGTCACCTCACTCTAGTTCTTGCTACTCAGAGTCTGACCCGCCGACCCGCAGCATCAGCTTGTCTGGAATGAGCTTGTCCGGAATGCAGGTTCTCGGGTCCCAGGTTAGATTTACTGATTCAGAATTGACTCTTGAAAGCATCGGCAGCTGACATCCTTGGAAGTTTAAGAGGCGCTGCTCTAGCCAATTCTCAGATATAGCACCTAAATCCCAACAAAGCAGAATTCTAAGCCCCAGCTACAGTGACACTGGGGGTTGAAATCACAGGCAGACTCTTCGGTAAGAACTTCACAAGCCAGAGAGCAAAACCACAAAGTAGGGTGGGACCATGGCAGTCTGGAGCACAGCACCTATTCCTACTTCAAGTGACACCTGAAATTCCACAGTAGGCTCCCAAGCTATTATTCTTCAGGGACGGTCCCCGCACAACCAAACAGATTGCCTAGCATTGCAGCCAAAGCCAGAGGCCCGGGACTGGCCATTGTTGCTCAGTGGGGAGAAGTGTGAGAAAGGGTATGGGGTCTCAGAATTGGGGCAGGAGTGAGGGGGCAGGGGCAGAAACGGATCAAGAGAAAACGCAGCTTAAATGTGCTGGGCAGCCAAGGATGAGTCACAACCCTTTAGAAAGAGGAGACACGGACAAAGCAGGAAGGGATAACGATGCCTTTCTGAGGCTGACTGAATCACAGGACCCCCTAAGTCTAGATGACAGCACTCCCTGAAGAATAAACGGCTTTCTTGGCTTTCCTAGAGGAGATGGCAGAGCACACGACATGAGTCACCAGCCCACCCTGCAAAATCCTGCCGTTTTCCTGACAGCTTTTAGGGCCGAGGACTTGCCCTCAGGCCATGAGTCCCATCAACATTTACATGCCAATTCCGAAGTGGCAAGTGTGGGAGGAAGAGAGCCAAGTGTCTGATACACTTCAAAAATCATCTCATCATCATCATCATCATCATCATCATCATCATCGGAAGGTCTTTAACCTGTTAACGATGCATTGACAAACCCTGAGTTTGCCGTTATTGGAAGAAATGATGCTGGGGCCAGAACTGAGACTGCAGATTGATTGATTTTTTTAATTTAATATTTGTTCATGGGGAGGCTGGCTTTTTTATTGTGGCGGCACCTGCTAGTGCCATTATAGTTACAAGGCCTGTTGGAGAGGCTTTATGGTGAAGGCTTATTTCTATTATAAATACTGGTTGGGGCTGGTGGTTAATATCCCTACAGTTTCCTGTTATACTGGGCTCAATCAAATCTGGCCCATATTGTTGAATCACACACATCATCTCTGCATACAAAAATTTTAAAATAAATGTTAAGCCAAAATCAACATCATTAATTAAGTTGTGGAGAAAATATTACCCAAGTCATCCCTTAAATTAATCACTAACTTCAGCTCAAGAATGTGAACACCCAAGTTCCTTAAAGCTCGTTTTGAACTCAACTCAATTATAAAGGCTCAATTGTTAAAACTATATTATAAAAATATACACATTTGATTGCTATAAAAGTACTCATCTCAAATAAGCAACTCGGCACACGGATTTCTTTCCATTTGCTCAAAGATAATAAAAGAATATTAATCACACAGTTCATTGTTCTATCAGCCAAGAAGCTATTATGTGCTTAACAATCATACCATTTCTATCGCAACTTCTCGAACTCAGGTACACACTGTAAAATATTTATCTATGCCACTTGATAGTAAGTGTAAATTCTATTCTCCAAACCAATACCTCAAAATGGGTTTTGTCTTTGGAAGCTGACATTTCCTTCATGTACTGAGTGGCTGCAAGCATAGGCATAAACTGAGATACGTTTGGACTCCAATCCTTTTCTTCATATCAGCCCCTTCCCAACTGTGTGACCACGGGCTGGTTAATTAGCCTCTCTATGTTTCATATTTTCCCATTAGTCAAACAAGAATAGTAATGGCATCTATCATTTTTGTTGTTGGAAAGACTGCAACATTAAAACAGGTAATGATTAATTCCAGGTCAGGGGTAAGGAAAGTACAAAACGAGCCTGGAATAGCTTGGAATGCCAGAAAATATCAAAATGCTCAAAGAATAATAGAGACACGTTGCAATGGGCAGAATAATGTTCCCGCGAAGATGTCCATATCCTAACCCCCAATCCCCTGAATGCGTTATCTTACATGGCAAGGGGGAGAGGGGAATTCAAGTTTCAGATAGAATTAAGATTGCTAATCAACTGACTTTAAAATAAACAGTGTTTGGCCTTGGCCTAGGAGGCATGTATGACCTTCAGGCGCCCAGATAACAAGAAATCACTCACTACCTCAACACTCCCTCACCCAGAGACCTTCAAGGGAACCATTCATCAAACCTTTCCGCCCTAAACAACGGATACGTCCTCCCTGGAACAAGAAACAGCTACCAACAAATCACCTTACATAAACATGTCAATACCTCATACCCCCCCCCACCCCCCACCAGCCAACGCCATAAAAACGCACTACCCCACTCCCGGGCACGACTTCTCTGGCCCCTCTCCGTTCGGACCAGTGAACCTCGCCCGGGAGTGCTCCCAGTAAAGGCTTTTTTACTTCCACATCTGGCCGCAGTTTCTGCATTGCGTTTGCTACATTGCATTTGGTCCCAAAACCCGGGGGGAGTTTTGAGTCCCCAACCTCGGTCGGGGGCCACTCCTCTCCCTCAACAAGGACCTCACCTCTCCAAACATTTTGACAGGGTAAGAGCTTGTATGAACCGAATGTGTGTGTGTGTGTGTATGTGGGACTCCACCGGATTTTCTCCTACGGAGACTGTCTGGGCCCCAATCTGCGGTTCTGTGGTGACCTCATAAGACTCAAGGCAGAATCAGTCCCAGGGCCTGATCTGTAGCCAAGAGGCACCTAATTCCCCGAGAGGGAAGTGGCCAGGAGGTCAAGCCGATTGACCCCTCCTCCTTCCTTATTTGTTTGTTTATCTAACCTCCCTGTTTTAAAGGGACAGCGGGCTGATTTCTTCCCTGGTCTCCCACCCTCTCCCAGGACCCCTGTCTGCAAACACGGCCGCGTCAGGGATATCCCTTGTCATTTTTGACTCTGGGCCTGGTTGACTGGGGAGACGTCCTTAGTCCTCCACTGCTTTTTCTCTCTCCTCTGTCCGCAGAATCGCAGACTCAGGGACGCCTGTCATCTGTCTCCCTTTGCTGGGTGAAAAGACCATAGGAACAACTCATTTCTAAATTCAACCCAAAGACCCCCTTGGGTTGTGTTCTTGTTAATTTTGACCGGTTGGAATTTTCATAGGATCTTAGATGTAAACGCCTCATCTTTTACTTCACTGAGGCCTGGCCTCAGTACAAACTAGACAACCAGTCTCCATGGCCACCCGAGGGGACCTTCGACTTCCAAATTTTAACGGATCTGGACAATTTTTGTCGGAGGATGGCTAAATGGCCTGAGGTCCCATATATTCAGGCCTGAGGTCCCATATATTCAGGCCTTCTGGGATCTACGCTCTCACCCCTCCTGTAATAGGTAACTTATGGAATGTAATAGGTTAACTTACTTATGGAATGTAATAGATAACTTGTTGCAAACCACTCCCCCCCCCCCCCCGCCCCTTTTCTATGGTTGCTAAGATCCGACCAAGGCCAAGCCTACAGAAAATTCGCTTAGTCACTGCCTAACTATGATTGGTCATTTTAAAAGAACAAAGAACTTTAAATTGATTGGTTCCCGCCAAAACTAGCATCTGTGTATTACAATGTAATTGACTACCATGGAATGCTGTGAATGTAATTGGTTAATTCTGTCTATATGATTCCACTGCCTCCTTTGTTCCGGGCCATTCTCTGCTCCTTAAGACCAGGAGAGGGGCGCCTGGGTAGCTCAGTCGGTTGAACGTCCAACGTTGGCTCAGGTCATGATCTCACTGTTTGTGGGTTCAAGCCCCGCATCAGGCTCTGTGCTGATGACTAGCTCAGAGCCTGGAGCCTGTCTTCAATTCTGTGTCTCCCTATCTCTCTGACCCTCCCCTGCTCACGCTGTCTCTCTCCCTGTCTCAAAAATAAATAAAATATTAAAAAAAAAAAAAAGACCAGGAGATCAGGGTTGGCCTGGCCATAAATAAAATCATGCCTCGCTTCGATTCGCGTTTGGTGGTCTTTTCAACATCACCCTGTTACACCTCCCTCTGCTCCTCATGCTCCAGGACCCAAGTTCTCGGCCAGAGCTCCTCCATCCCCTTCCAGAGAGGCCGAAACCACTCTGTCACCTCTCTCCGACCCTCCCGAAACTCTGTCACTTCCCCCTCTCTGCCCTATGCCACCCCCATACCCTAATCCTGATCTCCCACCTCCTTCGGTCCCCCCCTCTACAACCTGCCCCACCACTACCTACACCACCCACTTCCATACCCCCTCACTCCTCTACCGGCCCCACTACAACCCCTGGCTCCCCACCCGTGGCCACCCAGACCCGCTCCCAAATGACCCCAGACCTGGAAATAGCAGGAAAACCCTGCTATTTTTCTCAACCGCCTCACTGAAGTGCTCACTCAGCGCACCCGCCTTGACCCCACTTCCCCTACCGGAGCCACAGTTCTCGCTACCCACTTCATGACCCAGTCAGCTCCAGACATCCGTAAAAAGCTAAAAAAGGCAGAAGAGGGCCCCCAAACCCCAATACAGGACTTGGTGAAAATGGCATTTAAAGTCTTTAATGCTCGGGAGGAGACGGCTGAAGCCTGTCACCAGGCTCACATAAAGCAGAAGGTAGCACTTCAAACCCAGGCCTTGGTGGCAGCCTGAGGCAGGCAGACCCCGGGGGCCTACAAATGGGGTCCCCACAAAGTCCACCCCGCAAGGGGCTTGCTTCAAATATGATACCGAGGGCCACTGGGCCCGCCAATGCCCTAACCCGGAGGGACCCCAACCAGGCCCTGCATGGCCTGCCAACAGATGGGAGACTGGAAGTCAGATTGTCCTTCAGTCAGATTGTCTTCAGCGCCTCCATGCAGGGGACCATCTGACCAGACAATCCCCTCACTTGAACTCCTCGGGTTGGTGGACGACTGATGAAGCCCAGACTCAGGGACTCCCTTCACTCTCGACGAGCCCAGGGTAATGCTTCAGGTAGCGGGTAAGTCCATTTCCTTCCTTGTGGACACGGAGGCTACCTTTTCTGTTCTGCCGTCTCACTCGGGCCCTACCCTCCGTTCACCAGTCTCAGTAGTGGGTGGGGATTGATGGCACCTCCTCTTGCCCAGTTAAAACCCTTCCACTCTCTTGCTCACTTGATGGATTCCCCTTCTCTCACTCCTTCCTTGTTATTCTGTCATGTCCCGTTCCTCTCCTGGGATGTGATCTCCTCCAAAAACTGGGGGCCTCCGTTTGTATCTGCCCCCTTTCTGTTCAAACCACTCTCTTACTGATGCCTCTTCTCTCTCCAGATCCCAACTCTCATATCCCTTCCCTCCCTGACCTTGTCAACCCATCTGTTTGGGACACTTCCAAACCAGTGGTCACCAATCACCACCAACCCGTCCTCATTCGCCTTAAACAGGGAGCTGGCTTTCCCTCGCGGGCCCAATTCCCCATATCAGAAGTCCATAGATGGGGCCTTAAGCCTATCATCACCCGCCTATTAAAACAGGGGCTCCTTATTCCTACTAACTCCCCTTGCAATACCCCCTATTCTCCCTGTCCGCAAACCGTCAGGGGCCTACCGGCTGGTCCAGGACCTCAGCCTCATAAATGAGGCAGTAGTGCCCCTACACCCGGTAGTCCCCAATCCTTGTACCCTTCTCTCTCACATTCCCCTTTCTACCACACACTTTACCGTCCTTGATCTCAAAAACGCCTTGTTCACGGTGCCTCTACACCCAGACTCTTACTTTTTGTTTGCCTTCACTTGGGAGGACCCTGATACCCGCGCCTCCGGTCAGCTTACTTGGACAGTCCTTCCACAGGGTTTTAGAGATAGCCCCCACATGTTTAGACAGGCCCTCGCCAGAGACCTCACGTCCTGCGATCTAGAGCCAAATACCCTCCTCCAGTACGTGGATGACCTCTTACTTTGTAGCCCTTCTCTTCATCACTCTCAAAAAGGGACCACCACTCTCCTAAACTTTTTGGGCCCCTGGGGCAAACGTGTTTCTCCATCTAAGGCACAGCTATGTATTCCCACTGTCACATACCTAGGATTTCCCTAGCCCCCACCTCCAAGGGACTCACCACCAATCGCATCCAACTTCTGCAGGATCTCCAACCGCCCCAAACCACAGATCAGATCCTTTCCTTTCTGGAACTGGTAGGGTTCTTTCGACACTGGATTCCCAATTTTGCCATCCTGGCCAAACCCTTTTACCAAGCTTCCAAAGAGACCCCAACAGGGCCACTCACAACCCCAACCGCAGTTAGACAGCATTTTTTCAAACTCCGAGATACCCTAACCACTGCCCCTACTCTTACTCTCCCCAATCCCTCTCATCTTTTCCGCCTATTCACAGATGAGAGCACAGGAATAGCTACAGGTCTTCTGGCTCAACCACTAGGCCCCATCTACCGTGCTAGATGCCACTGTTAGAGGGTGGCAGCCTTGCCTCCGCATTTTGGCAACAGCTGCTGAACCCACAAAAGAGGCCCTCAAGCTCACTCTGGGACAACCCCTAATGGTCTTTTCCTCCCATTGCCTCACTGAACTCCTAGGCCATAAATCCCTAGCCCACCTCGGACCTTCTCGAGTCCAACTGTTCCATCTTCTCTCTATTGAAAACACACATACCACTCTACTGCCTTCCCCTGCATTCAACCCAGCCACTCTCTTACCCACTCCCACCTCACAGCCCTCTCTCTCACATTCCTGCCCCCAACTCATAGAGGCCCTTACCTCCCCTCACCCTGGTCTCCACGACCAGCCTTTGCCACATGCAGATCGTATCCTTTTTGTCGACGGCAGTTCTGTACTTGAACCCGACGGCTGGCGACGAGCAGCTTATGCAATGGTAACTTTAACTGACACCATTGAGGCAGCTTCACTTCCAAAGGGGACCACCTCCCAAAAGGCTGAGCTAATAGCTCTCACCAGGGCCCTTCACCTCTCCAAGGGACAGAGGGTTACCATCTACACTGACTCCAAATATGCTTTTCTCATTGCCCACACACACTCAACCCTCAGTGGACCGGGCCACATACTATAATACTCACCACCTCTTCCACAGCCAAACTTCTGGGTCATACCTGCTGGTACCACCTGTCTTGACTCAAATGGGCACCCCCTCAAGATGAATGGTCTGCCCAACCCCTGGGGCCTACTAAACCCCGCATTTGCCATGGCCCTCCTTCTCAATCTCCTAACCCTACTCCCAACAACCCCCAAACCTCATAACCCCTTCTGCTGGCCTTTCCATTTATAGGAGACATGGTCCCAAGACAAAACTACCTTTACTAAACTCTTAACCCATGCAGATTGCCAACCTGAGGGTTGCCAAACTCCCATCTCCCTAAAGTTTTCTGCTTTCCACTCAGCCACCCGGGGGTGGTCCAACCCAGCAACCTGTTTCACTTATGATCAGACTGACCAGTCTTGTCGCACCAAGTGTGTCCAGACAAATGGCAGCTGCCCCTACATTTATTGTAAGATCCACATAGTCCAAATAGACACCCGGGGCATTCTCCGCCATCAACATCGGCTCACCACCAATGGCAGATCAGAATACTACCTAAACATCCCTGACCCCTGGGACGACAGGTGGGTTCAGGGAGTTGAGGGAAAAATATACAGCTGGAGCACTGACTCCTATCCCACAGGCTCTCTCAAAATTTTCCGTACATACACTCGTGTTATTCCGGAAGTCCTTTCCTCCCTCAATACCCAATCTGAGGCCATCCATCGTCAGGAAAACGCCATATTAACCAATCTACAGCCTCGTCCCCCTCCCCAAAGAGACCCCTTCTCTTGGCTCGCCTTAGTTCACCAGGGAACCCAATTAGCCAAAATCACAGGCATAACAAACCTTTCCAACTGTTTTATGTGTGCTGCTTTAAATCGCCCTCCTTTAATTGCGGTCCCCCTGCCCCTGCCCTTTAACTCTATTTCTCCAGTGCCCACCTCTATGCCATCTCAAACTAGCCTTCACAACATCCCCTTACTCCAGGACCCCCTAGCTCTACAGTTTCTTGTCTGCTACTCAACCCCCAACCTGGCCATCTGCAACACCACCCTCACCAACCCTGCCCCCCACTATGCTTCTCCCAGCGGGTTCTTTTGGTGTAATGGCACCCTTTCCAAAACGCTCAACTCAAATCAAACTCTCTTGTGTGTTCCTGTCTCCCTGGTTCCCCAACTCACTCTATATGGCAAAGCTGAATTTCTCCTCCTCTCCTCACCACACCCAGCCCCAACTGACCCAAACGAGCAGTTTTCCTACCCCTCATTGTAGGGGTTTCCCTGGCTTCATCTCTGGTGTCTGCAGGGGTGGGTATTGGGGCTCTCATTCATTCTACCAGCACCTCTAGGGACCTCGCTGAAAAACTTCAGCTGGCAGTTGAGGCCTCAGCAGAGTCCTTGGCGTCCCTCCAATGCCAGATCCCCTCTGTCACTCAAGTGGGCCTCCAAAATCGCGGTGCCCTTTATCTTCTCACCACAGGCAAAGGGGGAACCTGCCTTTTCCTCCGGGAAGAATGTTGCTACTACATCAACAAATCCGGGATGGTCAAAACCAACATGACGCCCTCACAACACTCAAGGAGGACCTCCAACATCGCCAACAGCGCCCAAAACCCATAACTAACTGGTGGCACTCCACTCTCCTAACCTGGCTAGTGCCAATTCTAGGGTCCCTCCTAATCCTTTGCCTTTTATTAATGCTGGCTCCTTACATTTTAAAGTTTCTCCAGGAATGGATCCGTGAGGTCTCTCGGGTCAGTCAATCAGCTCCTACTGCACCCTTATACCCGACTCCCGACTGAAATCCCAACCGCGGATGAGACCCCACACCACCTCTCTCCAGCAGGAAGTAGCCAGATTTGAGTCGGCGCCCATCATACCAAAAAGGTCGGGATGTTTGGCCGTGGAGGCAGGTATGACCTTCAGGCGCCCAGATAACAAGAAACCACTCACTACCTCAACACTCCCTCACCCAGAGACCTTCAAGGGAACCATTCATCAAACCTTTCCGCCCTAAACAACGGATACGTCCTCCCTGGAACAAGAAACAGCTACCAACAAATCACCTTACATAAACATATCAATACTTCATACCCCACCCCCACCAGCCAATGCCATAAAAACGCACTACCCCACTCCCGGGTGCTACTTTTCTGGCCCCTCTCTGTTCAGACCAGTGAACCTCGCCCGGGAGCACTCCCAATAAAGGCTTTTTTACTTCCATATCTGGCCTCGGTTTCTGCATCGTGTTCACTACATTACAAACAGTTTATCCTGAATTTTCCAGGTGGGTCCAATGTCATCACAAGGCTCCTTCAAAGTAGAAGGAGACAAAACAGGATCAGAGTCAGAAAGAGATTTGCAGTCTGCCAGCTGTGAAGTTGGAGAGATGAGACCCCAAGCCAAGGGATGTGGGCAGCCTCAAGAAACTGGTAAAGGCAAGAATGAGCCTCCAAAAGGAATGCGGTCCTGAGATACCTTCATTTTAGTGGAGAGAAAACAGTTTCAGAATTCTGCCCTTCAGAGCTGTAAGGTAACAAATTTGTGTTGTTTACCTCGCTAAATTCCCGGCAATCCAGCAATAAGACATTATTGCATCAGTCAGGAAAACAGGACCCAGCTCGCCTGCATACCAGGAGAGAATGATAAAGCAACTGTTCACATGTGGGGAATCTGGGTGAAGAGTATAAGGGAATTCTTTGCACTGAATGCAATTTTCACAGTATATCTGAAATTATGTCAAAATTAAGTTTTAAAGAAGAGAAAAATAGTTCACAGAGGACTCTGGTCCTCAGCATCCCTCCCCTACTCCAGGAAATGAACTGTCTCTCTCTGACATCAGAAAGAGATTGTAGTTTCAGTCTCCTCCAGAGCCCTGAGCTGGGAGCACCAGACAAGCAGAGGGTGGAGGAGAGGCTGGTACTGGAACATAGAGATTAAGATAAAGTCTCCCTGCCAAAGGGTGAGACCCTTTGACTAAGCTTCAAACACAAGCAGCCAGATTGACACCCCAACCCCCACCCACTGGCAGAAATTTGAATCACTCCTTTCTAGAAAAACTAACCAGTCCTAGAGTAGACATCCATAGGAGGGTTGCCCAGTGAAAGAGCAAGACCACTTATTCACTGAAGCCCACAAGTCGATGAGATTCATATACACACATTGTGGCCCCCCCAAAGATATCCACAGCCCGATCCCTGGAACCTGTGAATATGGTAGGTTACGTGACAAAGAGGAGTGAAGGCTGCAAGTAGAATTAAGGTTGCTAATTAGTTAGTCAACCCTAAAATACAAAGATGATTCTGGATTATCCCTGAGAGCCAATATCGTCATAAGAATCCCTTAAAAAAGAAGACAAAGATGAAAGAGGAATGTCACAGGGAATGTGACCATGAAAAAAGGTGAATGATATGATGTGGCTCACCCTGCCATTTTTGGTTGGCTTTGAAGGTGGAATTAGAGGCCATGACCCAGGGAATGTAGGCAGCTTCTAGAAACTGGAAAAACCAGGCAGCTTCTAGAAACTGGAAAAAAAAAACAGAAAAAACTGGGGCTTCTAGAAAGGAAGGCAGTCCTGCCGACACCATGATTCTAGCCCAGTGAGACCATGTTGGATTTCTAACCTGCAGAATTGAAAGGTAATACATTTGTGTTGTCTTAAGCCTTATGTTTGTGGTAATTCATGAGGGCAGCAAGAAAAAACTAATACCTACATACAGAGCTTCCAATTAGTTTATGTAGTCTTCATTTTATTTATTTATTTTCTAAATTTTTTAAAGCTTATTTATTTGTTTTGAGAGAGAAAGAGAGAATGAACAGGGGAGGGGCAGAGAGAGGGAGATAATTCCAAGCAGGCTCTACACTGTCAGTGCTAAGCCTGATGTGGGGCTCGAACTCATGAAACTGTGAGATCATGACCTGAACCAAAACCAATAGTCAGATGCTTAACCGACTGAACCACCCAGGTACCCATGCATGATCTCACGGTTCGTGGGTTTGAGCCCTGCATCGGGTTCTGTGCTGACAGCTAGCTCGGAGCCTGGAGCCTGTTTTCAGATTCTGTGTCTCCCTCTCTCTCTGACCCTCCCCTGCTCATGCTGTCTCTCTCTCTCTCTCTCTCTCTCTCTCTCTCAAAAATAAATTAAAAAACATTTAATAATAATAATAATAACAATAAAATAAATGTGAATGTGCAACCAAGAATCACCATTTAGGAAGTGCTTCTAACATGAAAGACAGAGATGGAAACAAATAAACAACATAAGAAAAAAACAATGCAGAAGGCAATGTTCCCAGAGAAATAAGTGGACATATTGCATCCATGAAACAAGGACAGAGTGCTATTTATTTATTGTATTTATCTAATATTTATATAGAACTCACTATGTGCCAGGCAATATACTAAGTGCTCTACAAATATTAAACCATTTAATCATCATAACAACCCTATGAGTTAGGTTCTGTTATCCTTATTTTACAGATGAGGAAGTCATAGAGAGGTTAAGTAACTTGACCAGGATCACAGAGCAGAGCTGAGTTATGAACACAGAGTCACACAAGAATACTTGGGAATATAAAAATATAATGGCGGCAATTGAAAAAAAAGTTACATAAAATGTTGAAATATATGAGGCAATATTTTAGGAAGGAGAAAAATATATAAGGAGATCAAACATAGGGAAAAAGATGTAAGAAACCCAGGAAGTTCAATATCCAATTAATAACAATTTCAGAAAATGAAAACGGAAGAAACAGAGGGAAAGAAATTACTAAAGAACTTGTTGGAGAAAATTCTCAAAATAGCAGGACATGAATTTCCAGATTGAAAGGGTCTGTTGAGTGCCCAGCATAATAAGTAAGAAATAATTATCAGTGTTATGGGCTGAGTATGACTATCTTCCCAAAATTAATACATTGAAACCTATTTCCTCAATGTGATGGTATTTGGAGGTAGGGTTTTTGCAAGGTGATTATGTAATGAGGATGGGATCCTCATGAATGGGATCCATGCCCCTATAAAAGAGACCCCAGAAAAATCCCTCACCCTTTCACCTATGAGAACACTGTAAGAAAGCAGCCACCTATCTATGAACCATGAGTGGGTTCTCACCAAACACAGAATCTGTGGGAGCCCTGATCTTGGGTTTCTTAACCTCTAAAACTGAGAAATAAATTTCCATTGTGTATAAGATGGCCACGTTATGGTATTTTGTTATAGCAGCCTGAACGGACTGAGAAATCAAGTCACACTGAAATTTCAGGATAGCACATGTAAAGAAGTCCTCAAAACTTTCTGAGGAGAAATAAAACACATCTTATTCAAAGGATTGGCAAAAATAGTAGCATCGTGTATCTTAAGGGCAGTACTGAAAGCTAGAAGACAATAAAGCAAAAATGTCAAAATCTCAAGGGAAAATGAGTTCCATACTAGAATTCCATACACAGCCAACCCACCATTGAGTGTGAGAGCAAATGAAGACATTTTAAGATATATAATATCTCAAAATCTCTACCTCCCATACACCCTATCTCAGGGAGCTTATTAGTATATTACCCAACAGAACAAGGAAGTAAAACCCAAAAAAGAAAACCTAGGAGACAGTAAATAGGCAATCCCAAAGATGATGGTGAGAGGAGGTCCAAAATGATAGCTGTGCAGTGGCCTCGAGAGGAGCCCACGCATATATGAACAGGAGGATCAGGGGTCTAGTCTCCTAGAAAAACAAACAAACAAAAAGTCTCTGGTAGACTATCTAATGGGTTTGGCTGAACTTATAGGAGTGTTAGAGCTTTTAGAGTTTGAAGAAAGAATTTGTGATAGTTATATAGAAAGCTAAGTTTTTAAAAAGTGAAGCCATTATTAACTCCAAGAAAAATCAAAAGTGCCATAAAAACTTCATCTATAAGTCATATTAAGATCATACTAAAGCAAATGTTGAAATTGAATTTTTCAAAGCTTTGAAATAACTATAATGAAAGGATGGGGAGATGGAAGAGATACCATTGGAAGCTGAATCCTCTTCTCCCAAGATAAGAAGTCAATAAATAACATTTTAAAATGGAAATTCAAAATATTGAAGTATAAGCTTGTTGTTTTAAAATATGGAGTTAAATAGCAGAAGAAACAACCTAACTGGTTGAAAGCAATTGTTTCTGAGGAGGACATGAGGAGGACAATTTCAAAGATGGGGGAGACAGCAGAGCAGAAAAAAAGTATTTTATTATAAACCTGGTAGTACAATTTGACTTCTTTTTTCTCTTTGCCCCTTCTTTCAGTTGGATATACTTTATATAAAAGCATCATCTTGATAATAAAAATTAAACATAGGGGCACCTGGGTGGCTCAGTCAGTTAAACATCTGATTCTTGATTTCTGCTCAGGTCATGATCTCAAGGTTTGTGAGTTCGAGCCTTGCATCAGGCTCTGTAGTAATGGTATGGCACCTGGTTGGAATTCTCTCTCTCCCCCTTTCTGTCCCTCCCCCACTCGTGCTCAGTCTCTCTCTCTCTCTCTCTCTCTCTCTCTCTCTCTCAAAATAAATAAATAGACATAAAATTTTTTTAATTAAACATAAATGCCTTGAACAGGATTCAGCACACAGTATGTGCTCAATGAATAGCTGATGTTGATATTCATAGTGCTGATCTTTGTCAATGCTGTTAACACTAGAAGAGGAATCAGTCCATAGTCTCTACAACAGTCCTAAGGTAAGTTATTTCACACCTTTCCATTTCTCCATTCAAAGACAGAAATGCTCAGTGAATCACACTCTAGATAAGACCAAGATACATGTAAATCTAAAAATGCTGGGAATCTGTTCTCTAAAATCATACCTGAGTGCTTTCTATAAGTTGGAATAAAGTTTAGCTAAAGATGCTTCCTATTATAGTGTAACGGGATCTTACTTACCACTTATTACTCAATTCTTCATTTATATATTATTCAAAAACATGGAGCATTTACTATGTGCCAACACTGTTCTGGAAAAGTATCCAAACAGACTAAATTCCATACCTTCACAGTACTTATATTCTATTTACAGAAACAAAAGGAAATTCTGAAGATAGAGACAATGGGACTTGTTGAGAGACATGATATAAGTGTGAAAAACAGGAATTAAAATCTCTTCCAGAAATTTTGGCCTAAAGAGCTGGAAGGATAAATTGCCATCAGCTCATAAGGAGAAAGCTGTGGAAAGAGAAGCGTTGGATGGGAAGATCAGAATTAAGTTTTGGATTTAAAGTGGAGAAGCCTATTACATATCTAAGTGGAGTCTCAAGGAGGAGCTGAATATGGAGATAAAATGTTAGAATCACTGGCTATCAGTCAGGGTGCAGGGCAGCACAGAGAAACTATTCAAACTATTTGGAGGCAGAAGCTTCCAAAATTGTTGGAAGGGGTGAAAGAATATAATTCAGGGAACACCACTGGATGTCCTATTCTGAAGTCCCTTCATCATAGCTGTAATCCAGAAGACAAGACACTGTTACTACTACCACAACTCCGTGTCTCGCACCCATGAAATTGGCAAAAAGATGTGAAATGTGGAACCCAGCTGCTGAAAACACTCATGCATGTCAGACGGAGCTGCCACAGAAAAATGGCTTCAGCATCCTTGTTGTCTCTTACTTTTTGTATGAGTATTTATTGTTGGCAGAGCCTAAGTCATGTTCATAAGTTTAGCTGCATAAGAGTCTAGGAAGTATACCTATTAGCTTTCAAGTACCTGAAATACAGAAGGGAATTTAAGGGAATCATATGGATGCCAAAGGACAATAAACAAACTCTGGCATAAATGGCATTGAAAACCATAAACCTAGGTGAAATCACCAAGGAAATAAATAAATAGAGAAGAGAGAACCAAAGACTGAGCTGTGAGTCACTTCAGCAAAGGGGAGGTGAAAGGAAACAGAAAAGGCCTTCAAGGTAAGTGGAACATCAGGATAGAATATTGTCCTGGAAGCCAATGAAGAAAGCTCTTTAAGGAGGAAAGAGTGATGGGGTGCCTGGGTGGCTCAGTCAGTTGAGCATCTGACTCTTGATTTCAGCTCAGGTCATGATCCCAGGGTCATGGGATTGAGCCCCGGGTTGGGCTTAATCTTAAGATTCTCTCTCTGTCTCTCTGCCCCTTTACCCCCCCTCAAAAATTTTATAATTGATTTTTAAAAAGGAGTAAAGAGCAATGATCAGTCCCATATCTTCAGATGATATACAGTTTTAATTTTTTTGTAAAAATATTACATAGTTATTGTAAAAACAAAGATACAAAAAATAAATATCACTTGAAGTTCTACTCTTTAGGTAGAGATCATCACCATTAACATTTGGTGAACTACTCACTGTTATGTATACATAAGTATATATAATATTTCTGTACTTGCTATTATCTATCTACATACAATTATATATCAATGAATTATACTATTTGTTCTAATTTACAATCAACTTTTATCAGCCAATAATATGGTATGGTCATGTTTCTACAGCCAATAGATGTATATATGCATCATTGTTTGTTCAAGAATGCATTTTATAGATAAACCATAGTTTATATAACCATTCCCCTATAAATGAACATTTAGGCTGTTCCAGTATTTTAATATTATTTCAATATTGCATGAGCATCCTTATTAATATGATATAAAATTCTTGGTGTCTAAAGCTCCTTTTCACCAAATTAAATATTTGAGGTAGAAAGAACCCATTCAATTCAGAAATGGTCATATAGTTGCAAAGCTTCATAAAAGAAAATAACTTGGAATGACGTATTATAAAATCTTGCACCTGATTTTGTGTGTCTTGAAGTTGATAATAATAATGTTTTCTTGTGTAGTTTGTATCAATTCACATGTTCTAAAATTTGGTGACTATGACAGCACAGGTGCCCTTTTGAACGTATTATGCTATTATCAACCTATGATACTGTATTTTATTTTTAGAACACTCAGAAAATATTTTTCCCGTAAGTTTCCTTAACATTATAATTTGATAGTTACATCAGTCATCAGTGCTTTGTAGATATAAAATTTAAATATTTAACATAGAGTATAATTTCTGCTGCTTGATTTTCAATGTCCACCAATACAGGGTTGAGTTTAGTAGGAAGCAAGATAAAAATGCAAACTTATACTGTGATTACCCAATCATTTGTGCAGGCAGACTCTGAAAGCTGATAGTTTTGGCACTGTGTTTACCATCCTCCAACAGATTATTTCAATAACAAAGAATTTATTAAGGTGGGGTGACGTCATCTCTCTCCCTCTCTCTGTATATATTAGCTACTGTGTAGATAAACCTAAGTGTACATGTATGCCTCTATGGATAGATTCCTACATAATCCCCGGATGGAAAGTGTAAGGCATTATTGGTATGTAAAATAGAATTCTAAAATTGTGAAGCAAACTGTTTCATAAGAACACTAGGCACCAAACGCTAAACAACCATAAGCAAATAAACTTTAAATCATTCATTTTTGCTTCTAAGAATATTAAATCTAAGTCTTAAAGGCTTCTTATTTTCTTCCCCCTTTTGTAGGCTATCCTTCCCCCTTTTGTAGGCTGTCCTTCCCTGTCTACATTTTGTGATATATGTTGGCCTCTTCAAATATTCTACAGTCATAAAAATTTCAGGGAAACATTTCACCACTTGACAGACATTCTGCACTTGGCTGGCTCCAGGAGCCATGGGCGCCATCTGTTTACAATGACTCCTTGAGCATCCAGAGGGTTCTTTTCCATACAGGAATGCTATCAAGGACTCTGCAACCTAAGAGGTCACTCTTGGACCTCATCAACCAGCCTATACTCACAGAGACCTTCAAGTTTCCAGGGATATCAGTGGGGCCTTTTTAGACTCTATCGGCTGTTAACTGGGGGAAAAGATGGGGATCAAATAAGAAGGTACATGCAGTTGCCTCCTTGTTAGACCTTTAAGTCAGACTCCTGAGGAAACAGATTCTGACACACAGATTTGGGAACAGGAGGCTGATTGGGGTGTGCTTTGGGGACTGACATGGCGGGGGGTGTGAAGGAAGCAGAATTGGGAACAGGAAGAATTGCACTTTGGTGCTATGGCAGCAGAGGCCTCGGCTTATCCCACAAGGGGCTCTAGAGCTAGGATGGCTTCTCAGAGTTGTCCCTAGTTGAAGTAAGTGGATCTGGCCTTGGTGCCCTTGAATCGACCAATCATTGGATATAGGATCCCCCCTGGGAAGGAGTGTAATCTGGAGTGAGGGACCTCTTCTTGGCTAAGGGCGTTTCCTAGATGGTGCCTTAGCTGTGAGCTAGCAGCAACCATAGCCCCAACAGCAGGGGGATGAGAGCCTATGTCCTAGAGGGAAATCTGGGCAGGGCACGAAGGCATGCACTACACTCTCCAACTCTCAGGAATCTCCTGATGTCTTGGAAAGCCAACTCCATATGAAAAGTTCCAATGTGAGCAATCTAAAGATGGTGATCACTGTCTTTAGACATAGAAAGGCAAGTATCACAGAGAGACCACCAAGGTTCAGTGACCCGCAAATGCAGAGCCTCAGCCACCATGGGCATAGTTTCTATAAAAATTGCTGCAGCAGTTTTAAAAGCCATATCTGATTAAGAAGCATCCCAGGGTCTATGGTGAGGGTGTCCTACAGGCGTAGATTTTTCCTCAGGGACATGAAATGGGAATTTGTGCCAGAATATCAACAGAATCATCTACAACTGATGTTTCTTTAAATTACTGTACAGGTGTCCTGCCCATTTCCCTGAGCCCGCCTCCTGAAATCACTGTCAATACCCAAACATGTCAACAGATTCTACATTTTTCTACCATGTTTCCTGCATCTCCCTTCTCTAGCCCCTGGAAAGTTGGGCAAACTAGAAAAACCAGGGAGATAATATCCCAGGAAAAATCCTCAGACAATGAAGGACGGATGTTGCCAGATAAATACCCCAGCTACATTGCCTCTTAATGGCACAATTCCAAAGTGTGTTCTGCATAGACTGTCTCCAATTGCCTGCAATGGAAACCCACTCATTAATACACCATTTATTGGCTCTTCTTCCCTGATTCCCCCACTTCCTCTCTGTTCCTGAGATCACCTCCCAATAAATGACTTGCACCCTAATCTTTGTCTCCACTCTTCATTGGAGGATACATGATACATACATGCCTAAGTGATTACATGAAGATTATCTTCACCATTATCATGAAGTCTCTAAAGTAGTGTGTAAATACATCTCTGCTGGGGAAAAGCTATTGCCTTCTCTTCACGTCCAAAATTCTACAGAGTAAATGCCCCTTGGTGTCATCTTCTTTCTGGCTCTTTACATGTGAGTAGATAGAAAAAGAGACAGAAAGATAGATGATAGAGAGATAGAGAGAGAGATAGAGAGATAGATAGGAAGGATGCATTCTGTTGGTTTTATAATTATTCTTGCCTATGTACAGAAGCCTGTAAAATTTCTCTTCAGAAGAGACTCTAACAGAGTAACATCTTTGATCTGGACTGCCTGCCATCCATTCCCCTTTCTTCTGTTCCTAACACTTTGGATTTTCTTTGAGGAAGCACACTTACCCACACTCAGACCCAATGGATTCATGGTAGCAGAACTTCGTGAACTACAGTCTTTCAGTTCCTACAGAAGCACTGGCTCATCCTTCCCCTGTTTAACCGCCCCCCCCCCACCACCACTGCATACACGGCTTCATGTTGAACTTAAAGTAAAACTCAAACTATTTGGGGCACCTGGGTGGCTCAGTCGGTTAAGCATCTAATTCTTGATTTTGGCTTAGGTCATGATCTCACAGTCTATGAGTTCAAGCCCCACGTCATGCTCTGCACTGACACTGCAGAGCCTGCTAGGGATTCTCTCTCTCACCCTCTCTCTCTGCCTCTCTGTGACTTGTTTGTCTCTCTTTCTCTCTCTCTCTCAAAAGTAAATAAATAAACTTAAAAAAACGCAAATAATTTCCCAGATTGCTATAGACTGAATGTCTGTGTCCCCACAAAATTCATATGCTGAAAACTAATCCCCAGTGTGATGGTATTGGGAAGTGGGGCCCTTTGGAGATAATTAGGACATGTGGGTGGAGCCCTCATGAATGGGACTATTGTTTTTATGAAAGGGACTCTTGAGAGCTTCCTCACCTCTTCCACCACGTGAAGACACAACAAGAAGACGGCCATCTATGAACCAGGATGCAGGTTCATACCAGACATCAAATCTGCCAGCCTGGATCCCGGACATTCAGCCTCCAGAACCATGAGAAATAAATTTCTGTGGTTTGTAAGCCCCCCAGTCTATAGTATCTTGTCATAGTAGCCTGAAAAGATTTAGACACTTATCCAAAAATTTTCAGGTGATCTGGATTTTTCTGAGATCATCTCACACCCTGCTTCCCCCAGCTCAGTCTGGCCCTTCTCTTCTTGGACCTGACAAGTTCATCCCCGCCTTAAGCCTCAGCAGTAGTACGTTACCTGGAAAACTCCTTTCTCGAATCTTTTACCTCCTTCTTGTCATTCAGTTCTTCTCAGAGAAGGGTTCCCTGCCTGCCCAACCAAAGGTAGCCAATCTCTCAGTCACTGTCCCATAACCTTGTCTTGTTTTCACCAGTGCCCATGACAATACAAAACTATTGTGTTTATTAATTTACTCATTCACTGGCTGATGTCCTTACAAAAACATAAACTTCATAACAGCATGGCATCATTCTTGTTCACACTATTATCCTCAGCGCCTACATAGTACTTAGAACATAGCAAGTATTCGATAAAGGTACTTAAAATAATACATGAATAAATGAACCATTTCTTGCTTATATAGCAAAACATAAGCTTGGAGAAAAAAAAATATGAGACATCTACTCCAAAATATATGGATCATTATTTTAAAACATCCTAAAATCTAAAGGCAAAAGTATTAAATAAACATGGAACGTAGCAATCATTAAGATTATTACAGGCTATCAGGTTTCAATTGTCATTCCAGATTGTCTAGAGATGTGAAATCTAAGGGCCCCTCCACTTCCAAACTTCCTTAACACTATGGGTTTCATTATTCTAGATTGAGTTATTTGTTGCTTCACAATGTTAAAATAATAACAGGCTAGTTAATAAAAATAATATAATGACAACAATAGCAGGAAGTCGATGTTCCTATTTCCTCTGATTTACGAGGTCCTCTAGATGGGGGATTGAAAAGCAGCTGATTTCTGAGTCAGGCAGAGAAGTCCATCATAGTTATGGATACCTCAAGTCAAATCAGCAAAATGTGCTACCCGAGGTAACCCGTGAAATACGTTTTGCTAGATATTACCAGGCAGGGAGGAGGGAGAAACAGGTGTTCTAGCAAGGATATGGGACTGTGTTGTTTTTGCAGACAAAAAAAAAAAAGCAAAGCCTGAAAGATTTAGCCCTTTGGAGCGACAACTTTGAGAGCTTGCAGTGATTTATTTGACAGGCAAGAAGAGGGTGACCCCCTCCTCTACAGGATCAGCTCCTTGATTATAAACACTCAATAACTTTCTGGTTGAAATGCTTCCCCCCCCACTTGCCTATACATTTCTGACACCTGCTTTATTATTTTCTATTAGGAAATGCTATTTAATTCCGTCCACAGCTTGGCGACCTTTGTGTGGCTTCCCCACTTACGAAATTTACAAGTAAATCACCAAGAAGTATGTACATATACTCTTATAAAATATACATGCGCTTGTAAATGAAAATGCACCAAACGGAAAAAAAAATGCTACATGCATTGCAAGAACCAGGCATATGTGCATAAGAGGTGGGAGGCAGGTGTTTGGGAAATCTTCACACCATCCCAATATTTTTCTAATGGTTTCCATTTCCAATGCAAGGGAGAATTTGGAAAACATTAGCCACTCTGGTGTGCTCTGAGCAGTGACATATAGCTGGCAACGTGGTGGGTGGGATCCCCCCCTTCTTCCTCTAACAAAGAAATAGGGTGAGTTTATTAAAGCATAAATGCCATTTTCATCCTGCAATGTTAACTGTGAGGCTGGGATCCCCGAGGTACAGAGGCAGTCAAAGCAAACAGCTGTGCCACCTACTTGCAACAGTTGTACGCCCACCACACAGCACCGAGGGGAGGAGCAGGTCAAAGAAAGCCCTTAAAGAGGACGGGAACCTCGCTTAGCTCGCTCCTCACAGCCCGAGGGAAAATCCAGCCCTTCCGAGGGTACGTATTGTGTGTGAGGCTCACAGCACTGAGCATTCTCTTACAACTTGTCTCCTATAAACCACCTACTGCATTTTTATATTCTACAGTCACATAGACTAAAACAGTGTTTAGCAAATTAACAGAACGCTAAATAAAAGACATATCAACCAACCTAGCAGGCAGCTTGTCGATGATCCTGCGTTCCTGGGGGGTGAGAGTGTGTGTGGGGGGACTGGTAACTGCTGTTTTGGTGGCAAGTGATTGCTTCATCATCCAAGTCTCTTTGTGGGGCTCGGGAAGGATGGGGTGCTCTGGCCAAGCCGTTAACTGGTTATTTTTGTGGAGCCTAAGGGTTGCCCCATGCCTGCTTGTGTCAACAGAGAACATAGCGGGAGGGCTCATACCGAAGGAAATTGAGCCTTGCTCTGAAGACTTCCAGGGGCAAACAGCTCTCCTCTCTTGTAACTCAGCTGCCTTGTCCGCCTGCAAGAAGGCAGACTACGGAGAGAACACCCTTCCTTGGCAAGCCTTCCTCTCAACCCCTTCTGTGCTTAACAGGAGTTTGCAGGAGGAGCCCCGCTATGTGAAAAGCATGAGAATAGAAAACCTTAGAATATGTTCTTCTCCTGAAATGTGGCTGCTGACCACCTTCTTCGCAGAAAGAATGGCAAATGCACAAGGATCCAGCCTGATGTGCTCATCCCTTGTGACCAACTCCATGTCTTTTGACACTGCAGCCCAGGGTCAGGAGACAACAATCAGTAGCCCCAACTGGGAACTGAACCTACAACCTGGACCTCAGTGGCAATGTGTCCTGATCAAATAAGATCAACCTTACCTGGATCTCCAGCAGGTAAGTTATAGGCCCTGGATATAACTGACTCTTCTGAGCCAGCATCCCATCCTCGTAGGCACCTTCTTCCATCTATTGTCCTCCTGCAGCTTCAGCACATAAAACAAGTAATATTCTTAAATGCCTTCATTCATTCAACACCAATAACTTAAGGCCATCTTTGTGCCAGGCACTGTTCCAGGGCATATGGAATGTATTGGTGGAATAAAATGGTCAAGCATCCCTGATCTGGAAGAGATCATATTCTAGGAAGAAAAGGCAGACAATAAACAATAGACATAATATATTAAGTGATAAATGAGATGGAAAAAGAAAATGTTAAGTAGAATAAGAAGGAAGCAGGAATGTGGCGGTTGGCAGGCAAATGGCAATTCCCAAAGACAGGATTGTATTCACTGAGAAAACATCTGAGTCAAAACTTGAAGAAGATGAGCGAGTTAGAGGAATATTTGAGGGAAGAACATTCCAGGCAAAGGGAACAGCCAGAGCGAAGATAGAAGCACATCTGACATGTCAACAAGAAAGGAGTTGTAGCAGGAGGTGAATGAGCAAGGGGGCAGTCACAGGAGTTCAGGCTGATGGGGAAGCAGCTCATGTCAGACATCATATGTTCTTCTGAGGAGTTTGGCTTTGATGCGGAGAGAAATGAGGAGCCCGGGCAGGTTTCCAGAAGAGAAGTGATGTGATCTGACTCATGCATTAAAAAAGCCACTAAGGCTGTTATGGGCAGAGTAGTAAACCCAAATTTTCCTCTTGTTATTGTTAGCTATCTCTTTATAGCTAGTCTTCTTGAAGAAGTCTCCACTCAACACCTCCATTTACTCAGCTGTCATTCATTCCTCAGTCTGCCTTTCCATAGCCACCAATATTGACAATGGTCCCTTAGTGCTAGCTGGAAATCCACTTGGATATCCATTTGGAAAACTACAAAGCTGGCCTTTTTGTCCTTCCTTTCCCTATGTTTTTAGTAACTGCTGATCTTTCTCTCTTCCATGAAACTCACTCCTACCTTGATACCCATTCTCAACTCTTTGCCTTTAATCACCTTCGTGGGTCTTCTTTCTCAACCTGGCAGACATGGGTACTGCTCAGGTTTCTATATGAGGTTCTGTCTTCATTTGCTACACTTTTCTGGAGTGATTTCCTCCTATCTCACAAATTAAAGTTCCGTCTATGGTAATGACTGCAAAGCTATTATTTTCTTCCCCATTCCTGCTCCAGGACTTCCAGACCCATATATCTAACTGCTGAATGGACATCTCTATTTGACAGTAAAAGCCCCAGAATTTCTATATAGGAGAGGCTTGAAAATAGCAGTCTAGTGGGCAGGGCAGGGCTGGGATTGTATTAAAACTGCCTTTCTATAGTATGTACCCTCTATTGGCTACAACTGTTTATATAAGTGAGTGGGGTAGCCAAGTAGAAGGCTAATTGAAATTATAAGGAGGCTATGAGCCACCCCAAGCTACTTGTTTGCACCACTACGGACATTTGGATGATGATGATGATGATGATGATGATGATGTGTGTGTGTATGTGTGTGTGTGTGTGTGTGTGTGTGTGTGTATTCATTACAAACAAATCTGAACCCCCTCATCCCTTATCCCATAGCCCAGGCCACGATACTTTCATCTGTCTGGTCATCCAACCCCCAAAACTGGGCCTCTTCTCTAGTTACTGAGAACACCCTCTCCTACAATATTTTCTTCTGGTCATAAACTGTAATTTGCTTCAATCATCTTCCCTGGGGCTCTGTTCACTCAACCCAGCCTTCACTCTTTAAGGGCTTGACCCCATCTTGGTAATACCTTCTCAGTAATAGCTGGGGTTCTCCTCTAAATCACACAATTATCCTGAAGCACCATGATTCCTCTCCTATGATCTTAAGTACGGTCACTGCCCAGAAAAATCCTGCTGCTGTCCTGCCCATTAGATCAAATCTTCTTGGATACACACTTCAGTCTAGAACAAGCTTCATTCTCTGGACAATGTCAAGGGTCAGCTCTGCAGATGCACAAGTTCTAAGCTGCTGTTGCTTTCATATTGGTTCCACTGAACCTGCTTCCTAGCATGTTCCTCAGACAATACGGTCCTAGCCTGTTGGCTCCAGCTTTCAAAGTTGGAGCAGTTTGTGTTAGTCAGGAGAGGGCAGATGATCTGTAGCAAAATTATCATTAACGAAATTAAATACAACAAGTGTTGCTCATACCAAAGTCTGAAGTGGGTTGGGTGGTTCTGCACAGTGCTCTTTCAGATAGCAAAGCAAGAAACCACTTTGCAGCTCCGCCAACTCAAATATGGGTTCTCTAATATCACCAAAATGGGAAAGGTGAAAGCATGGAGAAGATGCGCTTTCTCATACAGACCGGAAGTGACAGCACTGCTCTTTACATTGCACTGGTAAGAATTAGCCATGTGACCCCACCCATATGCCTCAGGGCTGGGAAATACAGAAGACATGAGTAGTTGATAGGCACTAATTAATATTATTTGGTAAGTATTTCAGGAAACTAAATATAAAATCTATAGGGTCTGAAAGAGTTAAACAAACAAACAAATGACCTTAGGTTGATGTAAGAGTCATACCTATCTGCATCTAATAAGAAGAGCAGGTGGGTGAGTAAACAGAAGGCTTACTGGAGGTTCACGTGGGACTCATGACTGACAATCACTTAGAGTGCTGACCCACATAGAGAGGGTTGGCTTTGGTAGGTTTTCTGTTCGCTGATAGTGAAATGGTGGCTTGTGTATATTTAGGGTGAGCCGGAGTAATTGATGGCCTCCTGACAAACTGGCAGAAACTATACAGACATTCTGAAAAGTTCATTAAAAAACACGCACTTAAATACACCAACATTACATGTGACTCTCTTCCCGCCTGCAACATAATTAAATCAAGCTTTATCTAACCATTTTACTTGCATGCATTAGGGACCTCAACCAGGGCTCTCTTCCTCCCAAGACTTTAATATGCTCTTATCTGTTTGTACTAATTGAGTTTTCTCATACTGCCACATGGGCAGCAGCTAAAACAAGATGGGAAGTCAGATCTGATATGCCTATGGGATGGTGGTAGGGTTCCTAAAGATCCCTGCATGACCTCAGATCTTTGGGGCCTCAGACTCGTAATTGGAGGTCTGAAAATCTCATGCCGTCCTACTAAATGACCTAATCTGTACAGAAAGAGAAGGAGGGAGGGGGAGAGAAAGAAAGAGAGAGAGAACTTCACAAGCTCATAAGGGCCAGATAATTGCATGAATGAATGGAACAGCTTAGGTGGAAAGCACTCACACTACCAAGTTCTACCTGATGATAGTCAAGAGCAGCGACAGTTCTCAAGCATAGGCATGCGTCAGCGTCACTGAAGGGCTTGATAAAACACAGATCGCTGGGCCCACCCTCAGAGTTTCCAGCAACTTCCATGTGGTACTGGTACTGCTAGCCCAGGGCACTTGGAGAACCACTCATTGCCTAAGACGAAGGTTCACTGTTTTGTCACACCGTCTACTTTTTCCAAAGAAACAAAAAATCTGCATTTGTATGTGAAACTTCCCAATTTTTAAAATCTTGGCAGCACATTCAAACACTCTGTGAGCCAGAGTTTGGGGGCAGTACACAACTCTAAGACAACCCTTGATCAAGGAGTACTGCGCACATGCATGCGCATGCACGTGGGCGCGCTCGCACCCACACATACACACACACACCTATGTATGAAAAGACAGCACCTTCAGTTTGGCACCCACCTTTTGGATTACACGTCAGCCAGGTACATGAGTCAGACAACTCTCCTGATAGATGAACAAACAGATATTAATTTCACTTGATATCCCTTTCCTGGCCGTCGGGTGATCCTATTTTGTCTCCTATCACTCTAAAAGCTACATTTGCCTGGAAGTGGACCAGAACAAATATATTACCTTTCGTATTCCCAAAGTAAGCCCCACAAATCCTTTCACGTGCTGGCAAGGAACATACACATAAAAAGACATCGATATTTGGATCCATTTTTTTTTTAACACAAACCCTAAACATTTCCACCTAAAACATCTTATTTTCACATTTTGAGAGGCACAAGGCTCTGTGTAACTTCACAAACACGAATTGGGCATTCTGAAGTGCTAGATGCTATGTCAGGTATTAACGATGGAGAAATACCCAGCCCCTGCCAGCTCTGTCCAGGTCTGGGCTCCATGGCATCTAGACTTGGAAAAACAGAAGGGCAAGGAATAGGGAGGAGAAAGGTAAGCAGACATAACTCCGGCCTTTATCTGTTTTCTCTGCATTGGGGTTCCGTTAAAGAGTTTATTTGAAAAACATTTCCTTAGCATAAAAATTGTGACTGTTAATTTGGACAATGATTAAGCAAATCAAATACTCTTTCTGATTCCTTCCCTTAGATGGATCCAAACTCACTGGGCCATTTAGTCTCTTTCAATAGATTCTAACCTTCGAAGACCAAACCATGTAAAACAATTATTCCTAGCATGGAAAAGCCTGGGTTAGAATTCTGACTGCTAACCAGACCATATCAAAACCCGATAGAACTATTTTTATTCCACTTGGAAGATGGCAAACACAGAACCGTGGTAGGCACTTCTAGCTTGATGCCATCATGCTACATACAGGTACCTGTGATCTAGGCAGGAAGTTCAAATAAGTAGTGACTGTAATGTACATTCCAGAGTGTGTGCTCAAGGGCGGCCCAGGATTACCCTTGTACATGATTCCTGCCTCTCAGATTCCATTCCTCAGCTTAATTTAAAGGGGGAAAGTTTGCCATGATAAATACTCACATGTTGTGGCAAAGTGTGAAAGGGTTTTGATGAATAAAAATACTATCTTGTCTTTTAAAAGGGGCATCTGATCAATCGAATCTGAATCAGAGACTCCTAAGGTACATGACTTTTCCATCAATTAAAATATATAATTTCTGTGCAGTACTACCTTTCACAGATTCTTTCCTCTAGACAGCTACAACTGCAGCGACACAACAGTAGGACAACTCTGGTAGGATTATGGAGTTTACATTCACAAGAAGTGTTCTTAGTGCCTCTCCCTGGACATTTCTATACCCTCGTGTAAGCAGAGAGATCTGCCCTCCATTGGAGATACCCACTTCATATGAAATAACAAAAACACTGCGAGATCTTTGAAGCCATGAGTGAGGTGAATGAGTGGAAAGGACATGGAAGTAGGTCAGCAAGGGCAGAGAGTAGGGAAATTCTGAGAAGGGAGGAGAGGGCTGACTCTGTCGGTGGAGACCCGCTGCTCAGGGCAGAGACCCCAGGGCCATCTGCAATGCAAGGTGTGCCCTTACGTGAAAGAAGCACCCGAAGGATAAAAAAGGGTGGTCTTGGCAGTGCCGCACTTGGAGGAAGGAAGCCCCCTGAGGTTTGGAAGAGACATCGCATGTGCCGCTGAGACTGTTCTGATGTGTCCGACTTGGAGGGGATGGGAAAAGCCTGTACTGTTACCGGAGGATGTCCAGGGAGAAAAATCATAATTCGTAATGAATCTTTCACCTATTTAAAGTAATTAGAGATCGACTCCATATGTGAGAATGAGCCTTTGTCTCTTTACTCTCCTAATTAGTCCCTTCACTGCCTGGCTCTGGCTTTACCTAAGGCAGATTTTGTTCCTCTCCTCTGCCTTTTTGATCACGGCGGTGCTCATGGTGCCTCCTAGAATTTGCTTCCCCCGCAATGATGAAAGGGTGTTGCTTTTGGCACACCTCCAATTGTCTGCTTGCTTCACATCAGTTCCTCCCCTTCCCTCCAAACCCCTGCCCCCATCTCGTCTGTTTGGGGAGTCAGCTCGCATTTCCCCCACATGCCCGGTAAACCTCTACCTTCTTAGAGGCAGCGGAATATGCTTAAAGAGGTAAGATACTGATGGCCATTTTGAGCCAAGAAATGTAAACAAACGTTAAGAAAATGATACGTCGATTTGGCAAGTTCAAAATATCAAAATATCAAAGGCACACAGACCCCTTTGCCTCAGCAATTCCCCTTCTGAGAATTTATCAGTTGCTCAGAGATGTATGTATAACACGTGGCAGCATTTCTGCACTATGAAAATTGAAAACAATTGAAATGTTCATCACTAGGGGACTCTTTAGATAAACTCTGCTACTACCTTCCACTTACAGTGGAAAACCGTACAGCCATTAAAAAGGCCATGGAGCTCTTATGAAATGATTCGCAATGATCTCCAGGACACGTGGTAAAATGGGAAAAGTAAGGAGCTGAACGGTATGTCCATAATAATAGATATTTAAAAATAAAAGATGTATTCTACCCACTGTGTGTGCATAGAACATCTCAGTAAGGCTACAAAAGAAGGTTGGTAAAGGATTCTTTCCTGGGAAACAGGATTGAGGAACAAGAAAAAGTGGGAGGGAGACTTCTGTTTTACCTTCTTAACCATATGAATCTGTGAACCATATGTGTGTCACATACACAAATGCAAATAAACCAGTCGACAGTGAATTAATATGTATGGCCCAAGATGGCTGTCGGGGAGCAGCATCAGAACCAAGGCCTTCCTGCTATGGCAGAGCCATGATGGGGCCTCTGCTGAGTCTAACGCTGCACGATACTCTGCAGTGTTTCTGGCGAAATCCTTCAAGTGACCACAAGTGAGTGCCGAGCTAGAGACAGCCTAAGTGCCAGAAAATATCCGACAGGCTAAGAATACAAATTGAATATCTCCATCTGCGTTCCCAGACAACCATGGCCCAGAGTTTGAGTGCTGATGCTTGATTTGGAAGGTATAGTCCCGGGATGGGAAGAATGAGGAAAAAGGACCTGAGACCCGGGACCCTGCAAGCAATTCCAGATGAAAGCAATTCGAGATGATACCTTACTGTGTGGGCCACAGCTTCAAATCGATCTCTGAGAGGGACCCCGCTGGGTCCCTGGCAGATGAGGGACATATTTGGATCAGACAGGCTTTGTAGAGAAACCACTCTCAGTATGCACGTCAGAAGGAGGAAAGAAAGGGAATTTATGGGCTCACTGCCCTCCTGTCTCCATCTCTGTGGTTCGGTTTGCTCCACAGAGAATTGAGTCCCCTGCACTCCTGGCTTGCATCATCTGGTCCCTTCAGCAACTGCTCAGGAAGCCAGACCCTGCACCGGAAGTGGGGGGGATGGGAGGGGATTGTGGGCCAGCAGCTTCGGGATGCAGCATCAGCACCACATGGACCTACGTGGACCCTACGTGGAGTCTAGTGGCTGTGGCGGCTGCCCAGGCACAGCAAGCGATTTGAGGTCCAGCAAGCAGACTAGGCCAAAGAATCTGATGAGACAGGTAAGGTGTGTCTGCTACAATGAGCAAAAAACTCTTTTTGCCCTCAAAGAATTTTGCCTAAGGGAAGAAACTGATGCTCTCCCCTAAATGAAAGTACTAAGTGCTTTTTAAAGAGGTATGTTCTGGGGCGCCTGGGTGACTCCGTTGGTTAAGCATTCAACTTTGGCTCAGGTCATAATCTTGCAGTCCGTGAGTTCCAGCCCAGCTTCGGGCTCTGTGCTGACAACTCAGAGCCTGGAACCTGCTTCCGACTCTGTGTCTCCCTCTCTCTGCCCCTTCCCTGCTCACACTCTGACTCTCTGTCTTTCTCTCTCTCTCTTAAATATAAATAAACATTAAAAAAATTTAAAGAGATATGCTTTGTGTTGTCCACTGGAGCTGCTATAACAAAATACCACAGACTAGGCAGCTTATAAACATCAGAAATGTGTCTCTCACAGTTCTGGAGGCTGGAAGGTCCAGGATCCGGGTACCAGCATGCTTCAGTGAGGGCCATCTTCAGGGCCACAGACTCCTTGCTGTGTCCTCACACAGTGGAAGGGGCTAGGGAGCTCTGTGGGATCTCTCTCATAAGATCACTGGTCCCGTACATGAGGGCTCCACTCTCATGACCTAATTACCTCCTAACGTCCTCATCCTAATACCGCCATCCACCTTTGGGGGTTAGGATTTCAACATATGAGTTTTGAGGGGGGACACACACATTCAGACCATAACATTCTCTATTAGTGAACTTTCATCGCATACCAAACCACTCTGAAACTTAGGGGGGTTAAAACAAGAACCATGTTATTATTGCTCACAAGGCTGAGTGTTCACTGGGGCTGGGTAGGTAGAATGACCTCATTGCCTTGTCTGGAGGTAGGGAGGGCTGTCAGCTGGTGCTGGCTGTCAACTGAGGTGTCTCTCACTGTCCAGTAGACCAGCCCTGGCTTCTTTACATAGTGGTGGTTACAGGGTCCCCCAGGGTAACAAGAAAGGACAAAGTCCAATGTGTAAACCCTTTTCAAATCGTTCCCTGGTATCACATTTAGTAATGTCCTTTTAATGAGAACAAGTCTGGTCAGGACCAGAGTCAAGAGATGGAAGGATAAAATCTACCTCTTGATAGGGAAAGTTATATCACGAAGGTTATGCATAGGAATCAGGGACTATTTTGCATCAACCACTATTTGCCAAGTAGTCGACCAGCTAGGAGAGTTCTCATCATTTCCTTTTCTAACCACGGCTAAAGAAAATATTTTCTGATCACCTTCAGCCCTGGAAATTCAATTTCCTATTTATCCAAACTGACTATTTTGGATGTTTTCACAAAGAGGCAGGAATCCTAAAGATAGCAGGCAGCTCTCGCCCTTCTTCACAAGACCTTGATAATTCACAATTCAGTCATTCAACCAGATGTTCAGAACGCGTGACCTTGTGTTGAACTCCTTAGCAATAAAGAGTTTACAGGATGATTATTTACACCAGTATTATTACTTATACTCACTCTTACTGATGGAATAACTAACACTCTGGCAATTTGCGCAGAATTTTATGAGAAATCTATTGTAGTCAGCCTAAAATGACTAAGGGAACCACTCCTCTTCTGTCTGTTGAGAGAAAATGAGAATCTTCTTGGTGTACAATAGCTAGGCGAAGACCTCCAGGTTTACCATCACCTTGAGAAGATTTGGTAAAATTAACATTCTGAAGAGTCTTTCCTTCTAGGCACTAATTTCTCCTCAATCCAGGCAAACTGTTCCCAAGTGCTCAAGCCACAGCTTCATGATTTGAGCAGTCAGGCCTCCCATAATGGAGTTCACTGAATCACTGAGGATACTATCTCATTCTTAACCACCCTGTTCCTCTTAACTTTTAAAAAATTGAACCATGGACTAAACAATGATTTCAAACAATTACTTACCATTGATTGTCATAACTCAACGGATACAAAATTTAAAACACTATTTGAAGACCACTCCTAGGCATAATTAGCTATGTAAATAATAATGAAAAGCTGCCAGTGTCCAATTTTAAGATATCTCCTAAGACAGTTTTTCATAAAGTATGGCACCTAGCTAAGTGCCATTGGAGTCACCATGATCAGGTGGGGGTAGAAGGCAGAGCGAACTAAATACAGATTCCCCTTGCTCCAGTCACTTAATTCAGACGTGGGATGCAATTCGAAAAACACTGCCTATGGTTTCTTAATGGCCCTGGGGGAATGGCAAGGTTTCAGGGAAGATTTACATCAAAAGTACTTGAAATAGTCTTCCACATAGGCTTTGGTTTCTTTTGCAAGACAAATGTCTTTTTTTAAATGTTTTATTTATTTTTGAGGGAGAGAGAGAGAGAGAGAGAGAGAGAGAGAGAGAATGAGCGGGGGAGGGGCAGAGAGAGAGGGGAACAAAGGACCCAAAGTGGGCTCTGCATGGACAGAGGAGAGCCCCAAGCAGGACTCAAACTCACAAACTGTGAGATCATGACCTGAGCCAAAGTCGGACACTCAACCCACTGAGCCACCCAGGCGCCCCTGCAAGACAAATTTCTAAGTGACTGTTAAAAAGTTACCAGGTTATTGAGGGAGGGAGCCTATACATATTTCCAAGTTTCTTTATTTCTTTTTTCTCTCCTAATAAAAATGAGAAGAGGAGAGAAGTGAAGAAGGGAGAGAGGGGAGGGCAGGGGTAGGGTGGGGAAGGAAGGAGAGAGGAGAAGAGAGGGGAAAAAAGAGAAGAAAAGAAAAATCACACTGTTCTAAGGGGTTACCAATGCTTTTGAAATGATTTTTGCTTTAACTCGTACCTTAGTTTATAAGTCTTATTTTTTATCTGATAGAAATTGTCTACCCCTCCCTGGACCTTGTTTTTGATCAACTGCATAATGTTTGCTCAGGAGGTCTCTGAATAACTACATTCAGTTTCCCGTTATATAGATAGTTACAAACTTAAAGCAGAGGCTGTCAAATCCAGTTGTGCTTCATAATTCAATTCAACTTAAATGATGAAAGAGAGTTATTGGCTGAAAAATCTAAAAGTAGAGTAGGCTTTAATTGAGGCTAAATCTAGCTGCACAGTGAAATCAGCAAAGTTCTAATTTCTCTCTGTTTTTCTTTAGTGACTTCTTTGGAGCTACTTTTACCCAAGGCTGACTTCCTTTGGCATCTTGCACGCTCCCACATTCAGACTTAACACAACGAGAATGTTCAGGAATTTTCACAGAAGACCCAAGGATCCCCCTGAAAATTTCTCCTGTGATCTAATTGGTCGAAACTAGGCCACACCATCATCCCTGAACTAATCACTGTAGCCACAAGAATTCAGATTTGCTGATTGGGTGAAGTCTATCAGGGCTCATTCTGGAGATAAGGGTGGGATATGTGTCTCCCAAAGCACAGGGGATCACCTCGGGTAAGGGGTACCAACAAGAGGGAGAGAAAATCTGGGTGGCCTTAAAAAAAAACACTCAACACCCTTAAAAAAAAACACTCAACACCCTTTCATGTAGGGATCTGTGAGGATAACATAAAGTAACACACATAAAACATTAGTGGCTGACACACGGTAAACACTCAATAAAGGTTTACTATGAATATTACTACTATTATTACCACTGTCAGCATCAATTAATGGGCCCAGTGCATGGCAATGTTATTAAGGCCTGAACATTATCCAGAGAATATGGGCATCTGCTTCTCATTTGTGGAAATGAAGGAGGGGATGTCATGCTTAAATTCCACTGAAACATGCTTTTCTTAACCACATGTGGTTAAGAGTAATTGGTCAGCATGACAAGGTATGAAAGTTCTAGAAGAAACCTACTGTTTGTCCTTACAAAGCTACTTTTCACCACCAGAAAGGACACCTTTATGCCACCTCTAGACATACCATTATACAGTTTCATCCATCAAGATTACATTTGGTAACTACCATGAAAATGGGACCCTCACAGTAGCGACCTGTGTTGACTTTTATATCTTGTACTTATAGGCAAAGAATCTGTAAAACTGATCCAGTTTCATCAGAATTATAACCTCTGAAGTGCACTGCCTTTGTTATCCATTCCTTTTCATGGTGTTTCTACACTACAGTGAAAAGGAGAGAGATATAAATTGGTGATGAGAAGAGGGTGAAGAGGAAATTTGAACAAGTTGTAACCATTCATTCCTGAGCACTGTTTAGCTAGACTGGCCCATTTAAGTCAAAAAATTGAACACTATACTCAAAAAACAAAAACAAAAACAAAAAAACAAGAATTCCCACTAGATTATTCAATGTATCTCTCAACACATGATCTCTGCTCCAGATAGTCTGGACCTATTTTTTCTAGAAAAGCATAGAAGAGGCATAACTGGGTGGCAAAGTGTAAACTACTCTCCTCTGCAGCTCAGTTAATACTCCTGGAGCCCCAGTCTCCATTCTCCATCAGTCATTTCCTTGGGTTGAAAAAGAGAGAACCTAAAAGGAAATAATCCCTGCCCATTCCTGGCACTCTTGAGGGTCTGCTGTGTGGTTTCCACAAAAATTCTTTCATCTCTCTGTTCTTCCGTCCTGTCAACCATGAATGAGGCAGGCTTCTCACAAGAGATTATAGGTGGTTTGAACTGCGCATGTCCACTTATATGGCAGATTGTTTTACAGTACAGGACTGGAAGTGGATTTTCTCCTTCTTATGAGTTTCTTAATAATACTTTCTGTTCTGTAGCTTACTTTATTGTAAAAATATAGTACATGATACATGTAATATACAAAATATGTGTGAATCGACTGTTTATGTTATCAGTAGGCATCTAGTAGTTAACTATTAGTAGTTAACTATTAGTAGTTAAGTTTTGGGGGAATCCAACTATATGTGGATATTTGACTGTGTGAGGCTGAGGTAAGCTCCTCTAACCTCTGCTCCATACAAAAGTCATCTGTATTTCCAAACAGAACATTCCACACAAGTGCTTCTCAGTTGGGAGTGCAATAGTAAAACCCAGCGGGGGGAGCTTTAAAAAAATAGATGCTGAGACCACACCCTAGAACTACTAAATAAGAATTTCCAAGGGAGATGAATATGTGTGTGTGTGTATGTGTGAAACATATATTTTTTTAACTCTTAAACTCATTTCTGATAAACATGCCCTCAATTTATATATAAATCAATATAAATGTAATATGAAGGGCCCAAGTACCATAAAAATGTGTATTTCATGAAAGGAAAATTCTATACATTTCTTATTTAACTCCCATTGAAAATAAACTTTTAAATTCTTTTACTTTATTGTATCCTAAAATGGCTAATGACAAATTGATACCATAAATGGAGAATTCCAGAATTAAATCCTAGGTAAAAAGATAAAAGAAATCACAGGAAAGATGTACCTTATTTACATGTTGCCTAACGTTATACACCTGTCATAGAGGTGATAACATTTTACAAATGAAGACAAAATAATCAGTAGGTTATGTTTGCTCTTCTTGAACAAAATAAAATTGAGACGAATAGGGTTTTAAAAAATCATATTCTTTTCATTGGAAAGAGAAAGCTTCAAGACCAAAGAAAGAAAAAGAAAAAGGAAAGCAGGGACATTAATTCTGACTTCCTAATTTAATTCAAATATATACTAATGCAGAGGGGACTGTATTTTAAAAATTAGCTACAAGGTGTGAAGTGTGCTAATTCCATTTCATAAAAGCTTTATCTGGATTACAATGAAAGAAAAACCAAAAAAAAAAAAAAAAAAGAGGGGAGTGGGAAGAGAAGCTTTGCCAACATTAATTAATTAATGATGTGCTATACTTTAAAGAGAAGAAAGGCATGAATGAGTAAATTATTATTTCCTGAATCAGTGTACTGGTGACTGTATACGTGAAAGCTCTATCTTTTGGTCTGGTCTATATCATCCACCCCAGTTTTTGCAAGCAAATTAGAAACAGATAAACCATAAAAATCAAATGACTGCAGTCTAATATATTTTGATGTGTGCTCTTACAATAAAAAGTTGGATCATTTTCCCAAAAGATGTTATTTATATTTAAGACACCACTAAGTCTCCCATGTTCCAACAGAAGGAAAGTCCTAGAGAAGAATGGAGACAACATTACCTCCCCCCACTCACTTTATCAGTTAAAGAAAAGCAGCAAAGGTGAATTCAACATATTGCAAACATTTATCACCACACACTGGTGTGACTATTCACTCTTCTTTTTGGTCGACTAATCACTGTGTTTTATCATTCAACCTATGAGTGTATTTACTCAGCAGGAACTAAACAAAGGGGAGCAGGCACAAAAGAGACAAGATAACTGAGGAAGAACACAGTAAAATGTAACATTGCTGGAACAAAGAAGACATTATTAGAGAACTCTAATTAAAACACTAAGTCAGCATTTCTCTATGTTCCCTGGAATACTTGTTTCATGGCAGGCTCAACCAATAGTAGGTTCCATGGCCAAGTGGGTTTGAGAAACATTGCATGTTATGTCTCCCCCACCTCCCTTGAAGATTCACGGGACACGTTGGCATAAAAAGACTCTGGGAAGTCTTGCAGAAGACAGATGAACTTGGTTGACACCAAGTTACTCACAAATTCATTCAATTGTGGAACTCTTCTTGTATATCCTGGTACCTGTAAATAATCCATGGAGCTAGTGTTCTCTAGAACACATGGGAACTGTCAGAGCCATGAACATAAGACTGGTGGTTGAACGTAACCCAGAAAAGAAAGAATGCCTCAGAGATTAGCCAAAAATAGGGATTCTCATTCTTTTCCATTTCTGTGGCAGACTTCAGCACGGATGTGGAGGGAAAGGGGCAATGCCATGATCTCAAATGAAATTCCACACATGAGATGAGTGAGTCATTGAAAATTCAAGAATTCACAATCTGAATTCAACTAAAAGAAGAAGGCAGAGATGATCAAGACACACAACCTTCTTACTACTTTAGAAAACAAAACATATTGGGGTGCCTGGGTGGCTCAGTCAGTTAAGCATCCAAATCTTGATTTTGACTCAGGTCATGTTGTCACAGTTTGTGGGTTTGAGCCCCACCCTGGGCTCTGCACTGACAGCATGGAGCCTTCTTGGAATTCTCCCCCTGCCTCTCTCTCTCTCTCTGCCTTTCCCCTGCTCGCACTCTGTTTCTCGCTCTTAAAATAAACAAATACACTTTAAAAAAACATACTTGGACTCTATTTCACTATCACACTGAAGGAAGAAAAGATTTAAAAAGCAAGTACACCAGCAACGTTAGAGTACTAGTATGTATTAACATCTGTGATGCGCCAGGCTTTGGGTGGCTAACTCTACATGGCTAATCTCATATTCATCACGACAATTCTACTGAGCAAACATTAACCCCCTATTCAAACATAAGAAACAGCTTTAGAGGGAGTAAGTGAACTTTCAGTACTTTGTGAAGTATTTTGGAAAGAAGAAGGAATATGCATAGGGAACGGGAGTAAGAAGACAGGGAAAAAAAAAACAGGAAGAAAATGCCCTAATTTTGCGGAAGGAGGGATGCAGAGTCATTGTACACTCAATGCTGCAGAGGTTATGAGAAGGCACACTGATGGCCAGCCTCAGTGATGACTTTTGCAAAGCCCTGGTAGAGCATTACTCAGCCTTCGTAGCCCACACCTGGAAGATACTGCACGATGCGTTCGTCTTCAGTGGCTTCTGGTGGTGTCACCATCACATTTTTCTTTTTACCAGAGAGCCAAAGCAAGAGTAAGTGAAGAAAGCTCAGGACCTCCCTAAACTTACGACAACTAGGAATGAGCCCAAGATTCAGTGGCTGATAGTAACTGGTCATGAATTTTTTATAGGAATGCAGGGGTAAGCGGTAGGTCTAGAAGACTTGAGGAGTAGAGAACATACCTATGACTCACAAAATAATCAAGAAGGTAAGTGGAGGAAAGCAACAACAAAAAAGATGGCACAAGGAAACAAGATGAGATTCTTCCATATTCTTTTTCTAATTTAATTTTTTTATGTTTTTTTTTAATTTATTTTTGAGAGACAGAGAGAGACAGCATGAGCAGGGGAGGGTCAGAGAGAGGGGGACACAGAATCCGAAGACAGGGGCCAGGCTCTGAGCTAGCTGTCAGCACAGAGCCCAACGTGGGGCTTGAACCCACGAACCGTAAGATCATGACCTGAGCCGAAGTTGGACACTTAACCGACTTAGCCACCCAGGCGCCCCAGAGATTTTTCCATGTTCAATCCAGCTTGAGGTGGAACGTCCAAGAACACTCATTTCTGAATGGATAAATTTCTCCATTTATCGGTGAGGAAATGTCTCCTGCTGCCTATCTTACACACATACTGACAGATTTTGGCATTTTAGGAGGTTACGCTTATAATTTTAAGTATTTGCAAATTCAGAAATCTTTTGGTTACATGTGAGAAAAACTCCTGCTCAAACTGGTTTAAGCAAAAATAAGATGAAACGAAATAATACAAAAATAAATTTAATCACTTCATTGAAAAGTTCAAGAAATGTTTCTGGCCCAGTTAACCCCAATATCTCAAACAGCCCAAATCATATTAGCAGTTTTCTCTCCGTTCTTTCTTTTCTTTTCCCCTCCTTTACTCTGTCTCCATTTTTATTTCTAGTTCTATCTCTTTCTATCTCTGTGTCCTCCTTTCCACTCTATTGACATCATTCTCAAGGGGGGCCTTCTCCACTAGGGATCGGACTACCCCAGCTCCCATTACTAGTACAGTAAGGACCTTCTCTTTCCCCAAAAGGCTAACAAAAGTCCTGGCATTGAGTCCATCAGACCAATTTGAGTCCCTTGTTCTTCCAAGCACACTGTCCAGGGAATGGGATATGCTGATTGGCCATATACGCCCCCTGGAGCTGAGGGGTGAGTCAGCCCCTCCCAAAGCCATGGTCTGAAGGTAGAAGAGGGATGTTCTCCAAAGTAAAGAAGGGGAATTGATACTGAGCAAGCAGAAATAACAGGTGTCTCATACAAAGACCAGTGACATCATTTTAAAACTTAATAAGGCTCAAATTTAAAGTACTTGGGCCTTGATATTAGGTATCAAGATGTATATCAAAGCTCTGTGGATAGAAAGGAGGATGAAGCGATTTCTTCTTAGAAGGGGACAGAAGGTCCCCTGCATCATGGAGGAGGTGCTCTTTGAGCTGCAGCTTGAAAAAGGAGTAACGTTGTGACAGAAGCAGTAAGTGCTCACAAAATATGCATACACTACCTGACTCCTCCCAGCCCCTCTGCAGTTGGGCTGGAACGATGTGACTAGTTTGGGCCAATGGGTTTTGAATGGAAGTGACAAGCTTCCAGCAAATGTAATCAAAAGCCAGCATGTCTCATCCATGTCTCTCTTCCCCTTTGGCAGAGTGTGTGGAAGTTGTGTATTGAAATTGTACAGCCTCAAGATGGAATCCTTGGGTTGCTGCATGGAAGAGAGCCACCCAGGAAAGGTGCCCAACCCACAACAACCTTTGAATGAGTGAGGAAACCTCTGTTGTGGGAAGTTACTGAGATTCGGGATTAAGGTAAGATCGCCCAACAGGATCTGCTTTATATTTCTGGACTCTTGTCCCACACATAGTAAACTTTATAAACTTCATCTAAGCAGGTCGCTCTGCTCTGCGTGTCTTTCTTTGTCCTTAGACCAGCGAGTGACATATCCAGGTCATGTCATCATGAAGGGATGGTACATGAGAGCAGATGAAAAGGTACACAGCCCTCTTGGGCCTAGGCTCAGAACAGATACACTGTCATTTCTCATGCCACTGGCCAAACCAAAGTCACATAGCCAAGCCCAAAGTCAAGGTGTTGGGAAATGTATTCCACCCGTGACAAAACCATGGAAATTGTGTGACTCTAGGGAAGGCAAAGATTTGGGACCAATCAGTCCATCTACCCCTTAGGCATCCTACATTATGTGAGAACTCATGGAAACCTCAGAAGACATCTGTGGGGAATGTTAAGATTCTCCTGGACACAAATAATGACTCCTATCCTCTAGAATTTTCCTCACTTGGGAAGCTCAAAAGCCACAAGTATCTCTCTCAACTTCTCCAGCTTTCTCGCCCACTGATATACTTTCTCCACATTGTGGATACAGGAGTCTCGGTCTTTATTTACCCCAGTGACAAGCAAGGAGATGTAAATAGGCCATAAGGAAAGCTGCTTTTTCATTTGCACTACTTCATTCGTTTTGTATTTATAAGATATACAGCTCTGGAAAGCTGTAAATAAAGAGGCTAGAAACAGCTTGAGGGGCTGGTGATGGAATCACAAATCACCAGAGTTACATCTTCATCTGTACCCTGATGTAGAAACTTTATAATTGCCAAAATATATTTATCTCTGCTCAGGCTACACAATTTGTATATCAGAAGCTAAAACTAAGTGACCTCAACTTTCCAAAGATGTCTGTGAAGTTTCATAGGGACCAGCCCAAATTTGGTTGGAGTGGATCCTGCTATTTCTCATCCTGTCCAGGGAGATATCGGCCACGCTGCCGCTCCCGGTGCTACTGCCTGTATGTGTTTCCATGTGTCTGCTTTTATCTTCATATAAAACCCCCAAGTGAGCCAGAAGGTGATGTGAGGGCTTGGGCCCACCAGTCTGCTTATCCAGATACAAATTCTTACCAATTAATCCCCTTCATGATTTATTGGATAAACTGGGAAGATATGGGTAGGTAAAGAGTGTTGCATCCAAAATACCTCACTTAAAATGCACCTAAGATTGTCTGAAACTAATTTATTTACCCTCCCCATCAAATAAAAAAACATTTTCAGGGTACTGGGTGGCTCAGTCAGTTAAGCGTCCAACTTCGGCTCAGGTCATGATCCCGCAGTTTGTGAGTTCAAGCCCCAAGTCGGGCTCTGTGCTGACAGCTCAGAACCTGGAGCCTGCTTCGGATTCTGTGTCTCCCTCTCTCTCTGCCCCTCCCCTGCTCTCATTCTCTCTCTCTCTCTTAAAAATAAATATTAAAAATTTAAAAAAATCATTTTCAGATCTTTGAGCTGCCTTTGTGGATTTGGGAGGATAAGAAGCATATTTTATTGGACAAAGAAGCCTGGATGCCTGAAGGATTGACTCAGTAAAAGTAAGGAGGCAGAGGTCTCTCAATGGACAAAACTGGGCTGTGGGTCCCTAGAGAAGTGAGGATGGACTTACGATGAAAAGGAATAATAAATAAAAATAAGATCTGACCGAGACAGGTTTTGCTTTCTTCACAATGTTGCTGAGGCTTATCCTGAAAAGGGAATTCACACTCATAGCCAACACTCACTGAGCAGTTGCCCTAAGCCGGACACTGTGCTAAGTGTATTACATGCCTCATCTCATGCCGTCTCATTTTTTTCTTCATATTCCCTATTATTATCCCATTTTCAGACCAGAAAACTGAGGCTTGAGAGAAAGTGAGTGACTTGAAAAAGGTCACACAACTGGTAAGTCACAGTGGGGTGGGAGGTACAGATGGGCACAGGGATTTAACCAAAGCAGTCTGCCTCTTACCTGGAGAATGTAATCACGGTACTGCTTTTCCTTCATTCTCTTTAAAGAAATGAACTGACCTAGCTATTGGGATGTTAAAAAAGAGGACAAAAGAGAAAAAGCAAGCAATAACAACAAAAGAAATAGGAAACAAATAACGAGGCACTAAGAATACTGAATTTGGATTCAGGAAATCAATGTTTGACTCCTGGCTCTCTCTGCCGTCTAATTATTTGAAAGACCCTTGTCCAGATTCTCTGGACCCTGATGTCTTGCACAAAAACCTTGCAGCGTAATGGGATATTGAATGATAAGTTTTCTGTCACTCAGAATTGATAACAGGCCGCAAAATAGAGGACAAAAAGGGATCAAGTGCCCCATATTCTAAAGTCTGTCGTAAATGAGTGAGCCCAGATATCCACTGTAGGGATTAGCACGAGACAGACAGACAGGATTTGCTACCTCCAACCAGCACCTGTAAAACGCACTCTGTGTCCCACCCAATCCCTTGGTACTCGTCATTTCCACATTCTCCTTCAGCTTTCTACAAAAAGAACCTATGGGGCGCCTGGGTGGCTCAGTCGGTTAAGTGGCCAACTTCAGCTCAGGTCATGATCTCACGGTTCATGGGTTCGAGCCCCGCATCAGACTCTGTGCTGACAGCTGAGAGCCTGGAACCTGCTTCTGATTCTGTGTCTCCCTCTCTCTCTGACCCTCCCCTGCTCACACTCTGTGTCTCTCTCTCTCTCTCAAAAATAAATAAACATTAAAAAAAATTACAAAAAGAACCTATGACTCTTTGTCTGTGAGCTTTCTCCTTCCCTAGAAGGATGTTCAGCCTGTGCATAAAGTAGTCTGGAAGTGCAGACTTGTTATTTCTTCCAGGAGAAGATGGAAAGGAATTCCTAGGAAAATAAACCAGCTCCCTTGCCTTTAGGAAACGCCTCCATGAATTTTCCCCTGTCCTTCTCTCATTCAGAAATGTCACCATACATGCTTGGAAAACTCCTTAAATTTCTCATCATAGGATCAGATCAACTGTTGTAACAAGTGACCCTAAATCTCAGTAACTTACCACAACAGAGGTTTTCTCACCCTTGCAAATATCAACATGGGTTAGGCGCTTTCCCAAGTGGCTCTCTTCCATGCACTGGCCCAGGAATTCTGTCTTGAAGCTCCACAATTTCAATACACAACTTCCACAGACTCCACCAAAGGGAAGAGAGAAATGGACAAGACACACAGGCTTTCAACTATCTTTGCCTGGACATTTGTCACTTCCACTCAAAACCCATTGGCCAGAACTCGTCACATGGCTCCAACCCCATGGCCACACCCCTACTCCTCCTTCAAGCCCCAGCTCGGAGAGCAAACCCCCATCCCCACCCCAGGGAGACTTGCCCAGTCCCTCGTGCCCCCTTCCAAAGAGAACAAACTGGTTCATTCTCCTTTACATTTTCCACAGAACGTTTGATACATATTCCTAATTTATACTTCCCAGATTGCCTTGTAATTTTGCTCTCGCTTTATTTTGTGAGCCCCACAAAGGCAAAAAACATGCTGTTTCTTTTTCTAGCTCCTATCGCAGTGACAGGGAAGTAGCGAGGATTTAATAAATGTTTAGTGAATGAATGAATGACTGAATGAATGAGTGAATTATGGCTTCATAAATAGCCATAAACTTGGAAGTTTAATCACAAAAGCATGCAATCAGCATCTTCATGAAGCCATCCTTGGCTCTCCCGATGTGCAATTGTTCCTTGACTACATTTCTCCTTCTGGGAATGGCAAGGAACCAAAGTCAAGGAAATACTAGATATCAGTAAAGCCCAGGATCGGGATCCTTGAATCAGTATAGCAGGACACAGATGGCAAACCTAGGTCAGAAATAAAAACTGGACCTCCAGGCATTAGCACGCTTTCCAAGATGCACCAACCCCCCCCCTCCAGCCCCCACCAAACACACTGAGAGCCCAGCTCAAAGCCCCAGGGCAGCTGGCATTTCCAAGACCACAGTCCAAACCTTCACGAGAGATGAGCTGAGCCAAGACAATCCCTAACTGGCAAGAATGAATTGAAAGAATTCGAGATTTGTCAGCTGAGAAGCCTCTGAGAAAAGCAAAAATTTAAGCTTCCTAAGGTCTATCTCTCTTGCCTTAGGCTGCGACTTTTCCATTCATACCAGCAATTGTGGGAATTTCAGCTTCTGCATATAACATTGAGAAATTAACTGACAGTTTATAAATAAGCCCTTGTTAAAGTTCTTCAAGCCTTGTAGGGCCCTTGTTAAAGTTCTTCAAGCCTTGTGTGAACCGAGGTCCTTAGGGCTTCTGGTCAACCTCACATAGTGCTGAAGGGCCAGAGAGAGCCCTGAGGATCCGGATCTGCTCTGGACCCCAGGTGTCCAGCTGGAATGACTTCATAATCAGAGAAAATTTGGATCAGAAAAACATAAAGAAGGCAATCAATGCCACCTAGAATATGTCCACCTAGGATTACCCCCTATTGAAATTTTACTCTATTTAACACTAGTGTTTTTTCCTATGGCTACATAATTTGCTTTGACTCAGGACTGGCTCAATAATTTTTGTGCCTAGTGCAAAATGAAGGTAGGACTTCCGACTTAAAAATTACTTAGACTTTCAAAGCAGTGACAGCAGAGTGTTCGATACAAGGACACTTTGGAGCACCAGGTCTGTGTGACTGTGCAGGTTGCAGCCCATGATGCTAGTCCTGACTGTTGGCCTGCACTGGTCCCAGGCACTAAAGGAGGATCAGAAAATTGTGAGGAAAGCACTCCAAAGTGTGAGGCCGGCTCCAACACGTGGACTGGGACAGGAGTCATGCCTGCGTGGGTCTAAGTGCAGTGTTGGCCCAAGATTAGAGAGATAAGGGGCAAGTTTCAAAGTGACTTTCCACAATTTGTCCCCAAATCCCCAAATGTCAAGGAACTCATGATAGAAAGGCTATGTAATTTATGAAGCCCTTAGCCAGTAAAAGGACTTACACAGTCATCAAACATGAGGTTTATAAGACACTTCTAATAATACTGGGTAAAATTATTGCAACATAATATTAAGTAAATTAAATATACAATTATGTGAAAATGTATGAATAGGCAAAAAAAAACCCCTTAGTTTTAAAGAGTGTCCAATTTCAAAAGGGTAATCCCAGGTGGAAATATGACAGGTGACATTTATTATCTTCTTTATATTTTTCTATGACTCAAATTTTCTCCAACCAACAAGTATGAATTTTATAAGGAAAACACAAATTTTGAAAATATAGCTGTATATGGTACCTTTCACTTCTGATAAATTCTAGAAAAAGTTTATTATGAAGCTTTATAAGAAGTGGACTTATGCTGGGGCGCCTGGGTGGCTCATTCGGTTAAGCGTCTGACTTCAGCTCAGGTCATGATCTCATGATTCGTGGGTTTGAGCCTCGCGTTGGGCTCTGTGCTGACAGCTCGGAGCCTGAGGCTGCTTCGGCCTGTGTCTCCCTCTCTCTCTGCCCCTCCCCTGCTCGCACTGTCTCTGTCTCTCTCAAAAATAAATAAATGTTAAAAAAATTTTTTAAAAAGTAGACTTAACGCTATTCAGAGTGTTCTTGAATTCCTAAATGATAGGAAAAGCACAGATTACTTTCATGTAATACTGATTTCTTCAACCATTTTTGGCATAATTTTAAAAACTCAAGGAAAAACTGTATTTTGAATTATTGCCACGCCAATTTACCTTATGTCAACCTATCTCTTTCTGTGCCTTGCAGGGGGTTATATTCCAGTTCTAGATTTGGGAGTGAACGTTATTGAGAGTAACTGAGAGCCTGAAAGACAAATGTTTAGATATGGATGTGGCAAAGCAAAAAATTAGACACTCCATGAAACACTAAAATTTTAAAACCTGCTGTTTCTCTATTTCTAACCTTTATTTTCTCACGATCTCCTTCACTCCATTACCACAAAATTGTCAGATGAGAGGGTGTCTTAGTCAGTCTGTGCCGCTATAATAGAAATACCACAGACTGGCTACCACGGTGGCTTAAACAGCAAAGATTGATTTCTCACAGTTCTAGAGACTGGGAAGTCCAAAGTCAAGACCGTGACAGATCCAGGACTCACTTCCTGCCTTGTAGACAACTGCCTTCTTGTTGTATCCTCACAAGACAGAGGACAGGCAAAGGGAGAAAGCAAGATGGCTCTGTCTCTCATAAGGGCACTAATCCCATTCTGAGGGCTCCCCCCTCATGACCTAATTGCCTTCAAAGGCCTCTTCTCCAAATGTCATCACATGGAGGATTCGATTTTCAACATGTAAATGGGGTGGGGCTTTGGGGGGGGGGGATATTCAGTCCATAGCAGAGGTAAAAGGGAATTTGATTTTGCCAGTTAAGGATTACTCAGTGTCTGCTAGTTTAAAGTAGTCTCTTTCTGGGATGCTTGGGTGGCTCAGTTAGTTAAGCGTCTGACTTTGGCTCAGGTCATGATCTCACAGTTGGTGAGTTCGAGCCCTGTCTGTGCTGACAGCTCAGAGCCTGGAGCCTGCTTCAGATTCTATGTCTCCTTCTCTCTCTGCCCCTCTCCCTCTCGTGCTCTGTCCCTCTTTCCCTCAAAAATAAATAAACATGAAAATTTTTTAAAAACATGATAAAACTGTCTCTTTCAGATTCACTTAGGATAAATTCAAATTTTGCCATTTACTCGCAAAAGTTCAGCTGAGAGAAATGAGAGACATGGAGGACTTCTTGAAAGATAATCAGAATATTGATTTTTCTAGCCACCACAAACCTGATTTTGGGAGTAAGCAGAAGATGAGATTTCATCAGGAGATAGTGTTCTGGCATGGTATCAAGGGCTGACCTCTGCTTTGGAATCACCTCACTGGCCTATTTGAAGGAAGATTTAAGAAACAGCCTTAAATGAGATTTATTTGGTTTATGTAGGGACAGTGAGGACTAGGTGTCCATTAGGAGAATCCCACAAGATACATTCCTCTCAGGCGTTCATTTGTTCATCTCTTTTGTCTGATAGATACTTTGACCACAGGAAGGATCATAGTTTCCTCTTTGTTTTGACTGGTAGGAAGCTCAGAGCCAAATTCATAGTTCATCTCTAATAAGTGCATAATTTATGACGTGTAGTTTGTTCAATGGACTTTTAGACTCTAGTTTTCCTTAGTCCCAGTTTCCTCACTATGTAGTTTTCACCATAGTATGCCTGGCTCTGTAAACCACCTCAACATCGTTCTGAAACATCGAAGCCTTCCTTGAATATCTAGAACCCTCCCAGTTGCAGGAGCACTGTATCTTATAGGGTCCTCTTATGGGTACCTCCATTAAAGACTGTTTTACACCATGAATGCTTCTCCCACTGGCCTGCATTTCTTTATTTTTTTTAATGTTTATTTATTTTGAGAGAGAGAGTGAGAGAAAGTGCACACACAACTTTGCACGTGAGAGTGTGGGAAGAGAAGAGAGAGGGAGAGAGGGGATCCCAAGAAGGCTCTGACTGTTGGTGTGGAGCCTGACATAGGGCTCAATCCCATGAATGGGGAGACCATGACCAGCTGAAATCAAGAGTCAGCTGCTCAGCCAACTGAGCCACCCAGGCCCCCCTGGATGACACCGCTTAAGAACATAAACTAGGTCTTCCTACTTGGCATCTAGAATATACCAAGCAGTTGAAAAATGTTTGCTTGAGGGCATGAGTGCAAGGATGGGGAAACGCTTTGAAAAGATTGAAAGAATGTGCAAAAGTGACTTACACTGTGGTATTCTTTGCACATGACAATTTGCTTTAAAATATTATGATAATCTTATCATAAGATATCTATATTAAAAAATTAGGATAAAATTTTAACATCAGGATTTTTCAGTGCTATCCACAAAGTCTTGTTCTGCAAAATGACTGCCTGGCTGGAAACATGTTCGATGCTCTTTCTTCATTGTGAATGCAAACCTGTAGCTTCTCGAAGCAGGTCCTATTGAATACAATCTGCTGTCAAGTTGAAGACTTTTTTTTTCTTTAAGTCACAAAGCCTTTAAGCAAAAAATGCTTTTGTGTTTTAAATAACACATAAAACAAGCAAATTTTTTTGGGGGCAAACTAACGTAGTCTAGAATGTAGATTATTCTCAGAACCACCTGAGTGCCCACGAAAGCCGTCACCTCAGTTAAGTCTTAAACTGGGGACTTCTGAGCTCTCAGAGTCATGTAAAGGTTTCTGTATGTCCTGATTGCCATACTAGTAGCCAATGGCTTGCATTTGCACGGTGCTTTCAGCTTCCAAAACTCAGGTACTTAATGCAAAAATGATTGTTATTTTCTGAACATTTACTAAGTGCCAAGTACTAGGGTAAGAACTTTACATATATTTAGCAAGGAAAACATTGATATTAATAGTCACCCTTTCTACCTGAGAAAGGAGAGTAAATTCCCAGATCCCCTCTCTGTGCTGAGAGATGATGGGTGGGGATACAAATGAGGAGGCTGATAGAGAGCTCAATCACAGCAAGAAAAGAACCAGAAAGACCCACGGGAAGGTGTAAGAAGGTGGAAGGGCTTGAACAGCAGAAGGGGACAAGAAAGACTTCAGACAGAAAGGTCTGCTGAAAGAAGAGACAGGAGAGCCCGAGAATGGTGGAACCGCTGCTGTGGGGACAAGAAGAAATGTTTCAACATGACAGGGCCGTTCATGACATGGTGCACAATGTAATCATTCCCCGAAATAAATATGGAAACACAAGTGAGGTGTGTGTGAGGAACTGGAAGACCAAACATGCCTGGGTTACGTACATTATCTCTTTCTCTGTTTGTAAGATTTATTACTCTATACCAGGTGTCAGAAAACTACAGCCCATGGACCAAATCTGGCCAGCCTCATTTTGCAAGTAAAGTTATATCAGGACACAGACACGCCCATTCATCTTAAGAATCAATTATGGCGGCTTTGGGGGCTCCTCGGAGGCTCAGTCAGTTAAGTGTCCTCTCTCTCTCTCTCTCTCTCTCTCTCTCTCTCAAAAATAAATAAATAAGCTTAAAAAAAAAGGAATCAACTGTGGCTGCTTTCACACTATAATGGCTGAAGTGGGTTGTTGCAACAGGCTGTTGGCTTTATGGCCTACAAAGCCTGTAATATTTACTTTCCAGCCCTTTACAGAAAGTTTGCTTTCAACTCCTCAATAAGAAATACAGAAGTATCCGTGAAAGGAAAATATTTTATCAGTCAGGCTAATGGTGTCGGGGAAGTTTGGAGTCAGGAAACCTGAGTTAAAGATGTATTCGTTGTTTTCTTGGCCAAGTTTTCCCATCTGAAAGTGGGATTCATCATACATGCTTCACAGAGCTATAAGGAGACTCAATTGTGAAAATCATTTTTTAACACATGCTTTGTAGTTCATAAACATTAGAGAAATATCAAGTATTGCTGATAGTGAGTCACAAGTGGCTCAAAATGTGTAACTAATAAACACTGCAGAAGCTTCAGGTATGGCTGATTTATATATCATCCACCAGAATTTCCTTGGATGGGGGGAGCTGAACAAAGGGTCTTATAAAGATTCTTGAAAAGACGCTTGATATTTCCACTAAAATTAGCAGCCTGCCACGTTTTGTCTTAAGAGTTCCTATCAATAGCTTAGTTTGACATTTTCCTCTGTGAACACTCTCTTTCCATGAGGCCCATCAACTATGAAGTTAATTCACATGGAGGGATGTCACCAGGCTGAGGAATAACCATGAGGAGCCCATGCAAATGTAAAGAAAATTTTGTGTTAAAGCAATGCAAACGAAGTCATCACAATGACATAACCATGAGAGGACTGAACACATTCTAGACTTTCAATGCATAAAGGGTGTTCATAATGTCCTTATCTCATTTTTTAACTTTCAGAGATTAAATTGTATGCATGAAAGACAAACACTCCTCCAGTGGCATTTGAAGGCAAATTCATACATGCCTTTAGAACAACTAGAATGTATCTTGGCATAACCACCATCCATCATGACATGAGACCTAAATGCTCAGTTTACTCTTTCAGTCCCTTGAAGACTGCCTTAAATTCCATCATGAAATATAATTTTGTTGCCTCAAAAAAGTCTTTAATATGCCCCTGTGAAATATGATAGATCAGGTGAACAAGTAGCCAAGCAATTGATCATCTTTTCTCTGAATGATATTTAAGGGCTTATTTATTAAAGTTTCAGGATAGCTAGAATAGACAATTATACACTGCCACATGACCATCCATCTTTCCCTGATGCCCATTTGCTCCAGAAAGATACAACAGTCGCATCGATGATTTGTCATCAATGAAATTCGTTTCGGTAAATTTCATCCAACTAGAGTTTAAAATGCTATGCATTACACTGTTCTGGTTGAGAGCAAAGAATTTTCACCTCGTAACTGATAAAGACTTCAATTTGCTAGCCATCTAGAAGCCATTATTGCAATTATAATTGGCCCATTGTATTTACTGGGCTTGGAAAAAAAAATAAATTGCATCTTATGGAGTTGTCTTGAATTACTTTAATAAATTTGCTTTCAAATGGTATTCAGAGGGTATCTTGCATACCTTTGACCCAAGGCATTTTAATTCTTTAATTCTTGAAATAAAAACGTGTACAATAAATTTCCAATGAGCCATATCCTTAATTAGCAATATTGGTTCAGAATTTCTTCTTTTATCAGAATGATCTTCTCTCAAGAAACTGTTTCCAATGGAGGAAGAGAGGAAAGAATCAAAAAAACCTCAAAATTACCTTTCAGTGCAGTGAGTAGTGGTTCTAAACATGGTAGCCCATCAAAATCATCTGAGAACTATTAAAAATTCACATTCCTAAATCAACTTGAAATAACCAAATCAAAATCTCTGAGAGGCTAGTCATGTTTATTCTTAACGAACATCCAGACTACTCTATTACAGACTGTTCAACACCAGACTGGAAACTGTTTTGGGGAGCAACTAGATCAAACAGGACCACAAGGCATGTCCTCATTCCAATGGATTGACCTTGCACTGTTGCACAAAGCATTAATGGTTCACAGGAAAGACAAAGGTCAGATATTCAGTTAAAAATTAATACATGAGGGTTCCTGGATGGCTCAGTCGGTTAAGTGTCTGACTTTGGTTCAGGTCACGATCTCATAGTTCATGGGTTTAAGCCAGCCATCAGGCTCTCTGATGTCAGCATGGAGCCCACTTGGGATCCTTTGTTCCCTATCTCTCTGCCCTTCTCCCACTTGTTCTCTCTCTCTCTTTCAAAAATAAATAAACATTTAAAAAATAAAAACTAATACATGAGACCCTTATGGATAAAAATATATATTAAAGTTCATAAAAGATCAAAGTAAAAAAATAAGTTCATACTCTTAGATAAGATGACTTACTTTCTAAAGACATCAATTGTCCCCAAATGCAATTCCAATTAGTATTCTAAAATTATATTAAAATGCTCATGAATAGCTAAGTCAACTTTGCAGTTGAAGAGAAAATATGAGGAGGGGATCATTACTACCAAATACAAGACATATAATAAAAGCATGATAATTGAAAGTAATATGGTACTGGTGCAAGAACAGACAGATAGGCCTAGGAAAGAAAACAGAAAGGGGAGCCTGGGTGGCTCAGTTGGTTAAGCATCTGACTTCAGCTTAGGTCATAATCTCACAGTTGGTGAGTTCAAACCTCGCGCTGGGCTCTGTGCTGACAGCTCAGTCACATTCTGTTTCTCTTTCTCAAAAATAAAGTAAACATATAAAAACATTTTAAAAAAAACAGGTCAGAGTTAGACCCATATATAAATGGAAAGGTATTGGTCGTTACCTTTTCCATGGGGAAAAAATAGCTTATATAATAGATGAAGTTGGGAAATTCATTCACTATATGCAGAAAACTACTACTGGATCCCTACCTAACACTACATGCAAGGTAGACACGAAGTGGATTAAAGTCCTACATGGTAAAGGCAGAAGTCGTAGATGTAATAATGTCAAAGAATATATTTAGGATCCAATGGTGATGAAGGCCCTCTGAAACAAAATCCCAAAAGCACAAACTATCAAGCCAAATTTAACTTATTTAATCCCATCAAAATTGAGAGTATCAGGGTAAAGAAGGCAATTATGGAGAAAGTCATTAGATGCATGACATTATGAAAGAAGATACTTGCCATGTCTAAAAACTGTCAAGACTTTAATACATAGAACACGAGGAGGAGGTGGAGGAGGGGGGAGAGGAGGAAAAGAAATTGTTGAAGTTAAAACTCTTACAAACCAACAAGAAAATTTCACAAATCTCAATTGAAAAAAATAGGCCAAAGTTATAAAAGGCAATTATTTAAAAAGAAAACACAGAGCTTGACAAGCACATGGAAAGAGATCAAACTGATAATTACAGTAGGGCAAATTACAATTATGAGATGTCATTTTCTATCATCAGATTTGTAAAAATTAGATGCCAAGATACTGCTGAATGCTGACAATATGTGGCTCAAGGAATTCTCATGCAGAACTCATACAGAATGTGCAAACCTATCAGAGTGCCATACAGCTGTGTAATCAAATTAAGGGTAGTCATACCCTATGACCCAGCATTCTAGCTCCCAGGAGTGTTTCCGAGACATTCCCACACAAGTCAATAAGAGTATGCATGATAATATTCTTGATAGCGTTGCTTCCGGTGGTGGGAAATTGGAAGCAACCCCGGTATTCCACACCAGGAGATGCACAAGTTCAATGTGGAATATTATGCAACAGTTAGAATCAACAGGCAGATATATAGAAAAGCACAAAAAAGATTAAAACCAGTGTTGAATACAAAAAGGGAAAGGGAATAAGATCTACATAACACAATAACATTCATGTAAATTAAAAACCCATGTTCATAAACAACACACACTTTGTAAGAACATAAATAAATAAAAGGACACCCATGAATCATTCAAACATGGTTGACTGTGGGCGAGGGAAACAGAGTGGGGAATGGAGATAAAAAGGAAGGGAAGCAGGGAGGGAGGGAAAGGCAGTAGAGAGGAGGGCAGGGGGTCCTAACGAAGAAAGGAAAAGAACTTGCTCTACCAACACTAATAGCATGCCAGGAAACGTGATTAGGTGAATTCTCCGAGTCTGAAGGCCAAAGAAAGAGAAAGAAAATACATCAATATCCTAAGCATGTATTGCTTTGTATCTGAATTGTTGTTCAACCTAAGCAATTTCCAAAAAAAAAAAAAAAAAAAGGTAAATGTTAGCTCTTAGTGGGTACAAGTGATCTGTGAGACCACCCAGGCCCATAAATCCTTTCAACCCTGACCACTGGATTGACTAGAAAGGCGCAGGTAGTTGTCTCAGATTTCTTGCCCAGCGGTCTTAGAGCTAGATCCATATCTTTCATCTCTCTGTTTGTCTGTGAATAAATATATACATTATTCTTGTTCTTTTAATTCTGTAACCTCTTCAGAGCAGTTAAAAATTATGTTAAAAACTCATTAACTTTGACGAGATATTGATGATGCCAGCGGTTAATTACGAGCCAGCTGGTGTTATGGCAAGAATTAAAAAGTTAGACACTGGAAGTTTGTTTAAAAAAAAAAAACCCAACACAACAACAACAAAAAAGTCACACTGCGTTCCCTTGGAGGATCGCTAAAACAGTGCCACTCGTCGATGACCTTACAATAGAGGTCAAGGAGAGATCCGGAGAACAACAGATCAAATCGCATTCCTTTACTCCATTACAGCGTTGGTATCTTCCAGATTCTCCCTCGCTGAGAAAATAAAAAGTAAGGGCTATAAATTCCCATGCTTCATGGTGTTAATTGATTGCAAGCTGGGGTCAGAAAGACATTTCTCCCCAAGGAGTACTCCTGCACAATTTAAAGGCACTGCGGGGGTTCTAACATGCCTAAAAAGCATTAAGCGGTGGTCACTGTCAAGTACCAAATAGCAAAATTTAGTATGCTTTCAGTGTGTGCTCACAAGGGAGGCGTGAGAGCATTCAGGGGTTCCCATCTCCTCAAGAGTGAGGGTTTTTAATAAGCCTATCACCCAATGAGCCTACCCATTTTTGGTAGCCAAAAAAAGGTACTGTTTTTAGAGAGAAAACAGATTGCAAGATACGGTCATGGTTGTTTTTTGTTTTTTGTTTTTTTAAGAAGAAAAATAAACAGAAAAGAAAAGTGCATCCTTTCAAAAGACTCTTCAACACATGAATAACAAGAGTAGAAGATGGGCAATAAAGAAGAAGGACTCAGGGTGCTGATTTGGGGTTTCATCTGACCTCAGTCAGGCAGGGAGGTACCCTGACTTGCTCACCTGACAAGGGTGAGTTACTGACACTGTATAAGCCTCCATCCCTCATCTGCAGGATGCACGTGGTTTTTGTTCCTGCCTCATCAGCTTTGTATCAGTAAATGACATGAGACGCATGGGGGGTGTAGGAAGCACCCCGGGGGGTGTAGGAAGCACACAGTAAATGTTCGTTGTTTATTTCCCAGGTGAGCAGTGCAATGCAGGGCCTGGAATCAAGCGGCCGAGCTTCACGTCCATGGCTTTGCCACCTACTTCCAATGACATTTCCAACAACATTGGGAAGTCAGAGGACCTCTTCAAAGCTTCAGTTAAATGAAACAATAGTACCTACCTCACAGCACGTGTCGGGATTACATTAAGTAATCCGTGTTAAACGTAAGAATGTCTGGCACAGGGTGATTTCTCTCTAATGTCAGCTAATACTTAGTGCTGCTACTCTTGCTACTACTATTAGTACTGTTGCTCTATGAACAAACCCTTTATTGATGCTGACACAGCCAGCAGGGATCAAAACACTTTGTGGAACTTTGTAATGCACAGAGAAAAATGTGTGCAGATGGAGATATAAAACCACTTTCTCCGAAGCCCTGAAAGGGGCCCAAGCAGAAGGTGAACATTTATTTCTAGCAGGTTCCTACCCTTGTCTAAGCTGTTACAGGGGGGATGTCTCTGGCCTTGCTCCTTCCAAGCCCTCACCCTTTGGGGGTGACGGACAGCCTGTGAGCTGTGCTGAGTGTCTTTCTTCCTAAATATCACCGACTCCCCCCTTATCCGTGGCTTGCGTTTCCCGTGGTCCAGGACGCTCTCTAGCTGAGCACCTACAATGGTGGATTCAGCTATTATCATCTCTCACCCATCAGCAAATAATCATTATTGTTTACTCACTTCTCTTTTTATGAGGAGCACCGTTATGAAGATGGTTTCTTTCCTTGTTTACCATGAGGTTCTTTATTTTATAGACGTGCTCTCAACTTAGCCCAGCTTTATTCCCTTCCAGAAAACTACTCATCATTTACTGATTTTCAACATAAAAAAAAAAAGGTTTTCTTTTCTCCCACAACTCACACTGTTCAGCCCAAGCCTTACTGATCTTGACCTCCCTTGTTTCTGGGAAAATAAACCTTCCAATCTCATCTCAGAACATTTGCTTTCTTCTATACCTATTCCATATGGCTTCCTCTCCCTAATGTTATTTCATTTTGAGAAACTGAGGGGAGGCATGTTTGTGTGGGAATTGCCATGAAAAATGAAGCTTGGGAGATTGTAAATGCTAATTAGTGCAGAACAAAAGGGCAAATACTCAACCAAGAAATTCCTTTGTCTCCTCAGAGGTCCCAGAAATTACCTTACCTTACTCCCCCATTGATGACCCTTAGAAACTTCAAATAATTAAATACTTTGAACCACAATTTGCATCCAAACTTAGAAATAAAAACAACCAACTGTGGTTGGAAGGGCCATCATCCTAAATTCTTCCCAGTTCTATTCTCACAACTAATTTTCCGATTTTTCTTTTTCTTTTTCTTTTCTTTTTTTAACTATAAGCATGTATTACTTTTGTAATCGGGAGAAAAAAACCTTTTTAACAACTTTGTATTGGTAAAATTGAAAGATGTAGACAGATGATCTCATCAAACTGATGTTTTTCTCTTCCGTCCTTTTCCGGAGATATCGGGGATGGATTCCTAATAGCAGCCGAGCCGGATTGTGTCACGGGCTGGGTTTCGGAAGGCTCACAATATAATCTTTCTGCCAAGCCTCCGATATCACATTTTTAGCTTACTGTTTGGGGTCTCATGTTTTTGCAATCCAACTCTTGACTCATTGTATGTCTGTACGCACACTTTGTTCCAGACTGTCTGTCAGAAGAACACTTCTTTCTAAATGAAGAAAAGTGTTTCTGGTGAATGCCAAGACTATATGAGGAATCATAGTGCGGGTTGCATTTTCTTTGTTCCTGCTGGGTTAATTGCTTTAAAGACAAAAATCAAGGGCAAGTGTGCCACTAAAAAAATGTTTTGCAGGGCACACACCCTCCCCCCCTTGTGCCTTTTGAATGATCACAAACTGCATTTTGCCAACTTTTGATCAAGGTGACAAATCTTGGCTCAGAAGAGAAATTTAGCGATGTGTCAGCCCCATCAATAAGCTCTAAGGAAAAGTAATTCATTTTTAATGGAAATTCTGTTTACAAAATAGACTAGGTATATAACCAAACTCTAAGAGGAGATAACTCACCCTGGCAAATAGGCTGCATACCTAATAGAGTAAAATAAAAGTGAAGCAGAACACATTGTACTTACGGAAATAAAGTACATGCAACATTTTATAGTTACTACAACAGTGATTTTACATCATATAGAAGCTTTTGTGCTCAGCCTTGATTTAGATTCAAGAAGTACACACAAAAAAGTTCAGAAAGATGAAAAAGGAACAGAGCCATTCCGTTAAGTAAAATTTGATCCTTACTTTTCAAAAATCTTTAGACCAATACAAGTGCCTTTTGGTGCCTAGAATTGATTGGGTCTTTGCCAATTTCTGACCTCCACTGGTCTAGTGTCTCTTGCTCCTTAATAAATGTGACTTCATTCCCATTACAGATATTATGAAAACATTGCTCAAATTCTTTTGTTTCTATTCTATAATTCGCTCTTCACAACGGCACGTGGGGTGGTTAGCATTATTCCTAATTGGCAAATGAGAAAACCAAAGCACTGGGTGGCTCTGCCCGGTGAAAATCACTGACATAATCCATCCAACAACTCTGGGTACTCACCACCGCCCCCTTTTGCAGGGGAACATACAGATGAATGACACTACCATTTGGCTAAATGAACTTAAGCTCCCTCTAAATATACCCAATTTCCACCACACACTCAGAAACAAAAAGAATTAAACAGAGTCCTTGGACAATGAAAGTCAAAGCCTTACTCATCTACTAGAACTAGTGAGGCCTAGAGTAACAAGAGTTAAGCACAGGATAACTCGGGATGATGATTGGGCTCACCAAACATGCTAGAAAATGTTCCAAAGATTTAAACAGTAACAACAACAGCAACAAGTCTTAAATAAATAAACAACAACAAGGAAAAGAACAAGATAGGAGCAGGGAAATAAGACACAGAAATGAACATCAATGCCGCTAACGTAGCACAGTTGCCGCTTTATGTCCCCCTGGGGATCAGATATTCCCCAGCTGCTTGCTCCTGGCATATAGCTCATGCTCAGTCATTTTTGAAGGAAGACTAAACGCACCAAGGTCCCTCCTCAATGAGTCTAGGTCTAGCAGAGAAATAAACATGAAAGCAAATACTCGTTACAAAGCAAGGTCATCTTGATAATAATAGCTAACAGTTTTTGAGCACTTTTTGAGGCCCAAGATCATCATGTGCATTAATTCATTAAACCTTCACAGTAGCCCTATGAGTCAGGACCTATTAACAGCCTCACTGTACAGACAAGTAAACCGTCACAAAGTCACACAGACAGAGAGCTGCAGAATTGGAATGAGAAGCCAACATTGGGAGTGTAACGACTAGTACCACTTAGTGTAACAGCCTTGTGCGTTGTGGAAGAAGGAGACTCTGTGTTAAGTCACGCCCACTGGGGTGGACTGCACAAATGGCCACAACTCTTCATTCCCTCTGTATTCATGCTCTCTGCAACTGACTTTCCATTTTCTCCCAGCAGGAAGAGAACATGCTTCCCACCCCATGAGTCTGGGCTGGCCTTGTGACTGACTTTGGCCAATAGAATGTGGGAGGGACAGATGTTTCCGTTGTAAGCCTAGGACTCAAGAGGCCTTGCTTCTGTTTATTTTCTTGGGACTGCCATGTGAATAAGCCTGGGATAGCCTCTGGATCATCGTCACATGGAACACAACAGAGGCGGTTGGATAATTCCGGCTGAGGCCTCAGAGATGTGAGAGTCTATCCAAGATCAGCAAAGCCTGCTAGATGACCTGCAGTTGATGGCAGATGCGGAAGGAGTCCAGCTGAGCCCAGTCTACACTGCCAACCCACAGAGTCGGGAGCTAGATAAATAATTCTTGTTTTCAGCCGCTACGGTGTAAGATGGTCTGTTACACAGAACTAACTAAATGATACACCCACCGTATCAACATTTTCTAGAATCATGTTTACATTTTTTAAGTCATATAAGTGCATGCATCTTAGAACTGCCAAGATAAAAATATTTTTGCAGGGCCGATATGGCAAACTATTAGGATCTTCTAGCAGGACGATGTCAAAAAATATAATCAAAACAAATTGAAACAAGGACTTTCACAGTCCCTGTTTAGTTATATGGTAGGCTGCTTCTGAAATGGTCCTCAGTAGGGGGCGCCTGGGTGGCTCTGTCGGTTGAGCATCTGACTTCAGCTCAGGTCGTGATCTCGTGGCTCGTGAGTTTGAGCCTTACATCGGGCTCTGTGCTGACAGCTCAGGGCCTGGAGCCTGCTTCGGATTCTGTGCCTCCCTCTGTCTCTGCATCTCACCCACTTTGCTTTCTCTCTCTTTCTCTCAAAATAAATAATTTTTAGAAAAATTTTTTTAAATAAAAGAAAATGGTCCCCACTAATCCCCAGCTTCTCTTGAGGGTGTCCTACAAGGCTATAGTCAAGGTGTTGGCTGGGTCTGCTGCCTCATCTGAAGGCTCAGTGAGAGAAGAAACAACGTCCAAGGCCACTGCATGACTGTTGGCAGGATCCAGTTCCTCATGAGCTGTTGAACTCAGGTCATCAGTTCCTTGCTGACTGTTGGCCAGAGGCTGCCCTCCAGTCCTTGCCTGGGGACGCCTCCACAGGGCAGCGCACAACTTGGCCCTTTCCTACTTCAGAGAAAGCACAGGATAGGAGTCAGGGAGTACGAGCAAGATGGAAGTCCCAGTCCATTATAACCTAATCTTGAAATCTCTATTTCATCACATTTGCCATATTCTATTCATTGGAAGCTACTTCCCAGGTCCAGCCCAGGCAGAAGGGGAGGGATTTGCACAAAGGCGTGAATACTGGGATGTGGAGATCATTGGGAAGCACTGCAGAAGCAGCCTACCACGTAACCAAATTTTAGGAAATTGTGAAGATACGAGTTTTTTAAACAGGGACTTACACATCAGATCTCAAAATGCTAAGGCCTCAGGAGCCAACTCTTGAAACCTGAAGGGGGCGATTTTTTTTTTTTAAATACAAATTATGCAGTGATCTTTTTTGTCCCATAAGAATAACAGGGCGAAACTATAAATAAGTTTTAAAAGGTTTAGGAAAATTCTCAGATGCTGGTTCTATAATGGAATATTAAAGGACACAAGGAACGTGTACAGCCAATCCCTAATGTTTTCAGAGTACCATCAAGAAAGACAACCTTAGCTCCCCACAAAACGTCCCTTAGAGGCAGGCAAGATGGACCATTGGCCTAATCCGTTGTGGCATTTCTTATATACTTATGCATAACACTATGTGGGAATGCAATAAAAATTTAAACAAGGTACTACAGTTCAACAAAATAGAGGGATGCAGCTTTTGAAAAATGGAGACACGACATCCTGACACAGTGTCTCAGGCACTTGATGTGCCAGTGTTCCTTTATATTAGTTTCGTCCTCAGAAACTCATCTAAATCATAGATCCAGGAAGCAGGCCTTGATTCCTCACAGAATTAGGAAGAAAACAGGGTTTTGTAGCGTATTCCTGTTAGAGAGGGGAGGAAAATGTCTAACTCCGTATGACAGGGCTCTCTTTTATACCTACATTATGTTCCAGTGTTTAAAATGGCAAAGCCATCTATTTTGCCCTCAGGCAACATCTCAGTAGCTATTTTCGGCATACACTTGGGGCTTGAGGGGATTTGTTTCCCTCAAGGTTTTAAGGAGAAGAATGAGGATGGGCACATTGAGGCTTATGCTTTACAATACACACAGTAGGGCAGAAAAAAAAAATGTTGCTTGCTCCTGCGGTGGTACTTAATTAGAAGGTAAATATCCCTCCGCAAAAAGAATGAATTTAAAAGTTTCCGCCTAAGCAGAGTCAAACATTTTGACATTGTCAGAGCAGTAGCTTCTGTCAATCAACCTGAATTCTCTTTAAGCCTTAAACATATAAGTCACATTGAGAGGGTTATGCATTTCACAAGTGGATTTATATATAAATACTTTTGCTGGCTCCAGTTCAACACAACAAAAGAAGTCAAACATTAGTCTGTATTTGTATTTCTTTGCTGAAGTGTTTTGACATAAACTGCACACAATCCTAGCTGAAAAGCAGCAGGCAGTTTGGAAGTAACTGCTCCTCATGCTTGCATTCTTTGCGATAGGATTTTTTTTTCCGGCTCAGAAAATTAGAAAGCTTAGGAGTGAAAAGTTTGCTCGAACTTAGAGGAAACAAATGTGAAGGCAGCAGGGCGTTTCTGACAACCCCGAGCTGCACACATAATTCACTTGCTACAACATCTCAGAACACCTATACGGATGAGATTCCTGAATTCCAACTGCACAATTTGCGGTCAGCGCTTACAATTTTTGAAGACAGAAACGAATACTTATTACATCTAGAAGTCACTCAGTACAGGATTCTAGTTTTTAATGGATTCAGTCCTTCCGAAACAGAGAAAAGGCATTCATAGTTAAAACCCACTAGATAGCCAAGTTGCGTTGCAAAATACTGGTGAAGACGCACATGGCAAGGAATGGCATTCGGTAGAAATTTCTCATAGTCATATATGTCTACATGGAGTTAGAAACACATCTCTGGAAATCATCTGTGTAGTCCATTATCGACTCAAGAATGCTGAATCACAAACCACCCTGAAATGCATGAACCTGAAACACGAGCGTATTCTCACACTCAGCAGCGGCAGGTTGGCTGCCTATACCTTGGACGATGGGATCCAGGCTGCAGGTTAAGTTCAGATCTATTCCACGTGTCTCTTAATTCTCTTCAGATCAGCAGTTGCCAGGGTCCTGTGGTCAGCCCCTTACGTCTCATTTTAGGACTCAGGCCACAGCAGCAGTGGGTGCATGAGGTACGGTGCTCCCTGAGGATCGCCAAAACGCAAAAAGGCTAACCCATCATGCGAGCATGTCCAAAGCCTGTGCTTGTATCGTGTGTACAAACACCCCTTTGGCTAAAACAACCGACATCATCAAGTGCAAAATCCAGGGGTAGGGGGTTGTATTTTGCCACAATGAGGCCATGGCAATAAATCAGTCTTCCACACCGCCATTCGTGGATGTTATTGCCAACCTTAAATAACCAGTGGAAGAGTTTTTGCTTTCTTCCGTATTTCACATATCATTGTTATATTTAAAAATTAAGAATCCAAAGTTTATGTGTTTTTCCAAAAAATGTTTGTATTACATTGGAAATCTACATACAAAGGGCAATCTATGGTTAAAAAATTTCTGTGGTTATGAGTTTTATACCAGATATGAATACATGGATATGCAATTTATGTATACAGATGCAGATGTTGATTAAGTTTAGGATTACATTTAGAGTTAGCTATACAAATCCTTTACCATTTGCTTTCTTTTCTAAATAGCTTAGTTGGAAGTCAACTGGGCTGTAGCCCTCACCTTATTAGGTTCTTAAAGGGAGCATAGTATGCCAAAGAAGATAAATTTTAAACAAGACAACATGAAAAGAAACTAAAATGAATGCTGAAATTCAAATTGTGTTTTGCCTGTTGGTTCGAAAACTGGCCCCGGTACGAGGCAAGCAAGAAGAAACTGAACAAAGAGGCCAATCCAGGTAGGTAGGTGACAATTTTAAAACATCAGGGAACCGACTTTTGAGGTTTGTCTGGAGTGGCTGCAAGGTGAGATCTTCGCACCCACCTGTCAGAATCTTCAAAGTTTACACAGAGGCCTTAAGTTACTGGGTTCAGTTTTACCTACCGTCCAGACAGTCCCCGCAGGGCACTGGTCTCTCAAGGCTGTGTCCTTGGAAACGGCTCCCACTACAGGAACGGTGCGCAGAACATTCCAAGGACAAGGGAAGGAGTGAGGAGTGTCCAATTGCTGGTTCCGCTTGTGGGTCAATGGACAGTCACGTCCTCTCCACGACCTCCTCTACCACTCCACCCCTCAACCAGCTCTCATCGCCTATACACAAACTCCTCCTCCACTGGGCATCCTGAGCGGTCAGCACGGGGTTTCACTAGCATGGCGGTGGCTCGTTCTGTGACTATGTGGCTGCACTGGAGGCGGAGGCCACAGCAGCACTGCAGATACAAGGAAGAGACAACACGGAAAAACATCGTACCTCCCAAAATGAGTAACATTTTCTTTCCACCAAGACCCCCATAATCTGAATCACTAATTTATTAAGTGCCCTAGGCCAGATCACTCAGGGCATCTATTGGTGTCCTCCTTGTGATGCAATTAAGATGATACCTGAGCATATTCATGGGATGTGAACACACATTCTGTTTGTATGAAAGCACAGGTACCTACCTCCTTGCAAGGCAGTAATCGTGTCCAAGGCCATCGATTCTGGGGGGCAGCTTTTCTCAGCAGAGTCACTTCAGTGTTCCCAAAGACAGGCTTTGCCTGCTATTATTTAAGACTTGTTGGGTGAATTTAGTAAAGACTTCAGTGACCTCCTGTGACATTGAATGAATGAATGAATAAATAAATAAATAAATAAATAAATAAATGTTTTAGTCTCCTTGAGACAGAGCAGCAACTTCCAACTTCTTCTGTCCATTCAAGGTTTTCATAAGAACCCCAAGTTAAAATGCCCCAGTACTTGTATACTTTTCCTCCAGAATCCTGGATTGGCTAAACTCCAGTGGCCTAATTGGCTAGAAATTTTCTTAGTCCACAATGTACCAATTTCTAAAGCAAATAGATGTGTGAAGTTGACCCAGTAACAACCTTGCTTTCTCTGGAACAAGTTATTTAAAAAAATGCCTATCTATAGCAGTGTCTCTTTTCTAATGGATGGTAGCAAAAACACTCATTTCTAATTATACTATAGAGACCATCTCACACTTGGTTTTGGGTGCAATTTTTTGTTCTTTCAACAAGAGTTTAGTAAAAGGGATTTATCTTTTATAGACTATATCCACTTACGAGCAGGGAGAAATAATTTTCTCTGTGTATATTTTTCCTGTTTGCCCATAATTTGACTTCAAATTCTTTCAAGTCAAGGACTATTCTCTTTGCATCCCTGAAAACATCTTCTACTATGTCTTGTATTTAGGAAGCATTTGATAAATCTGCCCAAATGAATTGAATTATTGGATTGCACTTCTTATAAACCCATTGGCTTAAAAGAATATTCACTGGTCTCTTGGGGAAGACAATGATTGTTCTTGACAGCAGTAGGTAAATTATGAAAAATGAGAAAAATCACCAGAATGAAAGACCAAACTTTGAGTCAAATATAGTTGGGCTCCAACCAAAATGGCAGGAGAAACTATATTAGCTTCATGGGAAACCACTGGAGCTGGATTTCATTTCCTGTCTTGAAAGAGACTCTTCATCTGCACAAACATGTTTTGGCTGGAACATGTAGAAAGTGAGGGCCTGGTGATACACTGGACTCAGTAAAACTGTGCTGGTTGTAAACAATTTTATACATGCAGCGAAAGAAAAATCGTGAAAGCTAGAACATTCAACAGGTACCATGGAAGCTATCTGGCTACAAGCCTGTAAACTCACATATAAATTTGATTAACTTATTTCTATAATAACACATTCAAATGTCCAAATAACTCCCACTTTACCAGCTAAAAACTATTAAGGCCTTGGTTTGCCTTCATAATATAGTTTAGTAAATAGTTTAGTAAATAGTTTAGTAAATAGTTTTACTTCAGAAAATAGTTTAGTAAAATTATTGGGGGAACTGAGACAACGATGTGATTTTTATGTAGCAATAACCCACTTAAAAGTGTTTCTGGCTAGGTCCACCTGGGTGGCTCAGTCGGTTACGAGGCTGATTCGTGATTACAGCTCAGGTCATGATCTCATGGGTTTGTGAGACTGAGCCCCACTTCAGACTCTGTGCTGACAGCATGGAGTCTGCTTGGGATTCTCTCTCTCTCTCTCTCTCTCTGTCTCTCAAAAACAATATATTCTCTCTCTTTCCCTCTGCCCCTCTTCTCTGCTCTCTCTAAAATAAAAAATAATACAATTAAATTTAAAAATGTTCCTGGCTTACATTCAGAAGTTTGAAAATAATTGTTACAAAACAAACTCACAAGGTTAAAAATAAATATCACCATATACTAATTTTGCTTTAATTTTATTAAAATACACACAGATAAGTTCTAAAAATTATCATCTAACAAAGATTATTATTTCTTTTCTTATCAACAAATGATTATAATTTAAACTAATGTTGTTCATCCTCTCAATATAAGTTCCTCAATCATAAAGCACTCAGGATACCTCATTCTACCTAAAAACATCTGATAAACATGTTTATCTCCTCTAATGCCCGCACCCACCAGTACCCATTTACTGATTGAACCACTTCTTCTGTGCTGGGCATTGAGGAAGACACTTGTTGGGATGAGCACTGGGTGTTGTATGTAAGTGATGAATCACGAGAATCTACCCCCAAAACCAAGAGCACACTGGTATACACTGTATGTTAGCCAATTTGACAATAAATTATATTAAAAAACAAACAAAAAAAAAAAAACCAGAAACCATTTCACCTTGACCAAATTATTGCCTCTCCAATTTCATGGAATTCTAAGCAAAAGAATTTTTTCTTAATGTTTTTAAATATTACAGAAAATTTTAAATATACACAAACTAAACACAGATCATTAGTGTAGTAGAAGTCTCTAACGGAGATCCCCATTGATTTCAGAGTCTTACTTGATAGAACTGCAAGTTAATGCTTAACACAGCATTTCATTCTCTTCTGTCCCTAACCCTGTTCTTTACTAGAATTCCAAGAGGGAGAGGAACAAATGATTCCCCGGCTCCTCTCCAGCTCCAACCTGGGATGTTTCTTTCTAAACTATTCCTCACCCATCCTCACACTCAACTCAATCTCCCTTAATCCCATGAGGAAATTTAGAAAATGAAAAGCAGCTCCTTTTATCATAAATTCATTCACCATCTATTTATGGTTATGCACCAGGAAATGCAATAGGTAGTGAAGATTCTACATAGGAGTTAGACATGACTTCCATTCCACATGGAGCTAAAATGGTAATGAAGGAGAAGAAAAGACACATGGTTACAATCAGGTATGATTAGTGCTGTAATGGGGACATTCAGCTTACTCTTGCAGTAGAGGAGTCTCCCCAGATAGCGGGAGGGGTTGGTTGGTCAGGGAGGATTGTTTGGAAGAGCTAATACCTCCATAATATTTATGTAGATAGATCTAAAGGATGATTCGAAATCAATCAGACAGAGCTATAAGGGAGAAGTGTTCAAGGCAGAGAGAACAACACATACAAAAGCCCAGATGTTGAAAGCTTGGCTCATTTGGAAAAATCATACTTCAATATGGCTAGAGCACAGACTCTGCATGGAGAAGAGGCTTTAGGTGAGATGATAAAAGAACAAATGAGCCTGGGAAGATAATCAGGGGCTAGTTTTTGCCGCACTTGTATTTCAAGTGAAATTAGCTTGTATTTTACCTTGAAGGTGATGGGAACCATTGATGAATAATAAAAAGGACCATGACATAATCAGATTTGATTTTAGAGTGATGCCTTTTGTCATATGTGAAGACTAGATGGAGCAGGAACATGGGGGGAGATGAGGAGAGGAGAGGGGAGACATGTTAGGGACTGTAGCAATGTTGCAGATGAGAAATGATGGTGGATTTCTCGGGGGTGGAGGGAGGGAATGGAGATGGAGAGAGGTAGAGGGATCCAAGGAGTACTGCAGAGGAAAGGACAATGACATTCACCGAAGAGATGGTTCTTGGAGGAGAGAGAGAAATCATTATGATGCTCAGGCTCCTGCTTGGCCAAGAGGGTAGATGGTGATGTCATTTGCCAAGATACACTGTCCATATTGAGTTCAGAGTCCCTGGGATATGTCAGTAGCTACACGGGGCCTTGTATGAACAAGGTTAGATCAGATAAACACAGATCACAGAAATCATCATGGAATTTTGACAGTCACTTGCCCTATTATTTTAGTGTCTCCCCTCATTGGACATTTGCCCCTTTACCATAGGCCACCATCTTGATGCAGGGAAAAGCGATCTGGTTTAGGAATCAGGAGATCTGGGTTCCAGACCAAGCTCTGCCACCCAGAGTCTGTGTGGCCCTGAGAAGCTCCTTTCTAGTCTCTGGGGTTCATTGTCTGCAGAACAAGATTAAAATTACCCCCAACTTTCTTTTCCATCTCAACATCCCATTGTTACTGTTCCAGTTGATCTGTTCCCTGCTCACTAAAGTTTACTCTTTAAAAATAAACCATCAATAAAAAATAAACTCAAAGAATCCTTACAAAGACATTGAATAAGCAATGTTATAGGCAGTGAAACTCTCTTTATTTCTTTGATATCAGAAATACTTTTAAAACGCTACTTCATAGCAGAAAAATATCCTGGGCTGCTATTAATGATCTTTGTTTTGGTTGTTCTACCAAATATCAGGAACGTTGGGTACTTGTGTGGGAGGGAGGCAGGGGAGGAAGCACTCTTAAAGCTAAAGGTTGTCAAAGGACTGCAGTGTGGGCCACAGAAGCAGAGAAGTCAGGACAAGCAGATTTGAGAAATGCAGACATTCCATGCATCTTACACATCCTTTCAACCATAATGCTCGTTGAGTCTGCTGTCTAGCACAGCTACTCCTAGCACAGTACCTGCATGACAGTACCTGAAATTTTACTACTCCAATTTCTATAAATAAGAAAACATCAATAAGCACTTGACTTTGAAATTATCTTACCATCTATTTGGTAGCATTATTTTGAGTTACAAAAAAATAAAAGAAGAAAGAAAAGCCGTTTCCTTCATTTCATTACTCCTTCTGGAAGAGCTATACACCAGGTCTCATTTCTTGATAGTAATTTCCTTTGTTATGGTGAGTCCCTGGCAGAAAATAGATCTGAAATCGCTTTGGAGACAGCTTCCTTTTCACTGTTACATAGCCAGCAGTAGCAACCCAAGTCAAAAGGGAATGAAATCAAAGCAAATTTGCTCACTTGTCTCATTTAAACATCAAACCCAAATATCTGATGGCTTCTAGAATATTTCCATTGCCGCATCTCACTGCCACCTCATCCAGTAGCACAATGCCTGGCACGTGGTAATAACAAGAGCTAGTATTATGGGCTCCTTATTAATACTAAGCACCATACTAGGAGCTCACCATATATATATCTCAGTTAGTTTTCACATCCAGACTGTGAGTGAGATGGGTTTTATTTTTAACATTGTAGAGGTGAGGAAATTCAGACTCAGGGAATAACTTGCCCTGAGTCCCTTCACAAGTGAAAAGTGGTAGAGCCTGGGACTGAAACGCAAGCCATTCAATGTCAGAGTCTGGGCCTTAACAACTGATCTGCATGACTTCCACATAAGCACTCAACGAGCATTATGGTTGAAAGGATGTGTAAGATGCATGGAATGTCTTCATTTCTCAAATCTGCTTGTCCTGACTTCCCTGCTTCTGTGGCCCACGCTGCAGTCCTTTGACAACCTTTAGCTTTAAGAGTGCTTCCTCCCCTACCTCCCTCCAACTCAATTACCCAGCAGGCCATATTCTAGGAGCAGTAAGTCCTCTGTTCTCCAGAACTACTTACATTCTAGGGGAGGAGGTAGACAATAAACATGTAAACACACAAATCAACAAAGGACCTGCAGATTGTGGAAAGTGTTTCAAAAGCAGTAAGACAGAACATGGGGATAGATAGTGATTGGGGAGAGAACTGTTTTCATCTGTCCTATTGATACTCTTCCCTCTAGCTATTCCCACTGCCCTATCCCTACAGAGGGTCAGCTCTTGGAATCCTCATTATCAGCATGGCCTCCTAACTGGTCTCTCTACTTCCAGGTTCTTTTCTCTACAGTGTATCATGCTGGCCTCTTTCAAATAGTATTCTGACAATGCATTTTCTTATCTTTCCTTTTGCTGTACATTGGGCTCAAACATCTCATACCCAAATCCTTCCATCACCTGATCTGCCTCTATGCATCCAGAAACATCTCTCTTCTTTCCTCCATAAGTGAAGCACCTACCATGTGTTAGTCATGATACAGTCCCCAGTATAAGCCATCCAGTTCTTTTGGACACCTTTCTTGGGTCCCCTACATATTCTATGCTCATTCTCACAGGCCTAATAACCAGAACACTCTTTTCTCCTCTGTCCATCTATCAAACTTTCCTTCTTATCCAGGGCCCCGCTCACATTCCAGTTGTGCAACTAAGTTTCCTCTATGCATGCCGTTTGCACTAACATCCTTTTAAGTAAGTCACTTTAGCTTCCATACCTTTTCCTTATAGCACATTGCTCTGTAATGCTCTCTACTCATTGCCTGGTTGTGTGTGCCGTACACATCTGTGTGTGACTGAAGGCTGTACATTTATTTGTCCAGGACAACAACTGGGTCTTATACTCCTCTATTATTCTCTAGGGTCAATGATCACAATTGCAGCAAGAATATATTTAGCTTTTATCATGTGCAAAGCACCATGTTGCATTTTATGCACTTTAATTCATTACTCGTCCCCACAGTTTTGTGAAGATGTCAGCCTTTTTACCTCCATTTGGCAGATGACAAAACTAAGTCTTGAAGAGGTGACTTGACATACATGAGGCCACAGTGTTTGCAAATGGCAAATCTGGAATTCAGACCTAGAGTGTGCAGTTTCTGAGTGTTCAATGTAGCCTCTAAGCCATGCTGCCTGAACACAAATCTCTGCTTTATTTTTAATTCCTGTCCCCAGCTACTTCCTAAAAAGACTCAAGACTCTCTACAAGAAAAGACACCATGCCAGGGGTAGCGTGGTGGGAACAGAGAGGGTGTGTAACTCCAGTGCAGGATTCTGTCTTCTGGGGGTGGCTACTACCAGGGCTCGGTGGGGACAAGCCATAGCCACGACACCTGACCAGGAGGTGAACTTTCACCCAAACAATTGGTGGGTAAGAAGGGCAAATACCTTAAACACAAAGTCATTGCACAGGATAGGAGCAAGGTGGAGCGGACAAATACTACCCACATTAGGAGTTCCAAGGAACAGACTTGGAATAACTCCAAAGTAAATTGATTAAAGTAAATCAAAATCGCTAAACAGAGACTGGAATTCCGAGGTAGGATGTCAGCATGTGCAGGTGAGATCTCTCTTTCCGGTTGCAGGGAAAGAGATGCTTTCTTTCCCTGCAAGAAAGCATGATGGAAGGGGAGAGGGACCTTTCTGGGGCTTCTTTCATAAGGGCATAAGCTGCATTCCTGAGGGTTCCACCCTCATGGCCTTATCATCTCCCAGGGGCCCACCTCCCAATACCATCACCTTAGGGGTTAGGATCTCAACATAAGAAATCTGGGGGGACACATTCTGACCATGGCAGTGGGAGATGGAAGTTTTCAGAGGACTAAAATGGAGGAAGAAATGATGTTACCTTAATTTGAACATACCTTTAAAATGTAATGGTCTGTGCCAAAAGAAGAAAAGGAAATGAGGAAGATAGGCCAACTCCAAAGGTGTCTCTACTGGAGAGACAATGCCGCTTAAGAGGTTTAAGGACAATAAAGAAAGGAGGGCGTACAGAAATATCTGTAACAGAACACCTCTCTCTTTCAATTTTGATCATATTTTTTGGCCTGTGGATGGATTTTAAATGCTAATTATCTGTACCAGCTACACTGAAACGAGTAAAGTATTTGTAAAGTCTGTTCATTTTTTTAAAAGTACCATGCAATAGGAGAGTGAAATACAAATAAAAACCCAAGAATCATATATAAGAAAGATGGCAATCAACATCCCCAAAATTTCAATGAATACCAGGTTTAGGGTAAATCTCGCGGCAACTAAAGGAAACAAACAAACAGAAAACCAGTTATAAAGCTTAGAATTTGACGACATCACCCGCCATAAGAAACAAATTCTTTCTGCCTTGTTTCTCATGAAAATTTCCTCAATTTGCCCTGTGTCACCCTATGAATACACATAATACAAACACATTTGAGGCTTTGAGGGGCTTACCCTTATTCCGTCCTGGACATATTACCCAGTATCCAGTAGTCTATTGAGTTCAACGTGTTGAGACTTTCTGATTTTGATTAAAACATACACCTGAGAAATTCATGAATGTGTGATGCTTCCTTCGATTCATTCCTAAATCCCTCTTAGGGCCATTATCGACATGTGCAAAGTTATTTAATTATGTCCTGAGGAGACGAGGCCAGCAGGGTGGAAGCTGATAGCCTTGAAAAATACGGGTCCGAAGACAGCTTCTTGCCCAGAGCCATGTCCTCACATAGACCCTGAAACCTAAGCTACACCCACTTGGGAATCTAAGAAGCACCTTCTCCAAGTAAATGAGCTTCAATAGCATACCACGAGAGGAGATAAACCCACTGCTTGTCTCTCGCTTTCATGCGCTATCCAGCTTCCACAAGTCACATGCTTTTGGTCTCTGCTTAGCTGCTTTCAATGTGTTCAAAACCCTGAGGTTGCTGATATGTGATTATATAAACATTTTTCCAAGATATACATTTTCTCAAGTCCAAGTAAATGGCATATATTCTGTTTGTAATCGGCGTTTATCAGGAGTCGTTCTTCCTCTCTCTGAAAACCAATCTGGGCTTTGTTGCTCTCACTCAAAATCCTTTTTAAAGAAGAAAAATATATGTATTAAAGGTACAGTTAGCTTTAGTATCTTACGTCGATTGTTCTCTGCCAAGAATCCCATTTTAAATATTTTATTCCCCCCCCCCCCGCCACACACCAAAGTTGTGTGAAGGAACGAAGTGGATATTATTCCTTAAATCTAAGTTTAAACAGCTTAATGAATGGAGCCAATTGAAGTAAATCATAATTGCTAAACAGGATTAAGTTTACAACAGCCTTGTGAAAGTCTGCAAAAAAGCACAACACAAAAACAGATGTAGACAACCAAACTGCATTTGTACAGACCTGCTGTCCCAAGACGTCTTTCTCTAAAAGGCCGGTATTATGAATCAGTGTGTGCAAATCAGGAGGCTTTGGGTCCCACGTCCTCACTTGATCCGTATTATTTATATTCCACACTCTATTATGTAACCGGCTAACATTTCCAAATAGTAAGACTCACATGCTACCAACGGTGATGTATAATCAAGCTGAATTACTTTCTCCTGCATTAGGAAATTAGGGCGATCCCACCCTGTCGCATTCATTTGTACACCGTTTGTACTACACAATTTATCTTCAGACTAATGGATTTTATGCAGGTGATTAAAAGTTGTGGGCTTACTTCTCAATTCAATTAGCTAAACTATTCCTTACCATTTCAAATCATAGCCTAAGGCTCCACAAGGCAGCAATGTTTAAAAACTTAGAAGTGGGACTTTCATGTTCAGACATCAGACCTGTAGTAAGAAAAGCCCAAGCCCTGATAAAATCCAAAGAAGAAAAGAACGAGTATACAGGTGAATTGGAGCTACTGTCAGCCTGCCCGTTCACTTCTGTAAGCCCTCCACCCCCAACTACGTACTTGCATTTGGGTTTTTTTTTTACTATAATTTTTTTGTCAAATTGGCTAACATACAGTGTGTAAAGTGTGCTTTTGGTTTTTGGGGTAGATTCCTTTGGTTCATTGCTTATATACAACATCCAGCACTTATCCCAAGAAGTGCCCTCCTCAATGCCCATCACCCACTTCCCCTCTCCCCCACCCCCCATCAACCCTCACTTTGTTCTCTGTATTTAAGAGTCCCTTATGGTTTACCTCCCTCCCTCTCTGTTTGTAACTATTTTTTCCCCTTCCCTTCCCACATGGTCTTCTGTTCAGTTTCTCAAGATCCACATATGAGTGAAAACATAATGGTATCTTTCTCTGACTGACTTATTTCACTCAGGATAATACCTTCCATTTCCATCTACATTGCTACAAATGGAATGATTTCACTCTTTCTCATTGCCAAGTAGTATTCCATTGCATACACAAACCATATCTTCTTTATCCATTTATCAGTTGATGGACATTTAGGCTTTTTCCATAATTTGGCTATGGTTGAAAGCGCTGCTGTAAACATTGGGGTGCATGTGCCCCTAGGCATCAGCGCTCCTGTATCCCTTGGGTAAATTCCTAGTAGTGCTATTGCTGGGTCGTAGGGTAGTTCTATTTTTAATTCATTGAGGAACCTCCACACTGTTTTCTAGAGCGGCTGCACCAGTTTGCATTCCCACCAACAGTACAAGAGGGCTCCCTTTTCTCCACATCCTCATCAGCATCTGTTGTTTCCTGAGTTGTTCATTTTAGCCACTCTGACTGGTGTGAGATGGTATCTCAGTGTGGTTTTGATTTGTGTTTCCCTGATGATGAGTGATGCTGAGCATCTTTTCATGTGTCTGTTGGCCATCTGGATGTCCTCTTTGAAAAAGTGTCTATTCATGCCTTCTGCCCATTTCTTCCCTGGATTGTTTGCTTTTCAGGTGTTGAGTTTGGTAAGTTCTTTATAGATTTGGGATACAAGAGGTCTTGGGTTTTTAATGAGGCCTGGGTTAGAGCAAAAACTTTGGGGCAACGTGTCTCAACAAGCCTGCATCAGAACACTATTCTTATCAGATGCTTTGGAAAAGAGGGTTCTACAGTCTAGTAAGTTTGGGAAATGCACATTTCACAAAGTTAATTAGCATTTGAACACCTAAAAGGACTCCCAGAAGTCCTACCTAAACTTTTAAGTTAGTTGAGTTAATTTTGCTGAGCCCCTTGTTTCCCAAAATTAAGAGGCCAAAGAATCTCATTTTCAACATAACATCCCAGGGAACTGGTGCCCGGTCAGGATGCACTTTGGGGAAACCCAGTGTTAGAGCACCAAGTTGGCTTTCTGCTTACATCACCTTTACTAATTTAAGTTGGATAATTTGTTGTCAACAATCCTCCGTGCCTTTGTATAGAGCATCATAATCTAGAGTTTTGTGGATGGTGTGAGTTTTTATGTACAGTGGAATTTCTGTTGGCTCTTAAGCAATTTGCTAATTTGGGGCTTGAAGCATGCATTCTGTTACATTCTTCCTTGGCGCATAGAGTGAAAGGTTTTCAGTGGGTCCTGTCGATCTGATACCTATAACTTTAACAAATGTTTAATTTTCCCCCAAGCAGAACCTCACATATCTGCTTGACGAGTATTAAGGCAGCCAACGTGAACTGCTTTCATACTCTCTCTGTATCGAATCCAGGTCCAGGCCCTCTGGAGCTAGGATGCAGACTTGATTAATGACACTGAGTCTCCTAGATCTGTCCCTCTCTATAGTCAAGTGACATCCTCTGAACAGAACATCCCGTGTGACCAAGCTGCCCCAGTGCCACAGACTCTCAACTCCCCAAATTCAGAAAGCTGCAGTATCTCCATCGCCAGTGTGATTCAGCAAGGACCTAGCATAATGAAGTCTTAGCTCCAAAATGCTAAGTTTTGCCAGAGCATATGGGATTATAAAAGCAAATGTGTATTCTGCATAATATTATGTCACATTATCGGGCACATTTTTTAAAAAGGCAACACCCACAGGTCTGAACAAGTTCAGTCTTATGCAAATTCCACAAGCACTAAGACGTGCTTACTTGTCACTTTTCTGTGGTATCAGCACAGTGCCTGGGGAGGGATTGTGCCTCACGTTGATTTGCCATTCTTAGTGCCTACCTTTGCAAACACTGTCCCCACTTGCCAAAGGACTTCTGGGTCCGCACAAGACTTCTCAATTCACATTCTTCTTTTGTGACTGGCAGAGAGGAGCTTCTGTGAGTACAATGATGCAACTCAGTCCTCCTTGGGAATTCAATATGCTGTACCATTGATGCCCAACCCCGCACACTTTTTACAATCATAGCCATCATCTTTTTATTATGTCTTGGACTTGAGGAGGCCTGAAAGCAGATGTAACTCATGATGACCTGACTTCAATGGGAGAATGAACCAGGTGGCTAATTGTCTCTAAAACAAATACACTGATAATTAGCAGGAGAGCACAATGCAACAGAAGCCTAACCACCAACCTTTATTTAAGTGAAGCAAATGGGTGAGCAAATACGCAGCTGCACCGCACTTTGACAAGTTAATAAGGGAGCCGTACTTCATCCCGTCAGCGATACTAGCCAAAGCATGCCCTCAGGACTTGGGATCAGTGAGGCTGAAACTGTGAACTTGGGAGATTGTCAATGCTCACAGTGGAAAACCCTTGTCTGAGCACTTTGTGGAGCCAGGGTTTAAGGTGCTGGGTTTCTCCCCTCTGGAATGCTGGGGTCAACGCTGAGACAGTAGAAAGACGGGGAGATCTCACCCAGACACACTGGAAGTACCAATAATGGCGGCTCTTGGGGATTGCTGACTTAGTCACGACATCACTGCAGATTTCATTTTGCCAGGGCTCAGGTTATTAAGATTGGATTGACTAACAAACAGGAAGATCAGGGTTCAGCAAACTTTTTCTGTAAATGGCCAAATAGTAATTATTATAGGCTTTGTGGGCCTCTGGCCTCTGGGGAAATTACTTAGCCCTGCCCCTTTAGCACGAACGCAACCACAGACAAGTCATAATCAGTCCACCTGTAGTCCAGTGAAACTTTATCTATGGATACAAATTAAATTTCATATAATTTTCACATCAAAAATATTCTTCCTTTTTTTTAAACATTTACAAATGGAGAAGCAATCCTTATTCCTGAGCCATACGGAAACAGGATGGATGTGACCTGTGGGCTGTAGTTAGCTGACCCCTGGCTTAGATTAATTAATTGAGCTGGAGTTAAGATTTCAGACATAACATGGGGTTCTTCTCTCTCTGGCTTTCCACTTATTTCTTTTTTATCTGTACAAGGGAATTCATTTCTTGAGGGAGCTAGAATCAAGGCCATGGGAAAGGGATATTCCAATTACTTGATCTAATAAATACTTATTGATCATCTGCTGTACAAGTCACAGGTCCTCTAGGACATGGACTCTGAAGAAGGTTATAATTCAGAGTTCCACTTGGAAATGGATCAGTCTCAGACTCAGACAAAGAGACGCTTTCGTGGATGATTTGTCAATAGGAATTAAAATGCACAGATTCTTTAGCCCAGATACTTCATTTCTGAGAATGTATACTAAAGAAATAATTAAAATTGCATGCAAAAATTGAAGACCAACATCAAGGATGTTTATTACAGTATTGTTTACAAAAGCCAAAAAATTAGAAGCAACCTAAATGTCAAACAATAGAAACTCAGTTAAACAATTCATAGTAATACTCTGTACAATGGCTTATAATGTAACCACTTAAAGTATAAAGCAAAGACTATGTATTGTCAAGACAGGATGTTCATCTCGAGGAGAGAGGCAAGCACGTAACAAAACAATAAAGACAAATGATCAAAGTTTTGTTTTTAAAACTGCAGCTAATCTCTAGGAGCATATAACCGGGATGTGGTGTTACACTTCATCTCTGTAGGGGGGGTTTACGGATGGTTCTTAATTTTTTTCTTCCTCTGTATTATATCTTCTAATTTTTAATTCCTTCATTCATTCAGTGCATATTCATTTTTTAAATTTTTAATGTTTATTTATGAAGGAGAGAGAGACAGAGCATGAGTGGGAGGTGGGGGCAGAGAGAGAGACACAGAATCCAAAGAAGGCTCCAGGCCCTGAGCTGTCAGCACAGAGCCCAAGGTGAGGTTTGAACTCACAAGTTGCATGACCTGAGCCGAAGTCAGATACCCAACCGACTGAGCCCCCACCACCACCCCCGGTGCCGCATTCAGTGCATATTTATTAAGCCCTTACTATGATCTAAGTCGTGGTTTTCTGCAGTGGAAATGTTATATCATACAATTTTTAAAAAACCTAAAAATCTAAAAGAAGAGGCCAACCTCAAAAGTTAGTGTGAGCATGCTTATAAGCAGTTGTAGTGAGCTATAGCATTGGAGAGATGCTGGGAAGGATGAGGGCCCGAGAGAATGAGGCACAGGCGACTGAGAACTGGGTCTCTGAGATATTGAAAACTACATGGGCAGTGATTGTTAGCCTTGTTGCATGAAACTCTGTCATTCGTGCTACCATTTTTCAAAACCAACTCTTATAACCACCTCCCAACCTTCTCAATGGGCCAGTAGATGAAATGTTAAGACCTGGCAAAGATCTAGTTTAATAACACAGGCCCTCAATGTCCCTTTCTTCTAAGGGGGGGGGGGGGTGGGAATGAGAGAAAGAGATTTGAGGAGTCAATTTCTTCAATTTGGAAAAAAGAAAAAAGGGACTTAAAGCATCCTCATCATGGTAGAGTCTAGACGGCACTAGCTTGTTTGGGCTGATGTTGACCTCTTTTGTCAACCACATTGTATTTTAAAGCACATACACCAAAGGACCAGAATGGTGTTGATGGAGAAGTAGAAAAGCAAACGCTTGCATGTTTTTCCTGCAGATTTTTTTTTTGACTTGTTGGCCTTACTGAGGTATGTAATCTTTCCAGGTGCTGAGCCTAAATATTTGTTCTTCTGACGTTTAAGTATGTCAGCCATTTTCTAATGCATTTGAGGTTATACCTGCAGTGTGGTTGAGAAAACCACTGAGATAAGAAATATTTACAGGGTTATTTGAAGATACGCGATCTTAAGACCTCTGTGTATCACATATTTATTTCAGCTTTGAGATTTTATGAGTCAGGTACAATAACAATTGAAACCAAACACCAGAATGCATTGCTTTTGGTGAGTTCGTCTGTGAATTCAGGTAGTTGGATGTAGCTTAAACTACACTGATGTCTTCTTGAAAGCATTTTTACAAAAGACAGAAAGACGGTCTTTCCGTGGAGAGGAACAAGAGGTCAGAAGGAACTAGGGAACTTCTTAAGTAGAACTGGTAAAGCACCTCCCACCTTGTCTCCATTGCTCCTTATCCCCCACCCACACACATGCACACAGTGTCTATTTCATTTCCTGATCTCTCTGTCTTCTCATTGATGTTGGCTAATTCTCTTCCAGCCTCCGAAAATAATAGTTCTGGTGTGTGGCTGGCTGACAACACAACATACAATCAAAACCATGCTGGCCAGATATGTGTAACTGCTTCTCAGCCACTGCTGATCCATCTGTCACTTTCCGTACATTAGGATGGAAAAAACATTCAGTGAGCAGAGCAAGTCTACAAAGCATGCATGTGTGTACACATCACACACCCAGACACACACATCCACTCCCTCACTGGCCCTGTATGGAGATTATGTGTGTGTATTTACCTAGAACATAAGCCAGTATCTTTCAACGACAGTTTTACCTCCATTTATCGATCAGCTGTGTTTCTTTTTGAATTTCAAAGTAATCTATCCCTTCCCCCCAAAGGAAAAAAATCTAGAATGTCTCTTTCATTAGTGCCATTTGTCAAAGGACCCCTCATCTGTACTCCAGGGTGAACTGGGTTGGGGCACAAACATTTCCATCAGCTCTTTTGCTTTCACACACACTCAAAAGAGCAACAACAGTAGGAACAAAAGAGAAACCTAGAAACAGTTGCTTTAGTATTTAATATAACACTTAATTTTCCCATTAATGTATGAAAATTCTCCAGAGACTGGTTATGAGCTTGCATTGCTATTTTTATTTTTATCAATAATAATAGTGATTTTTATTGGGTGCTTATTTTCCAGAGCTCTAAGAAGTTTATGCAAATCACCTTTTCACCCTCATACCATCTTTGAGGCATTGTCAAAGGCTACATCATTTTATCCAAGTTGAAAAGATAATGGTAGAAATCGCACAGGGGAAGATAATTGGCCCTAGATTTGATTTGAGGTTTTCCTCTGCCCTCCTCCAACCAATTTTCTGTCCAGCCATTGCCACACTAGCTGAGTGATCTTTTTAAAAAGTAAGTTAGGTTGGGACCCCTGGGTGGCTCAGGCGGTTAAGCGTCTGACTTGATTTCAGCTCAAGTCATGATCTCATAGTCATGAGACAAACCCTTGCCTTGGGCTCCGTGCTGAGAGTACAGAGCCTGCTTGGAATTCTCTCTCTCCCCTTCTCACTGCACTTCGCCCGCTTGTGCTCTCATGTTCTCTCTCTCTCTCCAAATAAATAAATAAACCTAAAAAAAAAAAAAAAGAGTAAGTTAGGTTATGTCATTGCCCGGCTTGTACTGTGGCTGCAATACCTTGCATGATCTGTCTCTAGAATCTTACCTCCTGCCTCCTTCTTCCTTCACTGTGCTGCAGTGTTACTGGCTGCCTGGGGTCAGGTACCTCAAAATCATCTCCAGACAAGAATTCATGTGAGATCCATTTGTTAGAAAGCGTTCCAGGAAAAAACAATAGAATAAGGAAGTGCGCCCAGGTAAGAAAGGAAACCAAGTGGGGGCAAGAAGTCAAGCAAAGCCCCAGTGAGGCCAACTTTGGTCAGTTCTATAGGGGAGGTCTGGGGAGGCGCTCCCACCAGGGCAAGGGAGCTGGGGAGTTTATACCCCTATACCCACCGGTCATTAGTGAAGGGCTGCCCTGCAGAGTACACATTTCCAGAGATTCCAGCTCATGGGACTTGTAGGGAAAGTGCATTATGCAGCCTGAGCGCAGCTGCATAACAAAGAGATGTAAGTACTGGTGCTGGGACAGAAAAACACACACAGGGGGTAATGAATCTGAATGGATATGGATAACAAGGTCGTGAGAGTGACTGCTACACTGAGCTTCTGCTCCTTAAACACTGTTTTGAGCCAACTTCAGGCCTCATCAAGGTCATTCTGTTCTGGATCTCTCTTCCCCTGGCCCCCCCAACTTGGGTGCTTTCTTTTCCTTAATCGCTGCTTCATTTTCATCTCTCCTGCTCCCCTATAAATGGAGAACTGTCTCTGTTGAGTGGAAGGCCTGCAATGCCCTGCTTTAGCCTTCTCAGCCTTTATCGCCATCAGTGACAGTTTGCCTGCTTCGTTTGTTTGCTTGCTTCCGGTCACTCCACTAAAACAGAAGCTTTGCGAGGGTAGGGATTTTGTTTGTCTTGTTCTCCACTGTATTCTAGCACCTAGCCCAGCTTCTAATGCTCAGGAGGGACTCACTCAACTGGTATTTCTCAAAAAAGCAAATAATTGAATATTTTCCTTTACACATAATAATTTCAAGTATTCAACTATGGGTAGCAATTCCTTTTAAGGGACCTAAAAGCTGCGGCGCCTGGGTGGCTCAGTCGGTTAAGTGTCCAACTCTTGATAATCAGCTCAGGTCATGACCTCATGGTTCGTGAGTTCAAGCTTTGCATAGGGCTTTGCGCTGACAGTACAGAGCCTGCTTGGGATTCTCTGTTTCCCTCTCTCTGCCCTCCCCTAATCACGTACTCTCCCTCTCTCTCTCTGTCTCTCTCTCTTTCAAAGTAAATAAATAAATATTTTTAAAAATACCTAAAAGCAAACTCAGAAGAATAAAACATGTTCTGATAGTATTAAAAACCTAAACTCCACACTAATTATAATTCAGTTATAATCAAAACAAGAAAGTAAGTTAAATAGGAAAGTTTCTCTCTTTACATTGAGTGGAAAAGTCAACAAATGGTAGAAATGAGAGAACTAAAAATGGATTTTGGGGGAGGGTGCTTCTATTTTAATAAGCCAGATTGTTTCTATATTGGGTCTGGGAACTACTTTCACACATAATGTGTATTTTTATATTACTCTTCCCCCTAAAAATAAGGTGTTTGTCATGTAAGCTAAGCATACTCAAGTTTTCTGTGGTGAGTGGATGTAAATATGGCTCGAATTCTTTCCTTCCTGCATCCAATGGGAATTTGTAGCTCCTCCCACCAGAGGCTTTATTTATAGCCCCTCCTCTTGAATCTGGGCTTCCTTTTACCAATAGAATAATGTCAATGTGATAATGTTCCAATTCAGATCATAGGCCTCCAGAGACTTCTCATACTTTCCACTCTCCTCTGGAACCCTGTCACTGCCATCTGACCAAGTCTGGACTGTCCTGCTAGAAGAATAAGAGACCAAATAGAGTCGAGCTCCATTCATCCCAGTCATGGCCATCGCAGACCAGCCAGCCCCAGCCAGCACTCCAGCTGACCACAGACAGGGACATGCCTGCGCACACCCGAGATGGGGCAAGTCCAGCGCCGATCAGCAAATCCACCCAGCAGATACACTGACTTGTCAGGAATGATAAATGGTTGTTATTTTTAGCCACTACATTTTGAGGGGGGTTATTGCACTACAGCAGTTAACTGAGATGTTCCCCCCAGTCGTTTTGCTGGAGAAGCAGTTGAAATGGACTCTCACAACAGTTTTGGGCATCTCTGTTGCAGTGTTATTGTTGTCACAGTGGATTCAAGTCACTTTCGAAAAGAAGCCATCTCAGAATTATTTAGTGTAACTGATTAACATAAAAAACAACCTCAACAGGTAAGTTCTGTCACAACAACAATCCCTTTATCCCTCCCAGAGTCTCGGAGGCTTAAAAACTAAGAGTTTACTTTGACAAAAGAGGGGGGAAAAAGTGCTAAAATAGATAAAAATTCAAAAATACTCTGTCTAGTCCTACGCCCTCCTCTACAATCAACCATATTTACTAAGACTTAAGTACTTTCTTCTTAATTTATAAATAATTAACTATGATTTAATAGTAAGAATAGGATTGAGTGAATCTCTGTTCACTTCATTTTTTTGAAGTTACAGTTTTGTTCTAGTTGCTACTTTTACCAGCTCATCGGCTGTTTCATTGTCCTCTGCAAAGATAAAAATCTAGGCACCTGCCAAACCAAAAGAAAAAAAAAAAAGAAAGAAACAGGAAGGAGGAGGGGGAAGAAGGGAAGCTTTGTTCAATTTAACTGCTCATTGGCCTATATGAAAAAGAGTAACAAATAAACAACCTGCCACAAATTGAGGTGTGTAAGGAGGTATAGACCCTTAAAGCATATTTCAGTTGCCACAGTTACCATTTTGCAAGATGAAGCGATGAAATTATCGAATGAAATTTTGGCTGCATTTCTCATGGGGGTCCAATTCATGTTTTTTTATACTGATAGCCTTTTCCTCCACAATTGGTGTGATACTTTCCATTCTAATTGTGCATTGTCTTAGGAACCAGCTCATTTCCCATGTATGTTTGCTATGTCAAAAGCTGAGATTTAAAAAAAAAAATGCTTCTTTTTTATTTCTCTTTGTATTTCCCTTCCAAACATATGTGCCTATACATGTATTGTTTATTGATGTATAACTGAATCAAAACAGTTTTACTGTTGCACCAGGACTTTTGGAAATTCAGAGTTTACATTCTTAAGATAGAACCTTTCATTTTACTAACAAATTTTGGAGTTGTGACACCCTGTGATTGTTAATATGCCCTGGAAGCCTTCATTTGTCCAATGTAAACCCTCAAGAATCCTTCACCTACCTAGGTAAAATAATAACAAACACTCAAAATGACTCTTTGTCCTTGTCTTCCACAGTGGTTTCTTTTGTTTTGTTTTGTTTTGTTTTGTTTTGTTTTGTTTTCAGGAATCCCTAAAATCCATTTCTCCTTTCTTCTAACTAACTTCACTCTGAATTTTTGAATCATATAGTGTGGGTGGGACTGAGCACACTCCCAGGGCCAGCCAGCCATGTATTTGCTTAAGCAAATCAGTGTATCAGCAACAACAAAAAAAATCAGAGTATCCCATTTACTGTGTATTTTCTTAGGCCTATCGAGGTATCTCATCCCCCCAGCCACAGGAATTAGTTCAGGCATGGGAGCAGGACCCAAGACAGGCCAATTAGGGATAGAAACATGACCTATGCAGACCAATGAGGTGTGGGACATGAATCAGTTAGGGCCAGGAGAGGCCATTCCAGGATTTGTTTGAGTTTTGTGAGCTGCTGAGAGCCCTCTTTAGGCTATGAAGGGAGCCTACCTCAGGATAGAAACAACCCTGTAGAAGATGTGCTAGGAAATGGAGAGAGAGGAAAAACAAAATGAAAACTGGATTGGAGACACATCATTTGAGCCCAAAGTAAAGCTTTACCTAAAAATTCCCTCTGGATTGATCAATTAAATGAGCCAATAAATGATATTATTTTCTTCTTAAAGCCATTTTGGGTTGGGTTTTTTTTTTTTTAACACAAAGTGTTCTAATTAAAAAATTAAAATTTGTAACAGAATTATCTAAAGATGAAATGATAAACTTTAGAAATTAGTGAATTTCTCGTGAAGATATCCAAATCGGGTAGGGACAGCAGAAAAAAAAAATCAAACATCAGAGGAGTGGTGTTAAGACTACTATCAACCCTTTTGGTCCTGAGTAGTGGATAAAATGCATGAGAGCCAGACCAATACTAAACCCATAACCCACCTCACCCAGATAGATAATAGCGTCATGGACGAGACAAGTATAGAGGATAAACCCAAAAGGCTCAAATTCCCTTGAAATAAGTGATACACCAAATTATTACCCCAGTTCTTTGTTCCACTCTGGGAATCTTAAAAAAATTTTTTTATGTTTTTTATTTATTTTTTGAGAGACAGAGAGAGACAGCATAAGCAAGGGAGGGTCAGAGAGAGAGGGAGACAGAATCTGAAGACAGGCTCCAGGTTCTGAGCTAGCTGTCAGCACAGAGCCCGACACGGGGCTCGAACCCATGAATGGTGAGATCATGACCTGAGCAAAAGCCGGATGCTTAACCGACTGAGCCACCCAGGCGCCCCTGGGAATCTTAATCTGTGGGAGACAACCAGGAAAACAGAAACCACTCTAAACACTAAACTGAGAAACCAAATGGGGACAGGAAGGCAACCCAGACATCAGCAACTACAGGAAGCTAGAGACTCCCGAGCTGGAGGTTCAAAGGGAGGAGGTAGTGTTATCAGAGCCCAGGGGCAAGGAGAGAGGCCAGAACCCTCTAGACAGAGGGCCTGTCCTTTGGGATCTGGTGTCACAGAGGGTGTTCAGCCCCTGCTAGTGATGCTGCATGAGTCAGACAGAGCGAAGAGGAATGCCCTGGCTTCACCCTCCTCCCAGGCTCTTGTCTCATGTGAGGGCATACAGTACCATCACAGGCAAAAGCCCTCTGCTTAGGGAGTCCAGGAAACCCAGCCTGCAACGATCAGCTCTTCTGTGATACCAAGCAGAGCGGAAGGACAAGGAATAAATCTGAGCCAAGGGCCAGCCCAGAATCCAATCCACACTGGGTGATGAACTCTGTGAATGGAAGCACACCTACCTTAGCACATACTGATAAGGGGTAAAAGCATAGAATGTTCTCTGTCTCCACCCACAGTCATATTGAAGCCAACATTCAAAACAGTTTGTAAAATTTCTGAGATATGTGTTAAACTTAATATTATTTATTCAGTTAGATCCTGCTGATGATTATAATAGAAATGTTCCACACTCTTAATCCCCGTGCTAGAAGCCGTCTTCTCTTGCAGCCTTCCCCACCTCACTAAATGACAACCCCAACCTGTGAGTTGCACAGGCCAAAAACGTTGACTTCCTTCTCTCTCTATGTTGTGTGGGTTAATTCTCCTCCTTTACAGTCATGTTTAGCCAAGCTCCTAAAGTTGAGCATTTGCAAAAAGTGTTACATAACATAGTTTATAAATAACTTAGATCATAGTTTGAGTGAATTACTTTCAGAGTCCTATCTAAATAATATGACCAAAGAACTTGTGTTCTATTATTCAGTTCAAAACACTTAGTCTGCTCTATATTAATCTCAAATCTTCTAATATATCCATCCATCTGTCCATGCAACATTTATACTTTGCAACAAATACTTAACTCTGTATCTGGAAAAGTGCTTTGAACATGGAATACTAGTATGGGCCGTGGTAGGTACAAGTGGTTAAAACTGTTGTTTAAAAAACAAAACAAAACACAAAACTATATCTAAATCTCATGGCTTTAATGATAGTGAGGTAATTATCCAAGATAAATTTGCTAGACTTGAAAGGTCTCCTTGGATTTATGACACAAAGGAGCCATTGATGGGAGCCATTGACTGGGGGTTTGAGCAGACATGTGACAGGAACAGTTACATTTTAAGAGGATCACCCTGGCTACTCTGTTATGGAGCAAGGAGGGACAAGAGTAGAGGCAAGGAGATCTGTTCCAAGGTGACCCCAGTGATACAGGTGGAAATGATGACTGGCACAGAGCGATAGCACAACCAATGGAGGTATATTCAGCTTCTGGATATATTTTGAAGGCAGAGCTACTAAGCTTTGCCGACAGATAGGTTGCAGGTTATTTTAGAGTTTGTCTGCTGTACCATGTAACATCGTAAACGATGAAAAGAATGTGATATTTTATCCTAATGCCAACGCGGGGAACTCATTCAAAGGAGGTATTGAATGAAGGAGTGGCAGAATCAGATCTGCAACTTTAAAGCTCCCGCTGGTTTTCATATAAAGAATCAACAGAAAAGGCAGGGGATCTACTTAAGGTCACAGACTTAGTGGCCGAGCCAGGGCTACAGCTCTTTGAGAATTACCATGCTCCAGCAATATTACAAGGTCCCTTTCTATTCCAAGAAGTCGTATTTCTCGGCATATACAGGATGATTAAATGTCATATTTAATAGCATTGCATCAATATGAAGGATAGAAAAGTCACAGAGAGACTATTTTGGTTAGCAAATATTTGGACTTGGTCTTACATAAAATCTAAAACAAATCCTGAGTTTAATTTTTCCCCTTTTACAACGTGTGTATGTGTGGAACAGTTCTTTAGAAAGAAACGTTATTTCTCCTACATGTCATCTCAGATGGCCCTGGGTCCTTCAGAGTAAAAGAACTCTGGGTTTGCTTACCTTCCACCTCACTTAGCGACCCAACTGGGGTGGCCAGACCCTAAGCAGGATCTAAGTAGGCCATCTCACATACTGTGGGAGGAAGAAAATTAAGCACAACCTTTCTGGAGAGAAAAGGCAAAATATGCATTTAAAGCCTTGCATTGCTATGCTGGCTTACAAGAACCAACTGTTAATATTTCAGGAATCTTTCAAGGTAGGTGTTAAACCATTGGTAGCTTGAAATCAGCTTCAGTGGGAGTATTTACACCATAGAAATTGGCAAATGCTGCAGATTAAGGCTTTTTCCCCGCCGCAAGCCTGTTATTAGACACTTATCAGCATTGCACTGCCGTAAGATGTTCAAACCCTCAGTCCCAGCACCTCTGTTCTAAGAAGTATTCAGAGAAATACATACATTTTTACATATAAGAAAGGTGTCTGGGGGCTCCTGGGTGGCTCAATCAGTTAAATGACCAACTTCGACTCAGGTCATGATCTCGCAGTTTATGAGTTCCAGTCTCACGTTGGGCTCTGTGCTGACAGCTCAGAGCATGGAGCCTGCTTTGGATACTGTGTCTCCCTCTCTTTCTACCCCTCCCTTGCTCATGCTCTGTCTTTCTCTCTCTGTCTCAAAAATAAATAAACATTTAAAAAATTAAAAAAGGGAGAAAAAGAAAGGTGTCCATAGGAGAGAAAGTGGGAAATAATCTAAATACCCAAGAAGGAGCAGGTTAAACAAACTGCTACACAGCCACTAAAATCGCAGACTATTTTTAAGTCTACTTAACATGAAAAATTATTCAGAATATAATAAGGGAAAAGAGAACACAAAACTCCATATGTAGTATAAGAGGAATTTTCTGGGAAAATTGTATGTATGCATACATAGAATTTGATTTTATTTGTTTCCAGTTTCATGGAAGTGTAATTGATGTAGCATCATATAAGTTTAAGGTGTATAACATAATGACTCAATATATGTATATACTGTGAAATGAATACCACAATAAGTTTAGTTAACATCCATCACCTTGTTTTTAGAATTTTTTTTTTAAAACAAAACCTACCAGCACCTGGGTGGCTCAGTCGATTAAGCATCAGACTCTTGATTTTGGCTCAGGTCCTGGTCTCACGGTTCCTGGGATCGGGCCCCACTCTGTGCTCTGTGCTGACAGGGCTGAGCCTGCTTGGGATTCTTTCTCTGCCTCTCTCTCTTTCTCTCTCTTAAAATAAATAAATAAACTTTTTTTTTTAAAGTCTAAATGGCATCAATGATATCTTTGGATGATAGGATAAAGTTGACTTTTATTTTCTTCATTATATCTTAAGTATGTTCTAAATATTCTATGATACACATGCATTGCGTTTGTACTCATTCAAAAAAATGCTATCATGAAAAAAATAAGTAAGGTCAGAAGAACCTGGAAAATATAGGCTTAAATTTCGCCATCATTTTCTGCTCACCATACATTTGCTGTGTCCGATCAATATCTAACAATCAGAGACAGACTACACACTTTCTGATTCCCTGGCATAATAGGATAGTGACTCTAGATTATGTGGTTCTGTTCCTTTTTAGCTCTCTGAGCCCTTCAGGATGTGGCCCGCTTTATTGCTCAGAACATTGCATAGGATTGCACTTCTAACCTCAAACCCATAAAAAGCAGTGAATTAAGCATGTAATTTACAAGGTACACGTTTAGTCTCCACTCAACATCCTTTCCAAGGCCTCTCAAGAGGAGCTTCATGTTTCTATGCAGGACTTGGGCTAGAGAGACAATCTAGACTCACTCTTCTCATGGTAGCCTGTGATTATCTGATTAGGGTTCCGAAGAGACACTTTTGGAGCCAGCCTTTCCAAAAGGTACATGCATTCTAATCTCTCTGCCATAGGGATGGCTTCCCACTCCCTCACCATGGGGAATACCTGTAGCCGACCAGCTCTGCCAGTGACCAGAGGTAAGTGCTGATTTCACTGATGACTGGCCAAACTCGCTGGCCACCGGTCTAACCATGTTCTCCAATCAACGTTATTAGTAATCAAGGCGATATTATTTCCCATTCTCCAGCAACCATCAATTTGTCTCACATTTGGAAAGGGAAGAAAGAGGTGTTATTAGCCTCCTTTAAATCCCAACACTACCCATCACTGTCTGTCTAGAGTGGACACTGCCGAAAATAGGGGTCATGTCCTAGATTCCCATTTTTGTATTGATAGCACTAACTGTGAACATTTACACACTTAGAGGTGCTGTGTAAAAGACTGGGGGTGTGAGAGAGGAGGAGGGCTGGTCAAAAGAAAAGATACAGAATGGAATCTCTCCACCTGTTACCTCTTACTCTCATTTTCTATCTGAAACAGTGAGAGTGGGACCCTTCTCGCAGGCAGATTTTGGCCCATTAACCCCATTCCCTGATCCTGGTTTAATGGATGGCATAGCATTTGTGGCTTAAATAATTTATAGTGATCAATGGGAACTAACACAAGGTGAAATTGGGTCTCATCTGAGAAAAATCCTTAGTAATGACAGACAGGGGAGAGGTAAGGCCATCAGCTCTTAATTACATTCTGTCTTCTCTTGGCTGTCTCCTGCTTTCTCTTTTCTCCCTTCTTCAATACCTTTTTTAAAAAAGTGAAAATTTTAAATGGGAGAGACCTCTTAGTACTCAATGCAACTTTCTGTTTCCTTGGCTGGAGCCCCCTGACTAACTCATTCCTGAAAGTGATAACACCATTTCTTCCTTCTCATCAATTGTTACCAATTAGACACCTTCTAGGTAGAGAAATAATTTGCTTAACTGCATAAGAAAATGGCCACTTCAAGCCCTTTAAGAATTTTGGTTCTCAATTACCCAGCCTTACCTCTCCTGTGAAGTGATAATTAGAGTCTAGATGATAACTGGATTACCAAGGACATCTCTCCCGACAGTCGTTTAACACCTAATCAAGTGTTAAGGTCGTAAATTATGCATTTCTCAACAGCATTCAGACCCATTTGAAAACAATTTGAAACAGTTCAAGAGTTCCTAGATGGTCTTCAGTTTTACAGGGCTATGAAGGGTCCTGCTTAAAGGAATTACCCGCTTAGAAGAATTACCCGGTTAAAGGAATTACCCACTTAAAAGACTCAATGTGTAAGGCTCTCAGTTCTTTAATGGGCTACAGATCATTATTTTTTTAACTGATAATTGAGTATCCTCCTACTATATATGAGAAAATGGAGTGTTTCCCACAGTATCAACGCACCTCCCCAGGGAGTTCAGATAAAAAGATCCTAGAGGGAATCTGAAACCAGGGAGGGCGGGGGTGGGGAGAAGGATAGAAGGAAAAGTCTTACAATTTGTTTGCCTCATGACTTGTTCAAAACCAGATCTGAAAATTTAAAGTTCAAGACTGAAAACTTCAGCCTGTGTTTCACATTTCTGATTCAGGGGGAGAAGTGTATGAGATGCCCACAGCTCAGTGACCAGAAGGAAAGCCCACGTTAAAAAAGCAGCCATCACCATTGAATTAAATTTCCCTCATCCCCATCAAAGGGTCTACCAGTCTCTCTGCCTTCCTTCCACTCCTCACAGACAGGAATGGGCCGTACACATTTATGATAACACACTTTTTCTTTCCTTCATAACAGTGACCAAACTTCTTTCTGAGTGGGACTGAGAATCTATTTACAAGCTCAGCCTCTTCCTCTTGTAAGGAAGAGTGGTAAAATTGGAAACATAGATTACACCATGTAATTGTATGTAGATAAGGATCCATCTTTAGTCCAGCCCGGCTCAATTAGAATATTTTTACTGCTTAATTTGATCTGAAGAGACTTGCAAAAAAGAGAAAAAATAATCTGCCTTCTTGGAGGAACAAAGTATGACACATATAGCTTTCTTCCTTCTTTCTCTTTCCTCTACTCTCATCTCAGTAATGTCCCACATACTGAAAAAACAAGAACTAGAAATCCAAAGTGAAGACAGCCCTTTCACATCCCTTCTGCTATGTTTTAGGACTTCATTCACGGGGACAAACGGAGTTGCTTGTGTGACAAACACATTGATTTCTCCAAAATAAAGTTCTTTATTCAGTATATTTACTAGAAGGAAAAGAAAAAGAGAACAGAATCAGCATCAGATGAAATTATGAAAGATATGAAGGATAATTTTACCTGGGCCAACGTAAAAAAACCTCTTACCTGATATCCTTTCCCTAGCTTTCTAAATCAAAACTTTCCATTATGGTCACTCTCCTACTTAAGAATGCCCATTGGATCCCAATGAAATCCAAACACCATTCAGAGACCTTCACTATTGGGCTCTTATCCACCTTTCCATCCTTATTCTCGGCCATTATCCCTCAAATAGGCATCATCATTTCCATCTATCAAGTAGTTATGCCCATTCTTGTCTCTGTCTTTGGTCCCATTGCTCCCTCTGCCTCTAACCTCCTTTCCCCACTCCCTGCAAAATCCCATGCACCCACAAAGACTAAACTCAAATGCCATCTCTTCTATAGCCCTTCCCTCTACCAGCTGATGTAAAATGAATTGTCCAGCCCCTGGGTTCACCTGTCACATTTCAATTCCTCTACTTCGCGTTTATAGGGGTTTTTATGTCTATTTTTCCCTTGAGGGATTGTTAAGTTTCCTGAGAGCAGTGGTTATTTCCTATAATTTTGTATACCCAATATCTCTAGTACCTTGCCTGGAACAAATGTCCATTTTCTGGAAAGATATCCTAGAAAGATATCAGATTTTTTGTCTTTTATTTTAAATGAGGTTTTAAAAACTGTTTTCAAAAAGTTTCTAAATGACTTTTCATTGTTGTTCAAACCCAAATTTTGAAGAATGGATCTCAGGGAGAGCCACTATACTAAAATTCAAAGAAATTCAAAACTTGGTCTTATAATCAATTTTCTTTTTCCTTTAATCTTTCCTATGAAGTTACATGTGCTTAGATATGTTCTTGCTTCCAGTCACTTTTGATAGGGGGTCTTTTGCTCTTTGTAAATCCCCAGTGTGAATCACATAAACAAAATGTTTCCCTCTCACTGGTATAGGGACATAAATAAGTCACCGGCAAAGCAGACTCAAGTGATAATCTCCTGAATTTTGAAAGGGTTTCTATTATCAGTATGCTAAAAATTATGTGATAAATCATGATAATCATAATCATTAAAGTAGGGTATTTAACATATAAATTGTTTGATTCAAATAAAAACAATGTCCCAGTTGATGTACAAATTAAGTGTACACATAACTAGGTCAACAAATACATCACTCAGGTGGGCAGCATTTCCATGACAAGTCCCCACTCTTACACATTCTCAAGTCAGGGAGAATGGTCACGGTAGAAGCCCATTCTCAAGGGGCTGAGGAAGCCCAATATGCATGGAGATCTAAATGCAATGTAGATACGCCCTGCTCATTTGAGGTGGAGTTTGTACTCAGACTTTTCACATAGCTCCAAAGCCTACCTGAGGACCGCTTCCCAGACTCATCCTTTGGTCACGAGGCCAGTGCTCCAGTATCTAGAGGTCCCTGTGAGCGGACAAACCAGCTGATAACCTTTCCTCTCAGGCAATTTCCATGCTGTGGTCCTAGGGTAATAACATAAAAATATCATGAAACATGATTAACAAAGTGAGGGAGGCTTTATGAATATGAGAAACAGAAACATGAGATCGAGGCTGAAGTGGCCCACAAAAGAGAGAAAAAGTAAAGCATGTGCTGAGGGCAAAGAAAAAATCTAACCCTTACAGGTTATGGCATGAGGATCATCACCATTTATGACAATTGTATTTCCCCAAGACTGAGACACCAACAGCTACCTCTACACCCTGTGATCCTGTCCCAAAGGTTTGCTGTCCTTTGTCTACCAAGAAGGAATGCCCCTAGAGACCCCATGGGATGAGGGTTTGTAATAGGGAAGGACATTTGTCTTGAAAAAAGGGAAAGGGGGAGAATGGGACACTTCACAATGTCCGCCCTATGGATGACGTGCAATGATTTAACTTGATAGACGGATACCATTACATAAGATTAAATCTCATAGTGAGAAAGTTATTTCCAAAAGTCTCAATTATCTTTAGATGAGACAAAGCTTAGTGTCAGGTTGGTGCTAACAGGACTTTACCACCTCTTAACACCTGAAAGTTTCTTTTTTTAGCAAAGAGAAAGCAGACCTCAGGCTTAGAGCCTTGGTCAGGCTCGGTATGCAACTGGATTTACAATACCATTGGTGTGTGTCTGATGTATTAAGTTTTACAGTTATTACCTACTCACTTTCTATTCATTATAGTCATATGGTCTTTGTTTTAGAATAGACTATTTAACATGAAAAAAAATAAGTCAGTTTCATGTAAAATACAAAGTAAATAATAGTGTAGGCTTGCATAATTAGGGTAAAAATCAGAAAGGATGAATGAAGTTCGGGAAGCAATATAATCATCAGAAAATGAGACATGAGACTAGAAGTCCTGGAATAAAAATCCCATCTCTGCTACTTCACCAGTCCTGGGATTCAGAGCAAATGCATAACCTCTCTGAATCTCAGTTTTCCCATCTAAAATGGGAATAAAGATAATACTGCTACCCAAGATGGTGGTTGGCCAGATAAGCCAAGCATAGGGGATGGGGATGGGTAAATCAGTGGCCTGGTGCTCATTACCAATTAATTTACTTGTCCACAACAGTATTTGTATGCTATATGGTATCTGATCATATCTGCTTTGCCCAATAGGACTATAAGCTCCCTGATGGCAGCAATCGCGCCTTACTGATCACTGCGTGACTCTGTCTCTGGGGCCATCACCTCTTCTGGAGTACAGGTTTTATGAACATTTTTCAATTAAGTCAAATTAACTGGTTGGATGGAATGATCTATTTGTCTTGACAATCCAACAAAGCCCCTTGAGGTCAAAAGTTGTCTACTGTGTCACATACAATTATTAGTGTAGTGAGTTCTCAGTAGACTCACTGGTTGATAGTATGTGCATCCCGTGTCTGAACTGCTGACATCTAACTCGTCTCCTCCCTCCTCTCGTGCTGCCCCCCATCCATTGTCCACATGGCAGGCAAAGTGCTCTTTCTAATACTCTCCCACCAAAACCCCACCTGGGATAGAATTGGAATTCTGAACACAGCACACAAGGTCCTTCATTACCTCTTTCCTATTTATAGCTTTGGTTTCACCCTCGACAGCCCCTCTTTCCAACCAAACTGAACAATTTTCACGTACTTAGATGACCTGTGTGCTCCCACTTCAGGAACATTGCATCTGCTCTTCCTTTCACTGGAATATTCTTTTCTTTCCTACCTCTGTACTGGGCTAGGTTCCACTCATCCCTCTGTCTGTCACCTCCTACAGAAGGCCTTCCTGTCTTCTTCTGCCCTAGGGTTGGATGTCCCTCACAGGAGAATGTAGTCTTGCCCCTGTCTGGACCCACATGCCACCGCATAGAAATGGCTGGTTTTTCCTGTCTGTCTCCACCATAGATTGTGATCCTTTGGGACAGTGGTTCTCAAACATAAGCAGCAGAATTATACCTACAAGTCTTCTGAAAACACAGATTCTGATCAATTAGGTCTAAGGTAGGGCCCCAAATTAGTATTTTTTAACAAGCAGTGGTTCTCAAACCAGGCTGCCTATCAGGAACACCAGGGAGATGCTTCTAAAATTTCTACTGTCCAGACTCCACTTCTCGACTGTTTAAATCAGAGCCTTTTGGTGGGAGGAGCTGGGGAAGGGGGAGCATTAGTGTGTTTAGCTCCCTGGATGATTGCAGTGTTTCTAACTCCTGCTTTAAGGGTTCTTCTCACACTTGAATGTGCACCTATGGAGACACTGTCACAAGGAAGTAGGTCTGTGGCGCAGCTAAGAGTCTGCATTTTTAACACGTTCCCAGGTGATGCTGACACTGCTGTCCATGGAGCACACTTTGAGTAGAGAGTTAGAATAAGAGTTGACCCTTATGCATCACCAGCAGCCTCTGCCATGTTGCTAGAAGAAGTCATTAACAGCATTAAATGAACACCTGCTGTGCTACTGACCCAGGAGCACCTATATAGAGTTGACATTGTCATGTTTCCTCTGTGACTTTCAGTTCAGGTATCAGATTTGAATCTACTGTGTGTAGTCTCTGCTCGCAACACCTCAGGCATCCAGTGGGTCTCGTGTCCCTGACAAACAGTAAGCCTCTTTCCAATGTTCAGTTCCTGCTGCTCTGGTGGTTGACTGTGTGTCTCAATGAGATGACCTCCTCAAAGAACAGTTTACACAGGTTATATAATGTCCAATCTTGTCAAACTGGCCTCCAAATTTGGTAAAAATCTGTATAGCTGTTTCACATGATATGGTTTTCTTAGAAGTTAGAAATGTAATTTTACACATAGATGGTATGCTCATAGCCTGGTAAAGCTCTTGACAGTGAGTTGGTGGACAGTGAATTTGTGAAAGGAAGGAAATAAGGAAGAAAGGGAGGCAGGGAGACAGGGAAACGTAGGGGAGAAGGGGGTGGAAGGGAGGGCAGCAAAGAGAAAGAAAAGGGCTAAAAGGGATAAATTTTGTCCTAGTTTCCCTTTATATCCAGTAGCCCTGCTGAATCCCACCCTCACCAGCCTCTCCTTCCACCAAGATTTTTGTCTGTTTTTCTCATCTGACTATAATCATGGCCACCCCTGGCATAGCAGCCTTATCCAGCCCACATTCCATGCAGTGTCCAGACACAAGAGCCTGGAAGATCCCTTCTCCATCCCACTGGCCTCCTTCATAACCTTGGGGATGAAGATCAGGACTGGGGTACATGCTGGACCAACTTGGTCTCATCCAACTCCATGTGTATTATGAGGCTGAACTTCTTAAAAATTTGAAATAATTGAAAGGTAATCCAATAAGGTAGGCCATTGGCCAACAGCATTTGAAAATGTTCAAATTAGTTACCAACTTTTCTTTCTTTCTTTCTTTCTTTCTATCTCTCTCTCTCTTTTTTTTTTTTTTTTAGAAAGAGAGAGAACATGAGCAGGGGAGGGGCAGAGGGGGAAGGAGACAGAGAATCCCAAGCAGGCTCCATGCCCAGTGCAGAGCCCTACACAGGGCTCCAGCTCATGACCATGAGATCATGACCTGAGCCAAAATCAAAATTGAATGCTTAACCAACTGAGCCACCCAGGTGCCCCCATTACCAATATTTCAAATTCAAGATCTGTTCCACGACAATTTAGATTTCCAGTTTCTTTCCAAAATTGGTAGATCTGACACTGTGGGGCCAGCTTTGGTTGGATCTGAGTGGAGCTGCCCCCTTCAGCAGGGGCCTGTGTTCTTTCTTTTAGTTTGCCACAGTCCCCACCCCTCCTAATCATCCCCCAATACTAAAGCCAAACATAGATTGTTATTTGTCATCTTTATTTCATTTTACTTGCAATACGTCTGCCTTTCACTTGACTTTTTTCATTTGCTACCATTGCCTGCCAGTCCCCAGAGACCCCCGAGTGTACAATCTGCACACACACGCAGAGCAAATGGCCTCTCATACAGTGTGCTCATTGTTTTTTCTTAGAACCAGAACTTGCACTGTCATTTGCTTCTGATAATTCACGTCCAAAGGGAAACAGGGAAGAAAAGTTCTCCCTGAGCTACCCCAGATTCCCCAGACAGGGCTTTCTGCCTGTCCTTTTTCCTGGGTACAGGCATTAGTGCTTGCTATTCTCTGCTCTCATTATCTCTCAGGCTCTTAACCTCTCCACACAGAATTTGCCCACAAGGTAAACCTGTTGCTCTCCCAAGAGATAATAATACTTATCAGGACCTTTTGTAGAGTTCCTGGACCTTTTGGGATGGAAGCACACTTTGCGCACAAAAGCCCTCCATTAGCACCACCATTGTTGTCATTATTATTATTCGGGATTAGGCAGCCCTCTCAGAAGCCTTGCCAAGCACAGGCAGGTGCCGCCTCACAGCCTCACCTGGCCCGGCGCAGTGACTCCGGCCGGACGCACCTGGCCATAGGGCTCTCATTCAACCTGCTGAGTCTGGGACCTTTGCCAGAGCAAAAACCTGCCCTGAAACATTCACAGCTCCCTTGCTCAGGGGACAAAGTCTGAGGTCCAGGGAGGGCCAGGCGAGCAGGATCCTTCCCAGGGAACACAGTCTCTGGGCCACACTGCTAGAGGACTATTGCTACAGCAAGCCTTGAACCAGGCAGAGCCTAAGAGGCCAGATTTTCTCTCGAGGAAGAAAGGGACATACTCTATAGTTTGGGGTCAGAAGCTGGGTCCCCATCCCAATAGCCACTCTATAGGTGTGTGCGCCTCAGACAGCATAGTGACCTTTGCAATCTCTGGTTCTCATGTGTGGATAATAATCCCCAACTTTATAATATTATGAGATTTAGATGTAAATACAATTGAAAGTACAAATGCAATATATATAAATATGTATTTATTTGGTATGTAAGTGTCAGGTATGCAGTAAGCCCTCTATTAACAGACAAAGACAGGGCTCCTTCGCTATTCAGGCTTACAGAACCACCCAGAAGTTGACCGCTTTAGCAGCAGACCCAGACTAAACAGACAAGATGCCCTCAGGAAGCAGTGGTGAAAAGAAACATCTCACCAAAAAAACGGTCTCCACTCAACAGCATTCCTGCCTTACCATTCTCCACCTCTCACTGACCCCCAATCAGATGTCTTCCAAGAAAACACAGCCTTTCCCTCTTTGATGCACAGCCTGTCTCTCGGCTATGTGCCTGAGACAAGTTTTTCCCCAGCAAGGGGGCTGGGTTGGGGGCATCAACACTACTCTCTAATCCCTTTATTTATCCTTCTCCACCTGACTTCCAAAAATCTCCCAGAAACCAAACTCACATGAGCTTAAAAGAAGAATGTGTTGAATCGGTGATTCAAAGGAAGAGCTGAACATGTGACCAGCCGAGGTGGAGATGGGTACTGGAAGCATGGAATGGAATGCTGTCAAGACCTTCTCTCCATTTCTCATTCCTCCTTCTCTCTGCCCATCTGCCTCATTCTTTGTTGCTGCAGAACAGCAGAGAAGATGGCTACAGCAGGTGCATGGTTGTTCAGTCATTAGGGAAAAACTCATTAAAGAGAGACTGGCTTATATACTTTCTGATAGCAAAATTTAAAATCCCAAGGAAGAGCTTTGAGTGGCCAGCTCTAGTCAAGAGCCTACTCTTGGACTAATCAGCGTTGGTCAGTGTTTGGAAAAGAGACAGCAGGCTCAAAATGGAGTAACTTATGTTAAGCCCTATGTCACCAAACTGAGACTTACTATCTAACTTAATTACAGTTTCAGCTTATCCCAGGAGTGGAATCTCAAACCAGTCAATTTGGAATTACCCAGTCAGTTCTAGCAAAGTAATCTGCTTGATAGACCCCTGCCATCCATTCAAGGAAGGTGCCTTTGCCACAAATAATCAGCTCCTTCCTAGTATAACTTACTTGTCCTCCCTCCTTCTGCCTATAAATGTCTTGCATCTTGGATAGCTCTTTAAAGTTCCTTTCTATCTGCTAGATGGGACGCTGCACATTTCATGAGTCATTGAGTAAAGCCAATAAGATCTTTAAAATGTATTCAATTGAATTTTGTTCTTTTAACACCAGTGAGGGCAGAACATTGTGATGAGTGCAATTTGGTCAGGAACACTCCCCAGCCCCACCAATTGTGTTCCTCAAAATGATGAGCTTAGGTTAAAATACAGAAGGTCCTGTCATCAGCATGTGGTAGAAAGGAAGGAAAGACAATTGCTAGGACAAGGGAAATCCCTGTTACAGAATGCTAGAATAGAACTAAGTTCTCTGTTTGTGAACCTTTCTAGGTTGCCAGACTTTGAGCTCCTCCAGAATAGAAATGAGCCTAGTGCATCTGTGAATCCTGGCCATGGCATACACCCAGGAAATAAATGTAAGTAGAACTGAACTTGAAATGCATCTGACAACTTTTAAAGCTCCGTGTCCATCTCAGGTCCTATGTGTCCATAGAAGAACAAAAAGTAGCTGCAGAAATAAAAATCCTACTCTGCCTAAAGAATTTTCTATCAGATAGAATTGCCTGAAGATGTAAGCAAGGGTCTCAGGAAGTTGAGCGTCCCTTTTAGTGGAAGACTTTGAGCCCAAGCAAATGATCATGTGTCAGGGAAATTGAGAAACCTATTTATGTACTGACCTAGATGCCTTTCCAAATATTATGATATTATGATTCTGTGAACTCAGCCACAGAAGACAAAGTCACTGTATCTAAACCAGGCATCCCAAAACACCATGGAAAGGAGACATAGCCACAATAATACAGCCAAAGCTTCTGCTGGCCACATCTGAACACACACCTTGATGTGACCCTAGCCTTTCCTCTCCTAGGAATGCTGGCCAATGAAGATGCATCAAAACACACCCTTACCTCCACAGCAGTACCTTCCTGTTTGCAGACCAAAATATGCCCAACTTGGAATCTCCTAATTGTTTCATCCTAAGATATAAGACATCATTTAACCACATCCAGTGTACAATCGATAAATTAAAACTATAAGCTAGTTGAACATTGCTTCTGTCTTTCTTTGTTTTTTCTTCGACATAAAGTTTTGTTTGTTTTATTTTGGTGACACATTTAAGTTCCTACTCCTAGTAAATTTCAGTTATACAATACAGTGTTATCTACTACAGTCACCGTATTACACATTAAATCCCTTGACTTTATTCGTCTTATAACTGAAAGTGTGTACCCTTTTACAACCTCTCCCTATCCCCTTCAACCCTCAGCCCCCAGCAACCACTAATCTACTCTCTGTTTCTGTGAATTTAACTTTCTTTTTGTATTTTTTAGATTTCACATGTAAGTGGCATCATGCAGTATTTGTCTTTCTCTATCTGACTTCATTTAGCATCATGCCCTCTAGGTTCATCTATGTTGTCACAAATGGTGGGATTTCCTTCTTTTTCGTGGCTGCATAATATTCCATTGTAAACCCATTCCCCATCTCTTTCATGCATTCATTCATTACTGGGCACTTACATTGTTAGCATATGTTAGCCATTGTGAATAACACTGCAGTGAACATGGGATTACAGATATCTCTTTGCTATCACCTCTTCATTTCCTCTAGTTATATATCCAGAAGTCAAATTGCTGCATCGTAGGGTAGTTCTACTTTTAACATCTTGGGGAAACTCCATAGTGTTTTCCAGAGTGGCTGTCCCAGTTTGCATTCTCACCCACAGTGCAGGAGGGTTCCCTCTTCTCCATATCCTTGCCAACACTTATTATTTCTTGTCTTTGTGATACTAGCCATCCTAACCAGTATGAAGTGATATCTCACTGTGGTTTCGATTTGTATTCCCATGATGAGTTGTGATATTGAGCACCTTTTCTGGTACCTGCTGGCCATTTGTATGTCTTCTTTGAAGACATGTCTACTCAGGTCCTATGGCCCCTTTTAACTGGGTTATTTGGTTTTTGCTTTGAGTTGTATGAGTTTCAACATTATTTCTAATCTTTTTGTAATCTGTCTCTCTGATAAATTGGCATCTTGATTTTTATAAGCATTTTCAATGTCTTATTTTCCTCACACAAATTCTGTATATTTAAGATTTCTTTGAAAGGGGCTTTCCTTGTTCTTAGAACTACAACAACAACAATTGGGTACAAGTAAACTTTTGGAGGTGATAAATATGGTATTACCTTGACTGTGATGATGGTTTCACAAATCTATGCCTATGTTCAAACTAACAAAATTTAACCTATTAAATATATGTAGCTTTTAATATGTCACTTATATATCAATAAAGCCATTTTATATTTTTTACTTTTTTAATGTTTTATTTATTTTTGAGAGACAGAGAGAGAGACAGCATGAGCAGGGAGGCTCAGAGAGAGAGGGAGACACAGAATCTGAAGACAGGCTCCAGGCTCTGAGCTAGCTGTCAGCACAGAGCTTGACGCGGGGCTCAAACCCACGAACCACGAGATCATGACCTGAGCCGAAGCCGGATGCTCAACCGACTGAGCCACCCAGGCGTCCCTCAATAAAGCTATTTTAAAAAGTAAAAAAAAAAAAAAAAAAAAATCAGCATCCATTTTATAGGAAAACGTGATGAATGAGACCAGAATCACCCCCACCATCAAGGTCCACCTGAGAAATCCTGGACAGGTACAAGAAAGAAAGGTACCTTGGATATCTTTTACCAGAGGCAGGGGCTATTGGTTCTCAGAGAAGAGCTGTAGTGACATGCTGGAACCAGGCCATACTAGCTTATGAAAGCTAATTGTTAAATTTGCAGGAATTTCATGAGCCCATTGTTAAACCATTGGTGCCCTGAAATCAGTTTTGATGAAATTGACAAGTGCCACAAATTAGGCTTCCCAGACCCCTACGCTACCCTCACCCCGACTTTACTAGCACACCACTGGTTAGCTGCAGCTTATCAACTCTTGTCACTGACTTTTTACAAATGACTGGACTGATTCTGGTGCTGATACTTAGCTACACCATGTAATTCTTCTCATGATTCCACATGGGAAATGAAGAAAAGACCCACCTATTTTAAGGCTATACTTTTTCTCTTGAACCCCTGTGCACATTAGATAGGAATGTAAATTGGTGCAGCCACTATGGAAAATAGTATGCGATTTTCTCAAAAATTAAAAACAGAATTACCATATGATCCAGGAATCCCACTTCTGGGTATGTAGCCAAAGAAAACAAAAACAGAATATCAAAAAGATATCTGCACGCCTATGTTTATTGCAGCATTATTCATAAAGCTAAGACATGGAAACAACTTAAATGTCCATCAAAAAATAAATCCATAAAAAAGGAGATCCTATCTGTCTTTTGCAGCAACATGGATGAAATTTGTGGGCATTTTGCTAAGTGAAGTAAGTCAGAGAAAGACAAATACTGTATTTCTCACTTATTTGTGAAATAGAAACTGAGAGTAGAATGGTGGTTACCAGGGCCAGGGGTGGGGGGCAGAAGGTTGGTAGTGATGGGAGATGTTGGTCAAAGGGTACAAACTTTCAGTTAGAAGATGAATAAGTTCTGTTTATCTAATGCATAACATTTCAATAGTTAACGATACTATGTTATATACTTGAAAGTTGCTAAGAAAATAGATCTTAAATGTTCTCACCCCAAAAAAGAAATGGTAATTACGTGACAAGAAAGAGATGTTATCTGATGCTATGGTGATTACAGTGATAATCATATTGCAATATATGTGTGTCAAATCAACAAGTTGTACATCTTAAACTTATACAATGTTATATGTAAGTTATGTCTCAATAAATTCTGGAAAAAAATTAAAATAATTTTAATGTTCTTACATTCCTAAGATTTGTTGAAAAAAAAGCTTTAAAAGAAGCAAAGTGTTAGTGGAAAGAGCGTGAGAGATTGATATATAAGTTGGGCATGTTATTTAACTCATGTGAGCCTCAGTTAATGCAAATGGATATTTCTAGGTTGTTTAAGAAAGAAAGAAAAACTATGAAAAATGGCATGTAGCAGTCAATCAATATTTCGACTTTAAAAGGTACAACTTCTAGGGTGCCTTTTCCATGTCACATCAATGAATATTCCCTATATTTTAATAGAAACAACAAAAACAAAAGGAAGAGTTTCAGAAGTAGCTATATGATCTACTTTGGCACATATTTATGTAGCTTTTTCTCACCCCCAAGTAAAAAAATAATTCTGATCACATTTCACAAATTCTATTCCTCAAGCAAGCTGTTGTTTGGGAAAATCCAGTTTAAATGAACATGCCAGTGGCCTTGACTTACAGGTGTTTGAAGAGTTAACACTCTGAACATGTGCTGATGCCTCAGAGATGGGACCCAGGAGTTCCTGGTGGTTCCTCATAGCTGTACAGATAGACACCCAGAAGTGAGTGGAAATCCAAGCCAGCTCTTGTGAGAATTCTGTCTCTTTCTCACCACAGAGAGTCTACAATATGAGAGACCTTAAAGATGGTGGGATCTTAAAGCCCATCTGCTATATAAGCTGCAGACATAGGAGAGACATGTTGAGACTATTATTAGAGAAATTTTTATTCTTTAAAATTCATCGAGGTAATAGGAGGCCTTTAGGGGACTAGAGAATGGGGCAGTCTCATAGCCTAGGATGTCACTTCAGATTCCTTGCTGGTCACAACATTATCAAATATTCAAAACGTGTAGGAGCCTTGCAGTAAAGTTCTCTGGACAGCTTTAGCAACGTGGACCTTCACACCCAGGGCTGCAGTTCAGGGGCTTGAATGGCCATCTATCTCAACTCAATCTGCAAGACGTGGCCTAGATTTTGTACATGAACTAGCACAAAAGATAAAGCAGGGTCAAAGCCAAATACAGTTCAGAATTAAATAACATCATGTATAGGAAGGATATATCACAATGCTGAGCATGTTCAAAGTACTTATGAGCGATTGACTGCTTTTGGTGGCATTGGTATCAGGGTTGAGGTTGGAGTTAACGTTGCCTTTAGTCTTGGTATAGGTAAAGTATTTGGAATCCTTTTGGTGTCTCTCAAATCACAGTCGCATGTTGGATGCCAACCCACTAAGTTAGACCTGACACTAACTCTCCAACTAGATTATGAATTTCTTTAGCAATAAGACCTATATCCTAAAATTCCTTTATCCTCACAGCATCTAGCTCTGTGCTCTACACATAACAAATGCTTAGTAAATACTTCTCTGATTTGTTAAAAAATGCAACCAGATTTTCAAAGTCCTTCGCAGATGATTTTGTGAATCACAAAGAGGGCAGAAGGGTCTCGGGAGCCAGAAGCTCAAAGATACCTGTGACTCCTTCAACTGCCAGGACCATTTATTTAATTGTGGTCTACCTAAGAAGCTGACATTTGTGCAAATCTCCATACCACTGGTTTCAAGTGAAATTTGAAATAACTGATAGGACTGCCCTCTTGAACTCTCTCATTGAAGTTCTTCTACTTCAACATCAAACTCTCACACGTTGTTGTATCTAGAGAGAATGCCCAGTAGAGACATTTTCCACAAGAGAAAATGGTATACACATTGTATAAAGTTGCCCCTGCTTATCCAATTAAAATAATAAAGACGTAACTCTGAAAAAATTAGCTATCCACAGTCTTGTCCCAATTGGTCCAATGTGTGTCTAAGTGTGATCACTTCCCTGACATGTCAACTTAGCTTATCCAGGATGAAAACACTCAAGCACTGCTGATTCCAGTTTCTTCTAAGTGCTGACAATCAGCCCAGAGCAAGGAAAAACTTCCGTAAGTGTCATGCAAAGCCAATAAAATACCTATTCGTGGCGCTAATGGACATGGGAAAATGAGAGAGATGATCATGAAATCTGGAAGATGAAATACTTAATGAGTGTTTCCTGGTTATAAGGTGTTGTTTATGCCATCTAAATGAGCCATCTCCTCCATACAGGGTGCCCACAAGGTGTGCCCCGAGACTTGGTAATAATTGCAGGGTGGCTGGAGGCCAGAATCTCAACCTCAAGTAAGAGCCAAAATTATATCACCAAGCACCTATTAATCAGGATTAACCTCCAAGGATACCAACTCTGGAATCTGCTTCACAAATAAGCATCTTCATGTACACTTTTAAAAGAAAACAAAACACTCATTTTCTCAGATGGAGTCCTCTGGCTAGGTACCTCCGGAAAAGATGCTTTAGCCCAATCATGAAAATAAAGCTGTGAACGCCCTAAATGAACTTAGAGGGGGTCTAGTGAAACTCTATCAGCCCTCCTAATGGGCCTGTTCCTGAAGCCTTTCTGGGACTCTAATTCTTCTGGGAAATCTCTGCTCGTGGCCAAGACAGGAAGCCGTTTCCACAGATAAATAGAGAATTGAGGTCATCGGACACATATTTAGGCCAAGTAGGCACTTTTATTTCAATTATCTGATTATTTCCAGAAAAGGAAATCTGTTCCTCTTCGACTGGACCTAGGAATAAAGTGTGTTTTACATACCTTAAAATGTACTTTTGTCCAAATCATTTCCTCCTTTTCCTACTTTCCGAAAGGCTAAGAGTTAGCCTAAGGCCAGAGAGTAAGGCAGAAATCACCCTGAGGCAAAGCTTAAGACGATGTAGGAACCCTGAGGTCCCTAAGTCTGGAGGGCCACAAAATTCCAGGGGATGGATCCACATTTAACAAGCACCTGCAATGTCTTCTTTGGTTTGTAGCTTATATCCATGAACTCATTAGGATTTTCCAGGTGATGGAATGTGAGCAGCAGAGGATTTTCAGAGCTTTGAAAGTTCTGAATATCTTTGAGATTTTTATTTCGGTTTCCCTATATCTTGACAATTAATCCATTAATCAGAAGATGGCCACGTCGATGAGTTAAATCTTTTAGACACAAAAATCTCCCCCAAAAGGAAAATGACAGGCCTTCGGTTGGATAGGTGAGAACCTTTGGGTCCCTACCTTGGGGAAATTGTTTGAGCTTCAGGCTTCCATAGCATAAAGACGTTGCTTAGAGTTTGGTATCGTGTAAAAGGAGCACAGTAAATCAACTTGCAAATATTGAAACTGAATACTTCAGGAAAATCTACTCTTTGTTTCAAAGTCTTTAGATCGTTATATTTTCTTGAGAAAGAAATCTCCCAGTTCACCACAAAGGCCAAAATCTTACGTACAGGCTGTACCTATAGGATACAATGTAAAATGTGCCCTCTAATCACAGGGGAATATGTGTAAATTCAAATATATATGTAAGAATCCACTTGACAGAAGTTATTCTTTGAAGACATTTTCTGATCTAACTTATATAAAACACATTTTATGGACACCTGACTTTTATTTTAATCTTTCATCCAAAGTATAGATGGATTTTTACTGAGCTCCGTGTCTTAAAATTATAACTCTTCATTTTGATCAGACTTTGTAGTATACATAAATTAGCAGACATGCAGAGAATCTTGCTGTTAAAAACAAGTTGTTTTAATGAAAACATAACCTGAAAATCAAGCAGTATTTTTTGGAGGGAAAAGACGTTGGTTGAAATAGCAGTGTCTTACTGACATTAAAAACAGTTGACATAAGTCTGCAAGGATGCTGAAATTTAACTTTTGTATGTTTTTATTATACCCAGAGTATCAAAGATAACAGAATTTATTCATAGAATGGCAGTCATTGAATTCAGTTTTCTGGTACAATTTTCTTCCCATATAAACTCATAAAAAATGTGATGGGTGAACCATTAGGAATGCTTAAAGCAGCCCCTGATGTATGCCCGCACAGAAAGAACAGATAGATTGCAAAATGTTTATGCCTTTTACATTTTTTACAGTATTAATAAGGAAACACTGTGATTACCAATCAGAAAAGACTCCAGAGTGCTGCTTGTAAAGTGCGCCATTATAAAGATTTATATCTGTATCTAGGGAGTAATATGGAGCATTGATATTTTAAGGAGCTCAGTTCAAAAATTTCTTTATTCAGTGAAAGCCTGGGAGAGTGAAATATCTTTTTTCTTGTGGCAGAAGTGTATGGATCGTAGCTAGTTAATGATCGACATGGTAGGAAGAAATAGACTTGGTCCCCAAATATTCCCCAAACATTTGCAAATGGATGACAAGGGGGCCAATGCAACGTTTCAGCTCCGTTGTCCATCGTAATTGGAGGTGAAAGAGACGTGGGGTTATCTGTTCAGTGAAAGTCCTGCATTGGCTCTCTTCTGACCTAGGCTCTATTCTGTGTCAATAATGTATAGTGGGTCAGTCCTACCCCGAGGCCCCAACCACACCAGTGCAAATCCATCTTTCACTCTCTGAGACTGTTTCAGCCATCTAGAGACATTTAAGAAAGCCTGAGGAAGAACGGCTCTGTATTATTTCAAGGCACTGACCTTATACCCTAACAGTTGGTATTGGTTGAATAAATGCTCAAAGAGGATCACGTTCTCTACCGTATAGCTGTAGTCTATACTCATCTTCCAAGTTTTCCAAGCAATACCTTTGCAGAGCCTTACAATCTGTTCCACTACTTCCCAACCTCCAGTATGAAAGCTGGACAGAGCAGTATTCACTTACTTTCAACTAGAATCTGCTAAAATCATCTATGCCAGGATGCATTCTGTGGCAAATTTCAGTGTTTTATTTGTCTCCATCAACATGGTCTGGAAGTAAGGAGGCCAGGCCATGCAGCAAAATGAGGAAGGTGTTAAAACTCAGGCTGCTTCCATCTCATGGTTTCGCCATTCTTTACAGGCAGCTGTCTTCCTGTTATCAGTAAGATGACTTCTGTACCTCCAAGCACGATGTATGACCAGACAGGAAGAAAAGGGACAGGGGAAGGGCAAAGGGCAAGATTCCTTCTCTGTTCCAGATGTCTTTTAGATGGGAAGGAAAGTGCCCGTGACCGTGCACAGCTGCAAGAAAGTCTGGGAAATCACGTTTTGTTTGTGGGTTGGGTTTTTTGTTTTTAGGTGTTTTTTTAAAAAAATATTTATTTATTTTGAGAGAGAGAGAGAAAGCACAAGCGAGATGGGGGGTGGGAGGCAGAAAGAGAGCAGAGAGAGAGAGAGAGAGTCCCAAGCAGGCTCCGCGCCATCAGTGCAGAGACTGACATGGGGTTGGATCCCACGGAGTGTGAGATCCTGACCTGAGCCGAAATCAAGAATCCAAGGCTTAACCAACTGAGCCACCCAGGTGCCCTTGTTTGTACTTTTTAACTGGGCACAACCATTCCCTATCTAAAATTAGGATACAGCAAGAACAGATGTTAGGTAAGGAACTAGTAGAGTCAGCTACATAATTTATTTTTTTTAAACATCCAGAAGGGGGTTTTTCTAATAATGTCTAAAGCTGTGTGGTCCAGTCCAGTAGCCACTAGGCACATGTAGTTATTTCAGTTAATTAAAATTAAATTAAATTAAAAATTCAGCTCCTTACTCACACTAGCACATTTAAGTCAATAACTACATGTGGCTAGTGGCTCCCATATTGGATAGTGCTGGCTCCCAGCCTTCTCTCCAGGAAATGGATGCCTATGCTTTCTACATCCCAAATGTTTCCATTCAAAGCCATTTCCTTCGATGAAAAAAACAGCAAGTCTCCACCTCTCATGCAAAACGATTTTAAGTTCACTGCACTACTAAATCACCCCTTGTGTTAGTTTAGTTTCCTCCAAAAACTAAGCCTAAGAAAAGACTTGGAGGTAAGTAGTTTATGGAGAGATACCCACCATCACCAATCAAAACAAACACACACAGGGGATGAAAGAGTGACACTCGGAACAGGAAAGACTATAAAGGTGGGTTCTGGAGGTTACTGCTGCAGGGAGAGGAGCTCGACTCCCCGGGGGCCTCTGAAGGACACAGTATGCCTCCCAGGGTCCTCTGTTCAGAGGAGTTGAAGGCGCTAGCTCCCGCCTCCCATGGGTGGAGTTTAGCCACTGGGGTGTTAACTCCCCTTTCCTTCCAGGCTGTCTCTACCTACTGGCTGAATAGGCTCCCCCAGCTTTGAAGAAACTTGTCAGGGAGGATCCTGTCCGAGTGCACAGCACTATCTATCAACACTATTGCTGATGGAAGGGATGAGTCTAAGGAGAAAGGACATAGCACTCCAAGATCTGCTACACCCCTCCACCCTCATTGCTGGTGACTAAATGTTAAGCTTATTTCTCTTTGTACAGGAGTTTGGCCCTACTCAATCACAGGCAGCTTGAGGAGCTCAAGAGTTTATCAATAGACTTGCGGCCATTGTTAGCCACGATTACTCTTTGTATCTTTCTCTACTATACTTAAGATTAAGAGCTTAGGTCATTAGGGGAGGCTGGGTGGCTCAGTCGGTATTGAGATGACTTCAGCTCAGGTTATGATCTTGCAGTCCATGAGTTTGAGCCCCATGTTGGGCTCTGTGCTGACAACTTGGAGCCTGGAGCCTGCTTCAGATTCTGTGTCTCTCTCTCTATCTGCCCCTCCCATGCTCATGCTCTGTCTGTCTGTCTGTCTGTATCTCTCTCTCTCTCTCAAAAATAAATATTCAAAAAGAGAGCTTAAGTCACTAGAGAGAGAGAGAGGGAGAGAGGGAAAGAGAGAAGGGAAGGAGGGAGGAAGGAAGGAAGACATGCAGCAGTTGCTAAATTAATGTCACCTACAAAATGTATTTTATATCAGTATATTTGAGGAATTAAATGGGGTTTATCTGCAGGAAGAACAAATGCCTCTCTCACATTCAAGCATTTGCCCTGATGCTGCTTCAGAGCAGACAGCTGACACTGGACTGTGATTTGAAGGGTTCCAGGCATGGCTCCTCTTCCAGAATTTATCCCACCCATCCATCCACCTCAGCCTAGAGGTCAACCATTAAAGAGCTCTGCTCCAGGGGCACTTGGGCAGCTCAGTCGGTTGTGCATCTGACTTCAGTTCAGGTCATGATCTCATGGTTCATGAGTTAAAGCCCCGCAATGAGCTCTGTTTTGACAGGACAGAGCCTGGAGCCTGCTTCGGATTCTGTGTCTCCCTCTCTCTCTGTCCCTGCCACGCTCACACTCTGTCTCTCTCCCTCTCAAAAGTAAACATTAAAAAAATTAAAAAAAAAAAAAAGAGCTCTGCTCTGGCTTTAAGGCTTTGTATCTCCTGAGGTCTCTGTTTAAACCAGCTGCTTCTGGAAAAGAAGGTCTGTCACCACTGATTGGAACTGGTTTGAGGCTTGGCCTTATGTGAAAGTTGGGAGAGGACACTGACGAGCTCAGTTTACAAAGAGGGAATTGATCATGAAAGACCATGGAGGGTAGCATGAGGCCCTTGCCCCTCACCTTCCCACCAGTACCTAGAGAGAGGAGCATTGATAGAAGGCCCCAAAGGCAAAGTTTCATTGTTTCTTTGAGCCAAAAATAATCTTGGGTAATTTGGCTCATTCGTTCATTAACTATTTCTTGAGAATCTACAAAGTGCCAGGCTTGGAGCTAAACTCCAGATACACAGTGATGACTGGAACAGACATGGCCCAGACCTCAAGGAGCCTATAGTTCTAACAAGAAAAACTTTTCAAAATCTAGTAAATAAATGAGTAAATAAAGTCTGATAATTCACAAGGGAAAGAACAAGGTCCTATTTGACCTCCCTTCTGAGGAAGTAACACTTAGAGGCTTGAAGGATGGAATAAGGAGGAGAAAGAACATTCCAGGAAAGAGGGGGCTTATCTGAATATCACACGGATCTAGGAGAAAGGGAGGGTATGGGCAGGAGGAGCATGGAGCAAAAGACAATGGCGAGGACACATAAGGCCTTACGAGACCTTCATCCCTCTTATTTCACAATTCTAGAACGAAACACCACATTCCCAGTTCTTTGTTTGTACTTGAGTAATTCCCATGCACCTTCTCTGCCTGACAATAATAGCGATACCAATAACTGTGTGAGGCCTGTACGATTGATCTAGGGCTTTCACGCTAGCATTTAGTTATTTACTATTATTACTACCGTTAAAAAGGAATATAATAGCATTTAAGGGAAATGCTTGGAACTTTGGGTGGCTCATCTCAGTTAATTCTCAACAGAAGACTTCAGAGCAAGAATCATTACACCCTATTTTTCAGATGAGGAAAACAAAGCTGAAATAGGTTAAGAATTGACCCCAAGGTCGCACAGCTGCTCTGACTCTAAGATGCGTGCTCTGGACCAGACATTGGCAAACCACAGCCCATGGGGCCAACACTGGCCACCACCACTTGTTTCTATACCTTCATTTTTTTGGAGCACAGCCAAGCCCATTCATTTGCATACTGTCTATGGCTTCTTTTCCACCACAGTGGCAGAGTTGAGAGACTGTATGGCCCATAAAGCCTAAAATATTTACGATCTAGACATTTACAGAAAAACTTTGCTGACCCCCTGCTCTAGACAGGACAACAGCTTTTATACAGACACTCACGGAATCCCCTCAGGATAAATTCTATAAAATTAGAAGTGTCTATGTTTAGCTATAAGGAAAAGGTCCATGGCTTTCATCAGATTCTCAACAGAATTTATGGGCTTTATAAAAAATGTGGGATCTCAATTGAACCAGAAGATGTTTTAGAACAGGATTACAATGTGTGTGGTCCTCCACACCAGCAGCAGAGAACGTACTGGGGAGTTGGGACCTTCCATCAGAGAATTTGTTCAAAATGTAAATTTCTACTAAATTAGAAACCCTGGAGGATGGGGCCCAGCAACCTGTGTTTGAACAAGTCTCCCACGTGGTTCTGAAAACCTGCTTAAGTGTGAGAACCTCTAAGCTTATGCTGAAAAGTCGAAAATCACAGAACCAAAGTCAAAAACACTGAAGGCCACCACATTAGAACCCTTTGGCTTAACCTTAATTTTTTGTACTTTATGGAGAGAGACAAGGGGGGAATGGCTTATTTAAACAGTTACTTGAAGTTGTCATCTCATCCATTGGCTAGGACTGTCACTGCGGCTTTTAAAACTGAACATTCAAGTTCATCCGAGATTTGAAATTAAAGAACATTTCAGCATTTGGCTTTCTTGCCTTTCAACATTGGACTCTCATTTAAGCTGTTCAGACTGATTGTTAATGGCCGGCCAGGGTAAATCCCTCTGCAGACGCCACACTGTGGAAAATATACTAGAGACCACCATCTGGCCCATTCTTTTTTAGTGACACAAGTGACAAAATGGTCAAACATAAAAATTCACTGCCTTGGAACTAGAATTTTCCTCCAACAAACTAGCTAGCTGTGGCAAGTGTGCCCATCTCAGCCACCGGCCACAAGCACATTTCTGGTCCAGACCCACGATGCCTCCACCTCGTGGCCCCTCGAACCTTGCCTCCCGCTCTTCGCTCAACCATTTGGTCACTGCAGAGCAATGTCGTTCTGGCTTTGAAATCGCCACCGTTACTTCAGAGAAGAAAACACGGCGGTTGGCGCTGTTTCAGATTACGGTTTTTTACAGGAAAATATAATTATTCAGGAGACTCTGTCATTTTCCTTTTCTAGTTTTTCTTTTAATTCTTAGCACTGCCTGATCAGAGTGGCTTTCTCTTTTATGCGCTCAGGCCATTTGGGGGACCACTTGCCCTTGGTTTGGATGAACTCATCCAGAGAGATATCTACCTACAGATGAATGTGAAGTTAACCAGCTGCCCAGTTCAACCATAACTTCACAGCATTGTCTTCCAGCTCAGAGCCCCATGCAGGCTTTTTCATTGTCTATACCCCTCCTGCAGTGATTCCAGAAGTTTCACATAAACCTATCCTACACCTGCATAATTTAATAATTATTATATCAATATTTAATTACCCTCCACCTGCATAATTTAAATCAATTTTTTTGCTTGTTTTCTCCATTTGGAGCTCAGGGTGTATGAAGCAGGTGTGCTGATGTTGAATGTGGCATTTTCTGGAAGATTCCCTCTATGGCATTAACGAGACCTCTCTGGAAGCGGAAGGGAAGCTTTGTGTGCGGCTAATTAGTGTGGGTAACCCTGGTCTGGTAAGGGCCCTTCTGGTGGTTCAGCGGAATTTGGTCTGTACTTGCCCACAAGCAGCTGGAGAAAGTACACAGCGCTACCAATGGCTTTCATTTCCTCAGTAGCTTCCTACATTTTGTGTTTACTCACTCCTTCAGCACTGGTTTTCTTCAGAAACCCAGTAAATTCAGTATTCCTGAAAGGACTCCATGGCTACCAAATTCCCTCTTACTAGAAGAATAATAGCAGCAGATGATAATAATAGCAAATAGTGCCAGGCACTGTCCTAAGTGCCTCACCTGAGTTAACTCATGTGATCTTCAGAACAACATCGTGAGAATTTGAGCACCATCCCCATCTCGCAGGTGAGAAAAACAGGTTTAGAGAGGCTAAATAACTTGCCCAAGCTCCCACAACTAGCAAATAGTGAGCCTGGGATTTGAACCTGAGCAGCCTGGCTCCAGAGTTCACGTTCATAACCACTAGGCTCTCCTGCCTCCAAAGAAGACTTGTCTGTTCTTTGGCTATACAGGCAATAGCCTCCCCCTGACCGTGACAGTGAGCTCTCCACGGGGGCTCCGTGAGCCACCTGCAACAGGAGCTGAGGGGTTGTTAAACCTGTCACTTTTTGTCCCTTCTCCAGCTTTACTGAGTGACGGTCTCCGTGGTGGGGCCCAAGGGATCTGCACAAGTAGCCAGCTTTAAGGAGAGTTCGTGCCCATCACAATTTTTGAATCACTAATCAATCCCTGGGAACTGTCTGAGTTTTGCCAGCCACCACCTAGCCCCACATTACTCCTCTGTGTTTCCAGTGTTTACCAACTCTTCTTCTCTGTGAAACCTTTCCACTGCACAGGCTTAAACCTGCATGTTTGAGGCCCCTCCTGTGATATGGTTGGAAGTGTGTCCCAAATGCTCCATTCCATAGCATTCCGTATCTCGAGACACTCAGAAGGTCGCAACTCAAGAGCTCGGAGACTTTGTCCACTCTGAGGGGTGTTCCTGAGAGGGCCCTTGGGCCATCCTTAGCTGGTATCAATAGTTTGTGTAGGTAGAGTCACAGGCTATGGAAGGGGGAGAGAAGAGAGAGCACCAAGAGAAAGGAGGGAGGAGACAAAGGCAAAAATACACATAGCTCATTTTATTCACGGTTTGACACATGAGCTATGTCACTTCAAGCAGGAGCAGCTCTCCATTTCTGGGAGTCAACAACTGCAGGAAAGAATTTCTATGCTTGTAACAAGGTGGAAAGAACAAAAGGCAATAGTCCCTTTTTTCTTTTAGAAAAATCGGAATGAAATATGGCTTACTCTTAACTGCAGATCCACCTCTAATATTTGAAGATCTTGGAATAAGAGTATAAATAGAAGTCCATGTACCAAATTGTCCAAATATTTAAGAGTTATAGATCAAATGAACAAACCATTAGGTCAAATGTGTTTTATTTTCTTGCCTGACAAATACACCTTCATAATGACCTGGAAGGCTATGCTTGGATTTAGAATCCTCCAGATCCTCAGAGCTCTGTGTTAGAACATGGAGGTGAGAAGGAAGCTGGTTTCTGGATTCTGACCCATAGCTTGCGTCCTCATTTCTTCCTACCCCTGGATGTATCTCCACTTTGGCCAGCGTGCACAAGTATGGACACGCAAGTCTGCAGGTGCAAGTTCTGTCCACATCGTAAGCAAATAGCCATCCTGTGGCCACCCATCAGGACTAAGGGTACACAAATCAGTGAGACAGGCCATCTTTGGGGGAAAAACCCTAAGGAAGAGGCCCACTCGGTCCTGGAAATTGGCTCAGGTGTGTTTGAGCTGAAAAGTATAAGACCTCCAAGTCCAAATACATGAAGAGTTGTCTGGAAGGTGGGTCATGGGGTGTGAGTCCTGCAGACCCTTTGCCCTGTAGTGAGGGGCAGAGCCCAAGGGGTCCCAAAGTGAACCTTCTAAACCAAGTGTGCTCCCTACCAGTAGCATTAGCCTCATGTGGGAGATTGTTTAGAAATGCAAACTCTAGGCACCCACCACAGAACTACTGAGTCAGAAACTCAGGAGGGGGAGCCCAGGAATCTGAATTTTAACAAGCCCCTGGTGCCAAAGTGTGAGGCTGGTGCGTGCCAAAGTGTGAGGCTCACTGCTCTGATAAAGGACAGGGCTTAGGGCAACACCACCCTGCCCCCTTGCCAAGGTCTAAGGACAATACTACTTATTTGTATTTTTTCTTCTTTCCTTTGGGCTCTGGCCACAGGCTCCATGCACATTTTCCCCAACTGCTTCATCCTCCTGAAATATTATCCGGAGCTCATATCACCTGCAGCATTGTCCTCTCACCTCCACTTCCCACTGTACCCCCATTAGCTCTATGTACCCCTCTATAGCCTGGTGTTCCAATGATTTGTGTAGTTATTTTGTTCCCTCTTTTACATGACAAGGAACTTTTTTTTTTAGTGTTTATTCATTTATTTTTGAGAGAGAGAACACGAGCAGGGGAGGGGCAGAGAGAGGAAGACAGAGAATCCCTAGCAGGCTCTATGCTGCCAGGGTAGAGCCCAACGCAGGACTCAAACCCACAAACTGTGAGATCATGACCTGAGCTGAAACCAAGAGTTGGATGCTTAACCGACTGAGCCAGCCAGGCGCCCCAGAAATTGACTTTTCCATGTTCAGGTGTGTATCCCAAGGCCTTAAAGAGACCACAGATGCCATAAACACCCACTAATCACAATCACAGAGAGAGAAATGGATCAGGAAAAAAAAAAACAAAGAAGAGGCTCAAGCAAAAACGAAAGAACTTTCCCATTACCCCAGAGTCCTCTTTTTCCCTCTCCCACCTATCCCTGCTTATGGCACAAGGAGGAGTTGCCACTTTCAAGCCAGATGACCTTCACCACGTTACCAGACCTCCCTGAACCTGTTCCCCAACTTTGAAAACGTGGGACCCGTCCGCAAGAAGTGCTCAGGTCCTTCCTTAGGACCCAGAATTGCAATTGCATATTGAGGACACAGAGCACAGTTTGGCAGTTTAAGGCAGCACAGCTCCTCTTAGGAAGAGGAGTGGTCTCTTGGGGCACAAAAGCTGTGGATATTATGTCAGCGGAGGTCAGGTCCAGGGGCAAGATTCAGGTTTTATGAGTCCTAAAGCATGTACAGTGTGGGGGACTCATTAAAAAAAAGAACATCTTACTTTTTCAGGTTTTACAGAAAGCTAGAGCCACATGAACCCATTGCTACAGCCCTCCCCGGGTGTTGGAAGGGGGTCTGTGCAGGTGAGGGGCCCAGAATCTAAGCTTCCTTCATTTTCTGGTATTTCCATCTCTGGTCAGGTCTCAAGGCAAAGTTTTCTCCCAACTTTGAGGCAGATAACATATCATACAGCTTGCTAGTTAGGATTGAATACCAATAAATAAAGTCCAAGGTGGCCCAGATCTTTTTTTTTTTTTTTAATCTTCCCTTTGGTCTTGCATCAATAGAGCTTTTCCTTTTCTTCGTTCTAGAAAAGTCTCTGGGTGAATGAACCCCTTTTTTTTCACCAGTCTCCAGTCAGAGCACATCACTGCACTCACTCGTCACCCCTGCTTGGCTCACCATAATCTCCTTAGGATTCTGCCCAAACTTGCCTCGCACCTGTTGGCTCAAAACCAGGAATCCTGTGTTCTGTTTTCCTACTATCCAGGGACTCACTGAACTCCTAGGGCAAATCACTGGGGGCTCTGGGTCTTGATTTCTCATTCTGTAAAATGGGGTGGCATATTGGGCATTTCCCTTATATCCCCATCTCTAGACATCCTATGAGCTGACAGGGGATGAGAGATGAATGAGGTCATGCTTTTTAAAGACTTAGCACTCCTGAGTGGAAATGCAATGTTTTATTACAAGAAAGATGTATTCTTGGGCTAAGAGTTCATTTCTTTTTTTTTTTTTAACAAAGACTCTGTGTGCAAGGTTAACTGGAGCCTGCTGCATGTGCCCCACTCAGCCCTCAAAGCCTGAGAAGTGTTTATCTTAGAAGAACACCCTGAAGTGTGGTTAGAACAAAGGAAGGAATAAAAGGAAAGTGAGATTGTTATCAGATTTACTGACACTTAAAGGGGAAAAAGGAGAGAAAGAGAGAAGGGGATCCTAACAAGAGAAAACAAAGACGTACAAAGGCAAAAGTTTAAACTTGGACGTTTACAGAAATGTGCCACCCTGGCTTTGCTCTTTCTTTATTAATTCAAACTGGATTATGATATTCTCTGACATTCACAGCTTAATGAAGCTGGGCCCCAGGGGAGCAGGGTCACTCATGAGAGACACCATAGCTCACCTGCCCCAGAGATGAGATGAGATTCTAGTATCTCCACTCTCCCTGGAGAGGTCTTTCCACTACACCACACTGACTGTAGAGAACCACTCAGCTTGAGAGAAAGGTCTACTGATATGCCAACTGATTAACTTCCAGTATATATAGGCTGGTATTATTAGAAGTTTTTGGGGTGCCTGGGTGGCTCAGTAGGTAAAGTATCCGACTTTACCTGGCTCAGGTAAATGATCTGAGGCCATGGCTCAGCCATGACATGGCTCAGGTCATGATCTCACGGCTCATGGGCTCAAGCCCTGCACCGGGCTCTGTGCTGACAGCTCAGAGCCTGGAGCCTGCTTTGGATTCTGTGTCTCCCTCTCTCTCTCTGCCCCTCCCCCACTCCTGTTCTCTCTCTCTCTCTCTCTCTCTCTCTCTCTCTCTCTCTCTCTCTCAAAAACAAATAAACATTAAAAAATTTTTTTCAACTGTGAGACCTCTGGGTCTGCTTTCAATCAAATTTATTTGTAACTAACAGCACTCTTCATACAAGCTGTTGATAACTCATTAAACTATAGAGTATTGTGCTTAGGCAAATATCCCTGCCTTCTAAGACTTGACAGTCTTAGTTGAGGAAACAGAGCCTAGGCACACCAAAAATTGACAAATAATCCAGATGGGATCAAGATTGGGCCATGAAGAGTCCTGGGAGATGCCAGAGGAGTTTGGAGTTTGGGAGTAGAGCCATCCTGGAGGCTGGAGTAGTGGGCTGGTGAAGAACTAGTGAACTCAGAGACAGAACCCGAGAGTGTGTAGCCAGCATAAAGAACTTTGTGGGCAACGATCTGAAGATAGGAACTGTAGGACATAGGAACAGTGAATTCACCAGTCTGGCTAGATTGGAGATCTGGTGTACAGAAAATAGTACTCAAGGGTGGAAAGAGTTTGGGGCCAGATTGGGAAGACAAAATTAAATCTGAACAAAGGAAGAAGACACTTTATCTTGGAAGTAAAAGAAGTTGTGGGAATTTTGGTAATGACATGACATGAGGAAAATGTTGGAATTAACCTGGCACAGTGTACTGTGAGGATTCTTTTTTAATCTTTATTTATTTTGAGAGAGAGAGAGAAGAGGAGGGGCAGCGAGAGGAGACAGAGAATCCCAAGCAGGCTCTGTGCTGTCAGGGCAGAGACCAACATGGGGCTTGATCCCACAAACCATGAGATCAAAATCAAGAGTCGGACGCTTAACCACCTGAGCTACCTAGGTGTCCCTACAATAAGGATTCCAGGGCAAAAGACTAGTGGGAGAGAGGTTAGCTGGGAAGTTTTTCAGGTGCAGAGTGATCTCGAATAGGTTCAACATGCCCCTGGCCCTCAGTTGGATTCCTCATCGAAGCAGAACTTTTCTTCAGGGATAGGGGAGAAGAAGCTTCGATCACATTGCAAAGACCAGCACAGTGGCAAGTCCCTCAGTCGGGAGTTGTATTCACTGGAAAGTTAAAGGCTGTCCAGTTTGGAAGGGCTGCCCCCTCAAACATTCTTCTCGGGCACTGTTAATGCCCAAGGGAGATGCTAAAATTGTCACAACAGTCCTGACAATGCGGGAACTGGAGTCAGAATTAGCACCATTCAAAGTGTGGCCCCAGCCTCCAGCCCCCAAACTCCCCAACGCTAACTGCTGCCTCCAGGCCGAGCCAAGAGGAAATCCACAGCCACAGCGGCTGTTTGTTCGAGCCCGGCTGGCAGGTCACTGGGGCCAGCCGTGCTCCTTGCACAACCACAACTGTCAGTTGAAAAGAGGAGGAAGGACACCTGGGGGGCTTCAGCCTTAAAATAAGATCTGGGAGCCCTTACAACAAACCACCCTCTGGGCAAGCTGCCTCTCATTGTGTTTGTATTCCTCCTGGCTTTGGACTTCCACACCTCTGCGGCTAGTGAAGTAAATGCTGGAGCGGAATATGCTTTAACGGAATGTTTTATCTTTATTATACGGTGTGCGACCATGCACACAAGAGCAGGGTACCCAGGACTCACACAGAAAGACTAATGAAAATGCCAGTTCGTATCTGCAGCAGGCACAGGCATTGCTCAAATTTAGGTCAGCCTCTGGATAGACCGAGACCTCGTCTGTGTCTTGCCTGAAATGTTGGTCTTTTCACCCACTGAGCTTTTGCTTATGCAAGTGTCCCTCTGTATTCTCCTCTCGATCTACTGAAATACTCCTTGCCTTCCACATTCCTTCTCTGCCTGTCAGCCTCCTCCTCCAAACCTTCCCCAGAGCACGTCAGCCCACACGGCGTCTCTGTGATATTGCTAAGTGAACCCCCATAATATTAAGTTCTTGCTGTATGCCCAACACTTTGCCAGATGTCAGAAAAAAACAGGTGCCTACCCTCAAGGAACTCCCTCTCCATTAGAAGAAATGAATGCCTGAAGAGCTGGCCCCAGGAAAATGGGACCAGTGACCTACCAAGGCACACATATTAAATGTTAGCCTTAGTGCCTGCCAAGCGCCTTTTTAAGGGAGCAGCTTAGGCTGCTGTGTTCGTACCATATGATGCCCCACTTCTCCAGATGCAGCTGATGGACCAGAGAAGGGCAGTAAAGCCAAGGGTTCCCAATAGGCAGGCTGCAGCAGGCTACAAGGTAGCTGGGCTTAAAGCAGTTGGTTCACACAGAGCTGAGCCCATCAAATCCCTATTCTTGAGAAGTTAAAACAGAAAACATGGCAAGAACATGGCAACAATGAGCAGAAGTAAAAGATGAAAAGTTGTGAGGTAGGCAGAGCAACCATGATGGGCCTCAGTGAGCCCTGCATCAACCACAGTGGTCATTAATATATATTGAGTGCCTACTGCGTGTTATTATTCTCATTTCATAGCTGAGGAAGCTAAGACTTAGATGAAGCAATTCACTTGCTTTGGGTCTCAATTCAAATACACTCTTCTTACAGAGACCACCACCCGGCCCTCCTCGTCCACCCTATTGATGTCCTTTCCGACCCTGATACTCAAAAGTGTTACCCATGGACCAGCAGCAGCATCAAGTGGGAGCTTATCAGAAATGCATCACCTTGGCCCCACCCCAGATCTATTGATTATAATCTTCATTTCTTTGTTTTAAAATTTTTTTAATGTTTATTTATTTTTGAGGGGGGGGGCGCGAGCGGGAGAGGGGCAGACAGAGAGGGAGACACAGAATCTGAAGCAGGCGCCAGGCTCTGAGCTGACACAGGGCTCGAACCCACAAACCGTGAGATCGTGACCTGAGCTGAAGCCGGACACTTAACGGACTGAGCCACCCGGGCGCCCGATTCTTCATTTCAACAAGATCCCCAGGTGATTTGCTGGCCACATTAAAGTTGGAGAAACACTTCATATTAGTTTATGTCACTTGTCTGGAACTTTGATTATTCTTTACAGTCATTTTGAATATGGTCCTGTGTATGGAATTTTTTTAAACAAGATTGTAGGTTCCACAAGGGTTTGGGTTTTGTTTGAACTTGACCACCTCCCCTCTTTATCCTTAGAACTTAAAACATACGGTAGGCTTTTCAAAAACATCCGTTGAATGAACAAATGAATGAATGACTTTGCCCAAGTTCTCACAGCTAATACACAGTTGAAATCGCCGCTTGGAACTCCAAAACCCAATAGGTGGCTTCTTCTTTGAAGCACTCATTCCTCCAGTGTCTGAGAGGGCTGGAAGCTGATGACAATGAACTGAGCCCCTCCCTAGAAATTGCCCTCACCAGTTTCAGCCATTGCCACACCTCTTGCCCAGGGCCAGCCTGCACCCAAGAACTAGTGGATGGGGACATACAAATTATCAGCCCCTCCTCCCTCAATTTGGGGCAACTCAGAAGGGCCATCCCAGCTCCAGAGCTCCCCATTGGGAGCTGAGGCCTTTGTGGTGTGGGCTTTGTGTCCAACTTCTCCCTCTGCCCAGTCCTGTTTCTGTCCCTCTCAGTAATCAATCCTAAGGGCATCTCTCCCCATCCCCACCCCCCCCCATCCAATTTTCCGTCTTCAAAACTCCACCTCAGAGTGTGTTTCCTGGGTAATCCAACCTGAGACCAGCCGACCCATGGGAAGAGGTGGGGTCACATCGATGGTAGGCTGTTCAGATAAGATCCAGGAGCTCCTGCCTAGGAGCTGCCTTGGATTATTTCTGGATTCCAGAAGGGTCAGGTCTTCCTCCCCTGGAGCTCCCGTGACCCCCTGGAAGTGAGCCTCTATTCATGCAGTGGAAATGACCATGTCCGGGAGGTCTGAGGAGGAGTCCATGGAAGTTCAGAGGAAATGTGAATGATTTTAATGCAAGGGATAAGAAAGACTTCTAATTGTGTGCGTATTGCATCCAATACAAGATTTCAAAGTCAGGCAGCAGTATAACGTAATAAGCGGTAGACACGAAGTACAAATGTAATAAATACTTAACCATGCATAAAGTACCAGAAACAAATATCTAAATATCAAAACTGAAGTCTAAGTAAAGGAAAATGAATGGTTTTCTCCGACTGAAGTCATAAATTAGCATTTGCATTTTAACCATAAAGTGTACAACACACTCACACTACAATTTCAGCATTGAAAAGTCAGTGAATTGCCTCAAATAATATTCAAGAGGGGTTTTGGTGATTGAAGTACTTAAAGGACCCACACGTTGATCCCATTCGACAGTCCTGAAGGCAGAGCTCCAGAGAAAAAGAAAATAGTTAAACAAGATTGGCTTCTCAGTAATGGCCCAACTTCAACTGTCTATCAGTTGGATGTGTTTGTTATCTCACCAGTTTGGGGAACACAGCAAGGCTTCTTGTTATCCCCCTACCCAAAATAACTAAAACCTGAAAAAAATATATAAAACACCGCTCTTGAAACAGTGGACATCAGATCACAAAGGACAATAATCCCCGAAAGATGGAAAATAATTAAGGTGAGCCCTACAATTGCTCTAGATTTCTACCTAAAGAAAATTTCTAGGCATGGTACAGAGAGGGGAACTCCAGGCAGAGTTCCATGGTCTCCCTGAGTTGAGGAGACTGAGAATTTAGGGAGGCCAGGGCAGCTACAATCCATAGGGCAGATAATCTGAAAAGAGAGCTCTGTACAGGGAGAGAATTTCAGCGATCTCAGAGGGTCCCTCTCAAGCATTCAGCTGAGGACTAACCAGTGCACTTGTGTCAATAGATTAAGAGGAAGTAGTGCCCAGTAGCAGGGAAAAATTAACCCTATGTGAAACACAGCTCTGATCCCACCTAGCAAAGCTCAAAAGCCAGACTTGGAAGGATAAAACTGGTTCTTAAATAACTTAACCATGTCTCAGAACAAAGCTCAGCAATACAGAAATACAAAAATATCCAGCACCCGACAAGATAGTATTCACAATGGCTGGCATCAAATTAAAAATTACCAGGCACACAAAGAAGCAGAAAATGCAACCCATCTGGGTCCATTGAAACTGACCCAGAATGACACAGATGATAGAATTAGTAGACAAGGACATTAAAACAGATACTATAGCTGTATTCCAGATATTCAAGAAGCTAGAGGAAAGACTGGACATGTTAAACTGGGGCATGGAAGGTATTTTTTTAAAAACCCAAACTTCTAGAAATGAAATACAGTGGACTGAGGTATGAGATCTGCACTAAGAATCCTCAAAAGTCTTTGTGCTCTTCCCAGAGAAATTAAAAGCCCAGCCATTATTCCTCTCGTTAACCCTTCCATCCTTGAGGAGAGACCTACAGAACCACCATCTGGGGCCCTGGTCAGCAAAGGGGACCCTTCTGGCTTCCTATTAAGGTTGCAGTCTAGACTGTATGAAGCAAGACCAGCTGCCACAAAGGGGCAGCAGCTCTCTTCCCATAAAGCAACTGGTGCCAAGCAGAACAAGGCATGGGAGGCCAGGGGACATGAGTTCCCATCCCCTCTGCCCCCCAAACAGCTGTGTGTCTTCAGGCAAGCTAGTTACTCTGAACCCCAGTTCTTTAATCTGTAAAACAAGAATGATGATGACGATGATAATATTCGCTTTGTAAGACTGTTGAGGCAATTCAGTTGCGTTAAATGCATCTAAAAGTTCTTTGTAATGTCCACATATTTGTAATTGCTTTCGCATACCACAAGAGCCAGGAGATAAGTATCAGCATCTGTGGGTATGTCACATGTTCTTCCTCAACCCCCAGCCCTACCCCCAGGAATCTCTTAATCATCTTTATCTTTTTATTGACATGCCTCTGACATTCCTTGGGGCTTCTTAGTTCATAGTAAATAAGATAAGAGTAAGTAAGACATTATTTGAACAACTTAGAATGGGAGAGAAATTTTAAACGCTTGCTATTCTAGTTCTCCATGTTGTATCACAAACCACTCCAAGCTTCATGGTGTAAAACAACAACCCTTTTATCACGCTCCCCAGTTCTGTGGGTAGGATTTGGACGGCACTTGGTGGGAATGCCTCGTTGCTGTTCCACTCTGTCTAGGGCCCTAGCTGAACAGATTGGAACTGCTGTCAGGCTAATACCATGTGAAGGCTTCTCTCACATATCTGCCCCTGATCTGGGATGACTTGAAAGCTGGGCTCAGCTGAAACAATTGTCCAGAGCATCTTCTCATGGCCTTTCTGTGGATGTGGGCTAGTCATAGCATGTCTGGGTTCCAAGAAGGATCATCCAGAGAGAGCGTCTAGAGAGGAAATGGTGTACAAGAACCAGGTGAAAGGCATGGCCTTTATATCTTAGTCATGATAGTCTATCCATGGTGGAAGCACTTATAAACCCACCCTGCTCCAAGGGAAAAGTAGCTAAATATTTGGGGGCATATTTTTAAAGTGCCAAACTTGATGTCTAAATTCTGCAGAGCAGAAGTAATATTGGGGCTTATCCAAGTTTCCAGAACAAATGATGGTCAATGGCGCCATCTTTCCCTGGATTCATCTCGCCCAAGAAAACCTTATCTTCAATAGTCCATCTCTCTGGCTTATCTGGATCATCACGTACATCAATCATTCTGCACTGTCACTGAGGATTGAAAATGCAGTGTGGATGCTACCATGGAAATTCGGCCTGGTTTGCTAGAAGCATAAAATTCAAACCCTCCTACAAAATTATTAACACGTTAGAACCAATTTCCGAGTTGCCCTCTGAGCTTAATTCAAACGACCTTAGGATGAAACAAACAAAAGAAAAAACACTTATTTTCCTGAAGCAAAATTAAAATCTCAGAAAATTTTAACTGACAGTATGTTTGTATTAGAATCCCTAGTCCTCAGGGGTTACTCCAAAGAAAGTCAAAGCTTATAAGAGCATGTGTTGTAATAAGTGACATAAGTAGAAACAAGTCTGTTTCTGCAGGTATGAGGTCTGATATTTTTCAAGTTTTATGGAAAAAAATGACCAGTCTGGTCTGAATCAGAAGGACCTGAGCTCAAAATTTATTGTAGCATAGATGAGATGTGTTAGAATGGAAAGGGGTCCAAAGAAGTTAACGCAAGAGCTTGAGAAAAACTCTGCCATCAGAAACATGCCAAAGTCACCACAAAAAGTTGAGCCCCGGCACACAGAAGAAGCTCTCACAAGCTGGAACACCAGCTTCCAGAAGCCCCGGTCCTTGGTTCGGTTTGAACAAAAACACAGTCCTTGATTTCGAGAGAAAAGCAGAATCACCAAAAGTAACATCCCTTATAAAGAGAAAAGACATGATGCCAGGCCCCAGCACGGTGGGAGACGTGGCCACACAACGGCCTCCTTTAGCAAAGAATAATCGGTGACACCTTCTGATTTTTTTAAAATTTTGTTTAATGTTTATTTATTTATGAAAGAGAGAGAGAGAGAGAGACAGCGTGAGTGAGGAAGGGGCAGAGAGAGAGGGAGACACAGAATCCAAAGCAGGCTCCAGGCTCTGAGCTGTCAGCGCAAAGCTCAACACCAGGGTCAAACCCATGAACTGCGAGATCATGACCTGAGCTAAAGTAGGACGCTCAACCCACCGAGCCACACAGGTACCCCACCAATTTTTTACTTATACGTGAAATGTGCATGAAGAGCAGTGACTTAGAAAGGCCATGTGGTGGTTGGAAATGAACAAATCTATCCCAGTTTGAATTCTAATTCTCTACTTTTCTAGCAGAGTGACCTTGGACACTTACCTTGTCTCCCTTAGGCTGAAGTATTGTCATTTATAAGACAGGAAAATAATCCTATTAGCTCTCTCAGCTTTCCTGACAATGTATGTAAAAATTTAACATAGCATAATTCATTAAAAAGGCATCCTTAAGTCTGTTTTTTTATCATTTTATTTACTTTCTTATAGTTTATCTTAGTTTGATTTTGCAAAGATGAATGCATATTAAGAAACTTTGAAAATTAGAGAACATACACAGAAAAACAAGTCACCCGTAATCCTGCCACCCAGAGCAAGTTGTGTTAACATTGTAGGATATTTCATGTAGTCTTTCTGCAAAGCATTTTCTCTCTCTGAGATCTCACTGGGGGTATAATTTTGCATGCTGTATTTTTCCCTTCTCATTGTAGAATCAGTATTTTCTATGTAGCTAAAAAATCCTTTCCAAACGTTCCTTTGAGTGGTTGTATAGTCTTCCATTACATGTTCATAGGACTTGCTTAGCTGTAAAACAGATTTCTCTAGAATAATGACTAAAAAGGATCCATTCTTTTCTTTGGGAGAGAAGAGACTGGGAATCATGTGCACATCAGGGGCGATTTGTGCTGCCTACGTGCTTAGAAACGATGACAGTAGCACAAGTTTGAGGCATAAAAGCATTACTAAAACATACTTCTACATCTGCCTACTTAAGGAATGTGATGCTAGCCCCTAGTCCAGTTGTCCAGATTTCCTAGTGTGAATTCTTACGCAGTTTCCTCAAAAACGTCACAGACCTATGACTTTCACCAAGGAACGATTTCCATTTTCTGATTTTCACTTGTCTATCTCCTATCACTTCTACTTCTGAAAAGTCTTTTTTTAGAATATAGAAGACAGCATGGTTGTTGTGGTTAAAAGTTGCCTTCCTGCCCATCACAAATAAGGCTATTTTCTTCTCTTTCCAAAGTGTTCTGAGAGATCCGCAGGTAATTAACGGCAGATCTTGATTAATACTGGACACACACAAATGAAGCTAGAAAGCAGCGCAGATATATTTCTGCTCACACATGGCAGTCGTTGGATGGACCAGCTCTCCGACGAACAATTTTAAAATCTTTTAATTGTCCATCTTTGTTTTGGCCATTCTTGCCTGAACATTTAATGCTCCTTAGAAGAGCCTCCTGGGTGTGTTATTAAAGCTTCTTGCGCTCCAGTTTGGGGTATGTCTCCTTCCACAGGCCACCCAGACCAAACAGAAAATGCCTTGAAATGCAAACAGTCCCTGAATTATGATACCTATTACTTTTTATTAGTAGTAAAAACAAAAAGAAGCAAGGAACAATTCTATTTATGCAGAGCAGTTAGAACATAAATAATAATAAAATGCTGAAACTATAAAACTACTTACACAATATTAATTTAATTCTAATAAAAAGTAGGTTTAGGTATTGCCTTCATGAGAGCAAATGTCGTGCAGTTTTTGCTTTCATCCAATATTTATACCCAAAAAACATTTTGGTTTAGGAAATAAAGTAGTGATAAAAAATTACAGTCTTTGAATATTGGGCTTTGACTAGTCCCCTGCTGCCCTTTATTGTATGTTTCAGTAAAATACAGTACATCTTGCTGTTTTATTTCATTGTTTGTGGCCCGTGCAAAATCCTATTGTCCAGCTGCCCAGCGTAAATGAACAACAAATCAGAAGAACCAGAGAGACACTTTAACTGATTAAACTGAGTCTGGAATTTTCCTTTTACTGCGAAATTATCACCTTATTGCAATTATTTTTACACATTGTGATCATTTTTATACATTGTGATTATTTCTGCAAAATTCAGGGCTGTGCCAGTCAGAGGGCTTAGGCTCCCGCACTCCATCTTCAAATCTCAAGCCCAGTAGACAGTTCAGCTTTCAAATTCTATAGTTGTGTCTTTTCTCCTGGAAATCATTGAAATCAGCTGATTAGTGGAATGTGAGTAGCCAGGTTTTTTTTTTTTTCTATTTTCACTCACAGCTCATAACTTGACTTTTTTTGTAAAGTTATTTGGCCTAAGGAACTTTGTCATCAATTGAAGTAATATTTTGCCACAAACAAAATGAAAGACAAAATAGAATGAAAATCGATTCCCATTGTACCCATAGAGTGATTTAGAGCTAGGTAAATAGGCTATCATGCACGTGGGGAATTGCAGAAAACATTAGAGCAATCAGGTTTGCAATGTAAAAATTAACACATGAAAACACTTTTGCTACATGTAAGGATCTTTAAGGGTACCTGATAAGACAGAAAACATGACATATGAAAATGAAACAAAAATGAGGTTTCAACTAAAATCAGAGATATTTCTTTATCAAGGCCAGGCCAGGTGTACACAGACAAAACAGAAAAACAAAGCTGCAATGTATGGATGCACGGATTGTGCACTGCACAACTCCTGGGGGAGACATTCACACAGACCGCAACGTAAATGCTGTCTTGATTAAATCTTAGTAATTTGGGGCCTTCTATTCAGGAATGTGTAATTGCAAGGAAGTTAGAACAAAATTGACCTTAGATTAAAAAAAAATGGTTGCTGAGTCAAGGTAAATTGATAGGTATGTATTCAATCCACCATGATGGGTATTATTGGCCACAAAAGAAAAAAATAAAATGTCTACATTAGAGAAGGCTACCTACAGTTGAATTGCAGGGGAATTTTTAAGGTACATATGAAAACAATTTTGAGATGCTTCAGGAGCATTTACTACCAACCGACAATTAATGTGCTATCAAGGTGGTCACATTTCCAGACATACAGGTGGACCTAGCCAGAGCCCCCTCTGCCTGGTTACACTGGAGTAGCCGTTTCTTACACTTTAAAGTAATAAAATGACATTTCCTTTCAAAAATTATACTCCTCAACTTCGTCACCAATTCATATCACCCCTTTTCACCTCACATTTGAATGAATAAGGTTTAAGGGTGTCTCGGTCCCGGATGAGGAAGAGTAAGGAGTGGGGGTCCACTCACATATTTACAGCTTCGTTCTAATTCTAACAGATTTACTAGAAGAAGGTAAGAATTCAGAGAGCAAACCAATGCAGATGGCAAGTTTTTACTTGTAGGAGCCGTCTCTACTGAGTTTGTCAGAGTCTCTTCTTATTTAAACATACACGTGTGTGTGTGTGTGTGTGTGTGTGTGTGTGCATGTGTCTGGTCTTGTCACCTGCTATTTTGGAGCAAATATTAAAGACACCTACACCTAAATGATTAAGCCTCAAGTGATACACTTACGTTAATATATGTGCTGAAGAAGGACCTTTGATTCTTCTCTTTAATGACTTTGAATTCCTTGGACTGAACAAACTTGTCTTGACCCCAGCTGAGGCCAACTGTTCAATTATACATTCGGGTCAACTCAAGATATACCTTGTGGCAGGTCCAAATCTGTCCTCACACACCCTCATCTAGGCTAACCGGTGAGCACATACTTTACACACACAGCCAGGAAAATCCAGTCCCCAGTTTGTGTACACAAAAACAGGCATTTGGATATTTGATCCGTCAGCTTGCATTGAAAGTACGAATTCCTCTTTCCGTGGTGAGGGATATGGCCATTATATCTCTTCCTTTTTTTAAAAAAAAAAAAAAAAAAGGTAAGAATTCCTCTGCAGAAAAAGAAGCCCCTCCGCTGGCATATCTGTGGCATGGGTAACTGCTAAATTCTCAGAGTGCTGAGGTGCAGACAAATGATTAACACGTCTCCATAAATCACTGCAGATTTAAGATTTAAATACATACTAAAAATGGCAGGGACTCTTGGGTCTTCTATTTATAAATGTGGTCCTTCTTTTCCTTTTGCTTCTCTTCCACTCCCTCCCCTCTGGATCAAAGAGAGAATTCCAACCCTGCTGCAAAACAATGGTAAATGTTTGCATTGCTGAAATTCACGCTGGTGCCGTAAGTGGATTTAAGGCGGACTGGGCTCTATAAACAAAATAAAAAGATGGCATCCAAATGAAAATATGTAGAAAAGATACTGGGGGAAAAATGCTTCGGAGAAGCAGTCTGGTTAGTTGTAAAATGACTTTAAATTAGGCTTTAAAAAGGATTGCTAAATCTTGACACATATATGAGCAGCTTATTATCATGCAATTGTGCGGTAGTTGCTTGATCTTGTTACTGATTCGTCACATATGAATAAATGATTAATTACCAGAAAGGCTAAAACAGAGTAGAGAGAGAGTACTGAAGCTCACCCTGAAAGAGGGTTTAAACACGTTTATTGCCCTTTAAGTGCATTTCATTAAGGCCAATTAAGGACTTTCATGTCTTATTAGAAAAATGAAGTAGATTTATGAGGTTTTCGTAGGTTGTAAATGCTGGGGCTAGCAGATACAAAACCAAGCAGAAATGGTAGTTAAGAGCTAAGAAAATATATACAAATGCTCCCAGAAAGCAAATATTTAATGGCAGTAAAAAGCCGTTTCAACACGAAGGCGATCTTTAAATAAAAGAAAGGGCATAATTTTTATTTCCTATCGTCGACTCACTATAAACTTCAGCATCTGCACATGGGGAACATTTCTCTCTGCAGTTGGGGAGCCTAATTCAGGGTGGGGGAAAAGCACGGCTCACCCTAATACGGCCTGACGGTCCCTGAGTTCTTTGTCAGAACAAAAGTATACACCAATAAAAATGCTCTTTGAATCCCAGGGTGAGAAACACATTCTTGAGAGAAAGCAAGCTCAGAAGTCAGTCCAGCACCGACATGGTTGTTAATAAACAAACAGCAAGCAAAATTCACCGGCGGTGGTTAGAGCCACGCGCCTAACTTCCCACTTTTCCTGGCCCGTCAGATGGCGTCAGAACATTAGCCCCCCCAAATGGTTATTATACACCCTGGATTTCCTTGATTCGTTTTCCAGGAAAATTACCATGACAGGTTAGCAAGCATTTTCTGTGGCCCTTTGGGAATGATTATCATCCCCACAACCATTCTAGCCATGGGTTGATCTATTTACTCAACATACAAGCAGCTTCTTTACTCTTCCCTCACACACACACACACACACACACACACACACACACACCACTTAATATTTTCTCAGGAGACTACTGCAGCTTTGTCAAATGCAGGAACGTGCATATATGAATGTTTGGTAAAATGCACATTTTTACCTTGCACATCATTACGGGAAGCTTCGGCTGTTTATCACATACCGTCTTGGATAAATAATTTAAAACCATATGAAACTTCTTCAAGAAAATATCAACTGAAGATGTACAGTCACAACTTTTTAAGCTCAAATCTCTCCTCCTTTTAAAAAAATGAATATTGGCAAGTCAGTAGATTACGTCTTCTTGATTTTTTAAAAAATTCAAGAGAAGTGCCATACAGCACATGAAAGATGTCCAAAACTCACCAACAGTTTTGCAGCACACACATATTACTTTAAAATAAACGCCTCATTTTTGCTTGTTGAAAACCCATTCGCCACCGCAGAAAAGACTGAATATGGAATTTTAGCACTTCTTCAAGAGCCCTGGCAAATTTTTCTGCTGAGAACCTTTAAAATGGTATTACTAGAAGACATAACAGAAGGAAATCAGATTAACCGTGCTGTTTTAGAAGAAAAGATGAGAGGTGGTCGATGATACTTACAAAGTGGAACTTGGGAAACTGAAGGCAAAGTCCTATAGGCTCCATTCCCTCCAACGAATAACAACAAACACGTAGACAGCAAGCAAAATATTAATTTCAATATCCTTAGTGTAACTCTATTTTGTTCTGTGGATTTGATTTTCCAAACAAATAATGGCCTGGACAGAGACCTAAAGCAACTAGCCATGTATCTGTTCAGACTCTGCAAAGAATTTTATTGAACCGAAATGTGATGAGCATCTGTCCTTGGTGATTTATTCCAAACAGCGGAGATGTTATAAAATGAACACATTGCATCTCCTGCTATAAAAAGGAAACAAAATGATCTTTTAGTTAATATCCAATCAAACTTCAAGACACCTTATAGAACACGAGGATTTCATGGGATCATTTCATTCCATTGCACCTTTCTCCAGAACACTAAAATGGGATTAACTTAAGAATTTCTAAAATGCAGAGCTAAATGTGTGTAACTGGTTGGGGTTGTTTTTTGGTTTTTGATATTTTTTTCCAGATCAACAGATGCCACTTAATTTTTATTTTTATTTTGACAACCCAAAATGTAGGCCCAGGCTAGGGTGCTAATTACCAATAAGTTCTTATTAAAGAACCAAGAGTGCTTTTTCAGAAAGTTCAATACCAATTTGGGCCTTGGGGTCCCCGAGTTACAAATAGGAGTGGATCCTTTTCAAGTTCAGGACTGGATACATTTTGTCAGGCACAATAGACTATTTAAGGGCGAATTGCTGCTAAAAAGGAAAAAGAAAAAAAAAGAGTTTGGGTTTAAAAGCCTCCAAAGATTTCTAGCGTGTGAAGTGTATTCCACAAAAGAATTTTCAGATGGCTTCGGTACACATGAACCCTGAACAGATTAGTACCCATGGAATAAGCACAGGGATGTTGAAAATGACAACTTGCACCCCCAAATAGTTTCACAATAATGCAGTTTGAGATTGTCAAATAAAAACAATACAGGTTTTATCTAATCTATTCAATTTATTGTAAAGTAGCTCATTAAAATGAGGGAATTAAACTTTCACATGATGAAAAGGTAATTTTTTTGCTTATATCCAGCTCAGAAAACAAAGTCTTGAACTGTTGGAGTCTAGAACAAAATGAGATTTTAATATTAGGAAAAGAGAATGGTTTCTATTGAATCATAGAACTAAATCTGCCAACAGGAAGAGCAGGGATGAGGTAAGGGAGGGTTTCGCAAATTCAAGCATAGCTGGACAATTTCAAACCCAACGCGGACTGATATCTCTCTGAATTTTCTAGGTGAGTTGTCCATAAATCTTCATTGTTAATAAACAAGCTGCCAAGCTTTCCCCTTTTCCTCGAGGCTGTTCAAATTCTAATGAAATTCTATAGATAGAATTTCACTGGGCATGCTTGGCATACTTTTGTGCCTACGATCGGGCAAAGCTTTGAGGTGCCATCTTGGGGTAAATAGTTTTGAAATAGAGGGATGACTTTAACGAAACAGGCATAAATCTGATCAGTGCTTGTAAAATTCAGACTGGCTTTGCAAAAAACTCTAGCCCCATTTGATGCTAACTAGAAGTATTTCGAGGTAAAGATCTGTAGGCTGAGAGCAAAGGTCACAAACAACCAGCCTAAGGCTACATTTCAACCATACGTCGTTTTGGTGGGGTACACTGTGTTTGTTTGTTTTTAAGTTTATTTATTTATTTTGAGAGAGAGAGAGCATGAGCAGAGGAGAAGCAGAGAGAGAGGGAGAGAGAGAATCCCAAGCAGGCTCCACACTGTCAACCCAGAGCCTGATGTGGGGCTCAAACTCATGAACCATGAGATCATTACCTAAGCCGAAATGGAGTCTGCCAACTGAGCCACCCACGCGCCCCAAATGAGGGTTTCTAAAACTGGTAAGCCAATATCTAAACATCAAGAGATTTGATGTGGTCTCTGGGCTCTTTTGAAAAATTGGAATATCTAAAACATTGGGCCCCAATTCCCTATGGCAAAGGTCAGCTGCAATAGAGTGTGTGTTCTTTCTCTAGCAACCAACCACCCCTCCAGTCCCTATTATCTTCTTACTGCCTGCTCCTCACATAGGTCTAGCCTTTGAGTTTGGAGGGCAGACTCATACCTCTGATGCCTATCTCCATATTTCTTGAAATCCTTATAAATCTTATAATTAACTATTAACCAGAAAGAAATGAGAGATCCCTTATTTAAGGACTGTGACTTACTTAAAAGAGTACACGTATCATGCTGAGCACTAGGTGATGTGCAGAATGGTTGAACCACTATATTGTACACCTGAAATGAATGGAACATGGTGTATTAACTATACTGGAATTAAAATTAAAAACTTAATTTAAAAAGTTGATTACAAAAATAAAATTCTGGATATTTTTCCCAAAAAATGTTTAATGTTTATTTATTTTTGAGAGAGAGAGAGAGAGAGAAAGCAGGGGAGGGGCAGAAAGAGAGGGCGACACAGAATCCGAAGCAGGCTCCAGGCTCTAAGCTGTCAGCACAGAGCCCGACGCGGCTCTCCAACTCAGGAGCTGTGAGATCATAACCTGAGCCGAAGTCAGACCCTCAGCCAACTGAGCCACCCAGGTGCCCCATAAAATTCTGAATATTAACTCATCATATTTTTAATCCTGTATAGCAGAAATCAACAAATTGTGGCCCATGCATGAGTCAAATCCTGCCACCAAATAGTTTTACAGCTACATTCATTGGTTTGCATATTTTCTACGGCTGCTTTACACTACAATTCTGAGAGACCACACATATAACCTTCGAAGCCTAAATATTTACTATATGGCCTTTTATAAAGAAAGTATATCAACCCCCACTCCCTTCTACTATAGACTTAGAGATGGGTTTCAATTTCTAAAGCCTACAAATGGCACTGAGCTTCACCGAATGACTACTGCTCCTTCCCAATGTGCTTTATATCTGCTAAGATCCTCTACCTTAATCTGGAGCACCAGGGTGGTTCAGTTGGTTAAGCATCCAACTTCAGCTCGGGTCATGATCTTACAGCTCACAAGTTCAAGCCCCGTGTTGGGCTATGTGCTGACAGCACAGAGTCTACTTGGGATTCTCTCTCTCCCTCTCTCTCTGACCTTCCCCTGTGCGCTCTCTCTCTTTCTCTCAAAATAAATAATAAACTTTAAATAATAATAGCAATAGTTTGTTTTCTAGGTTAGCATGGCCACTGCTCCAAATTTGGAAAGTGTTCTTTGAAAAGAATTATTTCCTCAGTACCTATATACGTAAGATTTCAAATTTCCTTTGTTGGCCCCCTCCGGAGATGTCAATTTTGATAGTAATTTTAACTTTCTAAAATAATACATTCAGGGGAATAAATCTGAAGTCTACCATGCCCACTGCTTCATTTAACAAACATTTAGTTATCACATGCTCTGCCTGGCCCCATGTTATATGTAGCTCTGAGGGTCTCAAGAACACAGATCATTCTGTCTCATTAAAAGCAGGTAAGTCAAGGGGCACTTGGGTGGCTCAGTCGGTTAAGCTTCCAACTTCGGCTCAGGTCATGATCTCATAGTTCATGAGTTCGAGCCCTACATTGGGCTCTGTCTGTGCTGACGGCTCAGAGCCTGGAGTCTGCTTCAGATTCTATGCCTCCCTCTCTCTCTGCCCCTACCCTGCTCATGCTCTCTCTTTCAAAAATATAAACATTTAAAAAATCTTAAAAATAAATTAAAATAAATTAAAAATTAAAAAAGCAGGTAAGTCAATAAATACAAGGGTCAAGCAGTGAGATAAAGGTGACATAGGTCTGTAGATTGATGGGTGATATTCTTCCTGCTCCAACCTACAAAACTCTTAACATGAAACATCTATTTTGGTCTTACTCCATGACATACATAGTACCATAAATTTGCCATCTAACATTCACAACAATGCCATGAGATAAGTATTGTTATCCTCCCATTTTATAGAGCAGCAAACTGAGGCTTAAAGAAGTTTAGGAGGGGCACCTGGGTGGTTCAGTCAGTTAAGTGTCATGATTTCAGCTCAGGTCATGATCTCACAGCTCGTGAGATTCAGACCTACATAGGGCTCTGCACTGACAGCAAGGAGCCTGCTTGAGATTCTCTCTCTTCTCTCTCTTCCCCTCCCCCACTTGCACACATATGCTCCTTCTCTCTTTCTCTCTCAAAATAAACTAAATAAACATAAAAAAAGAGGTTGAGGAATTTACTTAAGATCATGAAGCTAATAAAAAACGGAACTGAGACTAGAACTCGAGTCTGTCTGACATCGAAGACCTCGCTTCCATTGAGATTTCATGAAGCTGGAAAGATTGCCATTGGGACAAGCTTCTTTTCCAGCTGCAGAAATCCAGCAGTAAATAATCATTCAGCTCGACAGGATCACAGGTTTCAGTTTTCAGTCAAAGGTTGCTCAAATTCCCAAAAGGTCATTTAGATACTGTGCTGTGTAAAGCAAAACACCTTCTATTTAGCTGTAACTCATCCTTCCCTTTGAATGGTATCCATAATTCCAATGAACAAGAGTCCATCAGAAGCAAGGCAAATACTTAAAGACTCTAGAACAAATGTCAGATGCCTCTCAGATCTACAAAGATATTCTAGAGGTGAGTGTTCTTGAATTGTGTCTGTGTATATTTAGCTTCCTTTGCAGTTGGTGAACTTCTGAAGTTGATTTACATTTCTTAGGTAAGCTTGAGATTTCCTCTTTTCAGGGCGCTATTCATGAGCTCCATTAAGGAGCAGTCAGACTTATTGGCTGATCCTCTTACCGCCACCTACCGCCACCCCCTCGCCAGCAAAATGTGATCCAATATTCCTAACCCAGTGGGAGCCCAATTCAATGTCTATTTGCTGATAAATACCATAAATGTACTACCTCCTGTAACCTGGAGAACCCTGAATAAGGAAAAGATATCATCTCTGACAGTCGAGGACAATGGCATGGGTAGGGACAGAAAGTCAGAGGAACTGAAAAAGAATGAAGAGCCTTCAGGAATTTCTCAAGTTCCTGAGTTTTAAAAGGGGTTGTTTTTGTTTTCTCTTTAACATCATTCAGAACCTTTCTTATCACTAAGAAGAAAATAAAGGTTTGCATCTAAAATATAAGCTTTTGTATTTTATTTTACATCTTTCTACCAAAGAAGAATGTTCCCATTTCATGAGATTTCTTGCTAACAATGGCCAGTAATTTGAGAGAAAACCCCCTTTTCAGTGGCAAAGGCACATCGTCTGACCAGGCACCTGGGGAGGAATGTGTCATAAAGGCACATTCCTCATAATCAAGGATAATTCAAAAGGGAAACAGTGACCGAACATCCATGGGAGCCAACAGAAGCCTAATCCTGAGCCCAGCTCTGCAGACGGGGACACAGGCTGCTGCAAAGCCAGGGCAGATGCCAGGGAAGAGACCAGCCGCAAATGGAACAGAAGTCCAGTCCAGAGCTTGGCATCTGGGTTCTTCAGCTGCCAGCCTTGCCTTGTGAGTAGCCACAATGTCTGGCTCCTGTGCCGAAAAAACAACAGAGGATGAGGCTAAAGAGGTCCATGCTCTGTCCTGCCAGCGACAGGATGAGGCAGTGCCAAGAGAAGGCTGCAGTGCCACACGGGTGCCAATGTGCCTTGGAACGGCTTTTATATTTTCTAAAGGGACAACAGAATTCCTGCAAAAAGAAAAGATCAGATCCAACACTCAGAACCATTTCTCCCATTTTCCTTTTTCAAAAAAAAAAAAATGCTCTTCCTGTCCACAGTCCATTTTTTCACAAGGCTGATGTGGCCAGGTCCCTTTCTATGTCTCTCCTACATCCCACAGCACATCAGAATCAAGCCGACAATGTGTTTCACACAGGTTACTAAACATCTAGGTTTGATTTCCCCATTATTATTTGCCTTCATCCAGTTTCCAGAAGAAATTATCAATAGAATGGGGTGGTAGACCATGCTGGGGTAGCCTGAGATACCATCTTGTTTATGAGTTGAGTAAGCCATTCTGACCCTGGGGATTTGAAGGAGGCTTTCAAAGATCCAGTGATTTTTTTTGTAAGGAAGTTTTCTGTGATTGTTCAACTGGGAAAACTATAAGGAAACAGGAGCGGTAAAACGTCAGAAGTGAAATACGCCACCTGGACTCCATGATTTCTTGAAACATTAGCAATCAGAAAAAGGTGGGCGGAACCCTTTGTCCATTCATGTTAGATGTCCATTCTCCTTAAAAGAAGAAAATAAAGAAGCCAGTGGAGGACTCAGAGACCCTTCACTGTCCCACTCAAATGAGTGCTCAGACTTGTCAACCTGAAGAACTCAAGCACAGAATATGTTTGGTAAGAAAATGCAAAATCTCTTGTCATCAGAGGTAAGATGTTGATTTTGTCACTTCATTCCAGGCCTCACAGAAGATGAGTGAATTTGAGAGTATAATAAGCAAGAATTTTCATATAAAAATCAAGGACGTTTTATTTACTGGTGGGGATGTTACCAGGCTCTCATTTTCCTTTTTAAAAATCTAGTCTAATAGATACTAAGGTCAAACATTAAATCTTCTTAACTATTCTTACATGGCCTCTTGTATATTCATGTTTCTTTGGTGGAATAGCTGAATGATTGATAAATAAGACATAGGGACAGGCCCTCAACATCCTAAAATGCAATTCTTACAAAATTCTTGAGAGAAACAAAGCTCTTCAAGGTCACTGTGAATATCTCACTATTCCCTACCTTGGACCAAATGGCACACTCCTCTCGGTTCTCTCTTTTTACTGTTCCCTTCCCATTAATGGTACTTGTGCATGATGGAAAGATTATTTCTCTCTCTCTGGCTGACTTTCCCCACCCACCATCTGTCCAAGGCTCAGTGTAAGTAAGTTATGAAACTTTTTCGGAGACCTTTTTTTTTTCCCTCTGTTTCCTCCATCATCATGGTCTCTACCACAAAGCTCAGCATCTGATTATATTGCCTTGTAATATAGTAGTTCTCATGCAAGGATTATTTATACAATGGTGGTCTGCGGGGAAGAAGGGGTCATGATTTCTAGTTTCCTTTTATTTTCCAAAACATCTGGCCCAGGGCTGGGCCCTTGATAACAAGGAAATTTTGAGAACTTGAAATTTTGGGAAAGATTACTTGCTTTTCAAATTGAACTTTATCTCTAGGTGGATTTTTATCTCTATAGAGATCATGAAAAATAAAGCTTTTGACAAGACAAGCTTTACAACTCTGTCACAAATTAATACTTTATAAGAATTAATATCATGTACGGGGTGCTGACTATATCTACAGAAGGCTGGTGTTCAAAGTAGAGTAACCTGTATTGAGCTTACATTTAGAGGCCAGGATCACAATTACAATTGCTTATCTTACTATGAAATAAGGATATGAGCACATCAATGGGTTGGCTATCAGCACAGTCTCTAGAATCCTGCCAAATAGTATTCCATAGTCCACCAAAATAGATTTTCTCTTTGTTTAATGGCACCAAAGTCCCTCTAAACAGCATCTTTGAAGGAACGTGCCTCAAGATGTTTCTCATGAGGTGTTTCCAGAGCCGTAGTTCACCTGAAAGTTTTACTTTACTCTTAAGGGGAAAAAAAGAAATCAAGAAAATCAAAAGTAAATGCTAATTTAATGCTTGCATTGTCTGAGGACTGTTCCTCTTAAATGTTTAAGGAGTTTTTATTTTATTTTAATAATAGCATCGCATTAAAAGCCAACCCCAGGCTGCATGATTAATGGTTACCGACTAGAACAAAGAGAACAAAGAGGAGCCAATGAAAATTGTTTTAAGCACTTTCAGCAATATCAACAGAAAAGAGATTTATTCAGAGAAGATGCGAATATCAATGTCATTTTATGTCAGATGTCAACATGTCAAAAATAATTGTGTTTTGTTGCAATAATAAAATAAAACCCCTTCTTTTATTTTCTTTCTTCATAAATGCACATACCACATAAAGCAAGCACTTTCCAACTGGGTCTTTCTGCTCAGAAACAACATTTACTCTCCTGGTGTAATTTGGGTACCCGGTGGTACAAAAGATGTTAGAGGCCATTCGGCTCTTAACTGTCCATGGGAAAACGTAGCTAGTTGCTAGGCTGTGAAGAGACTCCTAAGCGGGCATGTCTCTATCTTCTTTCCTTACTCCCTGACCCACCGCTTCATAGTAGAGGCACCTGTTTTACAACAATTGAAGAAAAGCTCCTCTTTAAAAAGTAGTCTACTAACATGCTTCGGCATAGCCACTCATAATTTTAGGCATCCTTTTGTTCCTTGATAAGATATTTGTTTGAAGTGGAGTTAGGCGCAGCAAAATGGCAACTGAGAGGATCAGTTCAGGGGAATCTATCAAATTCAACCAACACAGGACGTGTGTATCCTGTTCCTAGGATCCTTCTTTTCCTCACTGATCATCCCAGTCTTCTGCAAGGGCCTTTTTAGTGAATGAAAATGCAACTCATATACGTACTTTCACCAAGAAACAAAACAGGGCTTTAACAAAGAAAAAGTTTGCTGGCTTTTCAAATTGGCCCAGCGTGGATTTTCGCTTGCTATGTATCACGGGAAATAGAGCTTTAGGCAAGACAAGGATACTCACACCTCTGCCAAAAATTAATATATTTTTTAATGGTAAATTAACACCAAAAGTTTTATACATATTAGTGATGGTCTGACCTCCAACTGTTCACAGTCATGTCCAATCCACACACACAGAAGGAGAAAATCTGTCTGCGATGAATGTTCAATTTGTTCAATCCCCTGGCATGTCTTTTCAGCTGCTAATGGTGCTTTGTGAACAGATGATGACTTTAGTGGGAAAGGAAAACCAACAGGGATAAACTATTTTAAATTTTTTGAGGTGGTAATTTGTAATTTAGGTATGCCTAAACCATTATGTTTACTAGAATACATAGACGTATGTGTAATTTTAAAGCCACAGCTCACTCCCAAGAGTTGATAATTTTAAAAACAAAATCTTCTGTTGTTTGAAACGCTGTGTCTGCCATGTTAGAGGCTGAATCTTCCAACTCAAATGAAGAAACATTTACTGAATACCTACAATATGCCAGATTTTTTAAGGGTTTTGTTTTTTGGCAGGGGGAGAGGGGTTGGTGGCAAGAAGTTACAAAAGTGACATGGTCAGTTTGATAAAATTCAATTGAGAGCCTAGAAGTATGGGACCAAATCCAGTTCCATACACAAAAACTATCCTGCAATTAGAAACTATCCTGAAATCCATCAAAGTGCAAGTCCAGGACAAGTAACCAATAAGAAGATGGCCATTCCATCAACTTTCTATATGTTCTTTCTCTAGGAATTCCTTTTTATTGCAACGGAAACAACAAAGAGATCTCAGATGGGGAAGATGGAAGCCTGAAGTCACTACCAGCCCCATAGCAATGGGAGAACCAGCAGTGGCAAAAAAAAAAGAAAAAAAAAAGAAAAAGAAAGAAAGAAAGAAAGAAAGAAAAGAAAAAAGAAAAAAGAAAAGAAAAGACAATTAACTCTCTCTCCAAGGAGACTTAAAACAACACAAAGCCAGCTTTAAAGATTCCCATTTCAGTCCTATAAAATCTCAACTTACATGTTATTTGGTGTTGGGAATTGTTGGGGATTTCTCCTCTGAATAGATGTTTTGTTATTATAAAATGTATACATCAGGGAACTATTTCAATAATCGCCATTTTTATTTCACATTTATGGAAATTTCAAAAATTATACATTTACAGGAGTTTTTCTTTCAAGTCCAGTAACCACACATTTGGCTCTAAGACCCCACCCTCCTGCTCCTCTCCTAGCTCAATAGGTGGTGGATTCTTCTGTCAGCATCTGACTGCTTATTGTCAGAGTCACCCAGTGCTTGGGCCTTGGGCCTCTTCTTTTCTCTACCTACACTCTTTCTCTGGTTTTTAAAATACCACCTCCTTGCTAATTACATCCTAATTTATAATCTCTCCAGACTCCTGCTCTGAGCTCCAACTGCCTTCTTCATATTATCACTTGTCTAAATTCAACACATTCAAAACTCCTGTTCTTTTCTCCCAAAACCTACTACACTCAAGGTCTTTGTATCACATGGTGAAAATTCCATCCTTCCATTGTTGATATCATCCTACTGTGTCAATAAATCTTGTTGACTGAAGCTGCAAAATATTTCTAGAATATAACCACTACTTACCACCTCTGCCGCCACCGCCTAGACAAAGCTACCATCATCTCTTGCCTGGATGACTATAATTGTCTCTTCCTAGGTCTCCCTGCTTTTAGCCTTGCCCTTATGTCTGTTCTCAACACCACAGAATGAACCTTCCAGAATGTCAGTCAGATGTGTCCCTCCTCAGCTCAGAATACTCCAGTGGTTTCCATTTAACTCAGAGGAAGAGCCAAAATTCTTATAATAGTCTATAAGACCCATTAATCTGGTCTTCCGTTACCTCCCTAAAGTCATCTGCCCCTACACTCCACTCCCAATCCATTCCTACCCCTCTGTCTCTTTTGGCCCCTAGCACTTGATAGGAATGTTCTTCCCCAGATATCCACCATACCAAGTCTCTCATTTCATTTTTTTTTTCTGCTCTCATGTCACTTTCTCAATAAGGCCTACCCTATTCTATTTAAAATTGCAAACTTCCCCTCCACACTATTCTACTTTCTTTGTCACTATGTCATTGCACATATGACCTTCTAACATGCTTTGTAATTTACATATGTGGTATGTTTATTGTTTAATTTCTATCTACCCCTTTAGAATATAAGCTATACAAGGCAGGGGTCTTTATTTATTCATTTCACTATGTGTTCCAAGTGCCTACAGCAATGTCTGGCTCCTAGAAGATATTCAACAAATATTTTTTTAATGAATTTCATTTGACAAATGTAGACTGAATACCTAAACTCTCCCAGGCATTGGGCAAATGTTAATGATTCATGTCCCTGTCCTCATGGAGCTTATATCTTAGAGAGGGAAGAGATAAAATTAACAAGTAAACTAATAAACAAGTTAATTTCAGATGGCAATAAATGCTATGAAAATAGCCAGGGTGATGTGAGAGTTATGGAGAAGCAACTTTAGATGAAATGATCAAAGTTTTCTCTGAAAAAATGACACTTAGGTGGAAATATTAATCATAAGAGGGAATCAGACCACAAAGATCTTGGGAAAGAACATTTTTAAGCAGAAGTGACAGATCAATAAAAGACCTAAGGTAAGGATAGCATTACCTGTCAAGGAGTAGAAAGAAAGGCAACATGATTGATGTAAGTCTGTAGAGTGGATAGGTAGAGGATGACTTTGAAAAGTAGGCAAGGGCCAGATTACATAAGCTTTGTATACCATGTATGCCAGAATTTTGGTCTATGTGCAGCATAAGCTGATCAATATTATAAAAATGTTATTCTGGTTACTTTGTGGAGAATGGATTCAGGAAGAAAATTGGCTAAAAGTCTATTGCAAGATGAGAGGTTTATACTTCCGGTAATATGGTGCAGTAGATATTCTGGGATAAAAATGGTCTATCACAAAATAACTTCTGCTGGATATATTATAATAAACATGCTTTTACAAATACATTGTTAAGCTTACAAGAAAATAAAGGAAACCCACTAAAGAAAAAAAAATAGCAGTAAATCAAAACCAGGGTGGTAAGAAAATTTGGAAGTCAGAACAGTCCTGAGGGTAAAAGTCAGCACATGAACTAGAGATGTGGGAACTGACAGTTACTCACAGGATGACAGACCAGGCCTCAAGCCTGTGCATGTAGAGGGGCTGAAATCAGACCCCTACATAATAATGGGAACTTCAAACAGGCAACACTCAATGAAAGGATGAATGAGAAAAAATCCATTTGCCTGCCCCAAAGGGAGTAATCAGGAAAACCTGTCTGATCCAATCTTAACTCCAAGAACAATTACAGTAGAAATAATAATCTCTCTAAATTTTGTATCACACCCCCTCCAAATGTGCTTACAAGTGAAATTTATTTATATGAGCTGAACAATTGAAATGGATATAGATACATAGATATAGATTCAGATACAGATATAGATATATAGATATATCTCAGAACAGAAAGGGAAAACAATACTAAAATTTATTGCATCAAATAAAATAGCTTTGAGATGCACAAAGTGAATAAATTCACATTCTAGTGGGAGCATTAACAAATTTACCTTAGTAATTAAAAGCTCAAAATTAGTAAGGATATAGATTTGGATAACAAAATTAACAGATTTGATTTAATGACATATAAAGAGCCCTGTTCTAAATAATAAGAAAGTAACATTGCCTCAAACACATGTGGAGCATTTATAAAAATTGATCAACTATCAAGGCACAAAGTATCAATGAATTTTAAAAAGCATCATCATTTATTTCATACTCCGTCACTAAAATATAACAAGAAGATAACCTTTTAAAACTTAGTTTATGACAGTTAAAATGTATTTAAAATTTACTCACAGATCAAAGAAAAATTTAAAATACAAGCCAAAATAAATAAGATGCATAGCTATTTTTTAAAGTGTTTAAGAAAAAGCAAAGAGGCTGAAATTTAATCAAGTATCCAAAGTGAAAGTTAAAAAAGAAAATGTCAGTAAAGTAAAAGAAAAAAATTAAATAGTATAAATTAATCATTAATTAACTAACTAAAATGGGATATAATGATAAACAACAATGCTGAACAAGTATATTGGTCAAGAAAAAAAAGCATAAATAAACAATATTATAAATGAAAATAGAGTTACAGAAATTAAGACACAGATAGTAAAAAAAGATAATGAGAATACCATAAACAACATTGGGCTAGTAATTTAAAACTTAAGTGAAATTAGTCTAAATTCCACTAAAAACATATAACTTAATAAAATTGGCCCCAAGAAGAGCTAGAAAATATCAATAATCCTATAAACCTTTTTAAATATTGTCTCTGTTTAAAAATCTCCCCAAAACCACCAGGCTCGGATGGTTTTACAGGTGAATTCAGTTGAAATTCCAGGGAACAAAAATACAAAAATGAGGAAATAGTTCCCAACTCCTTTTATGAAGCTAGTATAATCTTCATATTGAAATCATAGAAAGTCCCAGTAGAAAAGGAAAATATAAGTCAATCACACTCATGAATCTGGAAACAAAATTCTGGACAGAATATTAACAAGTTGATTCCAGCTTTTTAGTTTTTTAAAATATAGTGCATCTTGACCAAGTTGGGTTTATCCCATGAATACAAATCTGGTTTAATTATAGAAAGTCTTATAATTCATCACAATTTAGAAAAGGACGGAGAAAGCCTTCAGGACACATAAAATAAAATATTGGAATCATTGTCTTTAAAATTATAAAAAGAAATCCTCTATAGTAATCCTAGTCACCAAAATATGAAACAGTAATTTCTTAAATTTAATAAAAGATCTAAGTTTAGAAAGCAAGAGAGACTATAGTAATTAACATATGATAGGATTTTTTACATAGAAAATTCATCTACCAACAAATTATTTTTACTTCTTTTAATTTTTTTCATGTGTATTTATTTTTGAAAGAGAGACAGAGAGACACAGAGCAAGTGGGTAGAGCAAAGAGAGAGAGAGAGAGAGAGAGAGAGAGAGAGACATAGAATCCAAAGTAGGCTCCCGGCTCTGAGCCATCCACACAGAGCTTGATGCCAAACTCAAACTCACAAACCATTAGATTATGACCTGAGCCAAAGTTGGATGCTTAACCGACTGAGCCACTCAGGCACCTCTATCAACAAATTATTTTAAAGTACATTTTAAACAAGACATTTGCTTAATATATAAAAATTAATCACATTAATAAAATTAAGTAAAAGTTAATAAATAAAAATTAGTACAATAAAATTAATTACATCAGCCAGCAACAAACATATAATGTGAATTTTATGGGTTTTTTCTTATGTTTTTTTTTTAATTTTTTTGAGAGACAGAGAGAGACAGCACGAGCAGGGGAGGGCCAGAGAGAGAGGGAGACACAGAATCTGAAGCAAGCTCCAGGCTCTGAGCTAGCTGTCAGCACAGAGCCCGAAACGGGGCTCGAACCCTCTAACCGTGAGATCATGACCTGAGCCGAAGCCTGACGCTTAACCGACTGAGCCACCCAGGCACCCCTACAATGTGAATTTTAAAAAGACCACTTACATGCTGAAATATTTATAGATGAAATAATATAATATCTAAGATTTGCTTTAAAACAATGTCAAATAGGAGAATAGATGGAGGTATGAAACAAGATAGGACATGTAATGAAAGGTGTTGAAGCTAACTGGTGAATAAAATGAATTCATTATGTTATTCTCCATATATTTGTATGTTCAAAAATTTCCATGATAAAAAAATATTTAAGGCACTATCTAGTGATAGAAGTACTAGAAGAAAACATGGGTTAATATCTTTTAACCTGGAGTCTAAAAAACTTTATTGTTTGCTCACATCAACCAAAAAATTTTCATGGCAAAAACAACAAAAAATACCATAAGTAAAGTCAAAACACAGGTCTCAAACTGGAAAAAAAAATCTGTAACACAACGCAAAGGCCAAGTTCCCTAACATGCAAAGAAAAGTTGCGTGTTGAGAAAGTTGAGAAGTTGAGAAAACCAAAACTCCAAAAGAAAAATAGGTAAATATATATATAATATATATATTATATATAGGTAAATATATATATATATATATATATATATATAGGCAATCACAGAAGTGGAGAGACAATCAGTCTTGCTCATAAAAAGAGAAAAGCCTAAATAAATGGAATGGATAGTTAATAAAAGGATAGACAGTAGCAGTAGAATAAAGAGATCAGCTCTGCCCAAATGTATCTAAAAAGTCAAGGCAGTTCTAATCAAAGTTCAAACAGAGGTTTTCAAGGAATTTGATCTGCCATTTTAAAATGTGTACCGAAGAGCAAAGGATCATGAATAGTCACTTACAAGAAACAATGAGATGCAGGAAATTGTCCTACTAGAAGTCACATATTAAAACCATAGTAATTAACATAGTTTTGGCATAGAAATAGACATGTAGACCAAATGAACAGTTAGACCAAAACAGACCCAAATATATAGGGAAACAATTTATGAGAGAGGTGGCACTTCGTATCAAAGAGAAAATAATAGACTGTAGGTATCCACAAAGGAAAGCAAAATAAAATGGGATCATTACTTTTGCTGTAGACAAAATAACAATTCTAAAATGAATGAAAACTTAAAAGTAAAAAACAAAACATTAACGCTTTTAGAAAAATAATGCTATCTAAATGACCTTGGAGTTGGGTAGGATTTTTTTTTAATATAAAGATCACAAATCATAAATTAAAAGATTAACAAATTTGACTCCATGAAAGTGAAGAACTTCTGTTCATCAAATGATACCATAAGGAGAATAAAAATATAATCCACAAATTGGAAGGAGGTATTTGTATCATATGAAAAACAGAAAAGGATCAGTAAAGAATAACTAAATAATAAAGAATCCTTATTTATCACTAAAAAGTAAAAATATAAAAAGTGAACCAAAATGCCATATAAGTCAGAATAGGTTAAAATACTCTAGAGCAACAAATAAACCTAAAGATCTTGATATATTTCTTGTTCACAGATTGTCTATTGCAGGTCAAGCAACTCTTCTGGGCAGCTGTCCTTTATGAAGTGATTCAGTGATACAAGCTGTTCCGATCTTGTGGCTCCAGCATCTCTACATAAGCCTCCATGGTCATTTTGTCAGGAGAAGATAGAGCTCAGGAGTTATGCATCAACCCTTAAATGCTCCAGTTCTTCTCATGGTCCATTGGCCAGAACCATTCACATGATCCCACCTAATTAAGGAAGGAGGATGGGAAATCGGGGATGCTGGGTGGGACTACATAGTAACGGCAGAAATTCCTCTGGCATGGACATAAACAGGCATTTCATAGAAGGGAGAATGCAAATGGCCAAAGAAACACAGGAGGAAGTGCTCCAACGTCATGAGGGAAACACAGAATAAAACCCCTCACGGATACCATCTTACCCACACCACACTGACTAAAGTTTTAAAGTTTGACTATACCAAGTGTTTTTGACAAGACTGTGGAACAACAGACCATCATTTGCTGGTGGAAATGCACATCAGAGCAACTGTTTTGGCAAACAATTTGGTCTTATCTTGAAAAGTTGAGCATGCACATAAACTGTGACTCAGAAATCCCATTCCTAAGTGGTCTTTAAAACTATTTTCTCTCCTAGCCTCCAAAGAATGTTTTTAATTGGGTCCTTCTAAACAATTTTATCACCAGTTTGGACAGTCACAGAAGGTATAGTTTCTGGCGTGTTACAAATACTGAAATGTTTACATCACTTATAAATGTATCCAAAGGTATTAGAAAACTATAATAGTTTGATAAGCCATGATAATTTCCAACATCCATTTAAAATACATGTACAGGTTCTTCTTCAAAGTCAGACATTTTACATCGTTCCTAATTTTTCTGTTTATTTTATTGATCACTCTATCATACTTCTCTGCAACAAAAATACATCTTTAATAAATTGAAATATATTTCTTTATTTTCTTCATGTTCAGCCCCAGGAGACTGGATGAGAGTCTTCATAACATCCTGTATTGTGGCACCAAACAAACAGAAGAAAATGAAGGTGCTATTAGCAGGCAAGTATACCAACAAATTGAAGTTACTCACATAATAGAATACTATGCAACCCTGAAAAACTGGCAAACTATTGCTACAGGTATTAACGTGGATGAATTTGATATCTAATTGTAGTGGAAAAAATATCAAATCACATAAACCTACATAAGACAATATGATACCACTTGTAAAAAAAAATGTACAAAGTCAAACAATGCATCACTGATAAACATCTCTGTGATAGAACCATAACAAAAGGCAAAGAAGAATAAACCACAATCAGAACATTGGTTACAGTCCTCCCGTTGAGAGGCTGAAGCATGGATTCAGAACAGGTGAAAAGGGATTCCAATGATATTTGCAAAATTCTACTGCTGACATTGGATGTTTGTTTTACTACTCTTGTGTTATTTTTATGCATGAAATCTTTTTTAATGTTTTTAGAGAGGGCATTAGTGGCTACAAAGGTAGTGACCAACCCACCATAGAGAGCCCCCCTTATGACCCAGATAATGTGCCTGGGAAATGTCAAGCCGTCCTCCTGTCCAGAGAGGCTGTCCCTTCTGCCTGAGCACTCTACGTTGGGAGAGACAAAAAAGAGAAGACACTGTCCACACAATCAAACCAGGTCTCTGCTAGACAGCTCTCACATGTGAGGCCCAGAGTTTTTAATCTGGTAGAACTAATTTTTTTTCTGTAAGACTTCATCTCCAGGGGCACCTGGTCATGATCTCATGGTTCATGAGTTCGAGCTCCACTATTAGTGCAGAGCCTGGTTGGCATTCTCTTTCTCCCTTTCTCTCTGCTCCTCCCCCACTCTCTCTCTCTCTCACTCTCTCAAAACTAAATAAATAAACTTAAAAAAAGGAAAAGACTTCATCTCCAGCCTTGATTGACATCATGTTGGTTCTTTTCAGCCTTTGCTTGTCCATACGGGAAATCTCCAGTATAGAGTACCATTTCCCTTTATACAAACTTGATTCATTCACTCATGGATTCACTCATTCATTCAACAAATGTCTCTTTGGACCAGATCCTATGAAGAACAAAAAACAGTTTCTGTTTTCTTGAAGCCTACAGTTTGTGGGAATTTTAGCACAAGAAGTCAGGATTCTTCAAAGGAAAGAATAAGGGAAGGAATAATAGGCAGGGGAGAGAGAAAGGCAAGTTTTGTGAGAAAAGGAGATGCACAGATGTGAATGGTAAGGATTTTACTTCTTTATTCCCAAAGCCTACCCCGTTTGATACTTTCCTCCATAGTTCCTCAGCTTTGCTGAGCCCTCAACATTTTAAGGCATTCTTCAGAGACAGTGAGAAAGGAAGAGAGAACTTCATACCTGCCACTTGACCGGAGGTGTGTTCTGGATGAGTACCTCTCACGTTTTGTGTTTTGGGTGTTGGCGTTCTTTCCCCAATGGTCTATTTCAAGTCTACCTCTTTAATCTTTCTTGGACCATGGACTCCTAAGGTAGCCTATGGACCCTTTCTCAGACTAATGTTTTTAAATGCATAAAATAAAAATATACGGGATTGCAAAGGAACCAATTACACGGAGATGTAGTTCTAATCATGGACCTTCCTGAGAGGACAGGCTAGAATAATACAGCCAAATGGGGAAAGCAAGGCCCATTCTACTCCTGGATGCTTCTCCAAAAGGTAATTGGCTAGGGTATTGTGATTTAACCAGAGACAAATGTATTTGCCTTGCCAGACAGAGAAACAAACTCAAGAAAACTTGATTTAAGAGTGGAGTGGCTGATTGTCTATTTCCTAATAAAACACTGTAATCAAAAATGCTCAGTGTTGTACTTCAACAGAGTGTTTCATTTATCAAATGTTTCCAGAACATCCAATCCATTTCTTAATTTCTGTTTACTCTTTCATCATCTCCCCCCACCCACCCCTGCTTTATTCCAATCTTTGATCTAAGTCTTAGATGTTGACAAAGGATTTGGCTTACCCTGCCTCACTGCTCAGGATTCCATAACCTCCCTATTAATGAAGCAAATAGCACTGGAAGGGGATGTAATATAAGTATTCTCTATGTGAACAGTAACTGTGACATCGGGAGCCTCGGAGATTGCTTGATTGCACGCCTAATCATTTGTGGTAATTCATCCACTGGGCTTGATTTGGGGGGCAATGCTTTTTGACATGCGACATCTGACACTCATCACAACTCTGCGTCTTTACAGAAAATATTTGACAGGTATCTATATGCACCCACGTGATGAAATGTGGTCCCTGCATCATGTCTTCATTTGGGAAACTCCCCAAGCATCCCTTTAATAAAAGCCAAGGATTAAAATATCTCCAGACCCAGGAGACAGAAACACCTTGCTGTCTGTTTTCTCAGTAATTGCCTTTTTCTCCAAAGAACTCAATCATCTACATCTATCACATAACATAGTTTCAGAAAAAAACTACTGTGTTTCTTGCATTATGGTATCCGTTCTGATAATTGATAACAGTTCACATAAATACTAAAATACATTACCCTCACCCTTCCCTCGAAATGAGGGCTCAATAATAGGCTCTCGCTCTCGTTCTCTCTCACTCTCCCACACACATGCACACACACACCTTTACCCAGCACCTTCTCCCCCTTTCCATCGAGAGTGGAGAGAGAAATAAAAAATTAAAAATATTAGATATTGCCTTTTGACTTGACTGCTAACACAATAAAGCCGCATTGTAAACCGAATCAACAGAGTCTGCTGCTCCTTATTGCTCTCTTTGCTGGTATTACTTCATGGATATTAGAACCCTTAGGGATATTGGAATATGAATAAAGATTTTTTTTTTTTAAATCAGCTGGGTTTTTTTTTCCCCCTTGGTTCTGTTTCTAAAAATAAGGCAGTTTGCAAAAACAGAAGGTTTGGTTTATAACACAAACAAAATTGTTACATTCTGAATGGGTTGTAAGTACCTGATTCTTTGCCTTTTTACTCATCCCTGCAAAAAAAAAAAAAAATCTGCAAATCCATTTGCTAACCAGCTGTACCTCTGTGCGAAACAGATAACAACCTGTGCAAGCCAGGGTTTGCTGTGAATCGGTGCTGATAGGCCCGAGTCTCATAGCTTTTTTTAAATGCTAATGACAAGAAACATTTCCGAAGCCAAAACGCTCTTGTAGATCTGTCTTCCTCTATTATGACTGATATTTGCTTGTAAGTACATAGAACACTTGTTCCCTGGCCCTTATCTTCCGCGTTGCAGCACGCTGACCTACATACCATTCAGCACAATGTGATGCACAAACATCTTCTATATAATTTTTCATTTTCGACTTAAAAACAGTAGAGGCAAAATAGGACTGCTGCAAATCTAACAAAGAGATGGCATTATTTCCAAATAAAAATGTGCAGTTTTCCAAAGAATTTATTTGTCTAGCAGCAGGAAGTTCATACATAGCAAGGCCGGGGAAAGGGGTGTTGAATTGCGATTAGGAAGGAAGGGACTTAGGGAGAGAGACAAAACCCATCCTTTCTACTACCCGAGAATAATTAAGCTAACTTCTTTCTCACCACAATTCTAAGTTCAGCTTTTCTGAACCGTGTTTTTGCAGTGTCACGAAACGCGGCAGATAATAATAATGCTGAAATATGTATGATAATAACAAAAGAATAAGGGTAGAAAGTGACACGGGGAGCTGTGGGAAGAGAAGAAAGAATCTATTCTCACACCTGCCATTGTCAGAACACTCCAAACCAAGTTATTTATCTTTTTAATTTCTTGCCGCCATGGCTGCCTCGTTGGAGGGCCTCCCCGCCGCTGAAATGAGACTTGGGTTTCCAGCAAAACTGGGAATAGCTGCAGTTGAGACCTTAAGCTTGTGGTTATTTGATAACCTAGACTTCTTAATGCTCTGCGAGACCATTGTAATTGCAAAAAGCAGCAGAGCCACGCAAAAGGGGCTGTATGTCTAGGACGGCCGCACAAAGGAGAGCGGCAGGGGCGCCCACGAGGGCAAAGGGCAAAGAGGGTGAAAACCCCTCATTAAACTTGGAACACAGCTCAAGCCTCCGCTCACACCTCCTTCCCTTCACCAACCGGAGAGGTGGCTTACACAAATCTAACAAAGAGGTTAGGTTTGTGCACTTAGGTTTAATTTTTAATGATACGCTGTCTTTGTTTTCCGAGTTTGATGTGTCTAAGACAATCGGAAAATCCCCAAATAAGATAAAAATGGCTTGGGCTGTGGCCCAAATGACATCTCTCCTTGCACCAGATTACTTATTTGGCCGCCTACGGGTTTGAAAGGGACCTGAGTAAGAGGGCTGCAATAAATACTTTTGCCACGATTATTGGATATTGACAACAGGTTTTAAGCATGAATCACATGGCCGAATCGTTGTTTTACGGTTCTCTGAAAGGAGAGAACCTTTGGCAAAGACTTAGCCGTTATTTGAATGTGACCGGCGAGAAGCCTCTTTTCCGAAAACCCAAATCGTAGATAAAATTAATTTTCACACTTTTTGCAGTTTTGTAGTTATTCCGCTTAATTGTTCGCACCGGCCAAATGTATCCATCAGCTGCCAGACCCCTGCTTATTTGTGAGCAGTGTTAACCCAGCCTTCTCCAATTTCCGTGTGATATGGTGAGCAGAGCATGGTGCTGAGAGTCAGGGGGACCCATTGTTCTCTCCCGGCTCCACCCCAAACTAGCTGTGTGCCGTGGAGCAAGTCGCTTGACCTCTCTGAACCTGTTTATCTGGAGTTTGGAGTAGTCAACTGATAAGAGCTCTTCTGGCTGTAAAATTCTACGACTGGCTCCCCATACATTCTTTTCATTTGGGACCATTTATCTCACCACTGTTGGCTCCTGTCAACTGCTGAATGCCATAGAACAATTTTCTAAGTGCTTTCAGATGATATTGAAAGCTCCTGGAAAATCTTGTCTTTCGGCATTACCATAGATATGTGTAAATGATAACCAGTTTCCACTTTACAACGTGCCCTCACTCGAGCTCCATAGGTCTAACTTATTAATGGTCTATGCTAATGCAATTTCCAGAAAGTATACTGTTATTAAATTTTCTGGAATTTTAACACAGCAAAACAACATATAACTGCTTGATAAATTACTCTGAATAGATTTAGTAATTTGTGTAAGGGTGGCTCTCATTTATGTAAGAAGCCTAAGCCCATTTAAAGTTAATTTCTAATTTTCTTATATTTATGTCATTCAGAAATACACTGCTGGTTCAGGAGCAATCTTTCCAAAACCCAAGTGAACTATTAATTTTGTTTGGGTTAAAGCAAAACGTTAGTGTACAGAATCCACAATTTGCCTGTTACTTTCCACCGTCTTTCCAAATACGGTCTGTGAATTTTTTTTCTCACATGACTGAGATTTTGCTAAGCATCTCTGCTTTTTATCTTAAGAGAGAAGATAGATGGGTTTATTAAGGCAGAGTTCCTAGCAAATATCAAATTAACATAAAAATTTTCATGGACTAAGCAATCTGCATTTGATACTGCTTTTCATGATTTAGGTGAAAAGATAGTCCAAAATTCCGGTCCCTTTCCTTTTGAGCTTCTACTTATAATGTGCACACGAATGAAGATTCTACTTCCTCACCCTCATTATTTTAAATGAATCACGTCGCAGTTGAATTCTGTCTGATACTGTGCTGGGCACGGTAGGTAGAGACGTATATATGGTTGGAACTGCGGACCATGATCAAACAAGGGGATAACAGTAAGATAGATTCACCCACACAGAACATGCAGATTATGAACTAGAAGCATCGGGTAGAATTCCTACCAGGAACGTAGCAAAGTGTTGCATTTTAAATGCTCTGCTCCAGCAGACAGTTCATTACACATGCACCCACGTACACTCACACATAAACGTGCGCAAAGCTCAGGAATACACGCCAGTGACTTAAGAATGACGCACGATCCCAAATTGACATTTCTGCGGGGGGGCGGGGCGGGGGGGGCCGTCTCTTAAAGAATTTTGATGGTCCATAAAGAAGTTGGAAAGGAAATGAGACGATCGATCGATTTTTACTTGTTTTAACAAAAGTCACTTATTTATGCGTTTGTTTAACGTTTCTTGAGTTCTTGCTATGTGCCAGACAACATGCTTTTGCTAGGTTCGGTACAATTCATGACAGAAATAAAATGCTCAAAAAAGAAATTACTCTGATTCCTAAAGAATTTTCACCACAAAATTTGCAAACCAAGTGAAATGGATAAGATACCGTCAATAAAATATTTTAAATCCGATTTTTAAAATCCAAGAAAAATTAAAGAGATACTACCTTAACTCTCTTTTTTATGTTATCACTAGAAATAGTTCAAAATCTTATCCCAGGTATTCTTTTGTAATAAATAGAATATACGACGCATTGCAGTTCACTTTAAAGATGCAATTAATAGGGGCACCTGAGTGGCTCAGTCGGTTAAGCGCGCGACTTCAGCTCAGGCTATGATCTCACAGTTTGTGAGTTCAAGCCTCGTGTCAGGCTCTCTGCTGTCAGTGCAGAGCCTGCTTCAGATCCTCTGTCTCCCTCACTCTACTCCTCCTCCAGTCTCTCTCTGTCTCTCAAAAATAAATAAACATAAAAAAATTTTTTTTAATTAAAAAAAAAAAGATGCCACTAATCTGGTAACCCTAGATTACCTGAGAGTAGATGATCCAAACCACTGTCAGGCTTAATTCTCAACCGGACATCTGCTTCCAAGCAGAATCGGCCATTTAAGTTAATGCAGAGGTAGCTAAGAAGGGTCATGTTCCAGGCAAGGTATGGCAAAATAAACGCTGGGGACATGACCATTAAAGTTGCATGTGCTCATCATTTCAATCTGGCATCCTTGGGTCTGGAGACAGCACATGAGGAACCCTTGCCCACCCCTCCCACAGGTTTTCTGAGAGAGCATTCTCGGTTGTCTTGGCTGTAACTAGAGCGACCATCCGTGCCATATACTCAGGCCATCCCAGTTTACTCCTGTTATCCCAGCATAATTATCAATAGCGTCCAATCACACTTTCAAGAAGGCCGTGGTTTAGGGATGACTAATGACACAGGTCTGCTAATCAGAACACCATCTATGATATATACCCCAAAACTGGTACATTAGGACAGATTCTAGTCCTGACCCAGCATGAGAAACGTGGCAGTCTGCGAAGTTTCAAATATCTGCTAGAATTTATAAATCTCTTCGCCCATGCAATGGCACATTGATCAGCACAGGCTGATCAATCTTCGCTGTCTGATGCATCGACATGACCCATTGGCATATGTCCTGTCAAACCATGACTTTCCTCCGCCTACACCCACTGGGCTCACTGACACTTCCCAGGGTGCAGCTAAGCTCCATCGCATTGTGCAAAAGCCTGACTGTTCCGAACTTCTTAAGGAACAAAAATTTATCTTATCCTCCTCGGTGTCTCCCAATACCTTTAGCGCTCAGCCTTATTTGTAAGACCACTCAAAAAATGTTTGTTGAAATGCCTGGAACAGCCAGTCAAAACACCTGGATGGTTAGCCTAATTCTTTACTTTCTTTCCAGCTATTTATCATCATGTGCATCCAACGAAATCTAGAAACAGCCAAATGCTGAGCCTGTGCTTGTTTGTGAAGAAAGGTGTCCAGGTGCACATGGAAGGAGCATCCACACTGAAACCACTGCTTCTCCATGTAACTTCTCAATCTATCTTCATGTTCCTTCCTAAGGCAAGTAATTGGCCACACTCTACAACCCAGATATTCTAGAGGTAGGAGCCAGGTCTCCCCCTACTAACCCATCAACAAAACAGTTGTTTTCACCTGGATCTCCTGCACAAATCAAGTCAGAATTCAAGACGGAATCTTGCTAAAGAAATATCAATATTTGATGTTCACTTGTATGGCATCTAAGGAAGTCTTGACTATATAGAGAGACCAGCCACACAGATGGTAGAATAATGAGGCTGTAAGGGAGGAATTTAAAATAATTTCTGCTCATTCTGTCTTGTAAAAAAAGTGGACGTTTGTCCACAAGTTATTAGCAGGAACAGCAGTATTTGAATAAACCCTCATAAACTGTGCTGAAGCATTTTGCCCTCAGTTTTCATTCTCAAATTTTAATTTGTGATTTTTCAAATCACAACTTCAGCACACTTGTGATTTTTTTTTCAGATCGCCCAATCAGACTAAATAAATGCGGCGACTGTGCCTAATGGAATGACTTTTATGAACCTACCACATGGGATGGAGTCAAAACTGTCATATAATTTGGCATCATCTGGTAAGAAAAAGATTTTGTACGACATCCATCCATCTTTGAAAAACAACAAAAAAGCAAAGTGGATTTCAAGCTGGAAAGAAGGGATATAAAGAGTCGGGCCCTGGATACAAGACTCCACATTCACATAACACGTTCTTTCGGAAGGTTTGAGTCTGGGAGCTTTCTCCTTTCATCGGCCCACATAAAAGTTGTTTCAGCAAGAAGTCGGGAACAAAGGAAGACTTTCATTTACAAAAGCAAGTCTAATGGCACAGTGTCTGTTAGGAACTTTTATTTATGCCGCACCTGGCATTATTTTTAACTATCTGTGGAACAGAATTGCCTGTGCCAACTCAGACAATGAAATAGTGCGTTTCTGCCATCCAACGCTTCAACCTTTGTCATGTACATGTGAACCCCGGGCTGCCGTCAGCAACATGGGTTCTAACCGAAGGACTCTGCTACAGGGGAGGAAGGCTTGCATTCTTTATGGGGCTGGTCTGCCTCCTGGCTTCTGCATGTAGAGGATCATGACCGGGAGCTCTGGTCTGAGCCTTCTATAGCTGTGCCAACTCACAACTGCACTTGACAATTCTCAGTGCTTTCCCCATCTCCAGGCAAAATGGTCTCTGAAATAGCCTTGCAAACAGCAGATGGATGACGTTGAATTGAGGAAATCTTTTCATCCAATCCATAGTTCCTCCTAGTCAAGGCACGGTTTTGAAGTTTGTAATTATAAAGTCTCTACCTTCATCTAAAAGCATTATCCTGGGGCACCTGGATGGCTCAGTCAGTTAGGCGTCAGACTCTTGATCTCGACTCAGGCCATGATCTCACAGTTCCTGGGTTGGAGCCCCGCACTGGGCTCTGTTCTGACAGCATGGAGCCTGCTTAGGATTCTCTCTCTCCCTCTCATTCTCTGCTCCTCCCCTGCTCGTGTGCTCGTGCTCTTGCACCCACACCCACTCAAAATAAATAAATTAACATTTAAAAGCATTTTCCTTCCCTTCTGTTTTTTTTAACCAAAGCAAATATGAGCCAGATATGTACTTATATCTTACTCTGCTAAGGAGAGCAAGTCTAGTTATTGGGTTAACCTAGTTCAAGCATAGAGGGAAACACACGGGACTGAGACTGTGTTTCGTTGAACACATCACTTCATCTCTTCCTTCATCAAACTTCCTCATAGATATAAAATGAATTGTGGCCAAGATAATCTCAAATTTCCATTCCAACTCTAACATGAGTCCACGATGTTCTAAGAGGAGCCTAGCTTTGCTATCATGCACATTTTAGTTGGATGTGAAAACGTTATTTTCAACGCACTTAAATGCTGATTATTAAGGAAAAGAAAGCTTTGAGCAAGGAAACCTGCAGATCCTGTCCATCAGTCACAGTAAATTTATAGGTTCAATACTACATTCTGCTCTAATCAAATGAATGCAGATAGAAAGCTAACCAGATATCCAGACGAAGTCTGACAAAGACACCCAGTGACAAGTTATATGCTTAATTTGCTCTTAAAGAAAAGGAGGTGCTGCATTTAATCCACACAATAGCCTCCAAGACTTCAAAATGTGGCTTGGGATTAGCTTTTAGCCAATTTTAAATCACACACACAAAAATCCATAATCTTTTGGAACATATGAAATCTTAAGTAAGAATCATTTCTGGCTAAATATGCCATTACCACAGAGTCCAGAATTTAACCATAACCCTTGAGAACCCAAATATTAATACTGTAGCTTTTCCTTTGGATTTTCAAACTTTTAAAATCCAATTTAATCCCCCCCCCATGCCAACAAGCCTATAATTTTGAAAATTAGAATTATAAATGTGCTCCTCTTTCCTAAAATTCTAAACTCTTGCTCTTCATGCCTACCCTCCACCTCACCATGGAACGATTGCATATTGCCTGGCTTTCCGGTGCAGCAACCCAACCAGATTAGCCAGGAGCAAAACTGAATTCACCATGTGACACTGAATTGCTGGCGTGCCCATAAAAGCTAGTTGCAGAGGGTAGTGAAGGAAACCGTCTCCAATTCCAAAAAATACTCCTCTGCCCTCAGAGGGGCGGCTTGCTGAAGAGCTGCCCACATCCACTTTGGGGCCATGCTTTCATTTATTGCCTCGGCTGCAAGTGGTCATTCCCTCCCAACGGAGTTCAGGCATTTCCTGGGTAGGTAGTCCACAGTCTGAGCATGTCAAAGCCTTTCTTTGTCACTGGAGCTGTTAGCTACATTCTGAGTTTCCATGCATCACACACTTTGTTGAAGCTGGGAGGGGGTGGACAGAAAAAGAAGAACACAGATGTAGAGTTAGCATTTATGTCCTATAGGGATACCCTTGAAACTTGTTAAAAAATGTCAGTCAAGACATCTGGTCAGCTGTCCTAATCCATATTGGGGTTTTTAGGCTACTGTTATGCCCCAATATGCTTTGAACATTGCCAATATGCTTTCTCCGCAGAACCAGCAGTGTGTCCCCTTTGGTTTCTCAGTTCGTCCCCAGCCCTGGTGTTTATAGTGTCACGTACCGAGCAAAATGAAAAACCACATACTGTATCTTGTGTGTCTGGCTAATGAAACGGGTCGGACAAACCTTGTGCAATCAGGGACGGGGGGCGATTGGCTTAGGCCGGGTCCATCTTGCAGACTGCAAAAGAATCAGCTGTCGCCGGTGCCATGCGGCAGATGGACAGTTTGCATCCGATTTCCAGTCAGGCGCCAAACCCTTTAGAAGCTTTGGCAGCCCAAGCGCCATCAGGCAGCAGCCTTTGATGTCCTGCAGATGGCTGCGGCAGCCATCTTGCATTTGCTTCCTGAGAGGCCCACGTCTTACTTTCAGGCAGCATTCACTCTGGCCTAGGCTTGTGGTCAGCCAGAGAGACAGATCACTGGTCTGAGATGCACTTGACACTAGCCAAGACCTTCCACCAGCTCCTACTCCTAAGTGGATAGCAGATAAAAAATATTTATTCCTTTAAGAAAGTGTAACACACACACACACACACACACACACACACACACACCCCTGATCTGATTCTTCCTACTTCAGATTTCCTGAGGGAAACATGCATCTTTACCTCTTTCCAGACAACTATTCTAACCCCTAGACAGTAGCCTTTCTTTTTCCCTGGTAACTGAGAGATTTTTATTGATACTTATCAAAACCTCCCACTCATGTCTACATCTATGTAGATGATATAGGCACCTACCCAGATGTTCCTTTAAAACGAAAGAAAGAAAGAAAGAAAGAAAGAGAGTAAACTAAAGAGTATGGGTTGTTTCCTCCTTCATCCAGATTTCCTGAGGTAAATAGTGCCTATTTTCTCCTTCCCAGGTCACAAGTTTAGCCCCCAGACAATCTCAGACTCTCTCTTTCCCTGGCATTGCCACCCAAAATGGCAGCATTTGGGTAATTTCAGAATAATCAGGATTGCAAATTTGGAGGTTTTTAATTTGGTGTCCATTTTAAGGCCCCCTCAGAGCTCTGCTTCATCTGGGTCTGACTTGTCCTAAGCCCAAAAGCAGAACAAAGCATCATCTTCATGGCGGTCGGACTAATCTGGTGCCATGAATAGCCCAGAGTAATCTGTCGCAAAGCTGAGCCTGGAGGTCTTCCAAACGGAGCCCTTGCACATTTGGTAGAAGCAGTTAGGAATTCTGACTGGCACTATTAGTCAGAAGTCATGTCACTCCACCATAGAAGCGAGTGTGGGTCTCTTCTGCCCACAAGACCAACCTAGAAATTTCCACTTCCCTTCACACTCTCTTGAGAGCAGGGCAGGCAAAGAAAAGTTTAGAGCAAGTGGCTGACAAAAATTAAAAACAAACTCAGTGAAAATAAATTCAATAATGTGTGATTTCCAGCCACTCAAAAGTAATAGAAATATTTGGTAAAAATATATAGATATAAATTGCCAATTAATGCAAACTGGTTAAAGCCAGTAAATGGAAAAAAATAAAAAGTTAATTAGAGCCTTTTTGAAGCTTTGTTATATATACATCATTTGCAGGTGCTACAAAAGTGAAAAATAACCATTATAATTACTAGTATTCAAAGATTCATATTTTTCCCGTGTAATTTATTTAGGATTATCAGTTTCCTTGTAGTTATACAAAAGGCCTGTCAAGGTGTTTCCCACGTGTTTGGCTCGTGTGTGTTCCAAAAACAAGCCAAAACGCTGTTGTATTTCACCCAGTACAGTGAAGCTACTCTGAGGGGGGAAAAAATAGGCCAAGTTTTACCTGGATCTCTATCTTGGTTAAATTACCTTACATATGTTTTAATTTTTTTTTCTTGTTCTTTCTGTCTTTATCTTTCTCTCTCTCCCTTTGTTAAAATACATCTGTGTTTGTTGACTGCCCCAGATTATATCTAAGTGAGGAGTGGGTGTACTAGCACCTGGTAGAGTATATGTAGCTTAACAATACATATCATTACATTATTTACAGCTCATTTTATGGTATTCAATAGTAAACTGCAAATTAACCCTTCCAGAGCCAATCGGACAAAAAGCTCCGTTAGGCATGAGACATCCAGTAAAAAAGCTTTTCTTCTCCCCCCACCATAGGATTGTTAAGAGTACATCTATAACTGTATTCATAAACAGGGAAGTGTGTTCATTACAGGAGGGATGCCCACCAGAGCCAGCTAATTCCTCTCTTAGGAAATCTGTTTCATAATGATATTCCTTACTACACCACACTTGTACTTATGCTGATAACACAGGTTATAAAAGGGACTTAGGACTGGAGTCAATTAATGTTCTGGCTCTTTAACCTCCTTTATTAGAGTACATTAGGCACCAAAGGGACTCAATGTAATGCTGCTGGCAACAGAAAGACCCAAGCGATGCCATTTCGTGCCTTCTCAGCCCTGTGTTCCGTTCACAGGGATCCGCATCCCGATCTGACCTCATTAGGCACTGATGCAGCTGCAGCCCAGTGCAAGCACCCTGGGCGGAAGGTGGGTGAGCGCGGCTGCCGAGAAAGCACCTTTCCCACGCCTGATGGAAGGAAACCTCCTCCCCCGAGTCCAGTCGACCTCGGGGGCCGTGGCACCTGTTACTTGGTTGTCGTGATCGACTGTTATCTTCTAGATCATCGAGTTCTGCTGATGTTTTTGTTCACGTGTAGGGGAACTGAGGCCCCGAGAGGCAGAAACGAATAGTCGGAGCTTGTTAGGAGCAGAGGCCAAACGAGAGAATTCAGAATTCCCAGTTCCTGGAAGGGGACTCCCACCTATCTCCTGACGCCTTTTAAATACAAAAGGCAATCATTGTTGAGCGGTCATCAAAGACCGGACCCAGGGGAGGGAAAGCAATAGAAGTATAAATATAAATAAATTCTAAAGGAGAGAGACTGCACAGGAATTTTAAACTGGATTGCAACAGAGAAATTACAAGTTTCAAAGTAAGTTCCCTTCACTAATAAAAAATTTGGTTTCTCTTTTCTCCTCTAATTAACATTAATGGGGAAATAAATGTATGTGTTGAACCAAATTGAATGCATTCTTAATAATGTGGAGCTTTCTAAAAGAAGGATACAACATAATTTGAGGTGAGGAAGAATCCTACACTTCTGTGCTACCCAAACACTACTGCTAACCTTTGAAGAGCTCGACAATGTCTTGTTCCGAATTAATCAGTCTCAAGACTATCAGCAATTTAGCTACATTTTGTTGGTAATTAGCTTGATAAATTAAGATCTGCAACAGAAAACATGGCATCGTATTGTTCCTGAGGTTTTATGGTATTTTTCTAAAAACAGCAGCTTTCTTTTAAAACATTCATTTCAATTGCAAGGAGACAAACAACAAAACCCAAAGTTTGCCGAGTCTGGCTCCAGACAACAGCCTGCCCCGGATCCACTGGGCAAAATATCAAAGATTAGCCATTCACAATGCGCACTTCAAACGTGTGGTTTAAAATAATATTCAAATCCTAGGACTGTGGGCAGTGGCTTCTAGATAGTGAGAAACTATCAGTCCAATTCCTTCATGTTCTCCTTTCTTTTCTATAATCATGGCACAAATGGGCTGGGGAGGAAATATTATGAAAAATGGTTAAACGTGGAGAGATGTTTCCACGTTTGTCCGAATGGCTCCCTGCGTATCACCAGTGCAAAAAAAAAAAAAAAAAAAAGACAAACTAGAAGCCGAGCTCTTTTTCGTCAAAACTATCCACAAACGAGATGATTTCTTGGGGCTAATTTCCATTCAGGGGATAGTGAAAGTTATTTTAAATGACCAAAGCCTTTTCAGAAGGGTAAAGGCATATCAACATGTCCATGGGGTCAGAACCGCTGGCTCTCAAAGACTTGAAATGCTCCAGGAGTGCTGGAGATAACAATTCCCCCCCTTCCAGAATGCATGGAAATGAGGAAAGGTATCTTCTTCCGAAACATGCTAAAAATATAGCAATTACCCGATACAGATGTGCTGTTATAAACTCTTATTCCAAAGCATTCTGTTTCAGCCACGATTTCCATTGCAGAAAACTGTACTAATAGAAACATCCCGATTAATCTGAATTTGAGATATTTCATACAATGTATATTACCTTTCTGCTGCCTGCAACCTTCTGCCAGGTTTTTTTTTTCTTTTTAGGAGGTGCTTTGAGGGGACTATACCATGAGAACAATACACAGCTGCTGCTGTATAGAGATATCTAATTGTCAATATTGTGGAAATTCTACAGCTTATTACGTGCATTCAGTCTAATTCTGGGCAAATTGCCAGTCACTTCAGGGACAATCAAGTGAGCCACATTACACGTGGTACAGCATCACAGCTTTAAGATACCCGGCTGTTTTGCCTCTGGCCAGAGAATGTTTGTACCAGTGCTACCGAGTGAAGGGGGGTAACTACAAATAAAATAAAATTTGTATTTTTTCAAGTGGGCTGCATTTCAAGCCCAGATGTTAGTAATGAAAGATTCAATTTAAGGATTTAAATTACAAATAAATAAAGTATGAAACAGATGTGATTTTTAAGGAAGTTCAAATTATCCAGGAAGAAAAATATCTCTGTGCATGACAAAGTAATAGGGATTGTCTTGAAGAGTCTGTTGAAAACAATCTGCTAAGCGCAATTCACCCTTAGGACAGGATTGGTTTGGAATGGGAAGGACTGGTGGAGCTTGTCATTAAACAAAAATTGTGTTTAATAAAACTTTATAACCGTGATTAATCCTATGAGGCCCTAAAGGAGTTTGCAGTTTCTGATAAACACATTTTCCTTGTTTGCAATGGTAATGATATTTTGAAGTGAATGGAATAAGAACAAAAAACTCTAAGGGTAGGAAAAGGAGGCGTTGGCAGGTACCACCTAGGCAGAAATCGCAGGGATGTGTAAGAAACAGGGGCCACCCATTAGGAGACTGCCTTGCTGGGTGTGAGACACCTGTGCACATAGGTAGGCGAGAATATTACTAAGAATCCAAGCTACCGAGCAGGCAGTAATGGGGCACAACTTTATTTGTACAGACCAGCTAATAAGGCTCTTTTTCTTTTTTACTCTAAGCTGATCATTAGGTTTGCCTGTCAAAGGGATGCCAGTGATTTAAGACACGGCGTTTCATATTTGGAGAACATTCCTTAAAGATGAAATCCGAAGGGACGATCCAGAGTTGTGTTGTCCCAGCACTGCAGCCTCTAGTCATCTGTGGCTATTTACATTTAAATTAAATTAATTTACTTAAAATTTTTCAGTTTTCCATCATAGAGCCTCCTTGCACGTACTTCATAGCCACATATGGCCAGTGACGACCTTATTGGACAGTGCAGATAAAGATCACTGCCATCCCTTTAGAAAGTTCTAGCGGACAGTGCTTTAGAACAATGCGGCCACATTAGATTTGGACATCGGAAGATAGAGGTTGACGCTCAGTTCTCATTGCTGTAGCCAAGGGACCTGGTCCTTTTTGGTTCTCCCTTGTCTTTCTCATCCCGAATGTCATCCACACCTGTGCGTGTGGACACACACATACAAACGCACACACATTGGTGCCCGAACGAGGCTGACAAGCAACTATTACAGCAAGCTTCGTGAAGCCCCAAGAAGACGGGAGCCCACGAGCCCCACTCTGCTAATCTGGCCGCACCTGCTGGTGGTCAGTTATTTCCAACAGGACACCAAGGACAAACACGTCCAGAATTGCATTCTCGCTGCTCAGGGGGTGCGCGGCCATCAGGGTGCCAACAACCAAACCTCGGCTCATCGAAAGCCCGCAAAATTAAATACTTTTGTGACAACTTGGATGTGGGGAAACGTAAACAGCAAAGCAATAGGACTTGCACAGGAGAACCAATTCAGAAAAAAAAAAGCGTGATTCTTTTAACACATAAGCTCTCACAATTGGGTCGTGTCTGTGATGGAAATCTTGTCTCTGGGCATCACCACTTGTGCCAACTGAGCATCCTGGGAGTGCCAGCTCGCACACAAACCCACCCTGGAAGAACAGCACAGCTTCTTTGTGCACGGGGCATGATCCCTCTGCCACATGAACTTTTTCTGACTCCTTGGAACTGCCAGCAGCCATTTCACTTGGATCCTGGCTGTGACAGAAGCAGTACTGCCTCCCTGGCGTCAGATGGAAAATGTAATTTCATGAAAACTCAAAAGTCAAAATCTTTTGAAAGTCAAAACCCTTCAATACGTGCCAGACTACTGAAAGACCTTCATAGGGTCTTCAAATTCCAGAAGGACACTCAAAACGGTACCTTTTTAGGGGCGCTTGGGTGGCTCAGTCGGTTGAGCATCTGACTTCAGCTCAAGTCACAATCTCATGGTTCGTGGGTTTGAGCCCCTTGTAGGGCCCTCTCTGCTGTCAACACAGAGCCCACTTAAGATCCACTGGCTCTCTCTCTCTCTGCCCCTCCCATGCACATGCTCTCTCTCTGTCTTTCTCTCTCTCTCAAAATTAAAGGTTAAAAAAAATTTGTAATGTGTACCTTTCTCTCTGTAGTAAAATAGATGCATTTCTGTCAGCTCTCACACAGCCTTACCCTCATTCTCTGTTTATTGAAGGATTTGTGTTTCATAAGGTCACACATAGTTCCCTTTCTAATACATCATGATAATACAAGTATTAAAAGAGTCCTAGCATATTGGAGCTTTAGAGACGGTCTGAGGCAGAGTTCATAACTCAGGGTCCACAGACAACTAGGAGGTTCATAAATGGGCTGCAGGAAGCATGTGAATCTTTGATTGGGTATAAAATTGTGTATGGGCATTTTTTGGAGAAAAGAGTTCATAGCTTTTATCAAACCATCAAAGATGAAAGAAATGGTCTGATCCTGGCCATTTAAGTAAGAAAACTGAGGCTCAGAGAAATGAAGTAACTTTCAAAAAGTCACACCAGCTAGTGTGACTCAAGTCAGACTGGCAAATGTTCTCTAGAGTCATGATCAACTGTGATTTCCATGATAATAGGCGAGGGCATTTTTCCTCTTGCCCGTGGTTAATTCACATGCCAAAGTTAATTCAAAATCCTTGGATCTTGTCGTAAGCAAAGAAAGCCACAAGAATCACAACTGAGGATTTCAAGAAAATGCTCGGTTGAAGGTGTGCTGTGTTCTGTGTTCCTACCACACACATTCTGAAATTGTCATATATTGAGGGAAATTTGGGAAACTCAATGTTGCTTCGCAAAAGTTAGCTTTTTGCCTTTCCCCAAATTTTAGAATTATTTTAGAAAGAAGACCCTACCACTGGTTATTTCCTAGAGGCATAATATTTGCTTCATTTTCAAATAACTTCATTTACCATAATTTTTCTAGATGCCTTGGATTTAAGATCGAGGTATGCACATGGATAACTAGGAAATGCATGGGTGTTAACATTACTTGCTGGCCAGCAATTTTTAATAATTTGAGGAGAAAAAATTTATATATATATATATATGTATGTATATATTTGTTTTTGAATCAAAACCTTTGAAACACTTGAGGTGTATTTATTTCTTCCACAACATAATAGTTAAGGTCCCAAATTCAAAGCAGATTGACTTAGACTTAATCCTGGCCCCAATTCTCTCTATCACAGAAGCTTTGTGGCCCTGGAGAAGTCGATTAATCTCTCCAAACCTCAGCCTCTGATCTGTGCAATGGAAATAACAATAGCAGCTACTTCATAGAACAGTCACGAGGGATTATTATAAAACAATAAACTCAAAGACTGTGTACCATGTAGGCATAGAAAAAGTGCTCAGTAAAGCTCAGCTCATAATTACAACAAATTTTAGACGCCAATGTTCAGCTATTTAAAAAAGTATAATAAGAACAACAACCCCATTGGAGTGGATTGAATGATAGCCCTCAAAATGATGCATCACATCCTAATCCCCAGGACCCGTGAATGTGACCTTATTTGTAAAAAAGGCCCTTTGCAGATACAATTAAGTTAAAGACCTTGCGATGGAGACCATCTTGGATTATTTGAGTGAGCCCTAAATACAACGACAGGTGTCTTTATAAGAGACACAGAGAGGAGACACACAGAGAGGAAGAGGGGAGGCCATGTGAGGAGGAAGGCAGAGATCGGAGTCACTCAGCCACACGCCAGGGTAACACCTGGAGCTTCTAGAAACTGGAAGTGGTAGGAAGGATTCTCCACTAGAGCCCTAGGAGAGAGTGCAGGCCAGCCAACACCTTGATTTCTATCTTCTGGTCTACAGAACTATGAAAGAATTTTTTTTTCCTCTTAGGCCACCAAATGAGTGGTAATTTGCTAGAGCAGCCACAGAAAACTGCTAATACACCCACTGTGCCTTCACTGAGATTATATATTACTGATACATGCTTAGTCTATGACAATATAAAATTGGGATGATTTTTAAGCAGGTTTCACAAAAAATAAAATAATTGATTTAAACATAAAACTGGGGGCATCTGGGTAGCTCAGCCAGTTAAGTGTCCAACTCTTGATTTCGGCTCAGGTCATGATCTCATGGTTCATGAGTTCGAGCCCTGAGTTGGGCTCTGTGCTGACAGTGCAAAGCCTGCTTGGGATTCTCTCTCTCTCTCTCTCTCTCTCTCTCCCTCTCTCAAAATAAATAAATAAACTTAAAAAGATTTTTTTAAACCTAACAAAACTAGCAAAAAGTCAATGGGGTTCTCAGTTTTCTTGAGGGTTTTCTGACTTCTAGGTCTACTGCACCAGAGTCGATGCAGTCTGCAGAAAGTCTGGGATCACCTCAGAAGCGCACCCTCTTCTCTCCCCGCATCCTCTTATCTTATCCTTCCTGAAAGAGAACAGGACAAAGTACCAGACCTGGTTTCACAACAAAGAAGGGAACAAGCACAGTTGGTCAAACCCAGGAATTAACCCGGCAACGAAATCAAAGCAGCCAAGCTGAGGAAAGGTTGGCCCAGCAAAGTCATGAACTGATTCCTACAAATGAATTTTTTCTTCTGCCTCTTTTGAGGTTCAGAATTATCACATGAGAGCAGTACTCAGAAGGAAAAGGAATTTGGGGCGCCTGGGTGGCTCAGTCGGTTAAGTGTCCGACTTCGGCTCAGGTCATGATCTCACAGTTCGTAGGTTCGAGCCCCGAGTCGGGCTTTGTGCTGACAGCTAGCTCAGAGCCTGGAGCCTGTCTTCAGATTCTGTGTCTCCTTCTGTCTCTGACCCTCCCCTGCTCACGTTGTCTCTCTCTCTCTCAAAAATAAATAAAACATTTAAAAAAAATAGAAGGAAAAGGAATTAAAGCAATTCTATTTCACTTTAAGTAGGTTAAATAATAATCTCTTCAAGAGTGTTTGCATGCCCATAAAATGGCATTGCCCAATCAGTACTCAACAATGCCAGGTAAGGTCTTTTCAGTGAAAATGGTCAAACCAGTTTTGTCACCTGCCTTAGTGGCCACTGTTATCAATGCATGACCAATCTGATCATGTCAGTGCTTGGCCCATTTCCCCTCGGGTCCCCTTAATGGCTTCTGTGTGCTCATCCCCAGCTTCTGAATTCTCTCTCCCAGGTTGCCAGTTATTAACTGTCACTGTCGCCAGGACTACTCTTCCCATAATGGAGCTGCTTCACCTCACATGCTAAAGCTGGAAGCTTCTGGGAGTTTACAACTGCTCTCCTGACCCCCACCTCCCACCTACCCAACAGTCAGTAGCCAGGTGCTTGCCCCATATCACAGAACATCTTTCAGCTTGGCCCTATGTTAGTAATGCTGAATGTCAGATAACTACAAAGTCATGTTCCTGAATCTGCACATCTAGTCACAGGAGTAGGCTTTTCATTATTTTAACAGAGATAGACATGATGGACAGATAGATAGACATTTATATTTGATAACACCAAATATTTGTCCTCTGGGAGTAGACTTTATTCCTTGAAGCAGACAAAAGACTTGTGAACAGGTAATGGATTAAGCCAAGTAACTCTGTCCGGGGCCAAAGGGGGGCATAAGTTAAAAAAAGAAATTAAATGGATTGTGTTACATGGCTTATAAAGTAACTCCTAAAAACATTTTTAATTTATTTTACTGTTTTATTTATTTTTGAGAAAGAGAGAGACACAGCATGAGCAGGGGAGGGTCAGAGAGAGAGGGAGACACAGAATCTGAAGCAGGCTCCAGGCCCTGAGCTGTCAGCACAGAGCCTGACGCGGGGCTTGAACCCACGAACCATGAGATCATGACCTGAGCTGAGTCAGATGCTTAACTGACTGAGCCACCCAGGCGCCCCTTAAAATCATTTTCAAAGAAACATTCAGATCATTTGGGACAATGACAGCATTCCCAGCATTTGGATGCTTTTGCTGCTGTTTGTTAAAACAATCTGTTTCCTTACTTCCCAGCCACATGTTTTATATGAGTCATGATGTTAACATCCAAGCCATACATCCATGCCATTCTGAGGAAAAATGTATCTGAAGAAGTGTCTTTAAAAGTCTTCTCCTTCTGTTATTAAAAAAACAAAACAAACAAACACAAAAAGCAAAAAAACCCAACAACAACAACAACAAACACTGAGACTTCTCAGTCTTTGTTGCCTCTTGGTCAGTAAGAACCATGTGGTTTCAAATCAAGAAGGAAATTGCCAGTGGGCCCAAAATAGTAGGGGAGAGAGATAAGGGGAAGATAAGAGGGAAGAACATCTGAGAGAAGAGCAGATGGAGAAACTAAGGTACATGTTGGAGAGACAGGTGGCAGAAGAGAAGCAGCACTGGACAAAGCCAGGAGTCATGGGGTCAAGTCCTGAGGTCCTGTCCTACTAATTTGTTCAAGTCTGTTAGGCTTCCTGAGCCTAGTTTCCTCACCAGTAGAAATGGGCATAATACTCATTCTCAGGGCTTTGAGGACCCATTGAGATAAGACTGTAAAAATATTTTGTGAGCTGTGAGCACCAGAAAATGCTAGATTTTTTTCCAGTGTGCTCAACAAGAATTAGCAATGGCTGATGATTTGTGCTTGTCCTTGCCCCCATGCCAAGAGCACCCCCCCTTCCAGACAGACATTATCCACCCCTTTCTGTTATTCCCTTCTCATATTCTGCCCCAGCATCTCTGCAGTGCCCTCTAGAAAGCCCATCTTCCCCTAACTGGCTCTTTGGGCTTTTGTGAGGCAGAATTAGGAGGATGGGGGAGAAGATAAGAAAAGCAAGAATAAAAGAAAAGAGAAGGGTGGGGAGAAAAAAAATGGCTAAAGATAACTTACATATGAAAGTACTGAGGACAAGGGAGACGGGAGACGATAGGAGAGAAGTTCTAGCACATGTTGAGCACAGAGGAATTTTTTTAAGTAATTTGACAAGAGAGGCGCTAGAGTAATTGCAACATTGAAAGAGTTGATTGAAGGGAAAGGAGTTGCTGTAGATTTGTATTTCGATCCTATCACAGATTTCCAAAATCCAAATAGAGAAGAGAATTCCTTTTTAATTACTTTTGGCTTTGAAAATATGATTCTTGAACAAGATGCGGCTTCCAGACTGAGCCACATGGGACACTGGTTTTACAAGGATTATAAACTCTAGCTGGTTGGACTGAGAAGTTTGACCTTCTCAAGGTATAAACCTGAAGTTTTTTATTTTTCTACGGACCGCTACCAACTGTGTTCTGTTGGACCACCCAACTTTTCTATAGAGGAGTGGGCATCCTCTGTGATAGCTCAGCCTGATTCCATAACTTTTCAGTCACTTTCAGTTATAAAATGGTCCCGTGTGGGTTACAAGAGGTAATCCTCAGTGTTTAAGAGCTTGTGTTCAATTCAGAGTTCCCCCATCCCCTGGGCTGTAGCACTGTGTCTCTGCGGTGTGTGTATCTGCTCTCTCTTTCTCGTACCTCCTTCTTCCTGTGCTTATTATTTTCATGTTCCACAGGAAGGAGGAAAAGAAAAGGGTTATTTCCTAATGTGACTGTACTGGCAAAGTGGCTGCCTTTTTTGTTGAGCAAAAGCACTGTGCCCTTACGTGAACGCCCCCATTTTCCGGGGCTCTTCCTGGTTTAGGTGCCTGATCCGTCTCATGGTCCATATCATGAGGCAGTTAGAGGTCTCCACTAGCCCCACAAGGGGAGAATCCACCCCTACCATTCCCTGTGCTTTGGTGGTTCCTTGGGAAATGCAACCATATACATCACCAACTCCCAGCAGCTGCTGTCTAATGTGTGAGTATATTTGCCCCACACTGGAGAGGTCTCCAAAAATCCGGCAGCCCCTAATCTCATCCATCCTACAAATTTTCAATCCTGGAGCCCTGAGGCATGATGGTCCATCTTCGGCATCACTAAGGAATTGGGAAATCAGGGAGGCAACTCGCTCCCCTTCTTACCAGAAACACTAGACCATCTCTCCTCCATGCTTTGCCCCTACTTAGCTAGCAATGGGGCAGATCAGCAGGCCCAATGGTTCAGCAGACACCCAATGAAGGAACAAGGTGCTAGTTTCCCTCTCTCTCTCTCTCTCTCTCTCTCTCTCTCTCTGCTTCTGAAAAGAAGACCAGGCCAGTACTACCTACAGGGGAGGAAAGATGAGCCAGCCTCTTCAGCGAAGTGTGGTGGTTCGCATGGACTCTGAAGCAAGACTATCTGGGGTCCAGTCCTAGCTTTATCACTTATTTTCCTATCAGCAGTGAATCCAGTTTTCATCCTTCCCTACAGCGCACCATGAAATCGGTCTAGTCATCTACACGCTACATTTCCAAACTCCCTTGCCAAGTGGCCTACCATTTTACAGGTTGTAAGAAAAGAGGGAGGGAGACTTAACCCTCGTGCTTCCAACTGCTGTCTACATCACTCCAACAGCAGAGGACAGCTATGTCTCCAACCTAACTCTTCAGCATTCATGGCATCAGCCATGTCACAACCTGTCAGCAACGTTAGTAGCAGCCACGCTGCGGCTCCCTTTCCACCTTCATAATGAGTACCAGCTGATCTTGCTCTTTCGTCTGCCTGAGTACCAACCAAGCCTTCCCACCTGCATGGTTGCCTGTGCCCCCACCAGAGCTCAGAGCACCATCCAGCCATGCCTCCCACAGAGGTATGAGCACCGGGCCCTCAAAACTCCCTTCCAAGACTTAATCCCTTGCCCTGCAGAATTTCCTCCTCCAGACTCCCAGCTTCTGGTAACACTTCCTCTTCCCTCTCTAGCAGTGGCAGAGTCACATGCCCAGAGAGTCTTAATTAATTGGTCTTGGTTATGGCCTGGGATCGGGATTTTTAAACGCACTATTATGCATTCAAGGTAAAGAACCATTGCAATAAGCCATTTCACAAATAATGAGAAAAGTTTTATGCAGATGCATCCATATCTTACCACACTAGTTCTCTAAGACCATCAGCACATTTGCAAAAATGTTGTTCACAAGTAAGGCGGATGCAAGGATGGCTGTTTAATTAATTCTTAAAGTCAGAAGGTAGTTATTGAAATTCCACACGCCCAGCACTAAATTGGGTACCACTCAGGCCACAGAGAAGTGAAAGATATGGCTCCTGGTCATTAGATAACTTTAATTTAGAGAAGTCAAGGTTAATACCCATGGAGAAAAAAAAAGAAAGAACTACACAGAGACATAAGACAGTAATTGGCATAAAAACACAAAATCCAATAGGGATGACTCAGTTTAGTGTTAAAAATAATCCTCTTGGGGTGCCTGCCTGGCTCAGTCGTTGGAGCATGGGGCTCTTGATCTCGGGGTTGTGAGTTGAGGCCCCACATTGTGAGTAGAGATTACATTTTGAAAAATAAAATCTTTAAAAACAAAAACAAAAACAACCCTCTCTCCTTCAAACCTAACCAAAGCAGGTGAACGTACCTACCTCCACCTGCAGGTCTCAGACCCTCTCTCCATCAGAATCACCAGGGTTATTTCCATTTCTGTTTTAAGATTCTCAAGCCCCACCCCATTGTCTCTGACTCAAAGGAGGCTAGCAATCGCATTTTAACTGTCCAAATGATTTCAATAAAGGTGGTTTCCAACCATGCACAGAAAAAAAAAAACTCTATCCCATTACTCCACCCATATTTTTAGCAGGCAGTACCCTTGCATCTGAGATACAGGCCTTCCACCCTACTGCCTCCTGTCTTTGCCTGAGCTCCTGAGCTCCTTGTCAGAAAGTATCTTCAGTACGAAACTGCTCCTTCAAGATGTGACCAAGAACTCTGATCCCAGCTCTAATTTCTGTTCTCGCCTAATTATTGCCGACCTAGGATGCTACCAAGCCCACCAGCTCCCAGGGCCTTTTCAGATATGCCTTACCAGCCCACCCCCAGCCTTATCTCCATGCTCCTAATATGTCTCTGAAGCTCACAGCAAGGCTCCTTCATGACATATGCGCTAACACATCTGAGTTTCTGGAAAGTGGGGCTTACTCTATACCTTACAATTTGGAACAGAGTAAAGCTAATTGGCTATCCACTGCAGCCAAAACCTTACATTCATGAGTTGAGAGCTTTGAACTAACCAGCTGAAGGCAGAAAAACATATTTATATGTTATATAAACTTATATATTTATTTATAGAAATTACCATACTATACCTCCTCCCTGTTGGAAAGGAAAGTAGAAAGAGCTAACAGGCTTTTGTGCAGTTCTGAGACATAATACTACCTGTGTGTGACACTTTATGGTTCACAAAACTTTTCATATGTCTTAACTCTGATGATCCCTTTAACAGCTTTGTAAGGGGGACCATCATGTTATTTCCATCCCCACTTTGTGACTAAGGAAACTGAGGCCCTAAGGCCAGCAGGCTTTGGAAGACTATGACCTTCCAGAAGACTCTTCGGTCACTGACTAGGGTTCATCAGGGTCCATACCAGTCTACAGAAGGAAAAAGGAGCACCAAGTGGGTGTCAGACATTTTACACATAATATCCTTCTCCTCTCTTCCTGGCTCATTCCTCTTCATGCCCACTGGCTTTCCCACTGTTTCTCCAACATGCCAGACACCTCCTGCCTCAGGACTGTTACCCTTGTTGGTCTCTCTGCCTGGGATGAGCTTCCTCCAAGCCACCCTCAGGGCTGGCTCCCTTCCTTACTTCCTTCCAGCCTGTAGTCAAATATTCCCTTCTCTGCGAAGCCTTCCCTGACCAACCTACTTAAAATTACAACTCCCCACCACCAATCCCTACCCCTTTCCTGCTGTTTTTTTCTCCATGGCACAGAGCAACATTTGACGCAATAGGTATGTTCTTTATTGTCTCTCTCCCCCCACGATAGCATATAAACCTCATGAGCAAAAATTCTTGCCTGCTTTGTCCACCACACAGAGTAGGCAGTCAATAAACATTTGTCAAATACATCATATCATCTAAGCTTTCAGCGTCCCTGCAAGACAAGTGTTATTGGTTCCACTTTAGAGATGAGGAAACTAAGACAAAGAGAATTTAAGTGATTTTCTCTGAATGTAAAGCTGCCAGATTTAGCAAATAAAAATATAGGATGCCCAGTTAAATTTGAATATCAGAAACACAACAAATAGGGTGTATATATATATATATATATGGATGTCCCATGTAATATTTATGAATAACTTATAGTAGCAAAAAATCTGAAAATTTATCTGAAAGTCGAGTTTAATTCGGTACCCTGTATTTTATCTGGCAGCCCTACCTAACTCACACTAGAAGCAAGAGACAGAGCTGGGAGTCCTACCCAGGTTTCTTTGACCACAAAGCCCTGCCACCATGTCTCATTCTGAAAAAAAAAGAGGTTGGACAAAGACAGATGTAGCTGTCCCCACAAAGACCACCTCGACATGCTTTGCCAGAAGTTTCGGTCATAGTCTGTGATACAGCTGTACCTACTCATCGGTGGGGAAAAAAGCCCACTCCATTCTCCTGGCCTGTCAGTCGTATAGCTTTCATAAGCACTAAATTAATTTAAAAATCTAGAGCCTCTCAATGGAATTACAGTCCTCTAATTCAGTTGCCTGTTACTTATTCTGTATTAATAATCCCATTCTATGACCAGCCATTGGATATAGAGGAGTTGATCTCATAAAATTTTAAAGTAAACCTGTTTCATTCCCAGGAGGGCCCCGTGTGACAGAACCTATTACAGAAGATTGACAAGAAAATGTTTGGGTAGCCAGGACATTCTTTGGAGCAGCATAAGATATTTAAATGACTTACTCACGGTGAGGTGATACTTCTAAGAAAAGAATGGTTGGCATAAAGAAACTTTTTTTCTGCAGATAAGATAGCCCTCAACCAATCATGTAGGGAAACTAACCAAATCTAATGGTGTTTAGCTTCATCATCCCTCATTTAGACTTTCATTAGCAAATATTTTTCCTCACCATTACCAGATATCATCATTTCCTAAGGATGAAGCTTATTTTAAATGTGAGGCATTTGGAATCTTAGAAAAGAGCAAAGTTTAGATTGCAGGATCTTTTGAAGAATTTTAGGGTTCCAGAGTGTTTCTGCATCTTTCCTATGGAGACTTGGCTCTAACCAACATGGTTAATAAATCACACAACTCTGCACAGACCCAACTGAGCTAGGATTGATGCACAGAGGACCTTGGGAAGGCATTCTGCACGTCTAGCAGAGGGTGGGGTGGCCTGTAAGGCACCTCCTGTAGAATTAATCACATCTTGCTCTTTTTATGAGCCCAAGAATTTGTTCCACAGATGCTAGTGTACTGTGAAGACATTTAAGTTATTCCTCAAGGTAAATTACAAGTTCAGAACCTCTCGTGAATTATATTTTATTAATTCTCAGAACATTCTGGTGGCATATAAAAGATGTAGTAATTCTTGTCTTCCTAACATACATCTCCTCAACTTCTAAAAGCATGTGCGTGTCGGTGTGCACGAGCGTGCATGCCCAGGCACGCTCGGCCATGTGTGTGCACATTCACACTCAAACACACACACACACACACACACACACACACACCATATATACACAAAACCCAGCCTGGCCAAATAAAGCCCTCATATCTCTCCTCAGGGTGTTGGTTCAGGGATGGAGATGTGACCAGAAATAGACCAATCAGAGCCTTTCCTTGAGATTATCTAATAGATGCCAGCAAAGGAGGCCTCTTGTCTCTTAGACCTCAGAGCTAAAACAATATAAACCTAAGGCTAATGATAATTATAATTTCTTGTTATATGAAGACACCTGTCTGCCACGGGAAAGAATGAAACCATGCAAAGACAAGCTGCACAGAGAGAGAGAGAGAGGGTCCTAACAGAACTGAGTCCCCTGGTCCAGTCCCAGTCTCCAAAGCTGCCCGTTTCTTCCTCAGGCTCTTGCTCCAGACTCCACGAACTGACACAGAATCCTTCCAATAAAGCCGGCTTTCTTTTAATATAAGCTATTTTGACCTGAGTTTCTCTTACTTGCCACTAGTAGGATCCAGATTAATATATAGGGAGAAAATATTATTCTTATTTTATAAATAAGAAAAATTAAAGCACCACAGCTATGTGGCTTGGCCCTAACTGTAATATAACAATAGACTTTGAAATTGCTGCTATCCCTCTGAAAACTAATTGCAACACACCTCTCCCACAGCCGTGACTTTCAGTCTTTTACAACTCACTGTAAAAAATTCATTTTACACTGTGGCCCAGTATATACATATTGTGTGTAAGAAACGAAAATTTCACATAATACTTACCCTTATTAAGTGTGATGCACTCTTTTATTCTCTATTCTATTTCATTTTTTCAAATGCTGTTTGTGACCCACTAAATTGATTTCACCTCCTACTAAGCTGATTTCACAACCCACTAGTGGATCCAAAATTGTAACTGTTTAAAAAAATTGTACTATAGCCCTTTTCACAATATATTGCTAATTAAATAATCCTTCTCCCCACTATAAATTTCCCTTAGGTGAAACTCTAGAATATGTAGATTAACTTGTGTATTCATTTTTACTTGAACATATGTAAATTCCAAGTCATTCCTACTAGGAATGATTAGAAAAAGAGAATATTGGCCGATGGAAGGAGAAGGAAGGAAGGTGGTAGAATCTAAAAGCAGGTTTTTGCCATCAAGCCACCAAAGATAAAGGGAGTGAGCTTATATAATGCCATTCTGGCCTTAAGTCACTCCCTTTGTCTGTCCTTCTCATCATGAGTACCCAAATCAGAGTTCTTGATTTTCCTTCCTCTTCCTTCTCCTCTAGTCTTCTGGTCTCATTATGGCCCCACCATTGACCAGAGTGTTCAAGCCAAAATACCATTCTCCAAACTAAGCTCTGACTTCAAAATATATCCCAAATCCAACCAGGCTTTCCACTGCCTGGTTTCCTTAAACCACATCATTGTACACCTGGACTTCTATGACAGCCTCCTAATCTTCACCCCAAATCCACTCATTCCCCCACAGTCCAGTCTCCACAGAATGGAGACTGCCATCTTGCTACTTTTTTATTTTTATTTTCAAGAAAGAGAGAGAGAGCAAGCAGGGAAGAGGGGCAGAGGGAGAGAGAGAATTCCAAGCAGGCTCCATGCTCAGCGCAGAGCCCAACACAGAGCTCGATCCCATGACCGTGAGATCAGACCTGAGCTGAAGTCAGAAGTCAGGCATGTAACTGGATGAGACTGCGCCCCCCACCACCACCACACCATCTTGCTATTGAACACACCACAGTCATTCCTACCTCAGGACTTTTCTACTTCTTGTTCCTTTCAGCTAAAACATCCTTTCCCCAGATGTTCTCACTTCTCTTAGGTCTCTGCTCAAATTTCATGTCCTCAAAGAAGCCCTCCTAAAGTAGCCCTTGCCTTCTAACACTCTCTATTCTCTTCCTCTGTTTTATTTTCATGAACTGCACCCACCTCTACCTTAAATTATATTATGTGTTTGTTTAAAATCTGCCTCCCTCACTAGAATGGAACTTCCAGGATGACAGGTGTTAACCACTGACTCCCTGAAGAGACCATCAAAATGAGCTGTTGATCAAGCAAAGCCAAGTTTATTGCTCACTGCACCAAAGGAATCCAATGCCTTGACAAGTCTTACTAGCATCTCAGAAGGGAAAGATGAAAAACAGGGTTTTTAAAATTTGGGAGTTTCATTTAAGACAAGTATTTTAATGCAGGTATCCTGATTGGCACTGAGTAAAGTTTGTGATATAAGAGTTTAGGATTGGTGCACTCAGTGGACAAAGGTCTTGAAAAGAGCCTTGAAAAGTAGATAGTATTTGATAAGCTAGTCAAGTATTATTCTGAAAATGCTATAATTACCCTGATAAGACCTAGTTTACTAGACTATTATTCAGGGGAGGGAGGGTAAAAATGGATTTCTACAAGTTCCTGAAACAATAAATTTATAGGAGTTTCCCCTTATACACAAGGGATACATTCCAAGACCCATGTGGATGCCTGAACCTTGGGATAGTACTGAACCCTATATATAAAATGTTTTTCCTATACATAAATACCTATGATGAAGTTTAATTTATAAATTAGCCACAGTAAGACAACAACAATAATAATATAGAACAATTATAACAATATACTGTAATAAAAGTTCTGTGAATGTGGTCTCTCGCTCTCTCTCGCTCTCTCTCTCAAAATATCTTATCATACTGTATCCACCCTTCTCCTTCCTGTGATGATGGAAGATGATAAAATGCCTACATGAGGGGCGCCTGGGTGGCTCAGTCGGTTGAGCATCCGGCTTCAGCTCAGGTCATGATCTCATGGTTCGTGGGTTCGAGCCCCGCATCAGGCTCTGTGCGGACAGCTAGCTCAGAGCCTGGAACCTGTCTTCGGATTCTGTGTCTTCCTCTCTCTCTGACCCTCCCCTGCTCACGCTGTCTCTCTCTCTCTCTCTCAAAAATAAATAAAACATTAAAAAAAATGCCTACATGAGATGAAGTGAGGTGAATGACACAGGATGACACAGGCATCGTGACTTTAGCGTAAGGCTACCATTTACTTTCCAAAAATAAGTTAGAAGGAAGACCATCTGCTTCTGGATAAACCTGAACTGAAACAACAGAAAGTGAAACCATGAATAAGGGAGGACTACAGTATTCATAAATTCATCTTTCTAGACAAATTTTCAGGATAGTAAAATCATCCTAATGCAGTCTTAGTTCCTAACCCTATTAAGCTGTATAGCTGCATATGGTTTCATGTATGGGGATCTCATTTATCTGAGTTAATAACTTAAAGTCCTTAGAACCTTGCCTGGCACATAGTAGGCACTCAACAAATGCTTACTTCTGTTGTTCTGTTTTTAAAAAACAACTTTTTTAAAAGTTTGTTTATTTCTTTTGAGAGAGAGCACACACAAGCAGGGCAGAAAGAGAGGGAAAGAGAAAATTCCAAGCATGTTCCATGCTGTCAGTGTGGAGCCTGATGTGGGGCTCGAACTCACAAACCATGAGATCATGACCTGAGCCAAAATCAAGAGTCAGAGGCTTAACTGACTGAGCCACCCAGGCACCCCACTGCTGTTGTTCTATAGTTGTGCAAAAGTTTCTTTCAGACTCATTATAAATGTTTGTTGAATTAGTTAACTAATTATTACGGTTAGAAGGACAGAAATAGAGCTATATCAAACATGAGAGATAGAAGCCCTTGATGATAGTGTCCTGCTATCTCCTTATAGGCCTTGGCCTGGCATTATTATGGACAGAGATACTGGGAAGAATGTCAGAGAAAATCTCTGCTATAATGAACTGAATGGATTAAATGAAGACTCCCCAGTACTGTCTCCACATCAAGCATCCTTGTGCAGAGGTTAGACCGTGGTGGGACCTCATGATGGGCAGAAGTTAAAAATATAATAAGGCAAACTTGTTGAACTGTCGGATGGAAGAACAGACACAGGATGATTGGGCTCCTTGATCATCTACAACAAAGCAAACAACTTTCCATATGTCTCAGTGAAACTACAGGGAAGAGAGATTCGAAAGTTTTCTATTAAGCAAAGATGGTGAATGGAAATTGACTTTGTACTAATAATAATATAAGATGTGTGAAATGCTACACATAGTGTCGAGTATAATTTTTCATAGTTGAAAATAAGACTCTCATACAAATATAAAATGAACACCTGTCAAAGATTTATTAACTCATTAATGAGGAAGGCAGTGAGAAGGTAAATCCAGTCCAGAGAGCATTTTGAGGAATGGGGTATTTATAGGCATTGAAAAAGAAATGTTAGAATTAGATTGCAAGGTTAGCTACAAAACGGATTAATGATTCACAAGACAATAAAAACCATAACCTTTGGGGTTATCATTGCTACTGTACAGAAATTATTTGCACCTCTGCCAGATGAGATCTACACGCTAACATGTAACTTCACAGAGCTTGAGCCTTAATTAATAGTAAATAACAAAGTCAGGCAAAGGCACTTCCCCAAGAAAACTAATGATCTGTAAGTAGCCTTGTTAGATAATGCTCCTATATGTCAATGAAAGACATGCTTGAATTCCAAACTTTGAAGAATTTTTTTAAGTTTATTTATTTATTTTGAGAGACAGGGAGAGCAGGAGGGGCAGAGAGAGGGAGAAAGGGAGAATCCCAAGCAGGCTCCATGCTATCAGCGCAAAACCAGGTTGGGGGCTTGAACTCATGAACCATGAGATCATGACCTGAGCAGAAACCAAGAATCAGACCCTTAACCTACTGAGCCACCCAGACACCCCTGAAGATTCTTTCATAACAATATTCTTTTTACATTGTGTGCTATCTTTTTTACCTTCATGTATGGAATCATTTCCAAAGATTCCATTAATTTCCATAGTTTTCATGGATTCTATCTGGATCCCCAATTCTTATTAAATTTTTTTAATGTTTTATTTATTTTTGAGAGAGAGAGAGACAGCATGAGCAGGGGAGGGTCAGAGAGAGAGGGAGACACAGAATCCGAAGCAGGCTCCAGGCTCTGAGCTGTCAGCACAGACCCCGATGCGGGGCTCAAACCCACAAACCACGAGATCATGACCTGAGCCGAAGTCAGACGCTCAACCAACTGAGCCACCCAAGCACCCCTGGATCCCCAATTCTATCTTTCCTATAATGTGTTATGATAGAATATAACATAACAGAGTTTTTTTGTTTGTTGATTTTTTGTTTGTTTGAGGGGAACGTCAACCTCATGACTGGAAAGGATCATTGTACTTCACGTTTGTCTCATTCTTCAGACTGCAGACTCCTTACAATTAATACCTGGTCAGTTCAAAAACTTCAGCATGGCCTCGGCTAATCCATTTCTGCTGTGTCATAATGCCTGAAAAACTACTGGGAACACGCTCAGTAATGATGCCTAGATAAATGAATGAATGTAATTAAAACCAAAAAAAAAATGTTATCCTTAATCAGGAAAAAGTTGCAAAGTTATGTAACAGTTTAATACACAGGTCCAGACCATGAAGGAGTTTTACACAACAAAGGTCCGGTCCAGCCAGCTGAGCCTCAGAGCTACAGGGAGACACCTGTTCTTTCAGGACAAGTAGAAATCAGCCTACAAAGAAAGGGCTTTGGGTTAGGGCAAAGATTGTTCCAATCAGCATGTAGCTCAGGAGACACTCTTTTCTTCTACTTAAAAGAACTAAGGTCTGTAAAATCCCAACCAGCACCCTTAAGAATGGGTCTTGAGGGGTGCCTGGGGGGGCTCAGTCAGCTAAGCATCCGACTCTTGGTTTTGGCTCAGGTCATGATCTCATGGTTCATGAGGTGGAGCCCGTCAGCGGGCTCTGCACTGACAGTGAGGAGCCTGCTTGGGATCCTCTTTCCCTCTCTGTCTGCCCCTCCGCCACTCACTTTCTCTGTCTGTCAAAATAAATAAAGTTAAAAAAAAAAAAAAGAATGGATATTGAAAGACTAATGCATTGGAGAACTGATCTTCCTGGTTTCCGGCAGTGTTTGGGGGGAGCAGTTCTGTCATTAAAGAATTTTCCTAGTAACTATAAAGAAGACAAATTATAATAGACTTATGTGTTTGTTATATTTTTTTCCTAGGTTTTATTTAAGAATTTGAAGTGGCTTCACTAAAAGATACAGAAAAAAAAGTATTTTCTGGGTGGAAAAAGTGTCATAAAGAAAAGAAGGTAGGTACCTTACCAGAAACCTAGTCCTGAGCATCCTGGTAGCCAAAGCAAGAAAGCAAAGTTTACAACTTGCATAAATCCTAGTTTCCAATAAGCAAAAATACCAGAAGAGAGAAATTTTTCACTAGCATTTAGTTACACAAAGAATTTATTTTACAAACTCTTGTATAAGGACACTAGCTGGTGTGGTCAAAGCCTTCAACACAAGTTTTACAAAAGTTCTATTTGTGCTCTTTATGTTTCTAGGTTTCTAGCATTACTGCTTACTAATAAGCTACATCCATGTTATGGTATCATATATAGGCAATACATCAGATATGTAACATTTGGTTGACCTAATGAGATATAGAGGTGTAACTTAGAGAATTTGCATAAATAAAGCTAGAAAATATTTTGATTTTCAGATATCAATTATTTGAACTGCATTTTGACCAAAGCCATGTAGCAGCCAATTCAAGACTTAGATATAAGTGTTAAAAGGGCAGAGACACATCTCACTACTCTCTGTTTTCTGTGCCCCACATGATGCCTGGCACTGATAGGAACTCAATAAATACCTGGCAAACAGCACTAGTAATGGAGAGCAGCCAGAGCACCACAAAGTAGCAAAGCTGGCCTTGAAGAAAGGACTCCCATCAGATCTGGGCAGGAGAAGGGTCTCCTCTCTACCTGTGTCTGTGTATCTAATACATCTCTTCGGGTTCAGGACTCACCACAGTTATGCAATGACACCTTTATCGCTACTTATAGTAATATATGTAAGTTACTGTTCAAAACCTGCATATAGGTTATTCATTAATAGGGGTGTAGTTCTTGCCAACAAATCCTTTGCTGTTCTAGAAGTGTGATAAACAGATTTTTTTTCTTTAAGTGTATGTGGGACTCCAATGGATGCTCCTATAGTAGGTCTAGCACCCTATTCTGTGGCATGGGGAATGGGGGCCTACCACACTGGGGTTCTCGCACAGGCAACCATGATAACACCAAGATCAAGGTGATTCCAGTGATCCATTTCAAAAAATTATATGCCAGACAATCAAAGTCATTGTCCCAGGGGCCTCCTAGGCTTTCCCTAGTCCAATCCATCCTATCTATACATGTGCACAAGTCTGATTTTCTGAAAATATTGCTTCGCTGCTCCTTTGCTCAAAAACATTCCGTATTGGGGGTGAAATGCAAACAGTACAAGTGAGTTGGGGACTGGCAGGCCATAAGGACATCCCTCAAGGACCATTCCACTGTTGTGTCAGTGCCCTGATTAAACATCCAGTAAGCCTCCATACCACGAATCAGTCAGAACCCAGGACGGCCCTTTGGGATAGTAAACAGTGGTTTTGAGAAACATACTCTGTTGTGTTCTCTGTCCTGCTCTCCCTTTTTCTCAAACATTCTGAAGGGGCAGAAAAGGCAGGGTTTTCCTGGGAGTGTGTCAGCTTGATTAACGCATCAGTGAGGAAAATGCAGTCCATTTGTAGAGCAGTTATAGTTTCATATACACAGCTCTTGATTCTCATAGTAACCCACCTCTCAGAACCCATGACAGCATCTAAAGTGGTGTTTCTCAAACTATCCCTAACAATGAAACACTTTATTTTCCTGTTTCCAATCCATTCTAGACCAATCCTTTTATAAAATAATGAATTGTTTCTTTGTTTCATTTTTATAATAAAGATGCACAGAATGGAAGCCCACTTTTTTTATTATTATATTCAACAGACCAAAAAAGTATGCTAAAATTCTTTTAAAAGCCTCTGAATATTTTCTGTCAAAATCTGGACTTGTCACATATCTGTAACATTCAAGAACTGGCACCAGTCAGATAACAACACTAAATACCAAGGGTCTAAGAAATGTGCTGGAAAGCCCCTTAGGACACCAGACAAACTCTCTTTTTCATTCTGGGCACCATGCTTGAGAAAAAGTCATACGTACAAGAAACAAAAAATCCTAATGATTATTTAGGGGGGATAAGAACATGTCAATAAATCATAAAGATTTTATGACATGAACCCAGCTTGCATATCAAGTCAGTTTCCCTGACCTATATTTATCAATGCATTATCAAGGAAAGGCCAGTCCTTGGGATACAGGTGATTTGGTCTCCAGGGACATATTAACAGTTAATTCAGATTACCATACTAGCACTAGTACACTAGCACACTAGAGGGAGTGTGAATTTATCTAACAGCGGCACACACTTAGATCCAAGGCGATACCCAAAACAAAAGCATCCATCCAAACAGAATTCATCCTCCATTTCCCCTCCTGCTTAGAATCTGAGACACTCTGGCCATTTCAAAGTTCATACCATGCGCAGGAAACATTTCATGTTCCCATCCATACCAAAGATTATCCACACGGTTCCGTATATTTTATCTTACTTCAGCAGGTAGAAGAGCCTGGACATGCTCCCTAACCCATCAGTTTTTTCTAACACACGTTGGAACAATTCTCCTCTGTTTATCAAACTGTTTTCCCTTCTTCTTGGATGGGTTTCGTTCCTCCTTGCAGTTATGTGTGGCCACGGGACTAAGTTCTGGATGACGGTGGATGGAAGAGATGCGGGTCGCACCTCCTGGCCTGCCCCCCAGAAACCTCCCATGCCTGGTCCTTCATACTCTCTTACTCCTCCAGCAACCTTGGAAGCTACGTGCTGAAGCTACAGGAGCCACAGACTGGAGAAGCCGGAGTCCCTGAACCAGAGCTTAGAGGAGACTCTCTCCAATCAGGGATACTCATTCGAGACACTAAGTGAGAGTGAAATCCAACATGGGGGTATGCCATTGAGATTTGAGAGTTTGTATATTAGAGCAGCTGATGTTACCTTCATTAATATTAATCAAAGATGTTAACTATTTTTCTCCATCATTGTGCAAGGTTGGTTGGTGAATAAGATTATCTTAATATATCAACTCTTGTCATGATCTTTTCTATAGTCCTGCTCTGTATCTATTCACTCATTCAAAATTATTTATTGAGCACCTACTATATATCTTCATTGGGCACAAGTATCATATCTAAGGGTCCCTTAAAACGAGACCCAAGAGGAATAATTCTTATTTCAAATTTGGTTTTAAAGTGACGAGTTTTCGAGCTGTAATTATAAAGCAGAATATACCTGTAGAGTCTTAATGTCCACTTTCTTCTCCCCTTTCTACCCATCCCCTGGCTTCACCCCTGTATTCCTGTGTGCCAAAGAAGAGGCGGAACTCAGGCTGTATGATTTTGAAGAAAGAAAACAAAAAATTCTGCCGGACATTTCCTTGCTCACCCTAGGACTTCAACCTGGAAGAAGATCGCTTCCATTTTGCTGGTGACAGCAGAGAGACACAGAGAGGGAGAATGGCTTGCTCTTGTGAAAAGAGAGATTTAGTTTCTTTTTGTAGATGATCCCCTCTTCTGGGTGCTCAAGTGACTCTCACTGAACACGAGGATTATTTGTTAAGGCTGGTTTGCTTCTCATTAGCATGTCACAGCAAGGAGACGGAGCTTAGGAGAGAAGGGCTCAGAGTTTTACAACATATGTGAGTAAGACATTACAACTTATAGACTCGTATGGAATTTACCTGTGCACCTTACTCCAGGTTCGATTCCCAGAGAGGCGCGCTTCACCCTCTTGATGTCTCATCATGCATCTGCCTCTCAGCCCCATGCTCTGCAGTCTTTGCAGAAAGTTTAATCTTTCCATATGAACCTTCCTACATAGTTGAGCGGCTCCCTGACGCACCATCAGAATTTGTTTACTTGCAATGGAAAGTTGGGATTTGCAAATCTATTTTGATTTCATTTTTTTATAAGTAAAGAATTAAGCTTAGATGAATATGACCCAGTATATTTTATTCTTTCCTGCTCCTCACATCCAACCTGTGGTCCTATTTCTCCAAGGAAAGATTTGTTTATCGTCCCCACCGTCCCACCCAGACTACTCCCTTCTTCACTGTCTGTAAAAACACTGCTGGGAAATTAAAACAAGAAACACTCTCTTCCAAAGACACTGGAGCATATCTGAGCTTAGGCGAATGATGTTGTTTTCAATGATATCGGAAACTCAGAACTGAGTACAGTGTTGGGCAGGCACCGTGGAAATGGTTAATTATGATGATGGCAGTGATGAAGGCATCCGCTGACCTATCAGAACAAAAGAAAGGAAAGAAAGACTTCAGTTTGCAGACCGCAGACCCAGCTCGGGGACCAATACTCGCTCTGAACGTGGATTTCAGGAAACTTCAAATCACCCTCCATCTGCAGGATTGAAGCCCCCACAGCCAGAACCATCTATTTTTCACATTTGATTTGGGCAGGGACCTGGGGCTGAAAGCAGATATGGTTCCCCCTTCTCCTCACCACCCTCCCTTGCGCCTCTGTAACTCTGTTATTTCTCCTATTAATATCTCATCAACGTCGGGCAGGTGCTTCCTGTACAGAGGTTCCTCATTAACAAGTTGTCAATGGGACAGAGAGATCCCCACTGCTGACGGAAATTGGCAGGAGACCGGCAGGAGCAGGCCAGAGAACATCCTGCTCCACGATTACACTTTCTATCGGGTCTCTGCTTTCCTCTCAAACTAAAATTTGGATTCACCTATCTGACTTCCCAAAAACTTTCCTGGAACTTCCTCCTTAAGCAAACATTTGTTCTCAAATTAAATCTATTTTTATGCTCAATGTAATATCTGAATCAGCAGTTTTTAAATACTCAATATATCTTTAAATGCCAACAGACAACAAGTATAGCAGGTGTTTAATTGTGGTTTAAAGATCCACATTGTTCACATTTTACAATCACAATTAAAATTAAGCAATAACACCAAAGGAGTTCCGGTATACGGCAATAATACTTACCCGTATAGTGAAATTGATAAGGATCCAGATATAATGATGCCCATTGTAGTAATCCTGTGGTGACTGATTGCTATTCTGCTGTTAGCAAACAACCAAGAAATACTTTATTTTTTCAGAATTATCAATTTGTTTCTAGGGTATGTGAACAATGGAAACCTTAAGGGAGAATGCAATAGTTAGCGAGGTATTAAAACAGTTATATAACTAATAAAAACACTAAATCAACTTAGATATGCAGCAGTGTGTCATTTCCATTTTAATAAAAAAGTACATTATTCTCTTCCCGAAATTACAAAATTTTATTTTTTTTTTACTCCGTGCCAACATATTTGGAAAGTAAAAAAGTCATAAATCTACGGTTTCTGGAATTGTCATTTATGTGATTCTCTAGTCCTTAAAAAAGATAGAATAAAAGCAGGCATTTTCATAAAACGATCGATTTGAAAAATTATTTGCATTTGCTGCTTGCCATTTTTTTTTCTTTGGGAGGTTGGAAGGGGGAGCGCAGGGACTTATAAATAAAACACATTTGATTTTCATAGCATCCCTGTATGCGAAGCGTTAAGATCTCTAGATGTGCCTGCTCAAAAGGCAGTGCGCGGAGATGCTTTATTGAGAGAAGGCTTCACATTCTTTGCCGTGTAGCCCACACAGTAACACAGACCCAGGCAATGGGTCAGACTCCTGTTCAATGAAATCCAGTTACTAGCCAGATGGGAGACAATTGGGTAACTCATGCGTTTTTCTTCTCTGAAAACATAGGGGCAGGCTTATCAACAGGGGCCACAGGATGGTTTTCAAACACCCTTGAAAATTCCCAGGAGTTTATTGCCTGGGTTGCTGGTGAACACCCTCCCGTGGGGAAGAGCCAAACGTAGCTCCTGAAAGACCAAGATGGAGAATTTTAGAACCGCCAGATCATTTGAAAAGACCCAAAGAAAAAAGGTCAGAACTACAAAGGACATTTGAGTTCATCCAGGGCACCCAGTCCCATTTTTTCACCAAAGTACTCTGGCGCAGTAGTCTTTGTCCTGCCCGCACAGAGTGACCCACAACGAGCTTTTAAATAAATACATTTAGGTGCTTCACCCCTGGCCAGTTAAAAACAAATCCCTGGGGACAGGGTCTGGGTGATTCTGACACATGAATGCATATCACCAAGGAATCTGGGGGTGGATTCCTTTACCTTAAAATGTGTGCACATTTTGCAATTTGATTCAAGAAAGCATTTTTTGTTTTGGTAATTAATTATATAGGCTTCGTTTTCCCTGAATGTTCAGGTAAAATCAATGACCCCGGAAGATGTGCCATACTCCCCCTGTGACTTGCCCTACCCCTGAAAGTGTGAAGAATGCCAGAAAAGTAGGGCTCTAACTCGTGCATAAATGAAGAAACTGAGGCTCATAGAAGTAAAGTCCTTTGGGATTTCTGACGATACTCTACCATCTGCTCCTTTGTACCATATGTAAAGGGCAACTTAGTGATGAAATACTCTGGATTCCATTCAAAAGAACATAAGGAAATATGAAATGGCTGGAAAGTCTGATAAGAGAACACGCTAACAATGGCAGTTACGATTTACTGAGCCCCTGCTAAATATCATAAATTTGCATATTTGTGCATTCATTCAACAAATTCTATTGAATATTATTATAGGAATAGCACTGATCTAGCCCCTCTGGGGATACAACAGACAGCAACATGAGACATGATCCCTGATTTCTTGGAACTTCAGCCTACTGAAGTAATACATATAATAAGATAATAAGAAATAAATAACAAAAAATAACTAGGACCTGTGATAAATGCTCTGAAAGGAATTTGGTTTCATAAGAACAACAAAGAAAGATGATCTACAGAGAAGACTCAGGAAAGAAAGGGACACCTGAGCTGAGAGCATGATGGATGAATAGGAGTTCACCAGATGGTGAGGGATGAGAGAGTGAGGAAAGAGCATTCCTCACAGAGAAAACAGCATGTGCAAGGGTCCTGTGGTGAGAGAAGGCAGAGCACTTTGGAAGACTTGGGAAGGGGTTAGTGTGGCTGGAACAGAAGCAGATCGGAGGGGTGGGCAAAGGCCAGGCATTTATTAGATCTAACCTTTATAACCATCTTACATGGTGGGTGTTTTAGATTCCATTTTACACATGCCAAAACCATGGCTCAGAGTTTACATAACATAATCCAAGATCACATCACTAGTAAGTGGTTGAGTGGAAATCAAGCAAATATGCTTCCTTGGATTATCCCACTGATGCCCTGCCTCTGCTCATAAGTACTCAGAGTGGAGAAAGGACTTGCAGAAAGCTGTCTATTAGGCCTCCATGTGGGTTATACATCCCCGCTGCATCACACCAGCAAGCACCATGTTTGCGAGCTTGGACTGCAGAGTGGGCCGGTGTTGAATGGAGTGCAAGAGAAACTCACTCAGAAGCCTCTGACTGAACCAGAGTCAAAGAGCAATGAAACAGGGAGAGAACGGCCATAGAAGAGCTAAGACAGCCAGTGCAACCCTAAAATCTACTTGGAATTTTCACAGTGTTACAAAGAACTTTTCTTTTGTATCATGATGCTGTTTTTAGCTGCACTTAACAAAAAACTCAACTTTAAATGGTTTAAGCAACGAAGACATTTTACTATTTCACATAACCCAAGTGCCAAAGGAAGATGGCTCCAGTGTTGGTCCATTCAGAAATTCAGTGAAATCATCGAGGACCAACTTTTTTCTGCCCTACCGTCCTTAGCTTATTTCTTTTCCTCAATGGGCTTCCATAAGAAAGTTGGTCACAAGAAAGCTGCCACCACTTGGGTTCCGTCTGCAGGCTGGACAACAACCAGCCAGGAAAGGCCATTTCTTCCTGATGTTTCCTTTTTCAGAGTGAGGAAACGTTTTCCCAAATGTCTCTGCACCAAAAGTCTGCTCCTCAGATCTTAGTAGACAAAACTGGGTCACCCGCCCACCACACACCATTAACTGTCTGGGGCAGTGAGAAGACCACACATGGCTTAGAATAATCAGAATTACTCCCCAAGGTGGGGATAGTGTCACCCGAAAGGCAATTATATGAACAAAATTGGAGTTCTGTTAGCAAAAAGGTAGGGGGGCTTATTTGAGGTAATCAATAGTGTTGTTTCCAGGCTACCTGACTTGTTCAGAAAAAGTCCCACCTTTGGGGAAGCAGGAATTCAGTGACATCCGGTTCATTGATGGTGCTCCCAGTCAGTTCAATGTGGTAAAAATGAAGCAATAAACAATGGGTAGGAAGAAGACAGTCTAACTTTGCATCCTAGATCTCTTCAGGCAAGAGGAAGAGAACAAGACCAAATGCGGGGTCCTGGGGCCACCTGGGACAACGGTGAAGAAGTCACCAAACCTGCAGTTGTATCTGGTGCCCCAGTTAACCCACCACACATGAGGGTCAGCCTCACATTTGGGCCGGCCAGCCCTAAACCCAAGGATGGGGTTTAGATTATCCCAAGAGTCCATTATCAATCAGTGGGATAAAAATCACAGTGCAATCATTTGGCAAGTCTTTCTCTCTGCTTCCATCTCAGCAGACCAGGGAAACCTATAAACATTAATTAGGTAAGATCTGTGACCTTCCTGAGATGATAGCAGGTCTGGAATCACAACTGCCCATTTCAATTAGCCCAGGGGACAAGGAGGCAGGCCACCTAGCACCTTTCCTGAGATTCAGTGGCAAGTGACATTGAGGCTCAACAAACTAGTATGCAACTCACAAACCACTTTCAGACATTAAAAAAAAAAAAAGTCACATGCATCTGAGTTACAAACAGGACTCCCAGCAAACTTGTATTCAGGGCTCTTATCACAGTAAATACTCAATAACCACAAGGCCATATGAGAGAGGAGGAGTCATGACATAGATAGCATAACAAGGAGCAGGATCAGATAGCCACAGGACAAGTGGGAAGAAATAAATTCTCAGAAAATGAGGATCCTAGGATCAGCAGATGACAGAGGAGAAAGAGGCCTCAAGATGACATAGAACTACTTCCTCATCCTATGTTCAAGGCATAGTGAAGTCTTCTCATTCCCCAGAAATTTAAAGAGGTTGACATCCCTAGAAAACTTCTATAGGTTCATTCTGTGGTTGCAGTATTGTAAACAAGCCTTTGAATCCCACGATGTGACATTTCTCACCATGATCACTCTTTAAGTCTCCATTCATGCACCCAAAACACATTTCCTGGATATGCACTATGGGCCGGTAGCTGTAGAGAAGATTTTAAGGCCCTATGCTTGGTATTTTAAATACTTAATAGTGACCCTAAAGACTAACTACTACTAACCTCATTTAAATGTGAGACCATCAGAAAGTTTGGTCATATCGCAAAACCACAGCTTATGAGTTCCATAGATCATATCTGAACACCTGTCTATCTATGCACTGCCAAAAAATGCTGCCAACAAACCACCCCAAGTATCAGTAGCTTAAATTTACATTCATTTGTTCTCAGGGAATGACCTGGAGGTCAGCTGAGGGCCATTTGATACAGGTTGGGCTTGATTCAGAGTGACTCTGCTCCCAGTACCTGTTATGTTTTGGGGAACATCAGGCTATCTTGGGCTTAGGCAAACCACAGGGAGTTTCAGTTCCCATGTTGCTTTGCCCTGGTTTAATCTAAATCATCAAAAACCTCTTCCACTCCCCAAGTCTCCCCTCTTGTGATAGACTTGCTGGACGCCAGAGCTTGGCATTTTCATGCCTGTCCCACACCTTGTCTCAGCCAGGAGACATGTTCTCATGAACGTGGCACACACCCAGGAGGGCAACTCCAGCTGTGCAAGCACCTTTTAAACGTGGTTGCATCATCAATGCTAAATTCCACTGCCCAAAGAAAGCTACATGGACAAACCCAGGTAAGTCAGAGGAATATACTCTAGCTTTAAGTGAACTGCTAAAACATATGGCAAAGATGAAGAATTGGGGCCATTCGGGAATCTACCAGAGCCTGAGTCTGACTTCAAAGCCTGCACGCTTTCCTCCAATCCTGCCAGACTCCCAACATAAGTGAATAAATACAATGCCCTGTAAGTCTCCAATATAAATACATCTAAGATGCTGGGAAAGTGTGGTAGAGGGGGCGTATCACTCAACCCAGGGAGGAAGAGACGAGGTACAACAATGACCACTGAGAGCATGTAATTATATGCCAATGTCTCCTGGCTGAGACAAGGTGTGGGACAGGCATGAAAATGCCAAGCTCTGGCGTCCAGCAAGTCTATCACAAGGGGGGAGACTTGGGGAGTGGAAGAGATTTTTGATGATTCGGATTAAACCAGGGCAAAGCAACAATGGGAACTGAAACTCCCTGTGGTTTGCCTAAACCCAGGCATCAGTTCGCTGGAGAGATGGACGTTATGATCAGTTAAACAATTTCATCAAACTTCACACTGCAACCCTTGGGCAAAACCAAAAATAATCATTCACTGGTAGAAGTTTAACAGCTAGAGGTGGGCCCAAAACTCTGACAGAAGAGTGGCATCCAGTGGCCAAGGGTTAATTTGCAATGAGCCACAGCTGCAGGCAGGCAGTTGCTGGCTAACCACACCCCAGTGGAGGTGCAGCTGACCACAAGAAGTGGCAGACACCAGCCTGGGGCCTGCAAAGGAGAAGGCTCAGCCAATGACAAAGACAGATAGGGTCACCCTCCTCTCAGAACACCAGAGGAACCTTCAGAGTTTCCTTCACTCCCTCTATTCCATTTTTTTTAGGGAGATGCATCTAAAACTTGTGACATAATTAGAGAACAACAAGACCACTAAGGATTGAATTATGTGACACCGATGCCAATTGCTGTGATGCCTCAGAGCAGTGTTTCCCAGGGTGGACTGGCAGCCTCAGCATCCCCTGGGAACTTACTAGAAATGCACACTCATAGCTCCCACCCCAGGTCTACTCAATCAGAAGTTCTGAGGGTGGAGCCCGACCATCCGTGTTTACACAAGCCCTCCAGGTGATTCTTAGAACCACCGTGTCAGAGCAGTGAGGGGAAGGGTCCCCAGAGGAAGTGCAGCTTCCGGTGAACCTTGAAGAAACCGGATCATGGGAGAGATTTTGTGTAAATCAACCCTCTCCTGAGGCAGAGAGCAGCCATGAGAGTGACCCACTTCAGGACCACTTAGGTGACTGCCCCAACAAAAGACAGGGTGTTCTGAGTGGTGGACAGAAACAAGATTAACTAGACCAAGTGCAGTGTGATTTTAGAAAATCTTGAAAACCGGGCACAAAAATGTTTGGACTTCTTGCAATGCAAGATTAAAGTTAGAGTAAAAATTCCTGGAGTGTGGAAAGGGCAGGAGGATAGGAGAAACAGGGAGAACAACCACTCACTCAAGCATGTCCTCCAAAAGTGATACCATCTTTTGAAAAAAACTTAAAGGACACAGTGTGAAAGCAAGAGCCAGCTGTCCAATAAGCAACTGAAACATCAGTGGTTAGACAAGGAGACCAAAAAGAATGTCACCTTTGTTTAGTGCCTTTCCCTTGGCTTCACCCCATCTCCTGTCCCACAACACCTCCTCCCCACCATGGTGACAACTGTGAGCAAAAGGATTTAAAGAAAAGTAAGTGAGGCAGCAATCTGAAGACCAGATTGAAAATGTGAGAGGCATTCTCGTTCTAGAGGCAGCTTCTAAACTTCCTTTTGAGAAACTACCGATAATTTTATGGGAATTAAAAACTGAATTTTCTATTTTAATTAATTTAATTATAAATATAAGTAGTCACATGTGGCTAATGGCTACCATATTGGAAGTATAGTTCTAGATTACTGAAGAATTTTGAAAGCTTCCCAATTCCTTTTTTAAGATTAGCCTTTCCTTGACCCCAAAACCCAACAATGTGAGCACAAAAATTAGCAAACCAATCTGACTTATATATGTAAAAGAACTTTAGTAAAATATAATTTATATAATCCATATCATTATTTTAAATACACACACACCTCAACCAACTTAAAATTGTTTCAATATTTGTAGAAAAGTTTATTAATGTGACTCATTGTGTTAATAGGTTAAAGAGAAAAGATGATCTTGATAAATACCAATAAGATGTCTGATAAAACTCAACATTAAGTCCTGATTTTTTTAAATGAAAAATCTCTTAATAAATCAGAAAGAGAAGACCATTTATTTAATACTACAAGTAACTATCAAAAATAAACCATAAACAACTTATTCCTATTGATGAAACACTGGAAGCAATCCATCAAAGAAAAAGAAAAATACGTTCCCAATGATTGCCATTGTTTTGGCAGTGTTTGCCAATTTTATACAAGAGAAAAATGACATGATATAAACACATGGAAGGAAGAACTCAAATGATCATTGTTTACAGATTATTTTATTGCTACTCTGAAAACCAAAGGAAATGAACAATTAGAACAAATATGAAATATCAGCAGGTTGTCAAACAGGACACATTTAATAATATTCCTGCTCCCTACCCCCAGTCTTTAGAACCCTGAGAACAGAGATCTGTCTACTCTCATTCATCACTTTATTTTTAGCATCTACTAGAGTCTCTAGAATATGGAAAATATAATAAATATTTGTTGAATTGATTGATTGGCTAAAAAGTCTGGAAATTCTGAATGTTGGATGTTATTGTTTACCCACAGAACTAGTTTTTGAGCTGTATTTGGTAGAATCCTAGTAATCTGGACTGTGATGACAGAAATTACAGGTTAAGGCCAGTAGAAAAGGCATGAAGGGAGCTGTGGATGAAGCAAGCCTCTCTGCTCTTGCCTAATTTTTATGTTATTGTACTACGCAAAACTCTATTTGCAAACACTGAGGTTAGTCTATTTTCTAAAAATTAATTTTAATTACCACAGTATAGCTAGGACTCTGAATATGATTACAAACAAACAGTATCTTATATAATAAAATGTAAAGTTAATTACCTCACAATTTACACCTCTACTCCTGGACCCATTAAATTTCTTAGGTTGTTAATGTAGATTTTAACTCTGATTTCTCGAAATAGTTTGGTCCGTTTTTCCGTTCATTGCTGTAGAACAAAACATACCACCCAAGCATTAAACCCATAAAAAAGGACTATTTTGCAAGTGACTGACCCTCTCACCCTTCACCATGAGATCTGACTCTGGAAATGTACAAAGCTATTGAGACAGACCTTCTTATACCTAGGAACCACATCTTGGGTCACAAATCAAACTTCAACTAACTTAAAAGAATTTTTTTAAGTTTATTTATTTATTTTGAGAAAGTAGAGGAGGGGCAGAGAGAAAGACGGAGATAAAGACAACGAGAGAGAGAATCCCAAGTAGGCTCTGACTCAGGTCCCGAACTCACAAACTGCAAAGTCGTGACCTAAGCCGAAGTCGGACACTTAACTGAGTCACCCAGACACTCCTAACTTAAAAAATTTTAATTTATTTTTCTGTGTCTTCTTCAGTTTCCAAATACTTAGAAAATAAACAGCATACTTCTAATCCAAGGGTAAAAGAAAAAAATTTTTTCCAGTTAGAAAATATTTTAAATGTAACAAAATTTTCAGAGAGAAATTCATAGTATTAAATTCTTGTGTCAGAAAAAGAACATTCTTAGGGGCGCCTAGGTGGCTCAGTCATTAACCATCTGACTTTGGCTCAGGTCATGATCTCATAGTTCCTGAGTTCCGGTCCCATACTGGTGAGCTCAAGCCCTTCTTCAGGTGAGCACGGGCCCTGGGTGAGCCCTACTTCTCTCTCTCTCTGTCTCTCTCTTTCTCCCTTTCTCTCTCTCTCCCTTTCTCTCTCTCTGCCCCTCATGGGATTCTCACACCCTCTCTCTCTCAAAAAAAGGAAAAAAAAAGAAGATGCTCAAGTCTCCACTTCAAGAAACTAGAAAAGGAAGAGCACAATAAGCCTCATTTAAGTAAAAAAAATGAAATAACAAAGATAAGAGCAGAAATCAACAAAATTGAAAGCAGAAAAACAATAGAGAAAATGGTTGAAACAAACTAAGATGAAATTAACCTACTCTTTGAAAACCATAAACTACCAAAATTCATCCAAAACAAAATAGATAATCAAAAGAGTCTTAAAAGAATTAAAGAAATTAAATTTGCAGTTTACAATCTTCTGGAAAAGAAATCTCCAGGCCTACATGGTGTCACTGGCAAGTTCCACAAAGAACTTAAAGAAGAAATGACACCAATGCTACCCATTCTTTTCCAGAAAATAGAAAGGGAAAGAACATACCCCAACTAATTTTATAAGCCCAGTATTATCTTATACCAAAACCAGGTGAAGATCTTTCAAAAAACAAAATAACACCCCAGTATCTCTCATGAAAATAGGCATAAAATTCCTTAACAAAATGTTAGCAAATCCAACAATTTACAAAAATAATAATACAACACAACCAAGGGGATTTATCCTGGGAAAGCAAGGCTGACCTAATATTCACAAATCAGTATAATTCACTATATTCACAGCCTAAAAAAACAAAACAACAACAACAACAAAACATGTGGTCATATCAATAGACTCAAAAAAAATATTTCACAACATATAATATACGTTCATTACATCTTAAAATCTCCCAGTAAGCTAAGAATATAGAGAAGTTCCTCAAAATCATAAAGGACATCTACAAAAAAAATCTGCAGCTAACATCAAACAATAATGCAAGACTGCATATTTTCCACCTATAATCAGAAACAAGGCAAGGATGTCAATTCTTACCACTCCCACTCAATATTGTCCTGGAAGTCATAGCCAATGGAATAAGGCAAGAAAAAGAAAGAAAAGACATACAAATTGGAAAAGGGGAGATAAAACTGTCCCATTCCCTGACAACATGATTGTGTATGTAGAAAAGTCCAAGGAAACTGTTAAGAAAGAGAGGGCAAGAGAGGGAGGGAAGGAAGGAGGGAGGGAGGGAGGAAGAAGGAAAGATCAGCTCCTAGAATTAACAAACAGCAGGATTGCACTATACAAGGTTAACATATAAAAATCTATTGCATTTCTTTCTCCCTAAGTCCTAGCTTCCTCATCTGTAAATTGGGAAAATAATAGAATTTGCCTATAAGTTTGTTGTGAAAATTAAACAATTAATATATGCAAACCATATAGCCTTGTACAGTGAAAGCACTTGATAAAAGTTAGCTGTTGCTTATTATTATTAGGCATAGGAAGGAGTTGCAGATGCATGTGAAGTTGATGTGAAAAAGACCTATGGATTTTACAGGCTAAAATCTCAATAAGGTCAGTGGATCTAGCTGCTAAAAACCACCAAAGCAATCTTGAGACTTCATTCTGAGTTCTGCAAAATAAGAATATATTAAGTATATATCAGGCCCCAAATTTGAGTTCTGTGTTCAAGTTTTGGGTGCCACATCTTAACAGGTACATTTAAAAAAATCTGTAGCCTCTTAAAGGAGTATGAGCAGAAAGATGAAGATTTGGAAAACTATGCCATGATTGTAGCTAGGGCAAGGATGGGGGGGGGGGGGCTCTTACAATGGAAATACAATGGCTTAACAACTGCAAGACAACTGATCACAAATACGTTAATGTGGAATGGTAGTAAACATTCTCTAGAGAATAAACCTATGACCAGAAAATAGACAGTATATACTTATTTAAATTTAATATTAGATATGACAATTAAAGCTCCTTTTGACTATAACAGTTACCTTGTGAAGTACATGGGGATTATAATTTGATCCCCATAATATAGATGAAGGAAATTAAGACTAAAATTAAAGTATTTGAGCCACACCTCGGTGACTCAGTTGGTTAAGCATCCAACTTGTGATTTCAGCTCATGTGATGTCATGGTCATGAGATCAAGCCCCGGGTCAGGGTCCGTGCTGGGCATGGAATCTGCTTGAGAATCTCTCTCTCTCTCCCTCTGCCCCTCCCCTTCTCATGTTCTCTCTCTCTCTCTCTCTCTCTCTCGCTTTCAAAAAAAAAATTAAAGTATTTGACCAAAATCTCAAAGCTAGCCAATACAGAGTTATGATTTAAATCTTGGCCTTTTGACTCTACACAGTAATTGTCATGGTCCTTCAGTAAGTTCAGGGAGAGGCTAGGACTAGAGTCCACAGTCTGTGGATGTGCTGTTTGGTCCAGCGGCCTGGGCCTCATGGGTGAGCCTGAAGTCAAAAGGCAACTGTTTTGAAGCAACTTTTTAACTATGCTGGAGTTAGTCCACAGTATAAATCCTGAGCTTAAATGCATAAAGGTGCAGAATCTAGCATCCAGCTAGCTAGAGCTATCCACCAAATGAATGTGGGGTAGGGTGATGGGGTGTGAGCAGATGCTATTGATGTTTTTTGCAAAGTGTTTGAAAACCCACTGTGAATATTGATGCCAAGAGCTTGTTGCTGGCTCTTAGAAACAAACAGAAGATGTAACAGCCATTTTTCCCCCCTCAATACGGGAGACTGTTAGCCAAATGCAGAAATTCAGTTTGATTAAGAAACACAAGTCCATCATACATTTGCTCCTATTGTTAAAATGTGGTTGTTGATTTGGGAGTGGACTCTCCTGAAAGGTTATACTAACCACAGCATACAGAGCCCCAGGCAGCCAGGCCAGATGAGTGACAATGCCCTGTCCTGACAGCCGGATCAGCCAATGAATGGATTTTTAAATGATTATTCAATCCCTTCCAACAGAACCTCATTAGCTGTGACCATTGTCACCCTCTATCCTGCCAGTGAGTTGGGTTTTCAGTTCACTGGAAGCTTAGAATTTTCTTACTCATGCAGGCAGATTAAAGCTCTCAACTAACTCAGGTGTAACTTATTTAATTCACCACCCAACTAATTACTGCAGATGCAGATAAGCCAGGCTAAGAGGAAAGAATCCACTTTCCAACACAAAACAAAGAGCAAGTAAGCACGTTTCTAAATACCCAGCAAAGGATGTGTCAGATGGCAGACATTTTTAAAAAACAACCAAATGCTCCAAATAACTTCAAAAATCAATGAATTCTAAGAGGACAAAAATTATAGCATGGTCTCTTGTACATTTGGTGTCTACCTGGCTCGGCTTTGAATGCCATTTAACAACATAAGTAGATCGACTGTTTCAATCAAGTAAAATTCAAATTCAACCCTGTTCTCACAGAATTCCATTCTAAACCAGGTGTTTTTTCTCCCCCAAATTGGGCTGGATTAACAGTGAATAAAGTATGGCAACTAGAATCAAGGACATTTTTTAAATGTGAACTTTCTGTCCTTCACAGAAGTTAACTTTGAAATATGAACTTATTTGAATGTCCTTTGCTCTAAAGAACATTAATTGGATGTATCTTATTGTGGTAAAAAAAAAAAATTGTTCCAAAGGGAGATAATTTTAAAAATCAGACTTTTGTTTTGACTGGTTATTTTCTCAAGAGGCATATTCAGGAAATAAGTTATTTGAGCATATTTTCTGAAAAAAATATAGACCCAATCTCAAATACTCTGTTAAAATAATTCATTATTTTCATTTTCAAAGGTTATGGACTGACTGAAAGTTTCAATCTTGGCAGAGAATGGTATTTTAACTTAGGGAATGAAATCTTATACAGTTTTTTTCTGTTTCATAAAGGACCACTACATGGGAACATTATATTCATCATATTCCTACAAATTCTCCACTGTGAAATGTTTGGGGAAATATTTCACAGCCCCATTGTACAAGACTATAACCTATTCTGAGAAGTATGGCCAAGGGGATTAACCCTGGCCATTAGAAGAAGTACCAGCTCCACCATTCACTGAGTGTGTGACCTTAGCAAATCCCTAACTCTGAGCCTATTTCTTCGTCTGTATATATATATATATAGCATAGGGCTATAAAGCCCTCTCATAACATGTAGCACAACTAAACAGAGATAAGCCTTGATAAGCCAAAATTCCATTAAAATGACCAGGTTGTAGGAGGCTAACCACTAGAATATTGACTCATAATCACATTGTAGAAACCCATTTAGTCTGGATTTCTGTGTACTATATGACAGAACACAAGAGATGCTTGAAATTAGTATTTGTGATATCCACAAAAGAATGTGTTCAGAATAACTGAGTTTTGTGTCTGTAGAAAGCACTTTGGATGACTTAACACAAACACAATGAACCAGATGCCAGCCTCAGATTCTCCCTCCTCTCTTTCTCTCTCCCTCCCTTCCTCTCTCCTTCCCCCACCCCTCCCATCTCACCTAAGGGCTCAGTGACTGTGTTTTCTTGGGTGGGTAAAAGCAGCAGGCTCCCCAGCCATGGGACAACAGGAGAGGTGTTTTTAAGCTCTCTTTGGTATATATCTACTTCCAGCTTGGAAAAAGAAACCATCAACAACCCATTACTCTGAAACATGGGTGCTGTGACCCTTTCTGGAGAACATCATTAAAAATTTCCTTAGCAATCATTACTCAAAGTATTTCCCAAAATTTATTCTCCGGAGTCGAATCAAAAAAAAAATCATCTAGAAAAAACCAGGTAAGGGAGCTTAGTGACTGAATGTTTGGGAAACCTCACTTACTTTACTCTCTTCTTGGAAATTCTTAATTTCTCTTAGTTTAAAGGAATTAATATTTGCAGGAAATAAGTCTGTTCGACTTTGTTCAACCAGGTACTTCCCAAACACATTTGACTCTGTCCTCATGTTAACTATTTAGAAATCCTACTTTAGTTTTCCACCAAACGCATTTAGCAAATTCTGATTCAGTTACTTGATGCCTAGCAACATGTGGGCCACCTCCACAGGAGCCTTGTTTAAGGCAACCAGAAAATCTCAAGAAACTAGAAATTAAAGAACACACTTCTAAATTTTCCCTGGGTTGAAGAGGGGGGTCTCAATGATAGGGGGGACTCAAAGATCCAAAGGATAAGGGGTCCCTTATCCTTGGACTTGAGAAAATTCACCAGACTAGTTTGTCAATAATTGCTTATTTTCATAATTCTCAGTTTAAAAATTTTGCCTGAATCATAGCAAACTCTTCCAATTCACTGGCCCGGAGTTGTTCTGTTTTGGTTTTAATGCAAGTTTTCTTCTTACATTGTTCCTTGTTACTTTAGTTACTATTCGTCTGCTTTCTTTCCTCCAGCTCTTCTCTCCTACTCAGTTTTACCATATCTTTTCCTCTGTGTTCTCAGGGACTACTGAAGGTTTGTCCTTTAAATCAATAATTTTGAGTGGGGGAGGGAGGTTCGAAACCAGTGTGATTCTGCGCAACCAATGAATATGTATATTACTATCCGCATCTTAGCCAGTTCTCTTTTACTCCCACCCTGCAATTTCACAGGGTGCAGTAAGAACTACATGGGGTGATGCCCCAGCATGGCAGCTAGACATAGCATGCATGCAGGAACTGGCAGCTACTGTAGTTATTATTCCAACTTATACAAGTAGTTGAGTATCCACAAATGAACTAAAGTAATGTTTTTTCAATAAAAATGAGTATGCAGGGGCACCTGAGTGGCTCAGTCGGTTAAGCACTGGACTCAATCTCGGCTCAGGTCATGATCTCACAGTTCATGCGTGAGTTCCAGCCCTGTGTCCATCTGCGCTGATAGTGCTGATAGTGCAGAGCCTGCTTGGGGTTCTCTCTCTCTCTCTCTCTCTCTCTCTCTCTCCCTCTCTCTCAAAATAAATAAACTTAAAAAAGAAAGAGTATGCAAAACTAAAGAGTTACAGTGAATTCTCCTAGTAGACAAACAAACAAGCGAAAAGAATGATAGCCATTATGTTTTTTCACATTATTTAGATAGTAAAAACAATAGGCAGAAAAAAATAGTCAGAGGCAGGAGCAAGAATCATCATCCCTCAACATTTCTGGAATGTCTACTGTTCAGGTCAGTCCCCTGACCTCTATCACTCTGTGTTCCTCTGTGATTTCCAGATAGTAAATAGTAGATTCATTTTGCCTCTAGCTTGCTGTTCCTATCAAGAGTAAATAATCAGAGAACTCTAGCTTTAAAAAATACGGTTGTTCAAAAAAAAAAAAAAAAGAGAGAGAGTGAGAAAACGATACCATAAGAAAACTGCTTTTCATGGCCACATAACCCCAGCAATAGAACAGTAATGGCTGTTAAATACTAGCCTAATCCTACAAGTGAACAAATTATTGAAAATTTCAAAGTGGCAGCTTTGATTTGAAGATTCACCTCATTGACTATCTAATTCATTCCTAATGACATAATCATTGGTGAACAGTAAACGCAATTCAGAGGGTCAGAACTCTCCTATTAGTCATTAGCTTTTATATCCGGAGTGCTGTTTTACTACTGAGCCTTGTATTTTACTATTTAGAAGAAGGAAGTATCCCCATTTTCAAGGTGATGGTTATTGAAGTGCGGCCACAAACTGCACATGGTTATTATAGCACAAATAGAGAGCTGTTCGAGATACACACAAAATACATTCAAATCGATTCCACCAAAAAAATTTTTTTCGCAAATGAAACTCAACTAGAGATAAATTAATTATCTTATTATGTTCCACAAGGAAAACAAGTGTTAGATACCCTGCTGCATTGTTTGTGGTAAGCAATCAATATTTTACTGTCTAACCATATTTAACTTTACGTGTATATCTAAATCCCTTTCTACTAGGAATTCTAATACAATACTCTAAGCATAACTCATGGCCATATTCAGGTAAATTAAAGATTCCCTGAAATACACCACACGAAGGAAGTCATATTTCATCTGCATCTGTTTCTCTTATTCATTACCTAATCCTTCAACCCCCAATTCCCTCCACAGTTCTTTATTAATTTAAACAAAATATGTTCAGTTGGACTTTTCTTGGTTAGGCATAAATCTGTACACTTACCCTATCACAGACCATTAACAAAGCCCAAAAAATTTTATATAGTGAGTACTTATAACAAAATAGGTTTCTAAAATGTAATGTGATTAATTAGAGAATCATATTTGCTTGTATTAAGCTCCTTTGGAAGGTTTGCTTACAGATTCAACGGCCTATAGCTCAAATATCGATCTGTTTCCTGGATTCTGAAGATGGATGGTACCAAGTTATAATGTTTGGATTTTCAATAGTTAACCTGAAAGCCTTTTTAAAGGTGGCCAGAGAAATTGTTGAATGGTAAACATCAAGAGCTCTTTAACCACGGGAAATGTGTTCATACCTACTGGAATGTGTGTGTGTGTGTGTGTGTGTGTGTGTGTGTTTATTTTAAATTTGTTATCAATGACTCTATACTTCAAAATCCAAGAAAGGGGCTAATGCTAAAAAAGGGATAGTGGTGAAATAGAAAAAATGCATAGCAATGTTGGTTTTATTTGTGTATGTGTGTTAATGTGATGAATCCTAAGAGAAGGGAGTGAGGGAAACCTATCTTTGTGTCTACTTGAAGCTACTGGACTTGATTTATTTTATTTTGTAACTTGTAAGATTAAAGACCAATGCTCATTTGGCTTTACACTTAATGTTTAAATTTAACAAATATCCTCATCTCCATGCCCATATGACTGCTATTTCCCTTTCTCAAAATTCCAAAGTGGAGTATTTGCTTAGAGCATATATCTCAGTAAACTCTAAAATCTATACTAATATTAGATATTACCAAGTGCTGCCAACAAAGTCTCAGAGAAAATCAATAGGTCAATAGCCTTTATTTCATTCATCCCATCTGTGCACAAAACCCTGTCCTACCTCATCTGCAGAGACACCAAAGAAGGGTTTGATTGGAATTAGTACTCCATTCATTAATCTGGTCACATTAATAAAATCAAACAAGTTATTCAAGAGGTGGATAGTATATCTCTGAGCAATGCCATCATATAATATTAATGATAATATTTTGTAACTCTTACCAGCCCATCTATCAATGGAAAGTCCTTTTGCAGATTTTTCCCACAGGCATTAAATTCTTGACCTGGTGCTTTTTTGAAGAAAAGAAAGGAAGGAAGGAAGGAAGGAAGGAAGGACGGAAGGAAGGAAGAAGAAAGAAAAAGGAAGGAAGAAAGAAAGAAAGAAAGAAAGAAAGAAAGAAAGAAAGGAACTCTTATTGGAAGTGTTAGGGAAAAATGTAGAAGTTTTGCCATGGCTGGAAGTTAATATTTCTCCTTTCTCATGCCTTAAAAAAATACAGTAAAGATTTTGCCAAAAAAGCCTTCAGGAATTATTCAACCCCAATTATTATAACCTAGGCAACACTCACAAATAACTGATTTTATAATGTAAAAATACCAGTAACATACTACATGAAACTGAGTTCTGAAATCTCCATCTACAGCTCTTAGGAGGAAAGTGATTCGTCAGCTCTGTTATCTTCTGGAAATTATTACTCAGTTTCTTATCCTTTATTTACAATAAATACTTACTTGTTTGGAATCCCTTCAGCAGTGAAGATCATGGATAAGGGAGAATACATACCTTAAACTGGAGCCTCTCCTTATTCTTTACCAAAAAATCCTTGGACAAGTGACCACATTCTGTGGACGTCTCGTAAAAACCACACGACCTACCATAACTATCCTTCTCTCTAGAGCCTTCCTAGTCTCTATGGAATAGCAGCTCTTAACATTTCCGCACTTTGAATAAATCCAATTAACCTTGACCTTTTTTGCTGCCCTGTCTGGTTTAATCATATCTTGCCAATAAGTGAGGCCCAGAGAATGCCTGAAAAGTCATGATGAATCCCAAGAAATTCCAAGATAGGATTTTAACAAACTTAAAATAAGATGCACATCATTTTAACCATTTTCATAGGGGTCAATAAAGAATGTCATGTCAGAGTCAAAATTGTATCCATAGAATATATCTTCAGTGCTCCCTCCAGATTCCCACAGATATTTCAGTACCTTTTTTCTTTTTTTGAGAAGTGCTTTCAAGTCACTGGAACACACTTTTGTGCATTCTAGTGTCTAAGAGGTTAAGAGATACAAAAACCTAGCTCCCTCGGCACTGCAGGCTGCGGAAAAGCTGCATTTGTAAACAAGATTGATTGTCATAAAAAGGAGCTATCAAAGATAAGAGATTTTGGCAATTAAAAATATGATTGCCATAACAAATTTGACAGAAAGGGTGAGTAAAAAAGAAGAGTAAGTCTTCCAAACTACTGAAGAGAATTATAAAGAAATGGAAAATGCCCAAGGAATCAACTGAGGAGATTCGTGAACAAAATACAAGAAAAAACTAAGAAAATGAAGAAAAGAAAATAATTGGAGATGGATTTCCTGAGTTGAGAAAAGACAGAAGCCATAAGATTAAAGGCAGCCACAAAGTGCCTAACATGATGACCTTAAGAAGACTCACATTCAGGGGTGCCTGGTTGGCTCAGTCGGTAGAGCATGTGACTCTTGATCTCGGGGTTGTGAGTTTGAGCCCCGTGTTGGATATAGAGATTACTTAAAAAAATAAAAATCTTGGTGCGCCTGGGTGGCTCAGTCGGTTAAGCTCCGACTTTGGCTCAGGTCATGATCTCACGTTCGTGGGTCGAGCCCCACATCAGGCTCTGTGCTGACAGCTCAGAGCATGGAGCCTGCTTCCAATTCTGTGTGTCTCTCTCTGCCCCTCCTCCTCTCATGCTCTGGCTCTCTCTGTCTCAAAAATAAATAAAACATTTTAAAAAATTAAAAGAAAATAATAAAATAAAAATCTTTACCAAAAAAAGACTCACTTGTTGGAATGAGCACTGGGTGTTGCATGTAAGTGATAAATCACTAAATTCTACTCCTGGAGAAAAAAAAAAGCCTCAGGCTCAGTGATCATGAGATTTCAAGTCACAGAAGATGATATGAAAATCCAAAAAAGGACCACCAAAAAAAGACTTACAAAGGAAGGAGAATCATAGTCACCAGATTTCTCATCAGCAACATTAACTCTAGAGCTCTAGGCAATAGGGTAATTCTTTAAAGTAATGAGTAGAAATTATTTTTAAACTAGATTTCTATTCCATGGCAAAAGAATGCATTTTTAGATGAGAAGTTTATCTCAACTAGTCCTTTGTAAAAAAGTAACTTGAGGCTCTAAACAGAAACACAAGAAAGAAGGCATGGAATCTAAGAAATATTATTGCCAGCACAGGAGTTCAGTGAAAACATATCCCAGGAGGAGAGTTGCGCACTGGAGCTAGAAAACAGCTGTTCCAAAATAGAATGGGAGGTCAGGGGGATCCAAGAAAAACATTTCTAAGGAGAAAGTATGTTCCATTCCCTTCATTTTTAAGTTGAGCTTTGCAATTAGATTAAAACATATGTTTATTTTGTCATGGTATGGAGGGGGGGAAAGAATGTCAATTAGAAACTCCAAGAAAATTTAATTGTATTAGATTTAAAAAATGATTCAAATATGAAAGAAACTAAAATATGGCAATATTTATTTGAACAATAGGCTGGATAAGAACATTAAAGTGAGAGGGAAAATATGTGTAGTAGATACTTTGCTATGCCTTCTTCAGGGCTGACTCACCCGTCCCTTAGCCTCTGGTAATAGACACTTGACTGAAGCATCTTCATTCTTCATTGAGGGAATTGCCCTCAGCCTCAGGTCTTGCCCTAAGTTGTGTCCCTGATGGGATTATATGAGGCATTAGTCGCAACCATTTACACATCAGCTTTTCCTGATGCCCAGTCCTGCCTTTCTCACTTCCTTACAATCTCACCTTCCTCAATTCCTTACAATCTTTCCTTCCTCGCTTCATTGCAAGTGAATCTCCCAAGAGCACTTCTCATGCAATTCTCCATCTCAGAATCTGATTCCAGGGATGGGGCGCCTGGGTGGCTCAGTCTGTTGGGCAGCCGACATCAGCTCAGGTCATGATCTCACAGTTTGTGAGTTTGAGCCCCGCATCAGGCTCTGTGCTGACAGCTCAGAGCCTGGAGCCTGCTTCTGATTCTGTGTCTCCTTCTCTCGCTGACCCTCCCTTACTCACACTTTGTGTCTCTCTCTCTCAAAAATAAATAAACATTAACAAAAAAAATAAAAAAAAAAAAGAATCTGATTCCAGGGAACCCAATCTCAGACACACGTGTGACACCACAAAGGTCAAAGGAATGTGGAATATTCAGAAAATTGCACACAGTTTTCTATGACTAGGACGTTGGAGTCATAAGAGAGACAGGGAGAGGTGGAGAGAGAGGAAATGAACAAATATGTGGAGGCCAGAGAGTAAAGAGACCTGAATGCCACATTATGGAATCTGCATGGAAAGTCTAAGCTGTATGACCCTGATGAGTTATCCTCTCTGAACCTCAATGACTTCATTTGTAGAATGAATTTTTTAAAAAATCTCTGGGTTCTTGTGAGAAAAATGAGATTCAAGTGAGTGTTATTAATAGACTTCAGCCTATCATGTTTGAGCATGCCTTCAGGCCTGATAAAGTGAACCAACTACAAGTCTGTTTGCAACAAGAACTAAGAGGAATCTATCCTGTGAGGAAAGGGAATCAGATATACAAGCCAATTTAATAAAAGTAGTTATTCAAGGAGGGCATAATTCTGAGTTAAGAGGTGTCACTTGGATTTGTCCACCTACTCTCACTGCCCTCCACCCCCAATCCCAATCAACTTTTTAAAAAATTTGCGTTAAGGGTCCTTTGGGTCTTTCAGTCGGTTGAACATCTGACTTTTGATTTTAGCTCAGGTCATGATCCCAACGTCATGGGATCAAGCTCCGCATAGGGCTCCATGCTGAGCCTGGAACTTGCTTTAAATTCTATCTCTCCCTCCATCCCTCTCCCCTGCTCATGCTCTCTCTCTCACTCTCTTTCTCTAAAATAAACAATTTATAAAAATTTAAAAAAATAAATAAATATATTTGTGGTGATGGGTCATGAGGAGAAGGAGAGAGAATGGAGGAAGAATCAGGGAGGAAGGCAATGAATAAAGGCAGGAAGAAGCTCAAATAGTTCTGCTTCAACATGTGACCCCAAATACTTTATCTGCTTCTTCCAAGAACATGATATGGCCATGGCCTCCTGAGGACTCCAGAACTTAGTTACCAACGAAGGGATCCCACACGTCAGCAGCAATGATACATGGTGGAAGAGGTGGAAGCCACTGAGAGCAGCTCAGTCATGAGCCCCTGAACCAGTGGAGTGCCAAAGACTGGAGGCCAACCAGAAGGGAGCCAAGTAGCGGACTAAAAATTTGGGGACCCTATGCGGTACCCATCAGAAACTCTTTGGGACTCCTGGCACTAACCACCAGATCCTCTTCCAGAAGTAGAAGTCCTGCAATTATAGATGAGAGGAGAATCAAAGTAGTATGCACTGTGACTGCAAATGCCATCCCATTTCCACTAGGATCTGTGTAGCTTGGGGAAGCATAATAATCATTACTATTATTATTTATCAGATAATAGCAACCTTTATAAGAAAAATGTCTCTCGTATTTATCACTGTCTACAAATAGGTGCTGAATAAATATTGATTGACTAAATGAATAAATCTGTGCATGACTACCTCACTGTAACAGGTTTCCCTGGAATTGGAATATAAAGAATATTATGAAGGGTTAAATATGGTACATCAGGCTCATCATCAAAGGATGATTAGTGAATGATATCAAAGTCCAAAGATTCTGGAATGTCCAGAAGCACTCAAACTTCCATGGGTGTTATCATCTGTAAATATGCCAAAAACTCCTCTGGAATTGATAATATTTTCCATCTGCAACATCTCCTTGGGGTGGTAAATGTCATATGCTACTGTCCCCTGGGTAAGTAGCATATCCTTTCCCTGTGCCTGTCTGTCTAAAACTCTAAGGAGTGTTATTTGTCATCAAGTGTGTCTGTCCACAGGGCATAAACTGGGTATTCAGTGTTTGCTAATCATTCAGAGTGTGTCTTGAGCTGCACCAAAACCTGGATCAGTTTCTCCTACTCAGCTCTGGTGAGTTACAGAAGTGGTACTTTCTTCTTACTAACATTGCCACTAATAATGTGCATTGACCTCAATTATTAAGAATTTAAGACATAACAAGCAAAATCTTACAATCTAACCATATTCCATCCGGAGTCAGAGGTCACACTAAATTATTTCCCGGTTCTTAATTAAAATCTTTGCCTGCCCCCGGGGCACGTGGGTGGCTCAGTCACTTAAGGGTCTGATTTCAGCTCAGGGCATGGTCTCACAGTTCTGAGTTCGAGCCCAGTGTCGGGCTCTGTGCTGACAGCTCAGAGCCTGTATCCTGCTTCAGCTTCTATGTCTCCTTCTCTCTCAGCCCTTCTCCCACTTGCACTCTGTCTCTCTCTCTTTCAAAAATAAATGAACATTAGAAAAAAATTTTTTAAAAGATAATTTAAAAAAATCTTTGTCTGCCCCTAGTAGAACTTCTGCCAACTAGATCTCATTTGTGTCCTTCTCGGCTAGGCCCACTTTGAGTTTAACCCCACTTTTTCAGAAACCTCAGGTTGAAAATAAAAGATAGACAGAGAGAGAGAGAGATTGAGAGAATGAGAGAGAGAGAGAAATAGATTAAAATTTGGGGGGTTTCAAATAATCGTATGAACCAAAAATATTTTGTAAATAAAATTTTCTACATCATTTTCTTTTAACTAGAAAAGGTCCTATATATTCCTTCCCCTTTAACACACCTTGGCAGTAATATCCTAACCGATTTCATTCAATAAACATAGTCCAACCCATTTTTCTTATTATGTTTTTTTCCTCCTGCAAAGTTTTCTTAAGTGTGGAACTATGTTATTGCCCTCAACTGTAACATGATCTATTTCTCTGGTCCTCTTTAAGCTGTTTATCATTTGCTCCACTATTTCAGATGAAATTAATCTTCTAAAAACGGATTACACTCTAGGATGTTTTATGGCTAAAAGCTCCATCAAGACTTTTTCACAACGTGTTAATGGAACAGAAAGCAGCCAGGTAGTGGGGTTCCATGTACTGTAATAAATGCTTACTACTGCATTCGTTGAGGCTATCATGGTTGATTCGCAGATATGGAGGAAGCCTTTTTGTTTCATAAATCATTGAAATATTTCAGGACCTTTTGCATAAGCCAGAGATATTCTTACAGTGTTTAGCATCAATAACAATGAAAACCAGCATGAGAACATCTTAAGCAATCTGAAATACCATGCAAGGAGTTCCAGCCTGCTTTCATTGGAGGACTACTAAAAATAAGTACATTTCACCATCCCTACACACACGCACATGCACACCACTTAGGCAAGTTACTACTTCTAGGGTTAATTAAGCCTTTCTCTTTAATAGAGATACTATAACCAAACATAATACATAACAGAAATCTTAAATTTTAATCTACTCATACCAAATGGATCTAAAAGATATAAATTAGTTGAACACATTATGCATTATGACTGAACTCAACTCGAAATTCTTTACAACGGAGGGTTCTGCTCAGCTTCTACCAAAATACCCCGTAGGATATTTGATCAAAATAGTCCTTTACATTTACACAAACCAGTCCTACCAAAAGAAATGAACCTGGCTTTAGTGAGACTCATTTCTCTTTTCCAGTTGCTCAAGGCAAAACTCTTGGAATCATCTTGGATTTCTCTTACCTTCATAGCCCACATCCAATCATTAGCAAACCCTAACAGCCCTAATTTAACATAACCAATATCCAGTATCTCACCACCTCCACAACCACCGCCTAACCCAAGAGTGTCCAAGATGGTTTCCCAGTTTTCTTCTTTACATCCATTCTCCAAGAGAACCTGGAATGATCCTTTAAAAATGTAAGTCACATCATGTCGCTCCTTTGCTTCAAACTCCAATGATGTCCATCATACTTAGAGTAAGAGCCAAAGATCTACCATGGTTTAAAAAGCCCTTCATGGACAGATACCATGTGTTTGCACTCATAGGTCTAACAGGAGAAACCCAACAGAGGACCATGGGGAAGGGAAGGAGGAAAAAGAGTTAGGGAGAGGGAGGGAGACAAAACACGAGAGACTCTTGAATACTGAAAACAAACTGAGGGGGGAAGGGGAAGGGGGAAAGGTAATGGGGGGTGATGGTCTTGGTGGAGGTCACTTGTGGGGAAGAGCACTGGGTGTTATATGGAAACCAACCTGACAATAAAGTATAAAGTTAAAAAAAAAAAAAAAGCCCTTCATGGATTAGCCTCTACTGCCTTTCTGTCTCATCTCTTACTACCCTTGCCCTCAATTATTCCAGTTTAGCCACACTGGATTCCTTTCTGCTCTCAAACACACTATGTTCCCACTTTCTGCCTCAAGATCTTTGCACTTGTACTCTCTGCCTGGAATGAATTTCTGCAAGATATCCAGGCTGGCTCCCTCACTTGTTTCAGAACTCTGCTCAAATAGTACCTTCTCAGGGAGGTCTGGCCACCATATACAAAAGAGCTCATATACAAGATTCACTTTTTGTGCTTCTTCAGATTCATTCACCTGTCTCCAGGCATCACCCATTTGCCCTACTTCCCTGATGGAGTAGCCCCAGCAAACGTAATGCATGTTATCAAAGTCCTGGTTGTCACCATCATCTGCTTACCTCTTAACTTAGCTGGATGACTCCGCTCTTCCATTGGGGAGATTTTGAGCCCAGGTCCAACCCAACTGGGCCCATGCAGGGTTCAGACTCTCCAAGAGCTGCCCTGGAAGGCTAGATTACACAACCAGAAGTGGAACACCCTGTTGGGTGGACTTTGATCAGTGAGAGACAAGGGATGGAAAGAAATCAACATAAATTGCCCTCTCTTTCTCCCCCCAAACATAAAGATCCATATGGTCTCTCTGGGAGTGTCCTGAGTAATTCAAAGGCCAGCTGTTGCTTCTGACGCTGTGGCCAGTTCAAAAATGCACACTTTTTTCCTCCTAATTTCTCTGCTTCACATTTCGTATTCCCTCTCTTTTACTGCCCTCAGATTGTGCCTCCCAAAAGTATTAGGATGTAAACTTTGTCTCAGGGTTGGTGTTCTAGGGTATCTAATCAGATACATAGGTACACACACACAGGTACACACACATGCATGCACACACACCCACAGCTATACTCCAAACTCTGACCCTGCCTTAATTTCTCTTCATTGCTTGTTGTCACTTATCTTTATGTCCATCTCCCCTTGTGAAATGTAAACTCTGTGAGAGCATTGACTGTTCCTTTTGTTCAATGATATAGTCCCAATAGATAGAACAATGCCTAGCACATATAAGCTTTAAATTAATGTGTTTAGACAATGACTGAATGAGAAGTTTGTTTGCAAGTGTAGAATTAAACACCATTTTATATTCCAAAAACAGAAACTGGGGAAGTTCAGGTTTTTATGCATGGCCTGCCTTTTCTGTTTTTTCATGACCTGCCTTTTAATGTCAATGCTCCCACTGGGAATTTTTTCTGTTCTTTCCACTCTCCTTAGGTTGGCCACCTCTCAATTCAAAATTAAACTCCCAAAACTTTCTTTCCCCAAATTAAACTCATGACTGACATACCCACTTCCATCACCATGTGGATCATTTTTTTATTCAATCCCCTTAGAAAGCACACATACTTAGTTAGAGTATACTTTACGCGTTTTATCTATCCTTTCAGAACTGCATACTATCCTAAAATAGATCGAGCATTTATTTCACCCTTCCTGCACTACTCTTCTCCTCATAGATATACATAAGGATGTTCCCTCCCCACAACCAACCACCTCATACTGATCTTGTCATTAACGATAACAACTATTCATCGCTGAGCACATATGATGTGCCAGGCACTGTGGTGGACATTTACACCACAGCAACCCTGAAAGTGTGAAAATACCTTGGAATTCACTTACACTAAAGTGTTTGGGACTTCCTATATTCACCTGAGAGTTATTTGCCTGGATAAAGCTGACATAACAGAAATAAATCATTCTGTTACAACTTTATGCATCAAGCAGCAAGAGATTCCATTGGGAAAGACAGGCTCCTTCCTTCCTCATAACCCCTCAATTCACAGCCCTGTTCAAATCATTGATTCACTGCTTTATAACTGTCCTGGAATTGCATCGTGACAATATGCTCTGTCTTTTTATGTAATTTAAAGCTCCTTGAGATCAGACATGCCTTTCATTTCTTGGGTGTTTCTGGAAAACCATATTTGTCTCTTAACTTGATTCCAGCCTTCTGTCTCTCACCTCTCTGGCCTACCTATACTTCCACCACCAGGTTTATTCTCCCAGAGCAGTGGTCTCCAGTGTAGGGGCGCACATGTAAAGGGAATGAGCAAGACAATATTTTGTCTGTGCAGAAAAAAAAAATATTAGAAATTATATATACATTTATTTATTGTCATCTAAAAAATAAGATTGTGTATGCTTAATTATGCTTCATATATGAATTGATGCTGGTGTCTTTCCCTGGTCTATATTTAAGAACATCGAGAGTATATGAAGTACCCGAGATATCCTAACAGAGGAAATGAGCAGGACCCCTTCACCTCTTTTGTGCATTCAGCACACTACAGTTTAGGCATAGGCAGGTAAAAGTGGAGTTACAAAGTATATAACTCAGTTTTAACTAAACTAACCCTCACAAAATGGACACCTGGCTTAGAATCCAACAAAGAAACCATGAGCAGAAGAGAACACTATTTTTGTAAGCTCAACTGAACAAGAAAATGGCAGTGGTAACATTTCTACCTCTAGTACAGATTCTTCATCTAACACATTATAAGATAAAATCAGTTACAAAAAATGTGCTTAAAAATGCAAAATTATCCAGAAGACTATTTAAAATACAGATTTACATTTATTTTCATTAACAATGAAATCCATCCTATGTGTATGTTGTATCTTGACATACTGGTTAAAACATGTATAGAATTGTTAAAGCATGTATAGAATTGTAATAGCTGATAATAATATGAACCAACCACAATTAACAAGACATTTTTAAAGTAAGCATCTAAAACAGAGTAACCAGCTTAAGGTCACAGGGCTAATAGAATGGTAGAGTCAGAACTGGAATCCAGGTGGTCTCTCTCCAGAGTCTGTACAATTAACCTCTACATTACCGTGCTAACAACAAAATATAACATTGCTCCAGGGTCATCCTTAACATTATATCCAAGTCACTAGCCCTTATAACCACATGAAAAAGCCACATGCATTAGAATCAATCTTGATGACAATACAAAAACTATGATTTTACTATGTAAGTTCAATTTAAATCTAGATCAAAGAAATCTAAATTACTTGTCATTTGGGTTATAATCTAATATTCCAAAGCTTAAATGCCTATAAGGAAACTTTATCTAATTTAAGATTACTAGCTCAAAAATAAGCACAGAGTTAATACTACTTTTCTCTAAAATAATCAGTACAAAGAGTTCTATTCTTCCCATAGTAAAATATGTCATAGAACTTGAACTAGTAGGTAATCACTATCTTTTCTTCATAAGGAAAAAAAGCCTTTGAAATATGTACCATAACCTCTAAAAAAAATACAATTATCCTCCTCAAGAGTTGAGGCATTTTTTTAACAAAAACGATGAGCAATTGATCTATAGTTCTTTTCCTCCTCAAAAAATGATTGTATATTGTGTAATGATCATTATAATTAAAAATTAAGATGGCTTGCAATAATTCCACCATTATTTGATTCAAAATCTTTATAAAATATTGGCATTTTCCAACATTTATTTTTCCTGTCTATGTTCCATTTAAGGCCAAATTTTCAAACCCAGCTGCCAAATTACACATATAATTACTGCATTTGCGCACAAAAATGTGATAATTGCTTACACAATTTCAGAGGCCAGCTTGAGGCTCCTTTCCAAATTTGTTTTACATGTACAGTGCGGTGTATGTAGTTTTATATGAGAATGGGGGAAAGTAGAATTCATGGTTCATCTGAGTGATGTGTGAAAATGGGTACAAAATAAAGACTTTCTATATATGTTTGGGCCTGTCTTCATATTTTCTCTCCACAGATATTTATAAAAGAAGAGTTATAGAGCAGCTCAAACTTCAGCTGGTATTGGAGTTAAGGCAATTGAAGGAGATGGTGTCCAGTATAATCCCATAAATAGGACAAGCGTCCATTTTATCAGTGATTGACATGTTGTCATGGAATATTCTTCTGTCTGTGACCTGTTTCTATCAACCTGGATAAGAAAAGATAAAGGTGATACAAGGTCCACAACTGCACAGTCAGCTATGACATCACCAAAGGACAAAGTAGTTGAGAACTGGGTGCCTGAGGATTCAGTATTCTGAATTTACCTGATGGCTGATACACTGTTTGACAAATATCCACAGTGGGTATTCCTACGGAAAGGTTTGGCTCAAGAAAAAAACAAATAAAGAGGATCTACCTGGTCATATACATTAGTGAGATGATATCAGATACTTTTGTTTCTGTACAAGGTGGTTAGAAAATTGTGCCTGGTTCCACATAACCTGACACCGAGGCTAAAAAACTCTACTTCTCAAACTCAAGGGCTATGAATCTGATCTCTAACTATGGCCAGATATCTGACAATGGAACTATTCACTAGCAAATAAGCCAGAAGGAAGTTCTATTGCCAAAGAAACCCTCAGAAAGATCATTCTCCCCAGTGGCCACCTGAAATAACCATAACACTTCCTGAGTGCTTGATATATATTAAGCAACATTCTAAGCATTTTGCAGATACCCATTCCCTCTTTACATGTTTACTGATCCTAAGAGAAAGTACTATTAATATCCCCATACATCTGAGGAGACTGACACACAAAGAGTTTAAGAAATTTGCCCACATTCTTAACAATTAGAAAGTAGAAAAGACAGTTATTGGAATGCAAGCATTCTTACTGCACAGCTTTTGCTCTTAACTCAAATAACATACTGCCAAGGAAAAGAGTGAACAAAAGATAGATTCCCAAAGAGAAGATCTTGGACAGCCAGCATGACTATATAAAGAATTCCCCACTGGAATGTAGTCCTCACCATCTCTGCCCAGCAGGAATGATATTGGCATGGACTAAGGACTATTGTGTGTTGTTTCCCATTCTTCTCTTTTCAAATGGTAATTTTTATTGCAGTTATTTGCTCTTTCTTTATAATTTTATATGGGTTATATTATAGGTGAGAAACATTATTACCAAAAGTCCCTAGACTATGAGGAGTCTCACTCAGATGTGATGGAGAAGGCCCCCACATGAGCCAGAGAATCAAAACTTGGAGCTAAAGCACTAATCTTTCTGTTGTCTCTGGTGAGGAAACATGTTTCTAAGAGGATGAATGGAAAGAAGGGTATGTATGGATGCTGGGTAGGCAACGGACACTTATTGGTAACAACCAGTATCCACTTCTCCCTTCTTATTACTCATGGGGCTCTTCTTCATACAGCAATGTAACTGACCACTCTTATAGCAGTGACCATTGACCTGGGAGCAAATTCTTAAAGAAGCGACAGTGCTCAAGCTATCCTGTCTTGAGTTTGTTCATACTCTCCTTAGTATTCCCAGCCCTGAACTTTGTAGCTCTACAGACTTCTTGAAGGATTTTGTAAATCTTGTCACCAATCCAAACATTTCCTTGTCAGTATGTGACTGGATCTTGCAAACTCAAAAGAATTATTTCTCAGCCTCCACATTTGATCTTTACATGCTATTAAGCCGTGTCTCTGACATGGGAATATGGAACATGTATCAGAATCAACTCAAAATGCAAAAACTGACACCAATTATCTTAACAGAGAAATTTATTGTTTATTTATTTTTAAAAAATGTTAAGGTTTATTTATATTTGAGAGAGAGAGACAGAGTACACACAGGGGAGGGGCAGAGAGAGAGGGAGACACAGAATCTGAAGCAGGCTTCAGGCTCTGAACTGGCAGCACAGAGCCTGATGTGGGGCTTGAACCCACAGACCTTGGGATCATGGCTTGAGATGAAGTCAGATGCTTAATCGACTGAGCCACCCAGGTGCCCCATTTGTTTATTTATTTATTTTTATTTAAATCCAAGCTAGTTAATGTATAGTATAATAAGGGTTTCAGGAGTATAATTTAGTGTGATTTATCATTTTATATATAACACCCAGTGTTCTTCCCAACAAGTGCCGTTCTTAATGTCCATGACCCATTTAGCCCATCCCCCCACCCAACACCCCTCCAGCAACCCTTAGGTTGTTCTCTGCATTTAAGAGTCTTTATGGTTTGCCTCCCTCTCTGTTTTTATCTTATTTTTCCTTCCCTTCCCCTATGTTCAACCATTTTGTTTCTTAAATTCCACATACGAGTGAAATCATGATATATGTCTTTCTCTGACAGATTTATTTCACTTAGCATAAAACATTCTACTTCCATCGATGTTGTTGCAAACGGCAAGATTTGATTCTTTTCAATTGCCAAGCAATACACCATTGTATATATAGACCACGTTTCTTTATCCATTCATCAGTCAATGGACATTTGGGCTCTTTCCATACTTAGGCTATTGTTGATAGTGCTGCTATATAAAACATTGAGGTGCATGTGCCCTTTCAAATCAGGATTTTTGTATCCTTTGGAAAAATACCTAAAGGTTATGCTGGGTCATAGGGTAGTTCTATTTTTAATTTTTTTAGGATCCTCCATACTCTTTTCCAGAGTGGCTACACCAGTTTGCATTCCCGCCAACAATGTAAAAGTGTTTCCCTTCCTCCAAATCCTCACCAACATCTGTTGTTCCCTGAATTGATCATGTCAGTCATTCTGACAGGTGTGAGGTGGTGTCTCATTGTGGTTTAGATTTGTATTTCCCTGATGATAAGTGGTGTTGAGCACCTTTTCATGTGTCTGTTAACCATCTGGATGTCTTCTTTGGAAAAGTGTCTCTTCATGTCTTCTGCCCATTTCTTCACTGGATTATTTGGTTTTGGGTGTTGAGTTTGATAAGTTTTTTATAGATTTGGGATATTAACCGTTTATTCAAAATGTCATTGGCAAATTTCTTTTCCTATTCTGTCGGTTGCCTTTTAGTTTTGTTGAGTATTTCCTTCACTCAAAGGCTCTTGCTCTTTATCTTGATGAGGTCCCAATAGTTCACTGTTGCTTTTGTGTCACTTGCCTTCAGAGACATGTCTAGTAAGAAGTTTCTGTGGCCGAGGTCAAAGAGGTTGCTGCCTGTTTTCTCCTCTAGAACTTTGATGGTTTCCTGTCTCACATTTAGGTCTTTCATCCATTTTGAATTTATTTTTATGTATGGTATAAGAAAGTGGTCCAGTTTCATTCTTCTGCATGTCTCTGTCCAGTTTCCCAGCATCATTTGCTGAAGAGATTATCTTTTTTCCATCAGATATTCTTTCCTGCGTTGTCAAAGATTAGTTGACCATACATTTGTGGGTCCATTTCTGAGATTTCTATTCTGTTCTATTCATCTATGTGTCTGTTTTGTGCCAGTACCATACTGTCTAGAAAATTGCAGCTTTGTAAGATAGCTTGAAGTCCGGAATTCCAGCTTTGGTTCATAGGAGGGTCCTGTGTCTGGGACCCAGACTTCTGAGGAGGGGATTCACCTAACACCTAACTGGTGCTGGCATCTGAAGGGGGAGCAGTGAAAGTTCTACAAAGTTCTCCATGCTGGAGGAACTGCAAACCTGACTTCAATACTACCACAGGGAGGAACCGCCCCTACCTGGGTGAGAAAGCATGGCTGGGGTTATAGTCACAGAAACAGGAAGCAAAACAAGAACAGGAAGGAGCAGGTCCCGCTTTCCTCCTCCAATCATGCAGTTTCTCTCTAGTGCCCCCTACTGGCACTAAGTGGAATCAGCTTGTAAAGTGATAATGTGGTTTGCAGAACCCCAAGTCCAGGATCCCAAAGCAAAGGGCAAGTTTGGAGCTTAGAGAAAATAACTTAATAACTAGCACAAAGCAGCTCATTTTTACGGTATGGAGGAGGAAATCATAATCCTACTCTGACAAAGGATAAAAATACCCAGTTTCTATAAGAAATCTCCCATGATTCCTAAACAACCACCAATGATGATATTATGGAAAGAAAAGTGCTGGTTATTATTTCTTCTGGAAGACAGTTTTGGGGGTGTCTCGGTAGCTCAGCTGGTTAAGCATCTGAGTCTTGGTTTAGGCTTAGGTTCGTACGTTCTAGCTCCAAGTTTGTCTCCATACAGGGCATGGGGCTTCCTTAAGATTCTCTCTCTCCCTCTGTCCCTCCCCCACTTGCAGGTTCACACTCTCTCATAAATAAATAAATAAATATTTTAAAAATTTAAAAAAGATAGATTTGTATAGGCAATCTATAACAGTGTGGATATTAAGAATTTACCTATTAAACATCTTAGTGGCCCTATTTATATATGTACTATTAGCTTCCAGAAACATAGTAGTTCTGTTCCTACAGGGATCATGAGGATGCTTTTTCCCCAGGAAAAATCTTAGTCATTGTGATTATTATCCACAGATATTTATGGCACTGTTATTTGAATATTTCTATTTTCTCAGGGCGCTGAAGGAGAAAATATTGATTATGGAATATTCTGAAAGTCACTCAGTGTGTATAAAGCTAATAAAAAAGCATATTGTGGTCATGGTAGAATTTTCAAAGAGGTAATGATCATGGCTTCACTATGCCTATCTGTTCGGCAGTTTTTCCTTTGTATAAAATGTCTATTCATTAATTGTCCACATCTTTGTTGACTGAGATTAGACAGATTTAATAAGACAGGAAAATCTATATTCTTATACCAATTTTGACAGCCATAATAGATATACAATCTTTCTGATGTCTTTTCTAAGGCAGTTAAATGTAGTGGTCAACCACAGCGTTCAGCGCCTTCCTTTAATTGCTAGATTGGAAGGTCAGCCTCAGACCGGTGTTCCTAAATATGGCCTAAAGCTTACATATAATTTGAGCACAGTTTGTTCTGAAGAAACTTCTTCAGGATAAATGGGTATGGGGAAGGAGGGTGTCAATCCCCTTAGGTTTTCAAAGATGTGAAAGTGCCAAAAAAGGTAGACAAAGAGACAAGATCTCAGGCTTAATCTACACCTCTCCCTGAATGGAGAGACAAGGTAATGTGGTAAAAGGCAACTCAGTCACCAGCAGTCATATCATGTCCATTCTGTTTCCTACATATGACAGTTCATAAAATGGAAATACAGAATGAATACCTGAGAATGTAAGATACTCTCATCACGGCACGCCTAAACAACCCAGTGAGTTGAGAGGTCAAAAAAGATAATGTAATATTTTAAAATGTGGCCTCTGGAATCAGGTTGTCTGGATGCAGAGCAAGGTGTCTCTTATTCATTAGCCCATGCCTCAGCCTCTCATTTGTAAAATGAGAAGAAGAAGAATATACTTACCTAAAATTAATTGGGGTAAATAAATTGTCCCAAAAATATAGTGACTTAACAGTTATAGCTGTTTTTTTCTCTCATGTAGCAGCTCCCAGTTTGTGATCAGGTGCGTTGAGCATGTCTGCTCTACTCATTCATTCACAGACCCCAGTTCCCCTCATCTTGTTACCCTACCTTCTCCTAGGTAATTGTTCTCATTTGCTTTGTCAAAGTTGGCTCCTGGGCAGACCTGCAAACCAGCTCACAGGAATGGAAACAGAACAGTGATCCATGGCAAAAAGATTATCTTCTATGGAGATGACCCATAAGTTGCACTTATCATCTTTACTCACATATTGACCATACATATTCACCTGCTTCAAAGAAAGCTGGGAAATACAGTGGCTAGCTGGAAGCCCATGTGTTCAGCTCCATGTTTTTAGAAGAAAGGGAAAATGGATTTTATTGGCCAAGAAGAGTCTTTCATCCTACTTTATAGAGTTACTGTGGAGTCAATGAGATAATGTACTTAGAAAAATGTCTGACATTTCGTGTTCTGTAATGGCTAACTATTGATTCTGCCAGGTTATGGGCTCTTCACAAATATTCTTTTTCTTCCTCTTTTGGGCACATGATAGGATTAAAATTCCCTGACCTTTTTAAAAATTTATTTTAATCTTTTAAATATGCTCTTCCTTTTTCATGCCTTTGATTTGTCAGAGAAACTGAGTCATTTTTTTCCTATAGGAATTCCCACATTCTGGATTTGACCGTTTCTTATAAAACCCTTTTAGTTCGGTACCTGAATTTTTTCACTTACTCTAGTGTTTCTTTTCTACTCAATTTTAATTCTACTCCCAGTATGTTTTTAAAGAGTTTATTTTTTTAAGTTTATTTGTTTATTCATAGAGAGAGAGAGAACAGGAGGGGCAGAGAGAGAATCCTAAGCAAGCTCAGCATCATCAGTGCAGAGCCTGACATAGGGCTGGAATTCACGAACCTTGAGAGCATGACCTGTGCTGAAAACAAGAGTGGGTCACTCAACTGACTGTGCCACCCAGGCTCCCCACCTCCTAGTATTTTTTTAATGGAGCCTCTGACAGTTTGTAGGGAAGATTTTTGAGTTATGTCTAAGCCTCTAGAGTAGCACCATCTAGTAGGTTTATGTGAGTCCACCTGATGCATTATAAAAGCTAAAAAGAAATTAAGTGAAATTTTTAACAATAAATGTTATATAACCAAGTCTATCATAAATAATATCATTTCAATATATAATTAAAATAAAAAACCATTGAGATACATTTTTTATTTTGACACTAAGTCTATAAAAACAGGTGTATAGCTAATACTTTCAGTAAATTACAATCCATACTACCTTAATAGTCATTTTAGTGGCTAGTGGTTACCTTTTTTGAAGGCACAGCTCTTCAGACATTAACTACCCCAGGACCCTCTGATCATGCTGGAAGTTAGTGGGACTTATGAATGTTTTTAAGCTCTCACTCACAAATAACAGCTTGTAATTCTAGTTCCTTGTTTCTCTCAATTTCCTCAACACATGGCAGGAATATTTGCTGACATTTTCTGGATTCTGAGACTTTTAGAATGATTAGAACTTCCTTTTCCTCCTCTCATCCACTTTTGCACAGTTGTTAAACCCAAGAGGGGTCTGTGAGCATCCTGCTCTTGTGGTATTTTGGGCATTTGGGGGTAGCTTGTAACTTAGCTTTGTTGATGATGTTGCTTGTGTGTTTTCTTTGCTGTTCCAGGTACTATATCTGTTTTTATGTTAGGTTTTATAAAACAAACCCAGCATCATTATTTTGTCCCATTCAAAACCCTACCACATTAGACTTACCTACATTTTCTACCTATTTGTTTACCATATTAAACCTTTTTTCTGAGATTTTTTTCACCTTCTGATCCCCTTCATCCATTTCACACATCCTCCAAATCCCCACCTTTGGCAACCACCAATCTCTTCTCTGTATCTATGAGGTCAGTTGTATTTTTATTGTTGCTGTTGTTGTTGTTTAGACTCCACATATAAGAGATATCAAACAGTATTTGTCTTTCTGTATCTGACTTACTTCACATAGTACAATGCCCTCTTGGTCCATCCATGTTGTCACAAATGGAAAGATTTTATTTATGACTGAATAACATTCCATTGGGTGTGTGTGTGTGTGTGTGTGTGTGCGCGCGCGCTTCTGTTATAAATATACCACATCTTCTTTATCTATTCACCTATTAATGGACATTTGGGTTGTTTTCATATCTAGACTATTGTAAATAATGCTGCAATGAATGCGGGGTACATATATGTTTTCAAGTTAGTGTTTTTGTTTTCTTCTGATAAATGTTCCAAAGTGGAATTACTGGATCATATAAAAGTTTTACTTTTATTTTTTGAGGAATCTCCATACTGGCTTTCATAGTAGCTAAACAATCGACATTCCCATCAACAGTAACACATGGTTCCTTTCCTTCACATCCTTGCAAAAATTTCTTATTTCTTGTGTTTTTGATAACAGCCATTCTAATAGGTATGAGGTGATATCTCATTGTGGTTTTGATTTGTGTTCCCCTCATAGTTGAAGATGTTGAGTATCTTTTCATGCACTTCTTGCCTATCTGTATGTCTTCTTCAGAAAAATGTCTATTCAGATTTTCTGACCATTTTTGAACTGGATTGTTTGTTTTCTGCTGTTGAGTTGTATGAGTTCTTTCTGTGTTTTGGATATTAGCCCATTATCAGATATATAATTTTCAAATATGTTCTCCTCTTCCTAGGTCACCTTTTCATTGTGTTGATGACTTCTTTTGCTGTGAAGAAGTTCTTTAGTATGATGTAGAACCACGTATTTATTTTGTTGCTGTTGTTGCTTTTACTTTTGGTGTCAGTCGGAAATAGTCATCTAAATTACAAGTTCATAGAACTACTGACCCAGCATTTTCTCATCTAGGTATTTATCCTACAGATACACTGGTACTCAGAGAAAATGACATATGTACAAAGTAACTCACTTCAGCCTCAATTCTAACAAGAGATTGGAAACAAAATAAATGTCCATCAATAAAGGGCTAGGCAAATAAATTATTTATTTCATTTCACTTCTCAAACATTTTTATAGACCTTTGAAATTCTAGTAGTCTATGAACACTCACCTGTGATTACTGATGATTAAATTGGCCCCAACAGAGCCAGTAAGTGCCAGTCTTCATCTCACTTTACCACAATGCCTCATCATATTGCCAGGTCAGTTTTCCACTGCCTAGGAGGGTCATTGGGTAAAGAAATTGCTAGTAGACATGATTGTGCATTGTTTTCATTTACTCATTCAATTCATTCGCTATCCATCAAATATTCACAGCACCTACTCTGTGCCAAGCACCCTAATTGGTATTTTTGAAGTCAGGGATCTAATATGCATATGTATACAGATCACAGGGGCTCCTTACTGATAAGCAACGAGTTGGAAAATTCATGGTCAGTGTACAACCACTGGACATGATATTTAGATGTAAGTCAAGCAAAGGTAGAGGTTTTGGTCAAACCTTTAGTGAGTTTGATAATGTAATATGAGTGGAAGTTAGTTAGAACAGTTTTACATAATTAATGTCTTTCATTTCAATTATTATGTAGTCCAATGTCATTATTATGACCTTTAGAAGACGTGACAGTGGAGGTTGTCAAAAGTAAAGGCCCATGTTCTACTGGCTCATGGGTCCTAGTAAAAATCCAAGCAATATTGGGAAGGAGGTGATTAAATGGAATGTCCCAATCTACCACTTCCCAAGGGACATTTGATGATGTTACAGAAGTATCATCATGCTTTTCAAATGGAAAGGATTTTTATTCAGTTTATATCCCAATCAGGAAGCCATCTGTTCCTGCACTGAAAAATGATATTATTAGAGAGAGAATATAACCACCAAAGAAACCAAAAGCACAGTTTGTAGAGACAATATCTAGGTAGCTCTTTAAGCACGTAAGTGAGATTTTGACAGTATTTGGGTGATATTATCACTTTCACCCAGGGATTCATTCATCCAGTAAACATTCATTGAGTTCACATGGTATGTGCCAGGTACTGCACTTGGTAGTGAGTTATACTGGGGTTACCAAAACAAACATGGTCCCTGCCTTCAAGAATCTTGGAATCTAATAGTCTGAGTCCTTCCATGCCAGGTGTTCCTACCATTCTGCAATAAACTTGCATCAGCTACACAAAGAATCAGTGTATTACTAACACCTTATTGGTGCATTATACCTTAATGCAGAACCTATAAATGTGAGTTAGACTGCTCATATTTGGCCAGATATTGGCACTCTGTCTTACTTCCAATATATCTAAGTATTTTATATGACACAATAAAAAAAGCCACCACCACAAACACCGTAATAAAAAATTACAACCTGTGATAAACCAAAAACAATAGACCCATTGTATTAGTTATCTTCTGCTGCATAACAAATTACCCCAAAACTTAGCAGCTTTAGACAATAAACATTTTTTATCTCACATAGTTTCTTAGGTTAGAAATCTAGAAGTCGCTTAGGTGAGTGGTTCTGGATCAGGGTCTTTCATGACGTGGCAGTTAAAATGTCAGCCAGGGCTGCAATTATCTAAAGGCTGGAGGATCTGCTATCAAGGGGCTCCCTCACATGCCTGACAAGTTAGTGCTGGTTGTTGGCAGGATGTCTCAGTTTCTCACCACATGGACCTTCCCACAGAGCTGCTGGAGTGTCCCTGTGACATGACAGCTGGCTTCCCCCAGAGAAAGTGATCCAAGACCAAGCCAGGTGGAGCCTGCAATGCCTTTAATCACCTAATCTCAAAAGGTACACACCATCTCTTCTACCACATTATACTATTTAGAAGCAATTCATGAAGTCTGGCCCACAGTCAAGTAAAGAGGAATTAGGATCCACCCCGTGAAGGGATAGTTTCAAAGAATTTGTAGACATATTTTAAAATGACTATGATCATCGTGTATGCTTCTAGTCCCCCAAATCAAAACCACACTGAGATACCACTTCACACCAGTCAGAGGGGCTAAAATTAACTACTCAGGAAACAACAGATGCTGACGAGGATGTGGAGAAAAGGGAACCCTCTTGCACTGTTGGTGGGAATGCAAACTGGTGCAGCCACTCTGGAAAACAGTGTGGAGGTTCCTCAAAAAATTAAAAAGAGAACTACCCTACGACCCAGTAATAGCACTACTAGGAATCCATCCAAAGGATACAAAAGTGCTGATTCATAGGCGCACATATACCCCAATGTTTATAAGAGTGCTTTCAACAATAGCCAAATTATGGAAAGAGCCTAAATGTCCACCAACCGATGAATGGATAAAGAAGATGTGGTTTATATATATAACGGAATACTACTTGGCAATGAGAAAGAATGAAATCCTGCCATTTCCAGCAACGTGGATGGAACTGGAGTGTATTAGTTAAGTGAAATAAGTCCATCAGAGAAAGACAGATACCATATGTTTTCACTCATATTTGAAACTTGAGAAACTTAACAGAAGACCATGGGGAAAGGGAAGGGGGAAAAATAGTTACAAACAGAGAGGGAAGAAGGGTAACCATAAGAGACTCTTAAATACAGAGAACAAACTGAGGATTGATGGGGCAGGGGTGGGGGAGAGGGGAAAATGGGTGATGGGCATTGAGGAGGGCACTTGTTGGGAGGAGCACTGGGTGTTGTATGTAAGTGATGAATCACGGGAATCTACCCTCAAAACCAAGAGCACACTGTATATACCTTATGTTAGCCAACTTGTCAATAAATTATATATTTTTTTTTAAAATCCTTTAATATTTTCTGTAAATCTGCAATTCTCTAACAAAAACAATTTTATCCCCAACTTTTGCTAAGCTGATATCTGAAAATACATCATGACTTTTGTGGATATGATAATCATGTAAGCAAGCTGCTGTTTTCACCATGAATAGATTAATATATGCTTGATAACTGATAATTTTGTAGTTTTTCCTTAAATACTAGTTATGTTCATAACAGACCAGCCTTTCTGAAGTCTGACTTCCTTGCACTCTACAAGTGAATTTTTCCTTCCTTTTCTCAATACTTTGATTTCTGAGCGTTTCTTTGACAATGTCTGAGTGGGACCTCCCACCTTAGTTTCTAATTCTTCCAACCAGCCTCATAGAGAAAGGAAGTTGTAGAGAAATGGGAAACCAGATGGCCCAAGCAAGACCAGAGAACAACAGGGTTGAGAAAGTGTAAATTGTTGTATGTTTCTACTTGCCATCTTGCACTTCTTTCATTGCCATAAAAAGAACCTTCCCCCGGCAGCTGCTGCTCCTTCAGCCTGGACTCCAGAATGAATATACATTGAACAGAGCTGACCCAGGAATCTGCAGGCCTGTTGCATGAAGCAGAGCCACCCCAGCTGACCCTCAGACTCATGAACAAGAATAATTATCATTTTAAGCTACCATACTTTGTGTAATTTGTTTGACAGCATAAGCTAACCGATACACCCAGTTTTATTTAGATGACCACTCCCACATCAATAACTTATGACCAGAAAACATGACTATGACAGACAACTACATCTCCTGAACAAGCTACATTTTTGAAAAAGAAGGGAGAAATGGTTCTCAGAAAAAGGTTGTGGCAGGGAGTGAGGAGCGTACTGGGCACAAAAATTAATAGGGATACACCAGGGTCTGGAATTCCCTAACCTTTATTCAATAAAACACTTCATTCAATGAATTAAATTTTTTTAATTTTTTAAAGTTTTATTTATTTTTGGGTGGGGGGGAGGGGAGAGAGGGAGACACAGGATCTGAAGTAGGCTCCAGGCTCGGAGCTGTCAGAACAGAGCCCGACGTGGGGCTCAAACTCACTGTGAGATCATGCCCTGAGTTGAAGTCAGACACTTAACTGAATGAGCCACCCAGGCGCCCCCAATTAATTTTTTTTTTCTCTCACCTAAAACTCTCCTACTATGATTTAATAAAAGTGCTTTTTTTGGCTTTGGTGAGATCCAAAGACTTTGAGAAAGAGGGAGACCACATGGTTTCAAGCAAATGGCTCAGTAGTATGAGTGAGAAACTGGAACGAAGGGCCAGGGTCATCTTGGAGAGGACAGAAAGCAAAGAGCTGGGATGGAATGATGACCTGTACACAAACACTTGACCTAATAGGGTACACATGAGACTGGTGTAGTCCTTCCCACTTTTGCTGCATTCTGTGCAGTACAACAGGAAGAATTCTTTGAGAAAAAATTGTTAGAGGACCCATTGAAAATGATGCCAAGAGAAAGCAAGAGGACTGGGGAACACAAAAATGGCAGTCATAACTGGCGTTTATCCTTTTTTCTTATAAACCATTTTTCTGTCTTCCTTCCTTTCTCTCTCCACACATCATCACCAACAGAACTAAATAAATGGAAGATACAAAATGACTATTTGGAGCCGACGTATATACTATCCCTCAATTACATTAATAGCCTGTTCTTTAATCCAGAACTTTTCTGTAACATAACACTAATCATTGGGGGTGAGGGGGTTGATTCCTCTATTTGAAGTGTGCCACATGTCCTGTCAAAATAACTTCTTCTAGCTGCATAACAATTGTGGGTGGCCTGTGATCACCTTGTCAGAGTGTCTTTTACACCCAGAGCTGGTTGCCAGATTCCACGTTACTTACTTCCTGGCCCCCCTCCTGATAACTTATGCTCCATATATCATCTCCTTCTTCTTTTTTTACTGGCAATTGGTGGGGCCCATCAGCAATTTCAGTTATTTATGCAGCTTAAACCCTATTGTCAACATCCTTATCCTCAACACACAACCATTCCAGCGGTGTGAGCTGAGTTTTTCAGGAATAACGGGTGAGTAGGGGAGGGAAATGGGCTGAGGTTAACAGAAGCAAGGTTTCCTGGGGTCCTCAGCCAAAGCACACATTGTTGCTGAGCTGCTTTTTTCCTTCTTGCCTCTATTTGGGGTGGATTTTCATTTGGAATTAAAAACAGATCACAGCTTGCTGTTTGTTTGCTATTGTCAGGTCAGACCAAGCACTCAGGAAGAGGGTGGTATCACTGTGTGCATAGAATTTTCTTGGCAGTTTAATAAGGATGATGAAATTTGCCTGCATTTGCATAGCACCTTCTCTCCTGTGCTCTCAAAGTCCTCCCAAAACAAAACATAATCCTCCCAGAAGTCAGGTGTGGCATGGGACTTTGTTCATCCTTGCTCCCTTAAGCCCATTTTAGAGGACACAGCTCAGGGAAAACAGGTGAAAGCAAATAGGAGTGGGAGGTCAAGGATGATGCTTTCCTAGAGAACCACAATTGCAGCCCTTGTGCTACTTACAGAAAAAGGTTCCCCTCTGTTTGGATTAATTTCAGCCTCATGCCAGGGCACACAGCTTGGTGAGTGGAATATGGGCTAGATTTAGGCACCCACTCATCCCCTCAGCCAGGCGTTTTTCTATGTCGCACAAACATACAGCTCAGCCCTGAATTCTTACATCCAATGAAGTATACTAGGTCTTTGTACTTAGGATCAGAATTTTGTCAGAGGGGCTCGTTGTATACCCAGGACACAGTTGACCAATTGAAGAGACCATCAATGCCTAAACATCTAAGCCAAAAACTAGTTACAAGATCTCTAGGGGCACCTGGGTGGCTCAGTTGGTTAAGTGTCTGACTCTTGATTTCGGCTCAGGTCATGATCACACGGTTCGTGGGTTCGAGCCCCACATCAGGCAGCGTGCTGAGCGTGCAGAGCCTGCTTTGGATTCTCTTTCTCCCTCTCTCTTTGCCCCTCCCCTGCTCGGGTTCTCTCTTACTCTCAAAATAAATAAACTTAAAAAAATATTTGGAGACCTCTAAAAGTCTTTGCAAACATCACCTCATTTATTCAATAAATATTTATTAAGCACTTATGTGGAAAGCACTAGCCCCCTCCAGGAGCCTAAAGCCTTTTGGGAAGACAACAAAAATTGTAATAAATAACTGTAGCTGTGGTAGGCAGCTTCTGACATGGTCCCCAGTGATCCTCACCTCCTGGTATTAATGCTGTTGTGTAGTGATCCTCTTGAATGTAGGCCAAATATAGTGAAAAAAGAGTTCTAACACATTCTAACAAATAGAATACAACAAAAGCAATGGCATATCATTTCTATGGTAAAATACAAAAGACTGTGCTTCCATCTTGCTGCTCTCTTTCTCTTGCTGGTGCTCTCTCTTGCTCTCTCACTTGCTCACTCTGATACAGCATTCGGCCACATTGCGAGATGCCCTATGGAGAGGCCCATATGGCAAAAAACCAAGAGAGGCATCCGGCTAACAGCTTTTGAGGAGCTGAGGCCTCAATACAACAGCCCACGAGGAACTGAATTCTGCCAACAACTACATGAGTGAGCTAGGAAGGGGATCCTCCCCACTAAAGCCTTGATAATTCCTCTTCTACTATTCCATATTTTTCTCAATCTAACCCAAAGTACCTTACCAGAAATATTTCCTACTACACTCCAGCCAAACAGGTATATTCATTGTCCTTAGATCACAGCCAGTTGATCTCCCTTTCCATGGCTTTGTCCATAGTGTTTCCCCTGCTTAGAATATTCCTCCCTTTCTATCAGAATCTGGCCCCAAATTTTATGACTCAGCTAAAGCCCCAACTCCTTCTAGAAGCTTTAAAACTTATGATAGAGTGCCTTGGGCATAACTGGTAAAGTAACATGTTAACCTAGTTTGATTAGTCTGGGTCTAGATCGCCTCTTTCTCCTCCTGATTCTTGAACCCCTTGAACCCCTCCTTCTGATTCACTGAACCTCTGGTGTGACACATCATAGACTTCTGTTAGTTTTGCAATTCCAGGAGCAAATAATAAGTTATCAAATATGCATATTGATTGAAGTATGAAACAAGTTAAGATTAAAGATCCAAGCTGAGATGTCTAGTTTGGGAAGAGTAGATTCTCCCATCAACCTTGACCACAGTCAAGGTATATTTTAGAGCCTGGGATTCTATTGCTTATCATCCTGTCTTTAGTAATTCATCATTATTAGTTCAAAGAAATTATTGCAACTTATATTCATAAGCATGAAATTCTTATAGTTCTCAGACACTATTTCTTACCTTAATTAATAATGTAGTAAAAGAGTGATTCTTTTGAAGTTTACAAAAGGGGAGGAGCAAGAGAGATCCCTTATGATTCTTTGAGACTCAAGAGAAGGATATATGAATAGTCATGCATATAGATATGTGTGTGGGTAGAGTTATGGCATACAAGAAAGGTCCTGATTACCCAAAGGTGATAGCTGAAGAATAAAATAAGAACTTGAGGAGCTCCTGGATGGCTCAGTCGGTTGAGCATCTTGATTTCAGCTCAGGTCATGATTTCTCGATTCATGGGTTTGAGTCCCACATCAGGCTCCATGCTGTCAGTATAGAGACTACTTGGGATTCTCTCTGTGCTACACCCCCCCCAACTTGCGCTGCCTCTGTCTCTCTCAAAATAAATAAATAAACTCTTAAAAATAAAATAAAATAATAACACGAGAAAAGGGGAAATATTTTTGACAAACTGAAGTGGTAATTTATTAGGGAAATATAAGAAGGCTAAAATTTCATTAACATACTACCAATTATTCACTAATAATTAGTGATCACCTACTAGTTACCTTAGATTACATTATCCTCTCTAATTATCATAACAACCCATTTTGCAAAAAAGAAAAAAAAATGGAGGCCCAAACATATTAAGTAATTTTCCAGAAGTAAATTACTTCTGGTGACTGGTGAAACCAAGATTCTAACACCAGCATGGCTGATTCCAAATCCCATACAACTCCCTTTTGGACATCCCAACCATAAAACATGGCCTCATACATATTTAAGAGGCATCATATTATTTGGTTTGGTTATCACTGGATGAAAGGCAACCTGTATCATTCTTCTTGAAATGATTCCATTATCTTTAAACAGCTTTACCAATCCAATCTGTGTCCGTAGGAAAGCCATCTTTCTCTGTGTCTCTAAATGAAATGAAGAGCAGACTAGGCAACTCACCACGAAAATTTCATTATAGAGAGGGAGAGATGGTGGAATTTGATGGAATCACTTTATCCCACACCAGATCTTCTGATGTCACATCCTTATATCCATGAAAAAAAAGCCTTCAAATAGGTTCTTTATTCCAGATACAAGGGGTCTTCTTATGCCCCTGAAAGAGCTTTTATGAAGAGATATCAGCATGCTATATTTAAAAAATGTTTCCTGGAAATGCAAGAGGATGTAAGGTACAGCCTTGTCTCAGAGATATATCAATTACCTGCTTGATTGGTAGTCTTTCCGGAGCTTTCTAGAGTCTCCCATTCAAAGAATGCCAAATGATAATGTCTAATTAGTGTACTATATTGACTTTAGTCAATCGTCTGACAAACCTGAGGGTACGGAAAGAGTCGGGGAGGTGGTGAAACTGGATTTATCAAGGCCTGGGAACCACGAATGTGGCCTGTGAACAGAGGGGGGCAGCAGAGAGCTGCTAGAAAAGTACATTCAGGGAGCTTCCATGGGGGCGGCTTGTTCTGGTCATCATGGGGACATTGCCTGGGAGACGCTGTGCCAGGGGGTGTAACTCAGCTGAAGGATTTAGCCCTGCTGAGATCCTTGGCTGGGATCCACAAGTAGGACCCTCCATTTCCCAAAAGGTGGCCAGAGATCCTCATAAACCTGCTTCTGATCATGTCACCCTCTTTCACTTTCATCAATGACTCAGTCTCTCTCATCAATGGCTCCTCATTGCTTCGAACACTGATTCTCAAACTTTAGAGCGAATCATCATCAATCACTTGGAGGAATTGGTAAAACACAGATCACTGGATCCACTTCTAGAATTTCTGATAGATTAGTTTTGGGGCAGAGCCCAAGAATTTGCTTTTCTGTCAAGGTCCCAAGTGATGCTGATACTCTTGGATTCTGTTGGCCCAGAGACCACATCTGGTGAAGCACTGGCTTAGAGAGTGCTTGAGCTGTCCATCTACCCCCAGTCCAACTTCTCTTCTAACTACTCAGTCCCTCTTGCATTCCCCCACATCCTCACACTGTGCTCCACCTGGGAACTTACTTCAGCCTCCCAAGGGAGCCATGTTTTCCCACTCCTCTTAGCTTATTCACATTTGCCCTCTCTGCTGATACACCTTTCTTCCATCTCTTCACCTGGCTAGTGCTTACTTACCTTAGATCCCAAGTTAGAAGCTCCCCTCCTGTGAACTCCCATAATGCTCTGCACTTCACTTTCCACACTATGTAGTAGATAACTGTATGTTTGTGTCCCAACTAGTCTATCAGCCTTGTGGGAGCAGAGGGTCACAAACATTCACACCATTATAAATCCTCAGTCACCAGTCTCATCTGGAGTCTCACAATTATCATGCCACATTTCTCTGATCACCACCCTCTTCATTCTCAATGACTATTTCAAACAGTCTTCACTTTCCTCAAATCCCTAACCTTCACACCTTCTCTATCACACTCAACAGATGGTCTTGCCTACTCCTTCACAGAGAAAATAGAAGCCACCAGATAGAAACCTCTCATCTTCCCACCACCAAACCTACAAACCCACGAGCATGTACACTCACCACATCCCCCTGACCTTCTGTTACAATAGAGGAGTTGCCTGTGATTTCTAAGGCTGCCTAAAGCCAATTGATGCATCTCTACTGTAGCTTTCTCCTTCCTGCTTCCTCAAAACCCCCACTGTCAACATGCGCTTTTCACATATATTCAACTTCTTCCACTCCCTGATTTTCTTCCTGCCATTTTTAAAATGTATTTAACTCTCTCCTCTATATATAACCATCCCGCTTCAGCTACATGTCACTCTGAAATTGTCATCTTGTTTCTATTTCCTCTTGCCCAGCCAAATATGTCCTAACTTTATGATTTCCATTTCCTCCTTTCACATTCATTCCATAAGACATTTTTCCTCAAAAAATGCTCTTACTAAGGTTGCCAAGGACCTTTGTTTAGCTTAATCCATGATACTTCTCAGGTCCCATCATACTTGGCCCAGTTGACTTCCTCTTCCATTGTGAGGCTTTCTCTTCCCTTAGATTCTGTGACATCCCAGCCTGGTTTTCTACCTCTCTGGCCTCCTTTAAGTCCTGGTCGTCCCCTGCTTCACTTGTAAATGCCAGTGTTTTGTTGCATTCCATCCTAGAACTTCTTGTCTAAAGTTGGCCTGGATAAGCTTATCCATTTCCATTGACTCACTTACTTTATATGTACCAACCACTCCCTTTACTGGACAGGCCTCCAGTTCTCTGACATCATAAAACCAATTGCCTACCAAATTGTATTTCTTCGATGCTCTGCAGGCCGTCATACTTCACTGAACTTATGATCTTCCATCAAACCTGTTCCTTCTATGTGCTTCTTAATGAAGAAATTGAATGTCAATAGCCCTGAGGACACATACTTGATATCTCCCTCTGTCACCTACTCCATATCTCACCAAATCCACAATTCCAGAATTCTACTAGCCTCTCTTCATCTCCTCCAGCAAGCCACTATCCTGTCTCTCCTGGATTACAACTACAGCCGCCAGTTTCCTTGTATTATCTCTGGACCCCTCCAATCCAATTTTCCTACTTTCCTAGAAAGGTCTTTCTAAAAACAAATGCCACTTCCTTGTTTAAATCCCTCAATTGCTATCCATCACCATTGGGATAATTAAACCTTGTTTTGTCCCTTACCCTAGCTACATTGGTCTTCTTCAACTCCTCCAAAGCACCAAGCTCCTACCCACCTCAGAGTCTTAACACATGCTATTCTCTCTCCCTGGAATGCTTGCCCTCCTACCCTTCTTTACCTAGAAAATTTCCACTCATCCTTCAGGGCTCAGCTTCAGATTGTCTGTGAGAAGTTTCACTGAACTTCCACGACCACTCACTACACACTGAGTCAAATCTTACCAGTTAAACATGCTATTCTCTTCCTTCATTGCACTCTTCACAATTGTGGTTAATTAATTACTTGCAAAATTATTTTTCAATGCTTCTCTCTCCTTCTAAGCATCATATAAGAAGAGATAAAATCTTTCTTATTCTCTACCATATCTCTACTACCATTCACAATGCCTGGCTTGTACTGAGCTGACAACAAATCTTTGTTGAAAAACTGATGAGTGATTACAGAAAATATATGCCACAATCTAAGATTCCACACATCATGGGCTTGTTGGTTTACTAGTTCTCTACATTTTGCAATGTCCTCTATATTTATTAGATGACCAAATAATAACTCATATTTCTTCAAAGTTTTCTATTTGGCTGACACTGTCCTAAGTGTATTCCATTCTCACAAAGTTCCTGTGAGCTAGATATTATTATTGTCTCCATTCTACAGGAGGAAACTGAGGCACAGAGACGTTAGGTATCTTGCCCAAAAACACAGAACTAATAAATAATGATCTGAGATATAAATCAAGATAGTCTGATCTAGGTCCCATGTTCTTAAACACTATAACATACCATCTCTCCAGGTAGTTATATACAGGGGAGACCTCCATGAGTGTAGGGATTTGTGCTTTATTAAGGCTGCTGTTATAGAGAAAGGAAGACAAAAAATTTGATACACCAGTGGTTCTCAAAATTTAATGTACATTACAACCACCTAGAGAGATTGTTGAGATACAGATTATAGGACTCCATTACCAGGTTCAGTAGGTCTGAGGGGTAAGACCCAAGAATTTGCATTTCTTTTGTTTGTTTGTTTGTTTGTTTGTTTTTGAGAGACAGAGAGAGACAGAGCATGAGCAGGGGAGGGGCAGAGAAAGAGAGAGACACAGAATCTGAAGCAGGCTCTAGGCTCTGGGCTGTCAGCACAGAGCCCGATGTGGGGCTTGAGCGCACGAACCACCGTGAAGTCATGACCTGAGCCGAAGTTGGACACTCAACCAACTGAGCCATCCAGGCGCCCCAAGAATTTGCATTTCTAACAAGTTCCCAGGTGATGCTGATACAACTGGTCAAGGATCACACTATGAGGACTACTGCAGTCCGTAAAGGATTTTCACAAGATTTCTCCATTTAAAAAAAAATACATTGTCCCCTTCTCCTGCAATCTGCCCTTCTATAACACATAAATAAATAAGAAAGAAAAGCTGACCAAGAGACAATTTTTAAATGCAAACAAAATAGGGCAAAGGTAAAGTGATGTTTCATATTCCTCATCCGCTAAACTCTCCTCTCTTTCCTTCAATCTCACTGCATCAGTGGTGGTGTACCTCCTTTTGAAGAAATAAAAGTATTTGTGTCTAACAAAGATGAGAGTGTTACGTAGCTTATCTTCTTAATTCTCACAACAACAACTCCATGAGATCCCTATTATTATCCTCATATTAGAGGTGAAGAAACTGAGAAGTTCAAGGTCACAAGATCCAAGATCATAAATCTATCGAGTACTGACTCAAATTTGGGTTGGTGTGATTCCAATCTCCTGATCCTTTCCATTAATTGACACTGTCCTTCATATTTCCATTGGCCTTTTTAATTCTCCTACATGCACAAAAAAATCCAAAAAGTAATTTCTCCCACACTCATAGAAAATGTCAACTGAAAAAAGAAAATCTAAATCCATCTCTCCCTGCAAAATATGCTTTTAATGCGTCCTTGGATTACTTCTTTGAAATTGGTTGCTATTCACTTCAAATATGTAGTGAAAAAAATTCAAAATCTTGAATTAAAGAAGTATTAGAAATGTTCTCTTTGTTTTATTTTTATTTTTATTTGAGAGAGAGAGAGAGAAAGAGAGAGAGAGAGAGAGAGAGCACGCGGGGGAAGAGCGCAGAAAAAGAGAGAATCCCAAGCAGACTCCATACTCAGCATGCAACCCGACGTGAGGCTCAATCCTACAACCTTGGGATCATGCCCTGAGATGAAATCAAGAGTTGGATGCTTAACCCACTGAGACCCCCCCCAGGTTCCCCTATTAGAATCTTTCTAAGAAGTATATAGCACCCCAAAATAACAATGGCCTGGTTTGTCTTTCTAGAACCACCAGACAATACTGTATTCTATCACCTTTCCAGTGTGGCTGAAGAAGGCTTTTAGAATTCCACTGCAGTGCTGTGAGGCCATACATCCCCCAGGATTAATCACAAATATTTTTTTAAAGATGAAGTTTCGTTATATCTTTGTTCTTTGTATCTTGGCTTTTGTTGGCGCATTTTAATTAGGATCTGGTATCTGCAATAAACAGTAAACATAAAGAGCTTTGCAAAAATGTATTAGACTGTTTGTTTTCACACTCTAATGCATATTTGCACAATTTTACCATGAAAAAAGGAAAACATGCTAAGCTCTTGGGCTCTATCCCAAATGTCCTGGAATAGAATCCGGAAATTACTAAAAATGCAACCAAACCTCATCATATTCCAGCAATTAACCTAAGAAACGAGGGTCCATTCTCTGTATGAAAAAAACATTTTCAAGGGGAGAAGTCTGTGGAGGAGAATGCTTCTCGATAACACACGTATCGCATTCTCCAAACCTGTTTTGAAAGTTGGACTTTTTCCCTTTCATGCTAAAAGAGCTTAATAAACAAATTAGGTTGGGTAATGTTTTATTTTTCTCTTTCAGAGTGTTAAGAAAGCTTCTGTTACTAAATGAAGACAGGAAGGACTGTTAAGCATAAAACAAGGGATAAAATAATCACATGTCACCTCCTTTTTAAAAGTAGCTGGGGATTAATAATCTTCTTGCTAAATAGTTATACACTAGAATGAATTTTTATTAAAACAGTAGAATCATAGCAAGTGCTGATGACAAAGGACAGGTTGGGGGAGGGGATTATTTGAACATATCCTAATCAAAAAGTAGCAAATACTTTTAAAAATTTCCAAATGTGTCTCCTGTGTACAATTGTTATTGATAGGACACCTTGATAGTGTTCGAAGGCTATGCAAAATCATAAAAGTGTGAGCAATTCAGAGGCATAAAGTGATTTTTCCTTCTATATCTATCCCTTAATATATTTCCAAATAAAACACAGGATTAAGTAATTTATTTTGTTGCATGATTTATTTATGGCTTGAAACACAGTAAACAGCAGATAAAAGGCATAGTCCCAGGCATCAACTTAAAAGATAAAAATCACCATATTTTATTAGAGGGAGACATATAAAAATGCCAATGTGAACTGTAAAGAAAGGAAAAGTACTAGATCACAGGTCCCAAGTCTGAGTTAGACTTAGTGTCTCTAACTCCCCTTTAGGGGAATGATATGCCTGAATTTAATTAGAAATCTGTTTTTTTAAGATTAAAGTTGTGAAAAAGTTAAAAGGTTGGATCATGCAAAAATAAAAATGACTCTGAGGATCTTAGGGAATTTGAACTGGTAAACTTAGATTTTATTTCCTGCCAACTGTTTGCACGAGGATTAAGAGATGTACAGGAATTATTAGTTTTAGATAAAAGCCAGCGTTTTATAAAGCAATTAATTTTTCATTAGTTCCACATAATTTTGGCAAAAAATAGTTTTGTTCCAATAAAGCTATTACATTTCAAGAGGTTACTCTAAAATATAGCCATTAACTTCGCATTAATTTAACCAGATTTATAATAGGTTAAACTACAGGCAGGAAAGCAGTAATAGTTTTTTACAGAATATATTAGAATTAAAAGGAAAAAATTAAGATGAAAAATATTTTAAAAACGGGTCATAAAACTTCTAAATTTCTAAGCATGGTTATGCATTTATTTAAAAGGCATTTTCCTATAATGTTTGTGAAGCAGATAAAATGAATTATATGAAGTCCACCTTAAGTTTTTGCATGGGGTTATCTCGGAGCTATCAGAAATAGTTATATTTATTATAATACGTTTATTTTATGTTACAATAAATAAAGTATACTTTAAAGATGGAGAAAACAAAACTCGTTAGTTTTGCCAAAGAGCCATAAACTCCCCTCCCCAATGCTAGAGCTGCTTTTAACGCACCCACAAAATTCCACTCAGATTGTCCATCCACCAGGATTGCTGGCTGGAATGTTTTCACCTCCAGTTTGAGTTCTTTAATTCTCACCGGAATGACAAAGTCTAGGTGAGTCAAGACACCAGACCTCAAAGTCCTGACTTGAAGAACGTTTCTTGACTCTTTCCCTCCAAATAGAGTTCCGTGGTTATCACTCCATCTCTGCCATTCTCCACCTGCTCCAACCCAGAACCACCTCTCTCCAGCTCCCTGGGATGTTCTCCTAGTAACTCCCTCCAATTCCACACTTGTTTCTAACCCCACTCAGGTTCCACGCTGTGAACAGAATATTTTTGTTAAAAATGTAAGTCAGGTCCTGTCACCCCTGAGTTGAAAACCCACTGGTTTCCCCTGCCTCTTGAGAAAAATTGCATTCCTCGCCGTGTCCTGTAGAACCCATGACTTTTGTTTCTTTCCTCTTAATAACACATTCTCTTGCAGTCAATTCATCCCAACCCCATGAGTTTCCTTCAAGCACTCTGCAGCCGCTCCCACCCCGAGTCATGCACCAGGCACCAGGCGAATGCTGAATCCCTACGTTACCACCACTTTGGTTCTAAGACATTTGTTCCAACGTGTTCTTGGTGAGACTTTGCCGACCTAGTTTTCACATTTGTTGCCTGTTTTTGTACCTCTCTTTATCCTTTAGATTAGGCACCCAACACACTTATTCATGTAGGATCTTAACTCCCCCTCAAACACCACTTTGTTACATACTCTCCGTAGCTCAGTGTAGGCCCAGAATCTCTACATAAGCATTGCTCAGATAGGAAGTACACTTACTGTTCACACCAGCCATGGTGGGTCCAGGGAAATGCCACATTCTAACATTAAACTGTTAAATGATTGCACCTGTACTGATATTGTCTGTCCCGATAGATCATTAGGTCTTTGAGGGTAAGTAATATACTTACTTATTTAGGTCATGTTAGTAGTACGCTGAGGACTTATCAGCTGTCATATTCAACATGGACTCTGCTCAGGACATGGTAAGACCCTGTGATGAGCTGGCTCAGAGAGGGACATTAAGGCAGGACTGAGGAAACAAAACTAGGAGGAGGGCAGGTCGTTCATTCATTCATTCAATTATCATCCACACAGCAACTTCCATGTCCCGACAGCTATACTAAAGGATGAAGAATGAAATGAATAAAACATAGCTACTTGCTCTTTATTTCTTTTCAAATTCTTGGCATCCTATCATCATGAACATGACACACACCTGCACGCACACACATTTTTGTTTCTCTGGTCAGTATCATTAAGTTCACTTTAAAAAGAAAAGTAGATCAGTGTGTGTGTATATAGAAACCCCAAAAGATAAAATGGAAAACAATGAAAACTAATAATAGAATCCACTTAAATGGTACATTACTGAATAAATGTACAAAAATCAATAAATTCCAGTACAAATACAAATAATTATTTGTATTATTTATACAAATAATTAAGTAAACAATAACCAAGTAGATATTATTCTCATTTGCAATATCAATGAAAAGTTTAAGATAGATAATAATAAACCTAATAAGAAATTGATATAAAGAAAACTCTAAATTTTTGAGGCACATAAAAGTCACGTGTAATTTAAATAGAATACAATGGTCTTGTATCAGAAAAGCTCATATGAGGGGCACCTGGGTGGCTCAGTTGGTTGAGCATCAGACCTTAATTCAGGTCATGATCTCACAGTTCATGAGTTCGAGCCCCACATTGGGCTCACTGCTGTTGGCGCAGAGCCTGCTTCAGATCCTCTGTCCCTCTCTCTCTCTGCCCCTCCTTTGCACTCTCTCTCTCTCTCTCACTCTCTCTCACTCTTGCTCTCTCTCTCTCTCAAAAATAAATAAACATTTAAAAGAAAAAGAAAGAAAAGCTCATATGAGTTATCAATTGTCCCCAAAATGATTTAGAAATATGCAATACCAATTAAAACCTTCTAAAATTGTTTGGAATAAGACAAAATAATGTTCTCATGAAAGGATAAATGGGGAAGAATAACCCTCAAAATTGAAAGAATAATTTTGTTAGTTATTTATTGTTGCATAAAAAAATCACCCCAAAATTTAGAAGGTTAAAACAATGAACTTTTCATTCATTCTTTCTTTTTTTTTCTTTTAAAGCTTATTTATTATTTATTTTGAGAGAGAGAGAGAGAGAGAGTGAGAGAGAGAGAGAGAAAGAGCACAAGCAGGGGTGGGGCAGAGAGAGAGAGACAGAATCTCAAGCAGGCTCTGTGCTGTCAGCACAGAACTTGACACGGGGCTCAATCTGATGAACTATGAGATCATGACCTGAGCCAAAATCAAGAGTCACATGCTTAACCACTTGACTGAGCCACCCAGGTGTCCCTAAACTTTTTATTATTTCAACTTCTGTGAATCAAAAATCCGAGCATGGTTTAGCTAGATACCTCTGGCTCAAGTTCTTACAAGGCGGAAATCAAGGTATTAGCTGGGGCTGTGATCTCATAAAAGGCTCGACTAAGGTGGGATCCACTTCCAAGCTCACACATGTGTTTGTTGGCAGGACTTATTTCCTCCTGAGCTGTGACACTGAGGGCCTAAATTCCTCACTGGCTGTTGTCATGAGAATTCCCTCAGTTCCTGTCACACGGCACTCTCCAAAAAGCAGATTACAACAAGACAGGTGGCTTCAAAATAAGTTAGAGAACAAGACAGAGTATCCAAGAAGGAAGCCACAGTCTTCTTGTAACTTAACATCAGATGTCAACATGCAATTACCTTTACCACATTTTATTCACTAGAGAGTTATTCTATCCAGCCCACCTTTAAGGAAAGGAGAGTATCCAAGGGCATGAATACCAGGAGGCAGGGAACATAGGAGGCCATTTTAGCGGTTACCTACCCTAATAATTAAGGGGAATTTGTACTACCACCATTGGAATGTACCATAAAGGTGTAACAATTAAAACAACATGCAGCTGATGGCACAACAGACAATACTCAATGAAGCAGAATAAAAACCCCAAAAACAAATGAAAGTATATGTAAGCATTTAGTACATTAAAATATGGATTTCCAGATCAATGGGAAAAGGATAGATGATTAGTCAAATTGTGCTGAGAAAATTGGTTACCTATTTGGGAAATGTGTGTGTGTGTGTGTGTGTGTGTGTGTGTGTGTGTGTAGGAGCTTTACCTCACTCCATGACCAAAATAAGTCCTAGATGTTTAATTAGTAAAATATATACATTCAAGGAGAGGTATAGACTGATCTTCAATTCTATTAGTAGCAATTTTATTTCTTAAGCTGCATTGGGGTACACGGATATGTCTATACCAAAGCTTTCAGCTCACCATACATCAGGCATTGTTATAAGCACTACACATATATTTATTTACTTAAACTTCAAAACGATCTTAAAAAGAGAGTTCTGTTATTTTCCCCATTTTAAAATAAGGAAACAAAGACAATCTCACAGCTTGAATGTTCATGCCCATTGTATTAGTCACCTATTGCTACAGAGCAAATTACCCCCAAACTTAGCAGTCTTAAGCAATAAACAATTCTTACCTCACACAGATTCTGAGTCAAGAATCCAGAAGCAGCTTAGTTGGCAGATTTTTCTCATGGTCTGTCATGATACTGTACCAACATGTCAGCTGGGGCTGCAGACATCTGAACGCTTGTTGGGGCTGGATGACCCAATTCCAAACTGACTCATTTAGCTGTTGGCGTAAAGCCTCCATTGGCTTCCCCACTGGCTGCTGGGAAAAGGCCTCAGTTCCTCATCACATGGAGTTGATTGAGTGCACTTATGGCATGGCAGTTAGCTTCCCACAAAGGGAGAAATCCAAGAGAGGGAGAGAGAAAGAAAAGCTTCAATGTCTTTTACAACCTGATACCAGAAGACACACTCCATCATTTCCACAATATCTACTCATTGTAGAAGCAGGTGACTAAGTTCAGCCCATACTTAAAGGAAGGGGAATCAGGCTCCAGCTTATGATGAGAAGTGTCAAAGAATTTGTGGACTTATTTGAAAACTGCCACACTCATGAAATCAGCCTCAGATGTTTGTGCTCTCAACCACTGTATACACCACTTCTCTCATATTATTCTTTACACCAGTTTATACGTGTAAAATATTTCAGAATAGTTTAAAGGTTAAATATAAAAATTAAAACCATTAAATGAATCATCGGCAAGTATTTTTAAATGTCAGGAGGGGTAAAAATCATTCCAAGCATATCTGAAGTCGAAGCCAAAAGAAAAAAAAAAAGAAAGAAAAAGAAAGAGATAACTACATGAAAAATAAAGATGTCTACATACCAAAAATCACCATAAAAAATTTAAAGCCAAAGAGAAAAATTGGGAAAAATTTTGCCCCATATATGATAAATGAAGAGCTCCTGTCCCCAATTTCAAAGGGTGCTTTAAAATCACTGAGAAAAAGATATATACATTAGTAGAATATGAAATTGACATAAGTATGCAATTAAAAAGAAGAAATAGAAAATATCAATAAACACATTAAGGAAATATTCAATTTATTTGACTTTTAGTAACCAAAAAATAGCAATTAAAAATGAGATCTGTATGTTCTTTCAAGTTGGTCAAGATTGGGAAAATCACAGCATTGTCAAGATTTGGAAGGAAAGAGAATTTCACTCATCTGCAGGGTGTATATATTGGTATCTGCAAGGAGGTTTTCAAAACGTACCAAAAATCTTAAAGGGTTGTATTCCCTTTCACATAATAACTTTACTTTTAGCAATTTATCTTAAGAACAATTGGGCAAAGATAGAGAGAGACATGCTTATCACAGCATTTTTTATGATACCAAAAAAATTTTCAAACAACTTAAATGTCCAAAAACGGAAGGTTTTGTTAAATAAATGACAGTACAGCAATGAATGATGGAATATGATGCCATTAATAACTGACATGGAGAAATTCATGAGGTTAAATGAATAACATATTTTAAACAGCATATCTAACATGATACAACTTTTGGAAGAAAAAATTTTAAACTGTATTGCAGAGAGCATATATTAATAGGTTAAAATGCTACATAGAGCAAAATGTTAATATTGTTATCTTTAGATGATACAATTTTGGATGACTTTTTATTTTCATCTGTTTATTATTCCTGTTTTTAAAATCGTGCCTGTGAAATAAGCCCAAATTATAAATCCAAAGTTATTTCTTCACTGACCCCTCAGTCTTTCTCCTTGCTCCCTCACTAACTGAATAAATGATAGAAAAGGCTGGAACCTGATATTATCAGTTAATAATCATTAACCCCCTCACCCCAGCACAGCCTCTGTAATTTGCATAATAAAGAAATGAGTCTGAAATCCCCTGCCCAGGGGTCTACGTCTGTTTTAATGAACCTACTAGTGTTCTGCTTTTTAAGCTAGAACTTTAGGCAACATATCCAAAATGATGATGTGTTCACGTTTAAAGCAAGTGATCAAAAACTTACATGAATGTGAGTCTGTCTTACACACCTAAAAAGCTCACGGTTGCTTTTATCAAGGTAGACTATCATTTCTCAAAACTATACCTATGTCATTTGCCTCTGTCGTTTTCGAGGTGGTTGAAAGTTTAATTTTGAATATGAAAAACTTTAGACTGCATACACAGGTCTACAATTAACAGTCAATCATTCATATTGAAAGGGAACCAGGGCCAAATAAATGATCCATGTATTACTCTTATGTTCTCATGGATTAATGTTTATAATTAAATTAGACAAATTCTGGCAAACTTTCTATCAAGGAAAACAAAGCCCAAGAAAACAGGTACCATTTTTTGACACGAGACTCTTATTGACGTCAATGTTTTAAAAAGTCAAAAACAACTACAGAAATTGCATAAAAATAAAACACATTTCAAAAGGCAATAGCCAACATGAAGTCATCATTCACTTTTTTTTAAGTAGAGTATTTCTATATTCAAAAAAGCAAGAAAGAATTTTCAATACTTTGTAACTTAAGAGGAAGAAATTCTAAATTGTAGTTAATAATAAAGAATAAGTGATTTTCATCTTCTTTTCTTCCTTAACTAATAAAATTCCAGAAGCTTCTTTATTCCTATAAGGCAACACATACCAGATCAAACCAATATAAACTTACAAAGACTTTTTGAAATTATTTGATTCATTTACTCATTTGGGAAGAGTTTGATGAATGACTTGCTAATATTTTCCTATATTATCATTGATTATCTCTGGAAGAGAAGTATTGGCTGAATGGTACTTGTCCTTTCAGAACATTGAAAGAAAGATTTTATCCTTTAAGAGCTATCAATTCCCACTGAGAACCAACCCCCTTGATGGTATTAAATAAATAATAAGAATAAAGCTATAACATCCAATATCTGATTCAGCACATGGCTTAATGAGTTTTAAGGTACTGTTAAGTGCTTTGAAATCTTCAGAGAGTGGAAGGGACAATATACCATATCACCCATCTGGAACGTAACATCATCTTAGTAGAGATTAATATTTCAATTCTTCACTTTATTTCAATATTTTCACCTTGATCTCTTTTCCATTGCCTACCTACATTTCATGGAAACAGCTAGGGTTTAAGATAATAATGAAATAAGCACAAATTCTTAGGGAGCTTAGAAATATTTGGGGGTGGTGTTTTCTATCACTGGCATTTAATATGTGCTTATTGCATTACATTGAGTAGCATCCAACTCATGCTTACAAGAAGCATCTGTTACACAGCAGAAACAAGCTAAGCATCAGGAGATTGGGGTTCTTATTTCAGCTTTCTTTTCAATACCTGTGGGACAACTAGCTGATCATTCACCCAGTCTGGGTCTTTGGAGTCTTCTCATCAAAAAGTGATAGTTAACTGGAGTGCCTGGGTGTCTCAGTCAGTTGAGCATCAGATTTTGGCTCAGGTCATGATCTCACAGTTTGTGAGTTCAAGCCCTGCACCTGGCTCTCTGCTCTCATCACAGAGCCCACCTCAAATCCTGTGTCCCTCTCTCTTTCTGACCCTCCCCTGCTCATGCTTGCTCTGTCTCTCAAAAATAAACATTAAAAAAAACTTCTTTAAAAAAAGTGATAGCTAATGAGACAATCTCCAGTTGCAATATTCTTTGAGCACATGATATCCAAGTTGAGAAAACACCTGTATCTGCAAATGTCTAAGTAGAAATTTGCTATAATGTAGAGGTACTTCCTTAGAAATCCCAACCTAAGAATGCTCAATCTATGAGAACTCCAAGCTTATACATTGAGAAAACCAAGTTCCCTTCCAAGGAAGGTAAAACAATCACCTACCAATATCAATTCACCTTGACTGATGACACAATTTGTTCAAAATGCTGTTAGAATCAGACCAGCAATTCAGAGTTTACCCATTCTGAACCAAGGAAATTTATTTTTTATAAGTGAACATATCAAGGATTGTCATCTGCCGGCTACACCTAAATTATTTAAAGGTTAAGAGATGTTAAAAAATAAAAATAACCAAAAGGTTTTCTGTAATTATTTGGGCTAACAGCTTCTTTCCTCTTCAATATTGTCAAGAATTCATTTCACAAAACTAAGTTGAAGAGTTTTAAAAATTCTATTATGATTTCACTCCTGGTAGGTCCTGCTCCCCTGAGATGAAAATGTTGATTTGGGGGGAGGGGGACGTTGGTACCAGACAAAGCTCTGCCTCCCCTGAGAGATGAGTACACTTCCTCCTTTCTGATGGCTGATTTGTAATCTATCGTGCCTCCCTCTTACCCAGCCTGCCAAGAAGCTTAGATATACAGGTTGAAACTCAACCACGGCAACCACAGCTAAGTTACAGTTAGCATATTTCCCTTGTCCTTTTTTATATATCCTGCTTTTCTATTTTATTAACCTTGTTGCTAAGTCATTTTTTATAAGCCATTGCTAACTCTTGGAAAGAGGTGAAGTATAAATAAATACAAATGTAAAATGAGCATAACATATAAAAATTACAGTCTACATCCAAAGAACAACATCCTTCACTCCATACAAGGATATTAAAATTAAAAGTGAACTTATTTGGAAGCGAACCGCACAATATCAGCAAAATTTAGACAAGTAAGTAATTTGTTTATTAGATGTCTGTCAAGTGTCTCAATCCATTTTGCTTTATTAATCTCTTGGGGAAATTTGAGACCTCTCTGAACACTTAGAGTGCTCAATTAAATTAAATATGCTGTAAAAATACATGGAACTAATTTTTAAGTGAGTGTCAATCTTTATTTTTTTAAAGTTTATTTACTTATTTTGAGAGTGAGAGAGAGCAGGGGAGGGTGAAAGAGAGGGAGGGATATAAAATCCCAAGCAGGCTCCATGCTGTCAGCATGGAGCCCAACTTGGGGCTCCATCTCACAAACTGTGGGCTCATGACCTGAGCCGAAATCAAGAATTGGATGCTTAACCAACTGAGCTACCCAGTCTCCCCATGAATGTCTACCTTTAAAGTGAAAACAAAACCATTTAGAACCAGAGACCTGTTTTATTTAGGGGAGTATTGGCTGCTCTGAAAAAACCCAAAATGTGTAAAATCTAAAACACATTTGAAGTTTATTTTTTGCTCCTCTAAGAGACTGAGGGAGTTTTTCCTAGTTAGCAGGCAGATCTCTACATAGCACTTTAGGGATCTGGATTCCCTCCATCTTTGGCTTGGCCATCCCCTAGGGCATCGGCTAGCAGAAAAGAAAGAGAGCATAAAGCATTGGCCTGTAAATAGTGTCTCACTCTCACTCCTATTCCATTGGTGAAGACCGGTCAGGTAACCACATCTAGATATAAAGCAAGGGAGGGTGGAGGGTTGGAGGAGGTTAGGGAATTAGGACTCGGGAAGTTCAGGGCTAAATGGCCACTTTCCAGTAATGACTCTATACAATGGAAAGAGACCACATAAATTTTTGTGGGCAGCTTGCCCTCCTGCTACAGGTTCATGTCTTTCCATTCTTCGTGCTTTCTTTTTCTAAACTCTCTATCGTCTATGCAGAGAAAAACACTCAAACACAGAGTCGCAGTTTGGCCACATAGCTTGCTGCTTGTCAGAGTAGGGTGCTGACAGAGAAGAGCTGCTGGTAAAAGGTAGTTGAACAGAACCAGGCAATCAGACCAAATGCTAATGAGACAAGTAGATCAAATGGACATCTTCCTTCTAAAGGTTGTTGAGTCCATGAGAACCAGATAAACTAGATATTCCAGGACAGATTCAATCTTCATTTTCTTTTCATTGGTGAAGGTTCTTTGTTTAACGTATTACAAAATATGAAACCTCTGAAAGATTTCTCTGATTAGTAAATTTACAAATGACAAAATTGCCTTTGTCAAGCTATATATCCTGATGTTTATTCAGGAAATATGGTTATCACCTGGGTTATGGGTTTAGTTCAGCCAATAAATAGCTGTGTAACTTTAGACAATCCTCTTTACCTCTATGCACTCAGATTCTTCACTAAAAAAGAAATCAAGAGATTGAACCAATTGTCATTTATATCCAATCAAGATCCAAGTGAAAAATTGCAATCTGAGGGGCAATATAAAGCTAATTCAACTTGAACATATTTTTAACTTAATATATTCTAGCATCAATGATAAACAAAGCTATTGTAATAAATATATCCATTGACTAGATTTTGAACAAACAGTGGTTTGTTAAATCCAAAATTTGCCTATGGTGGGGTGCCTGGGTGGCTCAGTCGGCTAAGTGTCTGACTTCAGCTCAGGTCATGATCTTGCAGTTCATGAGTTCGAGCCCCACATAGGGCTCTGTGCTGACAGCTAGGAGACTGGAGCCTGCTTTGGATTCTGTGTCTCCCTCTCTCTCTGCCCTTCCCCCACTCGTGCTCTGTCTCTCTGTCTCTCAAAAATAAATAAACATTAAAAAAATTTAATTGCCTATGGTGGAGGCTATTGTTTTCATATACCAGACTGCTTTTAACCAAATGCCTAATCTACTGCTGTTAAATAAGTAGAGTCTATATAGGTCTTTACCTCTTTACAACCATGACGTTGCATGTAAATAAATCACATGAAACTTCCTGCACAACTTCTTAACCTAGTTATCTAAAAAGATAGTACAGTAAATTAATCAAAATGTATTATAAAAGTAAATACCAGGGGTGCCTGGATGGCTCAGTTGGTTAAGCGTCCGACTTTGGCTCAGGTCATGATCTTATGGCTAGTGAGCTAGATGGAGCCCCATGTCGGGCTCCGTGCTGACTGCTCAGAACCTGGAGCCTGTTTCAGATTCTGGTCTCCCTCTGTCTCTGCCCCTCCCCGCTCTCAAAAATAAACATTAAAAAAAAATTTAGGTAAACACCAGTCTTCCCCAATGGGTATTTTTGGGCCAGTTAGAATGTCATTTAGTAAACAACCAAATGCCTAGCTTAGTGAACTATAAATCATAATCCAGTTACCGAGTTGGGTAACTCTGCCTTCCTTAAGCAGTGCCCTGGGCCAAGGAGCTGCTGCAGCAGAAATGTATGCCTTTTCCACCCACTCTCCCTTAGAAGAGTCCATGGTTGGGGACCTGTCTCCATGGTCTTCTGATAACTTCATCAGAGTTTGATATCCATTGTGCCTTCCCTGCAAGTAGCTTCAAAATGGATCATCCAATATCTAACTCTCTGCTTGAAAACCAAATAGCAAATCTTTAGCTTTGGCTTAATTTGATTTCCAAATCCACTAAAGACACTTGATGCAGTCCCAGAAACTGGTCGGCATCATGAAAGAGGGAGGAGTCAACTCTACCTGGGTAAGGGATCAAAGGAGGAAGATTTAGAAAAGGTTTTATAGATAAAATAGCACTTGGGAAGGCTCTTCAAAGACAGGAGGGGCAGCAAGGAGGCAGACAAGGAGATGCATAAGCTAGAGAAATAAACCGGGACCAGGTCATGAAGGACCAGATACAGGAGGCTAAAGAGTTTGAACTCCATCCTGTGGATAATGGAAAATCCCCGAAGGTTTTTAAGCACCAGTAATGTGATAAAATTTTGCATTTTACTAATATTGTTATTTTGGCAACAGTGTGGAGGATAAATTATGGGCCAGAATGGAAATAGGGAGCCAGTCAGGAGGCAATTGTGGTAGTTATTACAATGCCAGTTTAACATACACACTATGACAAAGTTCCTAGCCAGAAATCACCCCCCCCCCCCCACACACACACGCCCAACCCTTAGGTGGGTTCACAAGCAACGGGAAATTTCACACAGACAAATGCTCCTCATCTGTACATAGATGCTTCCAGGCAGTAATTTTAGCTCAAGTTGTATTTATGAAATGTGTAGAGCTAGATGAGAATGCTTTCCTTCTTATTGATTACTTTCAATTACACATTACCTGTGATAGTCCTTCGCCAGACTCAGCGCTTCTCTATCTGTGGGAAAGGATCAGGTTTTGTGTTTTCTTTTTCCAATTTGTTGCAGACTGACACTTTTGTCAAATACAGTAATGGTCAATTACTAGGAAAATGAAATGAAAAAGCAAAGAGTACAAAACGCAAGCCCTTTTTCTAATTATATTGAACAAATATAAAATAATTCTGTCAAATTGCTATCAGAGTTTCTGAACATTTACTCCCAGTTTCTGCCACAGACCAGTAGGAGTTTGCAGACTGGCACAAGTCCACAGACCACACTATAAGTAGCCCTGGTCCAGATGGGCATAGCTAAAGGTATGGAAGCACAGGAAAATTGATAACCTCCAAGAGCATCGCAGACCCCCTCTTGTTTAATCTCCCTGAAGAGACTGAATAATGAGAGTACTAAAACTATTAGACAGAAGTGGTCAGACACAAAGTCCACATTTGTATCATGAAACAATTTAAACAAAGCAGCATTTTTATTAGATTTGGGTCGTTGGGGGTGTTTCCCTCCTGTACAACTTTGCTTTAAGCAACCACTGAGACCAATATTTAAACATGTTAGCGCTGATGAGCAATGCCAGAAAAAATATAATCAAACAAAGTGACTAAATTAATAATTTATACACTAACAACTATGTGAAAATATAAGGCATGAGGAATTCAATTAGAAAAAAATGTAATCCAAATTAGAGTGTGTCTCAATTAAATTAGATTCCCCAACAGTGCTGTAAGTTTAGTTAAAGCCCATAGCACTACAATGACCTTAACATCACTAATGGCAACTTGACTTAGAGCGTATGTGGTATATTTGAACCACTTTATAAATACTTATGTGGATGCTTTGCTTCAGCTTAAGTGGTAATAAGACTCTTCTCAGACTTCTCTTTATAGTGTAATAATAATAGTTATTTATTGAACATTGGTGATGCTTCGGAGACATTATCTCTTTAAATATACCCCAATAACCCTGTAAGGTAAGTATTTATTCTCTCATTTTAAAGATGAGAAAATTGAGGTTCAGAGAGGTAAGTACCTTATGAAAGGTATACAGTTGTTAAGAACAGAGGCCAAGTTGAAACCATATCTCCCTGATCCCGAAGCCTGTCCTTCTAGCCAAGTTGCTCTGTTATACTCTGTCTAGATGACCAGCTTTAGTGGTGACCCAGAGGCTGTAGACTGCCTGGATGGAGTTGTTTTATCAGCTTTGAAAGGGAGGGAGATACACTAGTCCTTGACCCTAAATAAGTAGTAAACACCCTAACAAGATGCTACCATCCAGGGCAGCCCTATCACTGAAACTGCCAGTCTTTCTTTTAACTTTTTATTTTGTGATAACTGTATACTGATTAAAAAGTTTCAAAAGCAGTACAGGGGATTCCCATATGTCCTTTATCCGTTTTCCCTTAATGCTAACATTTCACATAACCAAAGTACCATTTATAAAATCAGGAAATTGGGGCTCCTGGGTGGCTCAGTTGGTTGAGTATCCAACTCTTGATTTTGGGTCAGGACATGGATCTCATGGTTTGTGGGACTGAGCCTCTCATCAGGCTCTGCACTGACAGTGCAAAGCCTGCTTGGGATTCTGTCTCTCCCTCTCTCTCTACTCCTCCCCAACTCACACACGTACTCGCTCTCTGTCTCTCTCAAAATAAATAAATAAACAAAATAAAATCAAATAATACAATCAGGAAATAAATATTGTTAAGATAGTCTTACTTAAGCTACAGATGTTATTTGAATTCTGGCAGCTTTCCCATCAATGCCATGTTTCCTGTCCCAGATCTAATCCAGGATCTGTCATTGCATTTAGTTTTTCTCTCCCTTTAGTGTCCATCAACCTATGACACTCCCTCAGTCTTTCTTAGTCTTTTATAACCTTGACACTTTCGAAGAATACTCTCAGTTATCCTGTAGGATATCCCTCAATTTAGATTTGCTGGATGTTTTGTCATGATTAACTTAAAGTTATGGATTTGGGGGAAGAACACTACAGGGGTTATATGCCCTTCCCAGTGTATTATGTCAGAGGATACATGTTGTTGATAGGTCTTATTATTAATGTAATTAACCTTAATCCCCCGATTGAGGTGCTATCTACCAGGTGTCTCTACTGTAAAGTCACTATTTTTTCACTTTGCAATTAATAAATATTTATTTGAGGGGAGATGCTTTGAGATCATCCTGCCAGGCTTTTTAATGTTGACATGATAGGTTGCTTGTTAATTTTAGCATTTATGATACTGACTTCAGAGTCACTGTTTTATGTGACTGTTCAGAAGAGGATGGTTGGGGTGGATGATCAGAGCACAAACCTACTCATTACCGAGAAGGAAGAACAGCCTCTAGGGGCCTGGATGAAGGATAGAGAACAAAGCGAGAATGGTTAACAGAGAAAAAATAAAGCCCCAGAGAACCCTAAGAAGAGACTACAAATTGTCTTGCACCCAATTTTTCAATATCCCCTTATTCCTATAGTACTTTAATCTCCACTCATGCTCAAGTTTTAGGAAGACTGGTGGTCTTCCAGCTTGACACTATATTTCCCAGCTAGATGTGGCCCTGTGACTAAGTTCTCAACAATGCCATGTGAGCATGTTGGATGCACATCATCTAAAGACATTCCTTGCCCTCTTTCCTCCTTCCATGACCCTAGAATAGGACTTCTTACTCATTTTGTATCATAGATCAGTTTTTCACACTGGGGAACCCCCTTAGACCTTAACAGAATGATGTTTTGAATGCATAAAGGTACAAACGGTTATAAAGGAAACTAATCATAATGAAATACAGTTGTAAAATATTTTTATTTTTTATTATTTTTTTCAGTTTTGGAGAGAGAGCACACGCAAGAGGGGGAGAGGGGCAGAAGGAGAGAGAGAGAATCTTAAGCAGGCTCCACGATCAGCACAGAGACTGATGCGGGGTTTGATCCCACAACCCTGGCCTGGGATCATGACCTGAGCTGAAATCAAGAGGCATACGCTCAACCAACTGAGCCACCCAGATGCCCCTGTAAAATATTTTTAAATAAAATGTATGGTCTATTACTCTATGTACTTCTTTATTGACATCGTACATAAAAAGATTTAACAAGGGGTCTAAGGACTAGCATAGTTTTAAAGTGATAAGTATAAATGGTAATTTGAGATAACTGTAATAACTATAAGGTGATATGAAAACACCTGTGACTTCTATTGGTGTCAAAGTCACTAGTCCTGCTAACACTACTATGGTTTGTTGCCTATAATTGTTAGATACATTACATTTGTATTAGAGGTTTTCCTACTCAAGTTCATAAACATCCTGAATCTCATCCATAGTCCCCAGAACAGAGAATATTGGAGCAACAGGTAGAAGAAATCTGAGAACCACCTGCCTGCCCTAGACACCCTCCTTCTTGACCTCTGGACTATTACTCAAAAAGAGAGAAATTTCTACGTTGTTTGAACCACTTTGCCATGCCTTTTATATCTGCGTCTCCTAGTTACTGTACTCCGACTCAGCAGTTCTCAAACTTTTTAATCTTTAGACCCCATTGCAATCTTGAAAATTATTGACAACCTCAAACATCTTTTATATGGGTTATATATATATATATATATATATATATTCACCACATTAGAAATTAAAACTGAGAAATTTTTATTTTTTCATTCATTAAAAAATAACAATAATAAACCCATTACACGTTAACATAAATAACACTTTTATGAAAACTAGCTACATTTCCCAAAACAAAAAAAATTAGCGAAAAGAAGAGGCATTGTTTTACATTTGTGAAAATCTCTTTAGTGTCTGGTTTCATAGAAGACATCTGAGTACTCATATCCTCTTCTGCATTCACTATGTTTTGTTTTGTTACTTTGGTTGAAGTAAATGAAGAATCAATCCTCACATAGATATGGAAAAGGGAGTATTTTAAATAGCCATTTCAGATAGCTGTGGGTCTTCTTTTTTGATATTACACAAAAACTTGACAAGTAGTACTTTCTTAAGTTTGTGGTAATGTGGAGTTGGAAAACACACCACGGAACTTTTATACTCTGTCACATTCAAATCCTTTAGTCTATAATTTGAATGGCTCTCTTACCCTCACAAGATTTTGTAACATCAAGGGGGCGCCTGCGTGGGTCAGTTGGTTAAGCATCTGACCCTTGGTTTCGGCTCAGGCCATGATCTCACTGTTTCATGAGTTCAAACCCCACATCAGGCTCTGCACTGGCAGCACAGAGCCTACTTGGGATTTTCTGTCTCCCTCTCGCTCTACTCCTCCCCCACTCACACTGCCTCTGTCTCTCTCAATATAAGTAAACTTAAAAAAATTTTTTAAAGATTCTGTAACATCACAAATCGGTCATTTTGAATATACTGGTTCACCAAGTTATGCAGATCTTCTAAATGTTGACACATGTCATTATGCGATATCAAAAATCGTGTTGGCTGACAGTACCATGGCTCTCATTAAAAAAAAAGTTTTTGAGAATTGAGAAGCTGTCGAGCTCATGGTGGATACAAGTCTTCCAAAATTATAATTTTCCCTTGAAAGCTCAAATGTCATCACTGGCAACAGATACTGTCATTTGTTTTCCTTGAAGCGACAGGCTTACTTTCTTCATTTTTGAGGAAATGTCTGCCAAACACCATAGCTTGTCTATCAGTCGTTCTTTCAAGTGAAAATGGTTTTCCGCAGAAAAGTGGCTAATTCATCTCACAGCTCAAACAACCCTTTTCTTTGAGACAACCATCACGCAGCTGCATGCCTTGTGTACACTTCTCATTCTGTCCCCCAGAGTACTGAGAAATCATACCCATGGGTCAAAATTTGATAAAAGTCAATTTTATGCTATTAATAAATCAATAAAATTTCTATTTCTTTATCAAGGAAATTCTCAAATGAAACTGGCTTTTTATATATGTGCTGCAAGTGTATAGCAGTGAAGAATGCCATCACTGCTGGTATTTTGGTACCAGGGCTTTGATTTGTGCTGCGATGCCAGCAATTTTGCCTGTCTTTGCTTTTGCACCATCGGTGGGATTGTCAATATGGTGAAAAAGCCAAATAAAATCTTAGTATTATTATGAAAATAGTCTGACCTGTGGAATGCCTGAAAAAGTCTGGGAACCATGAGGACAAACGAAGCTGACTTTGAGAATCGCTGTTCTAACTAATACAACTTCCAGGCTCTGAAGCAGGCAATAGATTGTACAGGTTTTGCTCCAGGAAAAGGGACATAAAGCAACAAGAAACGAGTCAGTGTGAAATTTAATGCTCTAAACCATGACCCTAGCCAGTCCCATCGCTAGGAATGTAGGGACCTTGATTCTGCAGGCTGCCCCCAAGCAGGCCAGCACCTGGGTCTCATTAGCTTCCCTGACCACTCGCATCAAGGCTTTACCTAGACAGTAATGGCTCTCAGATTTACAGTGTGGAGATCTGGCCCTCATTTTTCTTATTGTTTTGCCCATGTAGCATTACCCCTGCACTCCACTTCTTTTCCAACTGTCTGTTTTCTGAAACTGCTCTCAACTCCACCTCTGTCTGGGTGTTTTGTAGTGGAATGAGTAAGGTTATGGTATGACCCAGCTCTCAGGACATAGCTAATCAGTGCAGGGGAGGGCCTGACACCAGCTGTGCCCATAACCCTTTGCTGAAAATTTTGACCTTGGGATTGCAAATTGGTCAATCCTTCTCCAGATGCCTGAAGCCGTGAGATAGAAACCAGGAATTCTCAAACTTGGCAAACATTAGAACCTTGTAAACCAGACTGCTGGGCCCCACCCCAGATTCTGATTCTGGGGAGGGGCCAGAGATTTCATAGTTCTAGTGAGTTGCCAGGTGAGGCTGATGCTGCTGGTTTGGGGACAATACTTTGAAATTGATGTAAAGTTCCAGAACTATAAGGATTCAAGATCATGCCTCCCATCATACAACTAAAGAGGTTGGCGGGGGGGGGGGATCTGTATAGAGAGAAAAAGAGAGAGAAAGAGTCATAAAGAGAGAGATTGAGAGAGAGAGAGCACACACCTGAAATACAAAGATGGTTTTCACAGAGACTATCCCTGAAGTTCTATTTGGATACATAAACTAAGGCATGGAAATAGAACGGATGCCATGAAGCCTCTCACAGTTACCTGGAGTTACTTGGAGTTGCCAAGATCTGCATTGAAGCTGCTAGATAATGAAGAAGACCCCCCAAATGCCAACAGTATTCTCCACTGTAGCTCAGGAGGTAGCATAATGGATGGAAAAGTACGCTCTGGGTGAGAATGCACTGGTTTGAATCTGGCTCTGCTACTTGCTGGCTGTGTACTCGTGAGCCAGTACTAAAGCTTGCTAAGCCTCAGTTCCTTATCTATCAGTGAGTATGACAACAGATGACATGTATGACAACAGGATGACATGTATGACAGCAGGACTACCTCATAACGTCCCTGTGAAAACAAAACAAGATATACAGGGCAGCTTGGCACAACTTCTGGTGCATGGTAAAGACTCAGTAAACACTGATTATGGTTATTACTAATTTTTGTTTCCAGTCTGTTCTCATTGTGATCCTGTATCTATAGATGCAAATACATGGACCCTGGTCTGTCTCCAGTCTCCGTCCTCTGAATTTGCCTCTTATGCTTGATCTCTGCAGGCTGTCATGAGCTCCTCACCCCAGGTCTAGCTCTAAGGAATCTGGCAGATTGTTTCACCAGGAGATAGTTCAGGCCGCCAAGCCATCATGGTTGTAATTCCATCAAAGGTTAAGAGTCTTCAAGGGACTGTCTTGGCCCCAATCATCTGGGCAAGATTTCCAAGGCAAAACAAGGTCTGAGAAGGTGGATTTTAGCAAGCTGGTAACAAGAGTCAGCTTACCTGTGCTGAGATACCAAGATAATGGAAGTAAGACAAGGTGGGAAGAGTTCAGATCCTAGATTCAGGTGTTATTGTGGCTTCTTATGCAAAGTCTGTGGCTCCAGGTACAGGCATCTGGGATCAGATAAAGAATCTGATAAGGGGTAGACCCCACTCCTGTCAGCTATAACACCAACAGTGCCAGACTTTGTCATCATCTGCCATTCAACTACATTGAATATCAGTCATGGTCTTCCATTTCTTTTATTTTTAACTTGGTTGGCCCTGTGTCCTAAAAACCCAGGACAGCCACGTGCCTGCCACAGGGCCAACCTCTATAGGAAGCCAACCCTGACTTTCTAAGAAGGGACAATGCAGAAAAACTGTTAACCCAAGTTGTATACCCTGTGAATATTTCCATCCATCACCCTCCTCTTTTGTCACTCTCAGAAATTCTCTCTCACACCCTTATATGTTTCTATGGCCTGTTCTTCCCCCAATTCATCTGGCGTCCCCTACTACCTTGGTAGGCAGCATCTCTATGACACATGTTTAGTGTTGCTTTAAGCCACTAATTGAGGTAATTCACTATGCAACATGACACTGGGGCAGGCACTAGAACACAGTGGTGAAGATGAGAGATGATATCTCTTGCCCTCAAGAAGCTTACAGACTACCTATGCCCTAGTCTTTCCTTCATGATCATCAAAACATTGGCAACTGATCACAGTTTACTATTCCAGACTAAATTTTACATTTCCCAATAAACATCCATGGGGAGGATTATTCAATTCCCCTGCCTCACAGCTCCTGAACCTCCTATAGTCTGCATCTTCTCTATTTCAGCAACCCAGTCCTGTGATCATGCTGTGATCTTGTCCTCACCTATACGTGGCCAACTATAAAAAGTTCAGCTCTAATATACAACTTTTTTCCCCCACAATGACTAGTTTTCCTCTCTTGGTTATTTCTCTACTCTTACACCTGCTCTGACCTCCTTAAGAGATCCAGGTCCAAGGAGCTCTCCTGTTCCCTCCCAATCTATTAACCCCTTCCTATTTTATTCCCTTGTTTACCCAGGTTAGATCCCATAGTCTATCACATCAACCCCTTTTCTGCCATATAATTTTCCTTTTTGTCCCCAGACTTGGACATTTTCCACATCTATTGGTGCCCCACTCATCCTCCTCAGCATTCACCCATATCCCCCCAAAGATTGCTTACAATGAATACCTGCACCTCTATCTCTGAAGACTTTTTCCTGGCTATGGAGAGACTCAGCCAGAGTACACAGGGCAAGTTAGAAGTGCTAAAGAGTTAATGCCTCTGGAAGCAACTCTCAACTAATGGTGGGTGAGGAGATAGAGAAACATCATGTTTGGCAGTCACAGATGATCCTTACCATTGACCAGAAATTCTCCTACTTGTGATGGTCATCTTTGCATCTCATTTCCCAGTGGCCAGCCCAAGGAATGTTCTCACTCACTCTGCATGCATCTCTTTCTGCTTGACAGATGAAGTGGGAAAAATCTCAGAGGAACGTCGTTAAATTCCTTTTCCCATGCTTCTCCCCTGCCTTAAAAAAAAAAAAAACAAAACAGCCTTCCTTGCTTCTTTCTCTCACTCATTTCCAGGAAAATTTGTCCCTCCTATCTACAACTAATCTTTCCTCAGGACTCTGGATCCCATCGCCCCCTGCTTTCGTTACTAAAGGTATCAAATCACCCCTGAACTGACACATTGATGAAAACATCTCAACTGTCATTGTAATTTACTTCTTGGCAGCACCTGCTGTGGTTGACCACTTCTGAAACTATTTCTTCCTAAATGTCTGCAACATTCTTATATCTTATATCCTAAATGTCTGCAGTTTTCATTCTGCATCTCTCGTCACCCCCTGTGTTTTCACTGGGCAGACACCTCTTAAATGTCTCTCCACCTACTTCCAGCCTCATGGCCAGTACCATCATCTAAAACCAAGGTCACTAGGTGATTCTGCTACCGGCCTCCTCTGCCCCACCTCACCCTCCAGCCCAAATCTATTCTTTAGACCGTAGCCAGGGTGCTCTTTCTTTTACCAGGTCAATGCGCAGTTTAAAATCTATCAGTGAATACTCATCAGTTGGTCCTGGTGGATGTCAAGATTAGCAGCAGAGATAGGAGTTGATAAAGCTGGTCCCCTTCCTCACCCGGCTCTGCCTTGGAGATGTGCGATGTTTTTTCCACTAGGGAACTACTGTATCTCTCTTAGAAAATCTCACCACAGTTGTGTTTGAATACCAGGACTTTTAAACAAGCCCATCTGACTTTCTAACCCAGCAACAAATGTGGAACACTGTGTATGGTGAATCATTCTTTTGTCTTTTTTTTTTTTAATTTTTTTAAATATATTTTTGAAAGAGAGACAGCATGAACAGGGGAGGGTCAGAGAGAGAGGGAGACACAGAATCCGAAGACAGGCTCCAGGCTCTGAGCTAGCTGTCAGCACAGAGCCCAACGCAGGGCTCAAACCCACGAACCATGAGATCATGACCTGAGCTGAAGCTGGATGCTCAACCAACAGAGCCACCCAGACGCCCCAAATCATCCTTTTGTCTTGATTTCTCACTCACTTCTAAGCCCTAAGCCCTGCACATCAGCTGCAACTTTCTGAAACCACTACCCCCAGATTGATATTGATCAACAACAATTGATATCACAATTGTTAAACATTAACTAGGCTCTATGCTCAACATGGGGCTTGAACTCACAACCCTGAGATTAAGAGTCACATGCTCTACCTACTAAGGCAGCCAGGCACTCCTCAATGCTCATGTCTTTTAAGTCTGCAAGAGGAATTATATGCTACACACAAAAGTGAATTCAAAATTTAAAAAAATGCATATTTTTCCTTTGATTTTGGCCACCAGGAATTTCAAAATTAAACCTGTGTTTTAACTTAATAGATGTCCAAAATCCCTATCTGTAGTATCTACAAAACTTTGTCCTTACTTTCTATTTATGTCTTGATCTTAAAGTCTTATTTGGATTTTCTCCCTGATGTGTTAGTTTTCTATTGCTGCATACCAAATTACCACAAATTTAGTAGCTTAAAACAATATACATTTACCTTCTCTGCTTCTTTAGGTCAAGAGTTGGACAGAACTTAGCTAGTTCTTCTGTTCAGGGTCTCACAAAGCTGCAAGGTAGGTTATGACTGGACTGCATTCCTTTATGGAGCTCAAGATGACATAGTTGTTGGCAGAATTTAGTTTTGTGCAGATGTAGGACTGAGGTTGTCACTGTATTGCTGGCTGTCAATCAGGGACCATCTCAGCTCCACGGAGGTTCCTCCTAATTCCTTGCCACGTGGTCCTCTCAGACTCTCTGACACCATGGCAACTTACTTCTTTAAAAGCCAAAGGAGAGCTTCCCCAGTCTGCAAAGACAGTCTTAGAAAATGTCACATAACCATGGAAATGGCTATGCTATCACTTCTGCAATATAAAATAACTTAATCAAGGGAATAACTATCCCATTATATATACAGATCCTACTCATACTCAATATAGAAGGCATGTACCCCAAGGGGCAAGAATCTGAAGGGCCATTTTAGAATTTGGCAAACCACACCTAATCTTAAATTTTTATTAGTTATGTAAGATTTTTTTTTGATAACTCTATGTATTCTGAACTGTATCTCAAAAATTTGGGGAAGCAAGTTATATAGAATCTTAAGAGAACATCTCACACTGTATGGTAGATTGATTCTAAAAATGACCCCCCTCAATTATTCTCTTCCCTGTATCCATCCCTGATGCAATGTGACATTGAAGCTCATCCCAGAGATTTTGAGACTGTCATGTCTTGCTTTGGACAACAGAATGCAGCTACAGTAACAGTATGGGAGTATCAAGCCTAAACTTGAAGAGTAATTGCATGTTGTTTTTCTCTTTGTCTTGAAACCACACCATTGCCCCGGTAACAAGCCCAGGATCGTCTGCTAAAGCATCACATACACTGTGGGGCAAAGATAAGCTCCCATCCTGGTGAGACCTAGACCAGCTGGCCCCTAGCTAAGCTACCAAGTGACCACAGATCTATGAGTGAGTTACTCAAGACTAGCCAAGCCTGTTCCAGATCAGCAGAACCTCCCTGTCAATCCATAAACTCATAAGAAATAGTACAGGGTTGTCATTTTAAGCTACTAAAATTTGAAGTTGTTTGTTATACAGCAATAGCTAACTGATGTATGTGGGGAAAGGCAACATACTAAGGACTTGGCCATGTAGTGGAAGTAAAGTATCCTAAAAAGGCATAATTCATTCACAGTACCCTCAAATTTCTCTGTTTCATATAAGAAATCACTACTGCTGATGATGGGATGTTTTCAGTCTGTGTGTCTAAGTAATCTCCATTCAAAAGACTGATGTGTGACCTGCAGTTCTTTCTACAATGAATAGAGCAATAAAGAGATAGAAAAATCAAATAGCAAAAAACAGAATTCTGCTGTGCTGTTCTAGACACAGCTGCCCTAATAGAGAAATGTGCAGTTTCTACTTTCCTTGCAGTTTTTCGGTTCAGAATTACTTTAAAATAAATCCCAATGAAAGCAGTAATCAATTATGTCGAGAAGAAAACAAAGTTTGATCTGAAAATACTAACAGAATCTAACATTTTAGAAATAAATTACTGTGTCATGTCCTGTGGCAACATTGTATCAAATTGCTTAAAGATAAATTGTACCATCAACTCCTGGGTGTCTGCATGTGGATTATCCTTTTTGTAGATTATCAAGGGCAAACATTTAATTTCAGGTTTTTATCCCTCTTCTCGGTATATTTCTCCACACATTTCTCAATTATATCAGTGATATCATGGTAAGGGGACAGAAACTTAGTGAAATATAGTGATAATTCACTTATACTGCATTCTACAAGAATAAGGTGTTTGATATGAGTAAATTTCCAAGATAGCCTAAAAGTTATCCAAGTACCGTTGCTTTTTAAAAACGTGTAACCATTCTGATATAAAATTTTCTAAAGTGCATTTTACATTTTACTTCCATATGAAACAGAATGTGCTTTACTCCTTAAACCTTTATTATACAAGGTACTTTAGTAGACGTTAAAAGGAGGCAAAGGTGAATCACACGGGATTCCAATCACAAGTGGCTTACAATTGAAGGAAAGAAAGTGGATAATAAGACATGTACATAGATTATTCTAATAGTGACATCATAAGAATGGTAAAGAAAAGTGAGATATAAATTTTATTTTTTTATTTTTAAAAAATTTTATTACATTTTTTTAAATTTTTTAAAATGTTTTATTTATTTCTGAGAGAGATAGACAGTGTGAACAGGGGAGGGTCAGAGAGAGAGGGAGACACAGGATCCGAAAACAGGCTCCAGGCTCTGAGCTGTCAGCACAGAGCCCGATGCAGGGCTCGAACCCACAGACTGTGAGATCATGACCTGAGCTGAAGTCGGACGCTTAACCAACTGAGCCACCCAGGCACCCTGAGATATGAATTTTTTTAAATACTGAATGTATTTAGTGACATGAGAGAAGGCTTTGTGGAGTTGGATCTGAGAACAAGAGAGCTGGGACTGGGTGCAAAGTTTAAGGAAGTACTAAAAACTCAGCAATCAAGTATGTAATAGTTTAACGTATAATTTTTAAAAGTCAAAGTCAATGCAAAAATATCTATAATGAAAAACATGTTGAAATATTAAAGAAAGACTGGGTTGGTAACAGTACCATGAAAAGCCATATTGAAGTCTGAGGCCAAAGGAAAAATCAATAGAAGACTACTTGGGTTGGTGACTAAAGAGCTCAGTTATAATTAGGAAGTTATACCATTTTCTGAAATTATAGTCTATCTTGAAAAAATAACAGTCTACTACAAGGAATGATAATTTTTGTAATCATTTGCCTCTTTTTACAAATTTTGGGTGCCACCCCCTGAGTGGAATATTGAGAAAGTAGACTGCACATGCATCAATGACTTGCTGATAGGAGCAGATATTGGCCTCAAACACTTTGTCTTCTAACTGGTTAATATTTTTAGATGGAACCTAAAACCTGATACCAAGCTTCCAGTTGTAAGTCAGAATATTGGATCAGAACTGCTCTAATAACAACATTAACGTGTTTTTCTCTACACTTTCTGCTAGATACAGCTCTCAAGGCAGCCTGAGACACCCATCTTGCCTTGGAGAGGATTAGGATTGTTAAACAGGAATGCAAAGAAAAAGAAAGCTATAGCTTTCAGCTATAAATGGCTTGGAAAATAGAATTTTTAAACATGCAGCTAGACTTAAAACTTAGGCCTTGTCAACAGAATAGAAATTTCTAAATTCCCTTATCTCTCCTTTTAACTTATCAAGAGGGAAGTCGACTCTATATAAAGTCTCAGAGTGTCTTCCATAGTGAAGGTAAGTGTCCCTCCACATTTGGCCAAGGCCATGGGAAAAGAGTATGCCCCAGGTAATGAGGATATTATATATAGGAAATGAAAAGCCCCATGTTTGCTCCTTCTTATACAAAGGTATTTAGGGAAGTGAGAAACAAAGGAGGAAGTAGATGACCTCTTCTGGAAATGGCATGTTTGAGACTTGAAGGAAATGAAGAACAGAAGGGATCTTCCCAAATGCAATTTTAAGGCATGGGAAAACACTGCCTCACAGACTGCCCTGACTCCAACTTCAGATACAGCCCCATTAAAGTCAAACAAGAACAAGGTTAGCCAAAGTAAGAGCCAGGGTTAATTTTTTCTGAGTCTAAGGTATGGAAAGAACTTGAAAGTTCCTTCATGCCCCCAAGAGGAGATGGAAAAGAAACTGAGATGAGAGTCAAAGGGCTTTCTGGAAATGACCATGACAAAGGACAAGGTCGCCACATAGCAGAGACCATGTGGTAAACTGCCTAAGTCATGACCAGGGGAGGGTGTGCCAGTGTGAACCATGGCAAGGCCAAATAAATAGGTATGCCTATGGGTGCACAGGTTACACAGTGGGTGGTAACATGTGGGAGATTTCCAGGTCCTGAGTATTTCCTATACTCTCAGTTAAGCAAGCTACCCCTTTACCAGTTTGTGTAATTTAGTCTCTCCTCTTGGCCTACATGGTAAGATGAACCCGTATAGACAAATGACAATTCTATAGAGATCAGATGAGCCAGAAAACACCATGACATGGACACTGTCATTGCTCGGCCCAGACCCTCTTGGATCCATTTACAGGTTCTGTGTGCACCAACACCCACCCAACACACACACACACACACACACACACACAAACACACGTGTGCTTTTACTTCCAATGCCTGTGCCTGAGACTCTTCTTTGGAGGTACACAATCAGGCTGCTGGATCAGCTTTATGCACCTGCCACCTAGAGAAGTGTCATGGGAGTAGACCTTAGGCAATGATTGATGAGGGACAGAGATACGTGAAGGGAATAGGAAAGCCCAATCTCTTGGGACTAACTTTGAGAAATAATTTAAGACTACTACCATCTGCCTGTCTTTGCCTGAAATTGCACCCTTACTTGGCTGCCTCCTCCTTCTCCTCTCTTATTGGTTTCTCCTGTTTGTTACAGTTGTTCTCGTTCTTTTTGAGTTTCCTGAGATACAGGCTTAATTCATTTATTTTTATCCTTTTCAGTAGAACATTAAAGTCTATGAATTTTCCTCTGAGTGCATTATTGATGTAACATGGTGAATTTCAATATAATGTTAATATAATAGTCATGTATTTCTAAATATTTTGTAATTACTGGCTTAATTTTCCTCTTTGATCTAAAAAATAAACTGGAAGACTGTCTTATCATGTGTTTAAATTTCTATTTGGTTAAATAGAAATAAATGTCCGTGTAAAAACCTGTACATGAATGTTCATAGCAGCATTATTCGTAATAGCTAGAAGGCAGAAACCAGAAACAACCCAAGTGTCCATCAACTGATGAAGGGATAAACGAAATGTTATATATATACATATATATATGTATATATATATATCATTTTAGCAATGAAAAAGAATGACCTACTAATACATGCTATAATGTAGATGAACCTTGAAAACAATACACTAAGTGAAAGATGCCTGTCACAAATGACCACATGTTGTATGATTGTCAAATATGGGCAAATCCATAGAGACAGAAAGTAGATGAGTGGTTGCCAGGACTGGGGGAAGGAGAGAATGGGGAGTGACTGCTAATGGGTATAGGGTTTCTTTTGGGGGTGATGCAAATGTTGTGAGATTAAATAATTATAATGGTTAAACAACTCTGAATACTAAAAAACACTGAATTGTACATGTTAAAAGTAGATTTTATGTTTCTTGAATTATATGTCAACAAAGCTCTTATTTGAAAGATACTGTTGGAGCACAAAATGTTAAAAAAAAAATTGGATGCTCCTGTATCCATATACTACATCCATATATTCTAGATCCATAAGTTGCTTGTTTCTATATCCATATCCAGACAAAAATAGAATTTTTAAAATACAGCATCCATACACGAAAGTGCACAAATTAGTGTACTATCCTGATAAATTTTCTAATGATGAATACACCAGTGAAATGATTACCCAGATCAATATAAAAGACTTTTGTGTCACCTGCACCCTAAAAGCCCCCTGATTACTTCCTCCAGACACTACCTGGGAAAATCCTCATCTCAAGGTCTGCTTCTGAGAAACCCAACCTAAGACAGTGTGGACTCGTGGATCCTTTTTTTTTTTTTTTTTTTTTTTTTTTTTTTTTTCTTTGCCCTTATCTAAACATCCAGAAGTCATTCGTGGGAGAAGAGAAGAAGAAAAAGGAAATCCAAGAGTCTAAGCTTTTCCCAGAAGGAAGTAGAAGTTCTTCTTTGTGGGAGTGCCTGTGTAGCTCAGTCAGTTAAGCATCAGCTCTTGATTTTGGCTCAGGTCATTGTCCCATGTTTTGTGGTTTCAAGCCCTGCATTGGGCTCCATGCTGACAGTGCAGAGCCATCTTGGGATTCTCTCTCTCCCTCCCTCCCTCTCTCTCTCTCTCTCTCTCTCTCTCTCTGCCCCTCCCCCAGTCACTCTCTCTGTCTCTCTTGAAATGAATAAATAAACTTAAAAAGAAGTTATACTGTGTATGACACAATTATTTGCTTCAAATTTTTATTAAACTCTAGTTAGTTAACATGCAGTGCAATATTGGTTTCAGGAGTAGAATTTAGTGTTCATCACATACATACGACACCCAGTGCCCATCATAGCAAGTAACCTCCTAGTACGTATCATCCATCTATCTAGCCCATCTTCCACTCATCTCCATCAACCCTCAATGTGTTCTCTATTGTTAAGAGTCTCTTGTGGTTTGATTCCCTCTCTCTCCCCTTTCCCCCCTTCCATATGTTCATCTATTTTGTTTCTTATTCCACACATGAGTGAAATCATATGGTATTTGTCTTTCTATGACTGACTTATTTGGCTTAGCATAATGTACTCTAGCTCCATCCACATCATTGTAAATGGTAGATTTCATTTTTTGATGGCTGAGTAATATTCCATTGTGTATATATCTGTGTGTGTGTGTGTATACACCACATAAAGATTTTTTCATGTATTTATTTAGAGAGAGAGAGGGAGAGAGAGTGCATGAGTGTGTGCCCACAAGTGTGTGAGCAGGGGAGGGGCAGAGAGAGAGGGAAAGAGAGAATTCCAATGCAGGTCTCAATCCCACGAACCATGAGATCACGACCTAAGCCAAAACCAAGAGTTGAATACTTAACCAACTGAGCCACCCAGGTGCTCCAAGATTTTTTATTTGTAAGTAATCTTTATACCCAATGTGGGGGCTCAAACTCACAACCCCAAGATCAAGATTTGCACGCTCCACTGACTGAGTCAGCCAGGCACCCCTAGAAGTTATACTTTGAATATCCTGATTAAAATGAAAGGAAATGACTGAAATAGTAGTGAGTGGACATCATCACAGCTATTCAAGGACTAGGGGACTATGAGGAAAGTTAAAGCAGATACAGCGACATAAAGCAAACACCAGTTCCCTGCACATTTGATGCCAGGTGAGTTCATGTGGTAACCTCATCAGAGAGACACTGTATGTAAAGCACAGAGCTCAGTGACTGACATATAACTGTGCACCCACTGATGGGTAGTTATTAAACACTGTCTTGTACTGTGACCCTAGAGAAGTAATTTAACTTCTCTTGGCCTGTAAGTCATCAACTATAAATAAAAGGAAAAGATGCTGAATTATACGTGGTTTCCACATCAATAGTAATCTAGTTGTAGCTGGTTCAAAGAACTTCCACTTTTACATCAGAAAAGGCAAATATCCATCCATATAAATGACCAGCAGAGCATAGATTCCAGCCCTAGAGAGGCCGTGATGAAGACACCTGCTTCTAGAGGAAAGAGAAAGGGGTCAAGTTCCCCTGTGGCCTTCAGCTGCCTAGGACTCTCAGGGTGCTCTTTGAGGAGGCAAATCAGTCCCATGGTGGAAGCATATGCTCAGCTGTCCCTTTGACAATAAGCTAACCCCCTATCCTGTGAAAAAGACTTGGACTTGGTCAGGTATAAGCCAATAAAGAGGCCTGCTTTAAAAATACAACAACCTAAAATGCTGTAGTGAAAGACTGGGTGTAAAGGAGACTAGTGGCAATGAATCTCATGCTGGTGAGATTGCTCTTACAGTTGAGTATTCAGTCCTGGCATTGTCAAATTTTATAGGATGGTAAAACCCGCCTCAACAGAAGAATGAATTCAAAGCTCCTTTGAGTAATATTCAAGATCAATCATGATCTGGTTCTTTATACTCCTTCAAAGTCATTTCCCACCAATTCTGTATGCTGTTGGGTCATAGAATATTGCTCTGCTCTTCCCCCAAAACATGCCTTATGTTTTTGCACCTGCTTTCCCTATTTGGGACTTTTTATGTATTTTATATTCAAGAATTTCTATTTAGCTTTAAAGGTTCAGACTCGCTTAATAGCCAAATGGATTGGATCATGTTTTTAAAAAATACAGCTATAAAAGACATTTTAAGGGATAATTGGAGAATTTGAATATGGCCTGGATATTAGATCATAGTAGGAAGTATTGCTAATGGTATAATGGCTATGTACTAGAATGCCTCTACTTTTAAAAGATGCACATGAATTATTTACGATGGAATGCTTGATGTCTATAACTTACTTCCAAATGGGTCAGAAAATTTATAAAGAGAAGATAAAGCAAGTATAGTAACATGTTAACAATTGTTTTATCTACACGGTAGGTATTCAGATGTTCCTTGAGTTGTGTTTTTTAAACCTCTTCTATGTGTAAAAACTTTCATAATGAAAGTTGGGAGGTAGAGGAAACTAAAGTAAGTTCTTGGTATTATCCTAAACCAAATGTAAGCAATATGTGGACTTTTTTTAAAGTAATTCCTTAGATGTTGCCTCCTCAGTGATGCCGTCTTCAACTTCTGCATTGTGGGCCCACATCTTACCCCAGTACAAGTACCAGGATAAGGCATTCTTGTTGACACGTATGCAGTAGGATAATTCGTCAACTTACTGTTTGCGTTTGGTTCCCACTTGTTTACCCCTCTCTCACTTCTCAGATGTAAGCAGGACTCAAGGCACTTTGGCCCAAAGTGCCAAACCTGGGAAACAGCTTGTTAAACTGTAGGGTCCTATTTTTAAGTGTGTTCAGTCAAGTTACTTGTATAAAAAATTACTTCTATTAGAGTTCAGAACCCAAGCACTGGAAACTAAAGTAATCATGGATAGCTTTATGAAAAAAGTGGTAAAAAAGAAAAATCTTAAGCAAAAATTCAATTTTCATTTGGGATAAGGTATTCCTGGTAGGATATAAATATGGCTTAAAAAATATGGGAAAGACAGAATGGCTAAAGTTTGTTTGTACAGCAATGGATAGACTTCATTCATTCATTCAACCAGCAACGATTTATTGGTACTTGCTTTGTACAAAACAGTGTGCTAAGGACCTAGAGAAAAATGGTAAGCAAAACAGACAATGTCTGAAGTCCTAGATTAGATGTTGGCAAGTCTCAGAGCTGTGGACAAAATAAAGTCCGCCACCAATTTTTGTAAATAAAGTTTTATTGAAACACAACCACTTATATTTGCGTCCACTTTGTCTGTGGCTCTTGCACTACGATAGCAGGGCTGGGTAGTTGTAACAGAGACTTATGGCCACAAAGTCTAAATTATTTATTACTTGGCTCTTTACAGAAAAAATGTGTTGACTCTTGCCTTAGAGCATATAGTATTGTGGGGAGACAGATATTAGTTAAATAACTGTAAATAAATTAAAAGTGTATCTTTGATAAGGGCCATGGGAATACATAATAAAGGAACTTGACCTAACCAGAGCAATAAGAGAAGATTCTCTAAGAAAAATTGAGGTCAAAGCTGAAAGCTGAGCAGGAGCTGACCAGAAGAAGCAGAAAAAGAACATCACATGCAGAGGCTCTATGGGAATATGGTAAATTTGAAGGGAAAAACAAACTTCACTGTGGCTATAGTTCAAAGCACAAGGGGCACGTGGTACAGGATGAGACTGGAGAGGAAGGCGAAGACTACAAAAGACCTTGCAGGCCAGGTTTGGAGGTTGTCTTTAAGCTTAGAGTAAAGAGATCTATTGGTCTCTTCAAGCAGCTGAGTGATATGATCCCTTACATTCTAAAAACATTGCTCAGCTTCACGTGGAAGAGATGAGAGTGGTGTCATGTTCCTCCTTGCCTAAATCCCTGCTTTGTCACTCAGAACCACAAAGACAGGGGGCCATGATTTTACCAAACTACCCAGAGAATTGTATGTTTTCTCTGAATCTCAGCCTCACAGCCCTTTTCCTCTGATGTGTCCCTAGCCGCAGCCTGGGACAGTTTTGCTTTAACCCAAGCAGGTATTTCCGAGCCCAATTGGCCACAGGAAAGATACCCTGTGTTATATCCCAATGGCCTGCTGGGACCAACACAATTGCCTTACACCCTACGAACCCAGAATTTAGCATTTGAGCTTCCCCTGCCTGCCTTACCGATTTCCTGCAATTGGTCCACTGCCATTGCACCGGGTGTTTGGAGTTTCCAGACTCTCAAGTCTCGGTGTGGCTCATGCAAATATTTACTCAGAGCTCCTGGCTCACCAGCTTTTACAATTCAATGGCTTTCAGCAGATTGTCAACCCCCCTGCATCCTCTGCGACACTTGTGACCACAGTTAATTGCTCTAGCACCTATCCAGTTATGCAATAAGTCATCCATGACACCTCTCTCTATCTCCCATCCAATCCATCACCAAGTTCCATCCATTGTAGACATAGCTCTTGAATTTGCCCACTCCCCATCTCAACAGATTAATTGACAATTTTATATCTTGTTCACATTTCACATCCATTGGGGGTCAGCTGTGCGCTGCCACATGCTGTCTTCACCCTGTGGCCCACGCTGATGGAGCAGCCTCTATCCAGAAAATTGCTGGTGGTGTGGCAGATAACAGAGAACATGTGAACTTCTTGCTGCTCACAAATGCCCACATCAAAGATCAGTCTTGTGTGTGCAGTCCTTTGATCCCCACTGAACAACACACAGCCCCCACTTGGCCTGTAACACTTCCTTACCAAGAGATAAAGAGCTCCCAAAGCCCATGCTGGGTTTATCACCTTGCATGAGAATATCTTCCCTTGTTTCAAGGTCAATGCTGCTCCTTTGTTCCACTTAAAGCATGTACTTCAAACGGCACCAACTTCACTGCAATCTCTATCCTCCATGAGCTGGGGAGTAGGGGTCCTTCCACTTAAGTACAAGAAGGTTGTACCTAGGTGAATTGCCCTGCTTTGCCACAGGAGAAACCCGCTGGCCATGGGGGACTAGCAGCCACTATTTAAGATGATCTTGTTTTCTCTTCTCTATGTAAGTAGAGCATTATTCCATCCAGCGCTTGACGTTGTTGTGTTTTCCTTGGCAATTCTGATACCAAGATGCAGTAGGCGGAAGTGTTTAGAGTCCTCCTTGGGGATTGATAACCAGTGCATGGTGTTCTGCTCCCCTGGGATTGGTGATTGGTGCAAGATACCCTGCCTGACAGCTACCCTCCTTCCACCATCTTACTGGTCAAAGCGAGTCACAAAGCCATGCCTGAGTTCAACAAGAAAGGAACGTATACTCTTCTCTCAGGAAGAAGACATAGAGGTAGGAGTTGTGGCCTGAGCTTCAGACACAACATACAAGTCCTTGGGAAGTCTAGTAAAATCATGGTCTCCATTTTGGGGCTCTGAGTGGCAAAACAGGTTAACAAAGTAGAGATTCCAGCAATGAGGAATATGACAAGGGACAGTCATTGAAATGAATTAAAGAGAAGAGACCTAAGTCAGGAAAAGAGACCAGTCGTGACACAAATGTGGGGATAAGAGCAACTATGAAGGAAGAATTAACAGAACCGATGGGTAATCCAATACGAGTGGTGAGGGAGAGAAAGTGTTAGAGATGACAAATACTCTGAGCTCTCTAGGAAACTGCATTGTGATAACTTATTGACTTTTTGACTCAGCAAAGCTGGAACTACATTTCCCAACATTCTCTTTTCTCTAAAAATCCAGGCTAGCATTTGCCACAAGAGACCTTCTGAGTGAAATTTGGAAGTCAGAAGCAAAGAACCAGCTATACTTGTTTACCCACTGGAGGTCAGTGAAAGGTGCCGGAGCTCGTGGGAGCTGATGTACACTGCCACTGATCTGCACAGGGTAGCACCAACTGGCAGGTCCTCCAGCTCCCACCAAATGTCTTCCTTCAGCTTCTCTGAGTGCTCTCTCAGAAGCACGCTTCTGTCGGAGGCAAAAGGCACCAGCTTCCCCCACAGGACCCCCATAGTGCCAAGGCTGGAGTTAGAGATGGAAATAGGTTTCCATCCATCCTCATAGATCTCAGATTGTCTTTGCTCTTGTCCACTTCCACCTGTTCTTCTGGATGGTCTGGTTAACCTGTAACAACCTCAGGTCCAACACCCTCGACTGCCCTACAAGCTCCCAAAGGGGTAAGTGTAACCACCTTAGTAAGTCACGCACAGCAGCTTTGTTTTTCCCATTGATCTTGACAGAACATGCACCTTAATTCCTTTTATGTGATGACAATGCTCAGCCTTAAAGTGTGGGGTTTTCTCTGTCTTTTTAAAGAATGCTCTTCATGGGGTGCTTGGGTGCTTAGTCAGTTAAGCAGCTGACTCTTGATTTCAGCTCAGGTCATGATCTCACAGTTCATGAGTTCCAGCCCCACAATGGACTCTGCGCTGACAGTGTGGAGTCTGTTTGGGATTCTCTGTCTCCCTCTCTCTCTCTGCCCCTCCCCTTCTCTCTCTCTGTCTCTCACTTTCTCTCTCTGTCTCTCTCTCTCTCAAAGTAAATAAATAAAATTTTGAAAAAAGAATGCTCTTCAATACAAAAGAAAGAGATGTGTCTAAGTGAACTCACCTGTGGAAAGTCACAGCTATGACTGGGAAGTGCATGCTCACTTACTCTGTATCTGTTAATGTAGTCCTTATGTAATGATATATATATGCCATCTACTCAACCTTTCTCCTATGACTCATGAAGACAAAAAAGGTTGCAGGAGACCTTGACCAAGGCTTCACAGAGAGTCTCGCCAAAAGCAAAGAAAATGTAATTAACTCCTCTTCTCACTCAGGTTTGTCTCTCACTGCAGACATCATTCCCAAGTCTTCCCTCTGCAACCCGCCCCCACCTTCCCAGCATGAGTTCCTTACCGTCAGTGAGAAACAGAAGATGGCCAAGTTCAATACTGACTTGCACTTCCCTTTCAGGAAGTTCTTATTGTCCTTCACCCTCCCTGGATGTTCAACGTCCTATCAATACCAGTGATAATTTGTGTTTCTCCCAGTTACAGGTGTGACATGCATAGTTCACCCACTGTTCATGAACTTAACATACAGTACCATCCTACCACCCTTTCTTCAGTACCCTGAAGCCTCCATCTGCCAAATCAGAGGAATCCAGTTCGTTCCAGAAGCTGTCCTTCTCTAACACGTGCAGACAGACTCATTTATATTCCAGATCCTGGGGATTTTTTTGGTTGGTTTTTTTTTTTTTTTTTTTTTTTTTTTTTTTTTTTTTTTACTGTTTGTTAATGGGGCAGAAAGTCAAACACCTTACTAAAATGTCTCATGAAATAATTTGGACTAATGGGTGGAGAGCTAAAATCGTCCAGGCAGTTCAGTGAGATGGTGTTCTGGGATCTCTACCTTGGGCACACAGTGACATGAATGGGGGGAGGTCATCCAGTCATGAATATATTCTACCAGCGCTGTGGCAACTAACCAGCTCCAGGTTCCAGGACTGGTTCTCTAAAGGGGATGCCCATCAGCTGAATCCTAGTACACAAAAAGCTACACTTGGGCTGATGCTATATTCAGGGCATCCAGATTGGTAGGTAAAGAACCATAGTTTACTGATGTTATTAAGATTCACTCTAAGCCCTGTCCATTGGTGGGCATGGACTTCCAAATATATCACCAAGCTTGATTAGGTTCTGTTCAGGAATAAGGTTAACTTGAGCCTGCAGACTGAAGGCCTTTAGTGCCTGCTGCTAAGCAGAAATAGGACAGGTAAGATACAAAGCTACAGATAATGATTTTTCTGTGATGGGTAATGGGTTGGATTAGTTCTCCTTTAAACACGTTAAACATTCCAGTGTCAGTCATTAGAGAAAAAGCAGTCCTCAGACAAGAAAGTAGAAGTTTGGAGGTGACCCTAACTCCAGATATTAAAGAGGGAGGGTTTCTAGGCGTGGACTTTTTCCTAGTATATGCTAGAACGATTACTGACACCTTGAGAAAGAGAGTGGTCTGCGAGGTCTGAAGAGAGGCCATGCTTTAGACACCAGATATGTGGCTTCTTAGTACTCTTAGTATTTGTGACTATTTGTTTCACATTGTTACCTTGTATCTGGCACGATGGTTCTCAACCTTGGCCGCACATTAGAATCGCCTGCCAAGCTTTTAAATCTACCTCCCCTCTAAGCTTCATTTGAATGAATTTAATTAGAATCTCTGAGGGTGGGGCCCAAGCATGATATATTCGGTATCTATCCCTACCTGATGCTTGTGGGTGTTCGTGTGTCTATACAAATACACATATATATGTAAATATAAAATTGGTGTATATATATATGATTTCTGAATATGCATTGTGTTGTATATATAATCACTGTGTATGTGTATATGTAATCTAGATATATGATCAGCATATATAAGATATGTATTCAATAAATATATTCAAAAATATGATTGTATGTTTATATATGTATATATATATATACACACATATGTGTATGTGTTTAACACTGCAGGTGATTCTAATATGCAGCCAAAACCAAGAACTGTGTTAGTAACCTTTCTTGGATCTATTCCAATCCTGCCTCAACTTTGCTACTGCGACAATATGAGACACATATGAGGCACAATAGGAGGCAGAAACAGGATGATCATGACAGTGATTTGACTGAGAAGAATGTTAAATGAGTTAGGGTGGCTAAAAATTTGCAGTACAAGATTTAGTTTTCCCACCCCATATGAACTTTGATAATTTCTGCATATATCAATGGTTTTCTAAAAGATAGACATAAGCTTTCTTGGAGCGACTCTCTGAAAATGACTTGACTTGTTTTAATAATCCTATGATAATATATTTTTAAAATTTATTTTTGCCAAGGGTTGTCAATATTTTAAAGAAAAGAAAAGGTGTCTAACATTTGGTTTCCTTACAAGCAATAGATGAAATTTAGGGGATGGTAAGTAAGAATCTCCTCAAAGAATCTCAGCTAAACAACGTGTATAGCTGTGTAAGACCAGTCCTTTCCCCTTGCACTTTTCCTCCTGAATCATAGCTTATTTTTTAAATTCTTCATTCATAAGCTGAAATTCTCACTTTAAAGATTCACACTGGTTATAGTTCATGCAATATATGACTATAACATTAGGTGAATGGTTTTTGCTTAAAAGTGTCTCCTGATGATAGCTGCTAAAGAAATAGTTTGGAGAGCGTTTTCTTAATTGCCTTTGAAGATGGTCAGTGAATATAATATATACCCAAGAACCCATTTTAACAAGTTGTGTTTGGGGAAACATGGTGGACAACGTGGACCAGCAAGCAACAAACCAACACTGTAGAAGAGCCCCTGGATCTCATCAGGCTCAGCCTGGATGAGTGAATTTACCTGAAAACGAGAAGCAACAGGGGCGCCTGGGTGGCTCAGTCGGCTCAGGTCATGATCTCACAGTTCGTGAGTTTGAGCTCTCGTGTTGGGCTCTGTGCTCACAGCTCAAAGCCTGGAGCCTGCTTCAGATTCTGTGTCTCCCTCTCTCTGCCCCATCCCTGCTCGTGCTCTGTCTCTCTGTCTCTCAAAAATAAATAAACATTTAAAACAAATGTTTTAAAAAGAAACAACAGAGCGCTTTGAGGTAGATTACATACTCATGATCAGCATTTAAATATGCTGAGATGTGGAAGAAACTGTGACTACTATAGAAATTTGATGAGGAAACATATGAAGAGATATACGAATCAATAAAACAGAATAGTCCGATGATCTTTGTCCTAGGAGATGGTGTGGTACTAGTTGTAGCCCCTCTATTAAGAGTTGGCCGAAACAAAGAATTTATTATGTATGGAATATAAGAGACTCTGTATGCTTGCCTCTTTAAATGAAGAAGACATTCAAAAGAGAAACCTGTGTAAATTTTATTATTAAGAAATGACCAAGGATTCTTCCACTCCTGAAATGAGTTGATTTGCAGATAACTCAAAAATTCTTCTGTTAAAGACAATTTTTATTTATTTTTTAAAGTCTTTTAATAAATGTGACCATTATGATGCAAAACTCTTTTTTCAGGAGTTGATTTGCTTTGTTGTTTTCTTGGACAATTTCTGATTTTTTTTTAAATGAATGTGTTTTCTCTCTTTCTTTTTTTAAATGTTTATTTATTTTTGAGAGAGAGAAAGGCAGAGAGACAGGGAGACAGAGGATCCAAAGCGGGCTCTGTGCTGACAGCAGAGAGGCTGACATGGGGCTCGAACTCATAAAACGTGAGATCATGCCCTGAGCCAAAGTCAGATGCTTAACCAACTGAGCAACCCGGGCACCCCTGATTTGTTTTTCTTTAAATTAAATTCTATGTTTCCTTTTTTGATTTTTTTGATGGAAAAAAAACAGTTGTGTTTTGTAGGTGGAATCCATAAATCAATTTGATATATTTTTTAAGTTATATACTTTGGAGATATTTATCTGTTATAATAATGATTCTCATTTTTTCCAGCTTTATTGAAATATAATCAGTACATAACATTATATGAGTTTAACATATGTGTAAAAATCTGATACATGTATATACATTTGACCATTGAACAACACACATTTGAACTGTGTTTGAACTATGTGAGTCCCCTTATATGTGGATTTTTCTTACAATATAGTACAGTACTGTAAATTTACTTCTCTTTCTTATGATTTTCTTAATAACATTTTCTTTTCTCTAGCTTACTTTAATATAGGAATGCCATATATAACATATAAAATATAAACTATGTGTTAATCAACTGTTTATGTTATTGGTAAGGCTTCTGGTCGGCAGGAGGTTATGAGTATGGTAGTTTTGGAGGAATCAAAAGTTCTATGTAGAGTTTCACCTGAGGAGGAGGTCAGTGCCCCAACCCCTGTCTTGTTCTAGGTTCAGATGTATTATGAAATAATTACCACAATAAGGTTAGTTAACACCCCATCACCTCACATAGTTACCATTTGTTTTTTTGTGCCATGAGAACATTTTTTACTCTTAACAACTTTCAAGTATACAATACAGTTAACCATAACTATTCACTGTTAACTACAGTCATCATGCTGTACATTAGATCTCCAGAACTTATTTACCTTCTAAGTGGAAGTTTGTAACCTTTGATTAACATTTCCCCTTTCCTCCCATCCCCCAGCCCCTGGTGACCACCATTCTGGTCTCTGTTCCTAGAAATTCAATGTTTTTAGATTCCACATGTAAGAAAACATGTAGTATTTGTCTGTCTTATTTCACTTAGCATAATACCCCCAAGGTCCATCCATGTAGTTGAAAAAGGCAATATTTCCTTCTCTTTTGTGGCTGAATAATATTCCAGGATGTGTGTGTATGTGTGTGTATGTGTGTTTCTTCATCCATTTATCCATCAATGGACACTTACATTGTTTCTATGTCTTGGATAGTGTGACTAATACTACAATGGATATGGGAGCACAGATACCTCTCTGAAATACTGATTTCATTTCCTTTAGATAAATAGCCAGAAGTGGGATTGCTGGATCATATGGTTGTTCTATTTTTAATTTTTTCAGGAACCACCATACTATTTTCTATAGAAAATAGATGGACTATAGCAATTTACATTCCCACCAGCAGTGTACAAGGGTTCTTTTTACCAAAAACATTTAAAAAATCTACTCTTTATTAGTTTAAAAAATCCATGAAGCCCCTTACATCATACACAAAAACTAATTCAAAATGGTTCAAAGGCCTACATCTAAGAACCAAAAGCTTAAAATGCTTAGGAGAAAATATAGGGTCATATCTTCATGTTTTGATTTAGGGACAGTTTCTTATATATGACACCAAAAGCACAGGCAACAACAACAAAAAGGAGATAAACAGGACTTCATTAAAATTTAAAAATTTTTGATAATATTTTGTTTTTCAACTAATTACATATATATAGTTTAGTCGTGTATTATTAAACATCTTACAACTTACCAAAGTTGATGTTTTTCCACACTCACATTAAAAAAATTGTATTCAAGTTACTCACCTGTGCCTTTGACATCATCATCTTCACCATTATTCAAGTCACTTTGGAGTTATTGAGTACAGTTCTCCAGAGCACATTATTTTATTTATAAATATGATTCTGGCTCTGAAATGTTTATTTCAAGCCATCAATAACCATTCACAGAACACTGTCAGTTGGCTTTTTCACTCATCTTATAGTTGCGTAGTCTTAATCTCTAAACATTACCCCTTGATGTATGAGTCTTCAGAAAAATATATTAACTATTGAATAAATTCAAAATATTTATAACATAAAAAAATTAAAAACTTTTGTGCATCAAAGGACACTATCAAGAGAATGAAAAGACAAACTATAGAAGAGAGAAAATATTTGGAAATAGCATATTGGCTAGAGGTTTAATATCCAGAATA
>CM053573.1:126873022-126998355 GCA_028646485.1 Cryptoprocta ferox | reverse complement strand
AAAAAAAAATAAAAAATAAAAATAAAAAAATGGGCAAAGGACTTGAATAAACATTTCTCTAAAGATGATATACAAGTGATCAATCAGAACATTAAAAAATGTGCATCATCATTAGTCATCAGAGAAATGTAAATCAAGACCACAATCAGATACCATTTCAAACTTAATAGGATGGCTATAAATAAATTAATGAATAAATGAACAAACAACAGAAAATAAGTGTTGGCAAGGATGTAGAGAAATTGGACCCTTGTACCTTGGTGGTAGGAATGTAAAATGATACAGTCACTGTGAAAAGCAGTTCAATGGTTCCTCAAAAGGCTAAACATAGAATTACCACATGAACTACCGACTTCATTCCTAAGTGTATGCCCCAAAAGAACTGAAAACAGGGATTCAAGTGGATACTTGTATGCCAATGTTCACTACAGCACTATTCTCAATAGCCAAAAGATGGAGACAATCCAGTGTCCACTGGTAAATGAATGGATAAGCAAAATGCAGTATCCATACAATGGAATATTATTCAGCCATAAGAATGAATGAAACTTTGATACAAGCTACAACATGGATGAAACTTGAAAACATTATGCTAAGGAAAATAATCCAGAATCCAGACACAAAAAGGAAAATATTGTATAATTTCACTTATATGAAATATTCAAAATAGGCAAGTTCCTACAGACAGAAAGTAGATTAGAGGTTACCAGGGGCTGAAGAGAGGAGGCACTGTGAAGTTATTCCTAAATGGGTACAAAACTTCCGTTTGGGGCGATGAAATAATTTGGGGAACAGACAGTGGTAATGGTGGTACAACACAGGGAATGTAATTCATACACTTAATTAATGTAAAAATGGTTAAAATGGCATTCTGTCATGTATATTTTACCACAATAAAACTATTTTTTAAAAAAACCCATGAAACCAACTATTTTACTTACTAACTTCTCCTAGTTTCTACTATCAGATAAATGTCACTGAGATTAATAAGAAATGTGAAGTTACTTCTGATGAGAATGAAGAATGCATTACTAATTTATGCCAGACACAAAATACAGATGTTGTCAAAGTATAAATATTACCACCACATGGCATTAGTTCATAGGACACTCAGGAGACCACCCTAATATGGGAACAAGGCTTCACAGACCACTGATCTAGAAGGAAATGTATTATGGAATATATATACTCTGATTCTAGAAAGACAGATTTCCTTTTACCTACTGATTTAATTTTCTCTTTAAGACAATCCTATTATAGGTGGATTTATTATAGCTGAAATTAGTTTTTAAAAAGAAAATAAACACAGAAGGTAATGTGGGTTTTGAGTAAGAAAATCAATTTAATTTGCCATTATTCAGAATTGGTGTTTTAAAGGAAAAAAAACCCATAAATTCTGACTGTCTCTATATTGTCAACCAGGTCATCATAACACAGATTACTTAGACATTGCCAATAGATTCCAGTAAAATTTTGAAGCATGGGAATACAGGTAACGTTGTTTTTTTTTTTTTTGACTCACAGGTCTTTCTTTATGCTGAATATGTATTTAAGCATGCAAAAAAAATGTATTTCGAAGCCCATTAGAAATTCAGATGCAGAATTTCCTTTCATCTGATCATGTAGAAATGGATTAATACAGATAATATGAACAGAGAAAAATAAAAAAGATGTCATGTTGGATATTCAATAATCCATTACTCTAAGATAAAAGTTTTCTAATAGCCATTAAAAAGAAAATCAAAGAATATATAAATTTTAATTTAGCATAGCATTGCATCACATCATAGCTGATGGGAGGCTTCCAAAGCATCTAGCAACAGATGGATTACTGGTCATTTACTAAGAATTTAAAAATGACAAAGGTAAAGAAAATTGGACTGCTCTGAAAAGATTTTAAACAAAAAGAAGTTAAATTCCCCATAGTAAAAACCTTATGGAGAACTATTATAAATTTAGGCACTACTGAATAAAACTGCAGTTAAGAAAGCCAATTATTTTTATAGAGAAAATAAATTTTCCTATGATAATTCAGATAAAACTGGAAAATGGATAACTGCCTTAATAAAAGGGAGAAAGAAAGCTCAACATAACAGCAATTTATACAAAACAAGGAGTGATAATGAGGAAAAGAGATAAGGAATATCTGTAAGGCATATTATGAGTATATAAATCTGAGACCATGGTAAGTGTGGTAGATTTAGAGAGTGGATAGGGGGTTGAAATTTGAAATTTCTTCTTAAATAAGAAGTTTTTTTTTAAGATGAAAGAGTGTGCCTACCTTAAAAGTGTGCATATGGAATCATCCAAATTTGGGGGAAGTCTAAAACAGGACCTATGTGTCTATGTTTCTGTAGACATATTTCAATGTGGAGGACTCAATCCCACTTTTAAGTCACTGTGTTTTACTGACTTGCTCCTAAATAATTATCCAGTCCTGTGAAAAAACATTTACTTACATTAGTCAGGACTCTCTTAATTATAAATGACAAAGACTAACGTAGGTTGGTTTAAGCAGATAAGCAGGCTAGGTTGGTTACCATAGCGGGGAAAAAATATAGGTGCTGAGCCTAAGGCTTGGTGATCTGGATTTACTACTGTCTGGATTTTCTTTCCGTTTCTTCTTATCTCGTCTTTGCCTCTAATGTCTGCATCCATCTCCATTTGGGGAGAATAAAGCTAAGCCAAGTCAAGCTAGGATTAACTAGCAAGAGAAAGAACAAGAGGAAAAGAATGTCTTTATCACAAGGGAGTCCCCAATTTCTTTTTTTTTTTTAATGTTTTATTTATTTTTGAGAGAGAATGTGTGAACACAGGAGGGGCAGAGAGAGAAAGGCACAGAGGATCTGAAGCAGGCTCTGCACTGAGAGCAGTGAGCCCAACATGGGGCTTGAACTCACAAACAGTGAGATCATGACCTAAACCAAAGTTGGATGCTCAATCAACTGAGCCACCCAGGCGCCCCAAGGGTGTCCCCAGTTTCAACTATATTTTTGAAACTCTTCCTCTGGTCCTGTCTGCTGTTGAAACATCATTCAGATAAAGACCCATGTTTGGCTCAAGCTAGTTTGAGATGGGTTTATGTCACTTGTAACCAACATGTCCACATTTAGATAACATACCTCTCTAAACAGTGCTAAAGAACTGAATTCCTGAAAGAAAAATGCATGGGCAAGTAAATGTCAACCTAATAGTTTGTGATTTATTACCAAAGGAAGGAATAATACTGTTAAGTGGGGCTTCCGGTGAGGGGTTGGTGCAAGTAATGTGTGAGGCATGAAAGTAGAGCAGAAAGTGAAGCAGACCAAAGTTATAAAGTAAAGAAAGGAAATGGAGTTGATGATCTGCGTATGTTATACTGGTCAGCAGAATTGTTAATTGCCATGCTTGACAAGCATTTACTGAGCACTCTATGGGCCAGGCACTGTACCAGGTGCTAGAGAGACCGAAAAGATGTATGACACACATTTGTGTCCCCAAGGGGTCCATATTGTGGTAGGGGACACAAGAATTTCTCACATTACAGTTCTACAGTTTTAGTGATGTGGTCCAAAAAGAAGACAAGTAAAGAATTATTGAGTCTCAATTTTGAAAGAGATTTGTCCCAGATGGGAGGGTGAGGCAGAGTTCATGCAGAGTGACATTAACATGGATATTGACAGATGGGCATCCTTAGCACAAATAAAGTGGGAGGGTGTGGGAGAGAAAGGATGGATAAACAAACACTCCAAATAGAAGAAAAAAGGCCACAGCACAAGAGTGTGTGGAAGTCATTTTGTTAGAATGGTGGGGTTTTGCTAGAAGATACCTCTTCTTAAATATCAGGCTCAGGGATTTAGAATGAAATCTAATGAATGAAGCACCAGTGCAGCTGTAGAAACAAAATGGAGCCGGATTAATAAGACAATGGCAGGTAGAATGAATTGACACTAGAAGGGATGGAATTCAGGACAATTCCTCAGAAGTCTATTAAAGTGGTCCAGATGAGAAGTAATACATAAGTCATTTGATAAGTCATTGAGGAAAAGGGGAAATCATAGTTTTAGAAAATATAGAGGAGGTGGGACAGGCACTGGCAACTGATTAGACAAAAAGAAAGATGATGCCAGGGTTGTGTGGCCTCTAACTGAGCTGGGGTGAAAAGAAAGAAGAGCAGGTGTGTAGAGGAAAAAGATAGTTCAGGCCATCTCAAGTTTCAGGGGTTTTGTGGACATCCTGGGGTAGAGAGGATCAGGAAGCTAGCTGTTAAGTTAGCAGCTTAACTCCCTGGAGTTCCGAAGGGAAATTGGGAACACAAGTTTAGATTTGGAACTACTCTTCAGAGACGGAGTAGTTGAGGTCAAGGAAGTGTAGGACATAAGGAAAGAAAGAATGGGGCAAGAGACCTAAATAGTATTAACATATAGAAGCTACCCCTTCCTTTATTCTCTGATCTCTCCTCTGGTCAAATGAAGGCTGTTGTGGAGGCAAAAGGAAATAAGAAACACAAAACACTTTGAACACTGCCTGGAACAAGGCAAGTAGTCAGTGAATATTGTCCTGGAGGATCAAAGAGCTGATTGTTCTAATGAATGGGATTAGTTAAATAAATAACTATATATTTTCATGACAGGATATTAAGCCGTTGTTTAAAATCATGTTTTTGAATAATAGTGAGATGACTTGGGGAAATGCCTTTAATTTAATATTAAGAGGAAAATCAGAATATAAAATAGAAATTTTACAGAGCACATGGATGGCTCAGTTGGTTAAATGTCCCGCTAGATTTTGGCTCAAGTCATGATCTCATGGTTTGTGATTCAAGCCCCTCACAGAGCTCTGCACTGACAGTGCGGAACCTGCTTGGGATTCTCTCTCTGTCTCCCTCTCTCTGCCCCTCCCCTGCTCTCTTTCTCTCAAAAACATATAAATAAACATTTAAAAATAAATAAAAATTTTACTATGTAAAATATGCAGACACACAAACAACACTTGCAGTAAAAAATGTTCACAGATAATGAACATGAAAATGTTTTCTGGATAATGGGATAACACTTGCAGTAAAAAATGTTCACGGATAATGAACACAGTAAATGTTTTCTGGATAATGGGAAAAATAGGGATTTGTTTTTTCTTTAAGAATTTAATTTAAATACTTAAATAAGTTTAAGTATTTCACTATATTGTCTGTATTTTTATGATAAGTAACATTTTACAATCAGAAAACCATTTTTAAACAAAGAAAGTTTGATCGGTAGCATCAAATCATGTAGAAAGTTGAAGGAGAGAGGCCATTGGTCTTGGTATCTAGAGGTCACTGATGGCAATTTTAGTACAATAGCAATGGTCAAAGCTACTTTAAGAAATGTTATAAAAGATCGCATCTATATAAAAATATTTAAAGAAATAGAACATTATCAAAATGGTTCAAAATTGTTGAAGCTTTCTGTGTCTTCTTTTTTCTTTTTTAAAAGTTTTTACTTATTTATTTTGAGAGAGAGAGAAAGAGTGTGAGCAAGCATAGGAGCATGGGAAGGGCAGAGAGAGAGAGAGAGAGAGAGACAGAGACAGAGAGAGAGAGAGAAAGAGAGAATCCCAAGGAGGCTCTGCCCTCTCAGAGCAGAGCCCAAATGCAGGGCTCAAACACAAGAACCATGAGATCATGACCTGAACCAAAATCAAGAGTTGGAGCCTCAACCGACTGAACCACCCAGGTGCCCCATCTGTGTCCTCCTTGCTAATAACATTTTCTTTCTTTTCCTTTCCTTCCCATAAGAGGTAGAGATTATTCAGAATGCTGTGCTTAAAACCACATTGTGGAGGGTTAAGTGAGCAGGTGGGGAGAGATTGGCGGCAGGGCCCCTGGAAGGCTCATGATTTGGTGGTGAAGTGGAGGAGAACAATAGGAAAATAGCTTGAGGGGAGTGTGGAGTGAAGGGAAGGCTTTTAATTTAGACAAGAGCATAAGTGAGCATGTTTCTGGCAGAAAGAAATAAAGGAGCCAGATAGAGATTAAGAATTCAAGAGAGATGGGAAACTGTAACTAAACAATCCACTCAAAAAGGTAGGAATGATTGAAATAGGCACTTTGGGGTAAAATTCAGCTACATCCATTCTAATCATTAACACGATTCCATTTAGTCAACTTAATATGTTGATTTTCCTTGTCCTTCGTATATTCTTTCAGGGTGAACTATATGTTACATTAGCATAAACCTTTTTTAAGCAGGAAAATCCCATTAGAAATTTTATAAAAGCAAATAAATGGTTAAAACTCAACAAAACACTAGCTGAACACACAGAAAGAAGAATATTGCTGCAATTCCTTGAAGAATTGAACCCTGTAAAAGAGACGATTTCTTCATTTTTATTTCAAATAGCGTCACATGCATAAATCAATTTGTGGTCCCAATTTTACATTATTATTGAAAATGAATAAAAAGAGCTACTTGGCTGTTCAAGATGTTACTCTATTTTTCTCAACAAGATTATGCAATAATACCCAAATTTTAACCAACAGAATGAGTTGGGTTATGGAACAAATTATTCATAGAGCTAGGACTCGCCTCATAAAAGGTAGACTCTCGCGAGGCAATATGAGCAAGGTCTGAGTATTATTAGTTGCGCCCCAAATATCTCATTCTCAGTTCTGATGATGGTGAAATACATTGAATCAGCATTTGGCAATATTAAAATGGCTATGTGCTTTTTTGAAGGCTTTAAAGGATCTAGTCTCAAGAATCCATTTACAATATTCAGTTGGTATGCCTATTTCTATACTTTGAAAACATTTCTTAAAATTAATCGGCATTAACCTACATTCTTTATTTAAAGGATAAGGTGATCCAGGATAACATCTGTCTGCAAACTATATTTGCCTGATATTAAATTGCCTTTGTACATGTTTTAGGCAAAATAATAATATATTAAAGTATTATGGACGCAGGCAGCATCTCATTACTTACCACTGAAAATTATGTACTACTTAATTTAGAATTTTCTTTCATCAAAAAGACATAGGGGCACATGGCTGGCTCAGTTGGTAGAGCATGTGACTCTTGATCACAAAGTCATGAGTTTGAGCCCCATATTGGGTGCAGCAGAGATTATTTTAATTACTCAATTATTTAATTGATTACTTTAATTAAAATAAAATAAAAAACATAAAGAGTATATTATGGTTATGTTTCTGAGAGATGTCACATGGACATACATTTGAGTCTCAATATTTTATGATTAGAAACATAAAGTCACAGAACAAGTCTCTGAAATTGTTTTCAAATTGACTCATTAATTGAACAATATTATTCATATATAATTTTCATAGGATTATACACTTGTTAAACAAATACCAAAATTTCCCATATGGTGAAATATTATTATTCTCATCTTAATAAATATTTTGAACATATTTCCAAAAGAAAAAACTAAAATTCTTCTTAGTGAACTACTATTGCTCTTGGGTAAGTTATTTAACTCCCGAGCTTAAATTAGCACCCACAAACAGCTTGCTTATCCACAGCCTTCAGTCATGCATTTGTAGATCCTCTCCATGCCCCACTGACAGATCATCACACTCATAGGAAAAACTCAGTCATCACTGATCGTGAAGGACTTTGTGAGTATATACTGATGACCGCTAATTCTCAAACTCCAGCAGGCATCAGAATCACCTGGAGGATTACAAAATACAGATTACTGGGCACCAGCCCCAGAGTTTTTGATCACAGTATGTGTGGGGTAGGACCCAAGAATCTGTATTTCTAACAAATTCCTGGGTGACACTAAAGCTGCTTGTGTTGGGACCACAGTTTGAAAACTACTAATGTGAACAATTCATTTAAATGTACACACCTGTAAGACACACTCATAATGACAATGCCATTGATTTTTAAAGATTTCTCATCAACAAGGATAATCACTTTTTCTCTGAGTATCTTGTCCTTTTGCATTGGTTCTAATAGTCATCTCAGCCAGAAGCAATGACAAAGAAATTAAGGGATGCCCTGAAAAACTTACAATTTCGCATACCTGTTGTCTCCCTCTCTATCTCTCTGCAATTAACCCACATCCCTGGGAAAAGCCAGGTATGAGCTAGCCTTTGACCACATAATCATCCTAAAATGAAGTCGATTCATTTCTCTTCTTTATGGACAGGAATATAGGCTTGTTAGAAGACTCCAATGACATTTCCTAAATGGAGATTCTATTGTTCTCTTAATATGAAAGAAAATTGTGGGCTATTAGAAGCAAAAACGGATCACTTTGAAATCAATGGACCAAGCAGACCTTTTGTTGTATCTGATCTCTGTGTTAGTCAGAGTTTCCTACAGGAAAAACAAATCTTTCTAGATATTTTTAACAAAACAAAATAAAGAGAGAGATTTAATATGGATAGTAAGATGCTTGCAAAATCACTTGAAAGAGTTGGATTATTCAGAATGCTATGCTTAAAACCACATTGTGGGGAGTTAAGTGAGCAGGTGGTGAGAGAAATATCTCTCCTTTGATACATGTCTCCATTACTTTGCTCTTCAAGAGAAGAAAATGGCCTTCACCTCTGAAGCTAGGACATGTGCATCTAATTGATAGAATACAGTTTGCAGCTAGAATCCAAGTTGTAGTTTTTAGACTGCCAGCCTTTGCAGTACAGGAAGATAAACTAAGATTAAGGACAAATGCAGACCAAGCTGATAAACATGCTGATACATTTTCATGATGATTATCTATCACCATGTGAAAAAGTCCTGATTTATTCTGGTTATCTCCTGTTCTTCCTTCTCACTCTCTTGCACACACATACCCCCCCCACACACACACAGGTACACATGAACACAGCTAGGTGTATATCCACCTTCTTCATTTCTATAAGTGGGAGTCACTGCCCTTTAGTTCCTAAATCTTTACATTAATTTTTATTCTTTTAATCACAAAGTGTTCAAATTGAAAAAGACCTAGATAATCTAGGTCTGCCTCCTACTTTCCAGTTGAAGAAGTTAAGGCACATGACTAGTAAGTGGTGGAGCAGGGAGCCAAATCCAGTTCCAGCACCCTGGGAGTATACTCCTTCCACAAAACATGCTACATGGTCATGATACTCTGTTGATCGTTCTTTGTAGGTCCCTTATGTTCATCACTTCATGTGTGTCTCTACTACCACCACCCTAGATCAGGTCTTCAACATCTCAAACATAGATTCAAACAATAGACTCTGAGACAATATTTCTTCATTTCTCTACTTCAACCTACCCTATATTCTGCTATTATCTTCATTCTCCTAAAAATTCTCTACTATTTCATCTCTTACTTTACTTGCTAAAATAGCTAATGCTACTGAGTGCATGCAGTTCAAATTCCTTAGTTTGGCCCACCCAAAGCCAACCCTTCTTATCTTATCCCATGTCACTCTTATAGAAGAAGATTGGAATCATGGCCACTTAACGATGGGTGTGTACTGTAAATTACTAGGAAGAACCAAGAACAAGAAGTGGTTGAGTATTAGGTCAAAGACGTAATATGGATCAGATTTGATTTTTGAGGGTCAGGTCAAGAAGGTCTGCCAATCAAAATATATGAGAAGTTGGAATAGGGTACAATTTAAGGCCAAAGCAGAGTAATAAAGCTGAATATTAACTCAGCAATAATGGAGCACAAAAACACGGGGCTTTGAACCCAAAGACCTAATTTTTATGTTAAGTTCCAACACTACTAAAAACACTTTCAAGCCTGTTACTTAACCTCTTTGAGATAACTTCCTTATTTGTATAATGGAGACAATGATTGATACCTGGTAGGAGTGTTGTTAAAATAAATGAAATAGGGGCACCTGGGTGGCTCAGTTTGTTGAGCATCCAACTCTGGATTTCAATTCAGATCATGATCCCAGGGTTTTGGGATAGAGCCCCAGGTCAGGCTCCACACTGAGCGTGGAGCCTGCTTGAGATTCTTTCTCTCTCTCTCTCTCTCTCTCTCCCTCCCCTGCTGTACTCTCCCTCTAAAAAGAAATAAAATAAAATAAAATAAAATAAATGAAATAACATGTCTGAAATAATGCAGGAGAATAGCTGGCATGTATTAGGTATTATTGGGTATTCATTTTTTTTATTATCTTTTCATTCCTTTATTCATTCATTCTACAAATATTTATTCAGCACCTACAATGTACCAAGTACTATTCAAAGAGCTTTTCTAAGTACTATGCAATAGTACAGTGAGGAACAAAATATATGAAATCCTGGCCTTATGGTGTTTACAAACTAGCAGAAGAGACAGACAATCTATAAGTGAGCCTGTAAGCAATGAAACAGGTGAACATAGCGGGGAAAAAAGATAGGAAGTGAACCATAAGAGACTCTTAACTATAGAGAACAAACTGAGGGTTTCTGGAGGGGAGGTGGCTGGGGGATGGGCTAAATGGGTGATGGGTATTAAGGAGGACACTTGTTGTGATGAGCACTGGGTGTTGTATTTAAGTGATGATTCACTGAATTCTATTCCTAAAATGAATATTACACAGTATGGTAACTAACTGGAATTTAAATTTAAAAAATAAGTGAGCCTAAATATAATTACAGACGGGGATGTGTGCCATGAAGGTAAAGAATAAAGCAGTATGAGAATGACTAGCAGATGGAACCAAATTTAAACTGGGGCTGGTCAGGAAAGGCCTCTCTCAGGGAATGTCATTATAACTGAGACATGAAGGAGAAGAAGTTAACTAAGAGAAGAATGGGCAAAGAGTGTGATCAGCAAATGCAAATTATTTTCTGTACCTGCATTGGGAAAAAGAGGTGGTTATCGTTAGGTGGCACTATGGAGGTCAAAACCAAACATGCTGGCTGCAAGAGGTCAAAGTGGTTGTCTTGAAGGTGAGGAAGAATGCAGAAGGGTCAGTGATGTTCTGGAGCTAGTTCACACTAGCTCACAAAAGCTGATGGTACACCTCTCTTCCCAAATCTGTGTTCAGCCACGTCACATTGGTCATTTGAAACTGGCCATGGATGGCATATTTACAATGTGGAAATCAGCATATATCTTATGTGAAGGCCTTATTTTCTGCCAGAGAGGTAGTTGTTAAACATTAACCAACATGCCACTAGACAAGGGCCTGTTGTACTATTTGGCATTTTGAACTATGTTCTTTGATAAAGATAAAAATTAAATTAAAAATAAAATGAAAATTTACACACTGGATTAGAATGAAATCATTCTAACTATGAGTAGTGTGTATCAGCCAAAGGCCAGCCGTGAAAGCAAAAACTATGCTAGGTATTTCAAACAGAAGTATTTAATACAGAGATTTGACACACAAGCACTGAAAGGTTGAAAGTGAGATAACCTATAGAAAACACCAGGAAAGCTACCACCACCAGGGCTAAGAAAACAAAGAGGATGAGATGGTGTGACTAGAACCTAAAAGTTCTGTGGGGTTATAGAACAGGAAAGGACACCTTCATAGAGTTGATTTTTGTTCAAATCTTTGAGAAGGGGGCATAACCATGCAGGTTGGGTGCTAGAAGGTCAAGGAGACAGGGCTGGAAGATAATGGCAGTAGGATTCTGGGGATCGTATGGCAGGTGCTAGGACAGGTGCTTGATTGGGTAGGGAAGAGGGAGTGTGGTGAGGCTGCTCTTTCAACAGTGCAGCTGCTGCATATTCCTCTGAAGGGCAGCTACAGGCCGACTTTGGAAGTGCCAAAGGAAGCTGGGGGCTACAGCTACCTGTCCTCTCCTGCGAGGGGCAGGTAAACCTGAGTTGGAAACCAGGAGAGGGCCCATTACCCCCCTTCTCATGGCTTCCAACCTCCCATCAATGCTTCCTATCAGTAGAATATATCTGGAAGATGTCATTTTGGAGTCCCAGTCCCAATATCACAGGGACTTACTATAAGTAAGGGGGCTGGGGCTCAGAATAATAGGCAAATAACTCACAAGGTAGTTGTGTATGCTTTCACAATTTGTAGTTGAAACTCTATGGGACCATAAGGACTGGTTCACGGCTAAATTGGTTAAGGTATATTTTTGTTATCAAAAGAATCAGATGAGTCTCATGACCTCGGGAGACCGATTGGGAGGCAATTCTCCCTGGGTCTATTGCATGTCTTATGAGCAGGAGCACTGACAATTTTGTTATCCACTATTTTTTTCAAGACAATTTATATAACAAATAGCCTTAGAAGGTAGAGATAGTGTCTCTCTCGGAAATAGAAGAAAGTTTGTTTGCTGTCCAGTAGAACAAAGATACTCTGCCACCCCCCCTCTGCCCAAGGCAAATGTTGGAACAGTTGGCTTGCAGGAGGCATGAAAGAAAAGATTATAGAAGACTGGAGTTTCCTAAGCTATGGTTTCTCAGCTATGACACAAAGCCACTGCACCTGACTATCTGCTGTGTTCTATATCACCTTGATACTCCCCACCTCTTCAGCACTACCATTTCCACTTTCCCACAAAAACTTAGCAGAGCAGACAAAGCCGAAACAAGTCAGTTGCCATGAGGCCATCTGCTGTCAGTCTTCTGAAATATTAACAATCTTCCTTTGCCATTGTCTCCTTTCTTACAGGTTTTGCCAGTAGGTTTATTCTTTGCTGTACTTTGGATGGGATTTTAGAAGAAGGAAACCATCAGAGGTCTTCAATATGCCATACATAAACAGATTAAGGTCCTGCCTTGTAAAAGGACAGCTGCTTTGATATCATTTTAGGTGAGGAAATGATATTACATGTTCACCAACAAAAATCTTCCTTTGGGAACTTTATTCCCCTTTGGGGCAAAAAAAATCGCTTTGACTCGTTTGCCATCATTAATATTGACAAGCAAATGAGCTTAGGTCTTTGAGAGAGGGAGAAAAACCAGAGGCCTCCATTTACAATGCTGAATGATGATCTGTGGTGGTATATCTCCTGGAGGAAAAGGCTGAGGCTGGGATCTGGCAAATCTGACCTACTTCACAATTTTACTTGGAGCTCAGCTGAATATGTTTTCCACAGAGCTGAGGTGTGTATCTCTACAAGTCTCTGACTTTCCAGGAAATAAATAATGTATTGAACTCAATAATCTCACTGAAGCTTGAACTTCCCCCCGATCCATCCCTTGCAACGAAGAGAGAAAACACAGCTTCGGCATCTTCTGCCCATTAAACGAGATTAGTTTACCTTTCCACCAGCTTAAACAAAATAGCAACTCAATGGTCCTCCTAGGACTAACCAAATAAGAAAATAGTGCTCTAATCAATGTAACTGCTAGGCTTAATAGTTTTTTGATTTTTGGTCTAAATTTTATTGCTGTCAGTTGAGTATCTCTTTTTAAGCAATTCTATTTGCCTCTCCATTATGTGCATATGTTTCCCGTAATATATTTCCTCGTGGTAGATGAGTAAGGGGACACAGAGAATGTCATTGGTTATTTAGTTTTTCTTGTTATTACAATCAATGGTTTCTTTATGATCGTTTTGTTAAACTAGACATTTATCAGGTTTTTCATTTGGGGTTCAGTGAATTCAGTGCTGTTGGCCACTTACCCCTACGTTCAGTATTTTCCTCCCATCTGATGAGGAAGTCAGTAACAGTGTCTTTTCATCAAGGTGCTTTTAAGGTAATTTTTATGTTTTTGTTTAACATGGCTCAAAGAGCAACCCAAAAAAATCAAGATACAGATGCTGATTAAAACACATGGCTGTCTGCTTCCCTGAATATTGGCCCAGTGCCTGGAAGGATGGTGCACCAGCAGGTGGGTAGGATTGTGGCTGATACACCTGACATGAGAATGGACTATAATGAAACCCAGGCTGCACTCCAGTGAAAATCAGGGTCTTCGTGTCTTTAACTAAACCACTTCAGATCAAGCCTCTATTATGGCAGAACTAACTAGTGGTTTCAAAATTGAAATCAGGAAGGACTTCAGCATCATTATCGTGTTTCCCACATATTGCAGAAATTCTAGACTTAGGTGGTGAAATCATGAAGATGAAGGAGGAAAGGGAAACCGCTGTGGAAGATTAATAGCAAAAATGGGTCCAATTCTTTCCCATCCTTTGCCCTATCACTCTGCCATGCCCTCTCAGTCAGACTCTGGGTTGGTCAGGTAATTTGTCGGGGCCAATGGGATATTATTAAACATGTGCAAGCAGCTGCTTGAAAAGCACTTACTTGTCTCAACCTGCATTCCTGCACTTCTGCCACCACCCTGAGAAAATGAGTGGGCTAGTCTGCTGGTGGATGAGAGTCACTCCTGTCACGTAGCAATAGTGAGCCTACCATCTGACACATCATCAGATGATCCAGGCTGATGAGCCAAATAAATGCTAATTAGTTGCAGCCATTGAGATTTGAGGTGGTTCCACCGAGCACTATCATGGTAATTAATAACTAATACTACCACTATTCAATTCATCAAATATTCATGGAGTGTCTAGTAGGCTCTTTGATGATACAAGGATGAGTAAGGCACAGTCCCCTGACCTCAAAGTGCTTATACACTAGTAAGAGACCGACTTACAAACAAATACCTTTATGTGCTAAATTCAAGCACAGATATCTTGCTATGAAAGCATTGCTCAGTTTCAACGATTGGAAAGAATGCTTACGATGTGGAAACTTACTGTAGTACAAGGGGGTACACACACACACACACACTCACACACACACAAATACACGTGCCACCTGCACAGTATAGGACATAAATCAGGAAAAGCCACTCAAACTACAATAGTAAAGTGGGTGTGTACTGGTCTGGCATGTAAGGTTCATAGTGTTTACATGTCTGTTCATTTGATGTTGGGGAGAGGATTCCCTGTCATCTTGAGCCCCAATCAGGAGGTGACTCATCCTATCAGAGGGAAGGAAATAAAATACCATTAGCTTCATCAGGGTTCGTGTGAATAACTGTGAATAACTAAGAGAAAGAAGACAGAGCCAGATAGCCAGAGGATAAAGAAGGATCTAATTAGAAAAGTGAGTTGAGGCATCTTTGTCTAGTACCTGGCTACTCAAAGTATAGTCCATGGGCCAGCAGTATCAGCTTTACCTGGGAATTCATTAGAAATACAGATTTCAAGCCCCATCCCAGTTGTACTGAATCAGAATCTTTATTATAACAAGGATCCCAGGTGATTTGGATGCATGTTAAAATTTGAGATTAAAGTTTGGGTAGAACTGGTCCAGTCCCTATGCTGGAAATGATTGTAAGTGGCTTACCCAAGTACAGAGGTACAGGAGTCAAATGAAAGCCTTAGTTTTTGTAGGGTGCATTTGAAAAAATAATAAAGAGATAATAAATATTATTTTAAAAAGGAAATGAAATAAAAATATTTTCAAATTGTTAGAGCATCAAACAATAATTGAAGAGGCCATTTCAAACAGTGCTTTTCAAACTGAGGGATGAAACTTAACAAAGGATGGTGAAATCTATTTAAGTCCATTTCTCAACCCCGGCTACACATCAGAATCATAGAGGTTGCTTTTTTAAAATTCCAGTGCCCAGGTCCTTCCATAGGCCAGTTATTTCATAATCTTTGGTGGTAGGAATTGGAGGGGGCAGAGAATGATGAACCTAGGTATCAGTATTTTTAAAGCTCCCTAAGCGCTCTTAATGTACAAATTAAGCCATATTTGAGAACCAATGATCTAGGTTAAAAGTAGCAACTCTTTTCCTAGCTAAAGTAGAATAACAAGGAGTGGAATGAAATGGGATAGAAGAGAAAAGAAAAGATCAGTGTCTCACATGCAGTCAGGGTATCATTTTGAGACATTTTTGTTCCTTATACATGTATGTGAGAGTATATATATATAATGGATTACTATAAAATACATTTCTAATTGTGGTTCACTGCCAAGAAATTTTAAACTACTATTTTTGAAATGATCATCTAGCAAAAAAAAGCAAAGATAGAGAAAAATTCACAAATGAAGGTCTTAATAATAATAATAATAATAATAATAAAAGCTACACACCAGCACAAATCCAAGCAAGACAAGAATAGTTTAGGACACAGAAAATTACTAATAGACTTTGAATAGACAGAAAACAAGAATCTGGAATGTACTGGACTAAAACTTAGACCACTTTTGTTTGTTCTATGCACTCACGCTCAGGCTAGAGATGAATGAAACTATACATCATGAACGTCCAATAGTGAAGGGTCAATCACATTAACTGTTATATCCACAAAATCCTGACTTAGGGAAAGTTTTTAGATGTTGTTTGAGAGATATCCAAAGTATGTGGGCAGTGAAATTTAGCAGACTTAATCATGTAGGGAATACTTGTAACAGGGGTTCTCAACTTTGGAGCCCTCTTGAAAGTCTGCTAAAAGCAAAGGGACTTCTTTTATAAAACTATGCATATTCAGCCACACACAGAATTTTGCATAGAAATAAAGACCCACCCTCACACCCATTCATGGACCACTTCACAGTAGTGACGTCCAGATTAAGAGCCCCTAAAAGGAGGCATCTTTGAGAAAGCTTATTTCCACATGGATGTGCTACAAATTATTCAAGTATCCATTAATTGATGACAAGTTGATATGCAGAGTTTTCATCTCACAGAATTAATAAAGCAAGGAACAGATTTAGTAAATGAAGACTTGCAGTAATCAAAGGTGAGGTCCCAGTGGTCCAGTTGGAAGGTTCTGCTAGTGGTGCAATACGCCTTGTCTGTGCTGCATAGAGCTTTCTGTCCTTTGTGTCATTTATCTTTCTCTCTCTGCTTTAGTCCTTTTTTATTGTGGTAAAATATACCTAACATAAAATTTTCCATCTAATTCTTTTTTAATTCTAATTTTTTAGATGCATTAAGTACATTCTCATTGTTGTGCAATCTTCAGAACTCTTTCAAGTCGCAAAACTGAAACTCTATGCCCATGAAGCAAGAACTCCTCATTTTGCCCTCTCCCCAGCCCCCAGGAATCAACATTCCACTTTCTGTCTCTATCAATGTAAGATAGGTTCCTCATAGAAGTGGAGCCTTTCAATATTCGTCTTTTTGTGACTGGCTGACTTCACTTAGCATAATATCTTCAAGGTTCATCCATGTTGTAGCATGTGTTAGAATTTCCTTTCTCTTTAAGGCTGAATACTATTCCAATGTATCTATTACTACAACTTATTTATCTGTTCTTCCATAGATGTACACTTGAGTTACTTCTACCTTTTGGCTATTACAAATAATGTGGCTGTTTTAATCTTTTACAAGCTTTTCACCCCTGAGAGCAGCCAGGAAGAAACCTAATTTGGGAGTCTAGAGTATCCTAAAATGAAATAAAACAGTTTCTATCAACCATCATCAAGGATGAAAGAAAGTGCAAGCCTCAGATTTTAACTTGCCGCACAATAACCTGATGATGGAATGCTCTGTTCTTACAGAGAAGAGCTGATCTTAAAATGTCTCTCTTTTTTCTGACTATAAAAATAATACTTGATTATAAAAATAATATATGTTCACTGTGGAAAATTTGGAAAGTATAAAAAAAGAATAAAGAAGAATGTCAAAATTGTCTCTAAGCTATCAACCAAGAGATAATGACTGTAAAGATTTTGGTGGGTTTCTCCTAGTTTGTCTGCTGTATTATGAGCACTGTGCAGAATAGATATAGCTACAAATGATTTTTTTAAAGCCAGTTGGGATCATGCTGCATATAATTTTGTTTCCCTTTTCCATTTACAATACCACATTGTATTGTTCGTGGTTTTTGCAAGTTATTAAAATTCTTTGTAATGTCTGCATAATATTCCATTTCACAGATGTATTATAACTATTTAATCATGTCCCTACTGTTTTATATTTAAGTTATTTCCAATCTATCTATTATAATCTTCTGGTAAACATCTCTCTACAAAATCATTATCTGCATTGCTGATTAATTTCTTTTGGATAGGTAGCCGGAAGTAGAATTACTGGGTCCAAGGGTGTGAATTTATATAAATCTCATGTATATTGGCAAATTACTGGAAACTTGCAAGTAATTTGGCAATATGTATTAAGAAATTTATATAAGTTCACACCTTTGGATCCAATATTTCTAGAGTCTTACCTTTTATTAGTCTTAGTTTATTTTTGAGACTGAAGAGAAATTACTATTTTTGTTTTTCTTTAATTAGCATTTCTCATAAGTTTAATGGCCCTTTGTACTTCTTAAAAGTCAAAACTATGGGGGCACCTGGGTGGCTCAGTCGGTTAAGCGGCCGACCTCAGCTCAGGTCATGATCTCACAGCTCGTGGGTTCAAGCCCCGCATCGGGCTCTGTGCTGACAGCTCAGAGCCTGGAGCCTGCTTCTGATTCTGTGTCTCCCTCTCTCTCCAACCCTCCCCCATTCACACTCTGTGTCTCTCTCTCAAAAATAAAAAAACATTAAAAAAAAATTTTAAAAAAGTCAAAACTATGGAGAGAGTAAAAAGAGTAATAGTTACCAGTGATGGGAGGGTGGAAGGGAGGGATGAATGGGTGGAACACAAAGGATTTTTGGGCAGTGAAAATACCTGTAAGGTAACATAATGATGGATACGTGTCATTATAGATTTGTCCAAACCCATAGAATGGACAATACCAAGAGTGAACCATAATGTAAGCTATGGTCTTTGGGTGATAATGATGTGTCAATGTAGGTTCATCAGCTGTAATAAATGTACCACTCTGGTGGGGGATGTTGACAATGGGGAAGGCTGTACATGTATAGGAGTAGGGGATACATGGAAATCTCTGCACCTTCTCCTCAATTTTGCTGTGAACCTAAAGTTTTAGGTTCTAAAAAAATAAAGACCAAAAAAAATCATTAAAAAATATTTATGATTTACAGAAAATTTAAATTTTATTGGAGTTAAATCTGCTAATCCATTGTAATTTAAGCTGTTTTTATGCTTAGACTGCCCTTCCTCAGGACAAATTAAGTAATTAATTAATCCTTGAGATAACTTAATGTTTTGATTTTTAATCTACCTAAAATTATTTTGATATCCTGTGAGATGACAATCTAAATTAATCTATTCCCGTCCCCATCCTCATTTTGACTACCACTAAATTTAGCCAATTTTCCCAAAAGGAGTGAATGTTAAATGACATTTTTAAGAAACAGTGCTGTAGTATGTTATTATTAAGAATTATTTGGGGGCACCTGGGTGGATCATTCGGTTAATTGTCTGACTTCAGCTCAGGTCATGATCTTGTGGTTCACGAGCTCAAGCCCTGCATCTGGCTCTGTGCTGACAGCTCAGAGCTGGAGCCTGCTTCAGATTCTTTGCCTCCCTGTCTCTTTGCCGCTCCCTCACACGTGCTCTGTCTCTTTCTCAAAAAAAAATTTTTTTTAATTCTTAAAAAAGAATTATTTGGGCTATTGTTTAAGATAGTTCCTAAGGAAATATAGTTTTAATCTTGACATATTAAAAGCTTCTACCAGGAATGAATGTGCACTATTGTTTGAACTCATAGACTGGGCAAACATCCTTGACCATTCTCAAATGCAAACCTGAAGATCAAATTAATGTGCAAAGTCCCTAACACAATGCATACTAACCAGGGATGACACCATTGCAAGAGGAGAATTTCAAATTGTGGGTAGGCATCTTAGTGTGTGGTAGGCAGGCAGAATAACACCCCTGCTGAAAATGACCATACCCTAATATTTGGAATTTGTGAATGCCTTAAATGGCAAGAGGAACAGATGGGACTAAGATTATGGATGTTGAGATGGAGAGATTAGCCATCTAGGTGGGCCCAATCTAATCATGAATCTTTAAAGCAGAGAACTTTTTTACCTTTCCAGGCTGTGGTCAGAGAGTTGTGATGATAGAAGGGTCAGAGGGGTGTTACATGAGAAAGACTTTTAATCTGTCATTACTAGCTTTGAAGATGGAGCAAGGGGACCACTAGTCAAGGAATGTGGGTGACTTAGAGAAACTGGGAATAGTCTTCAGCTAACGGTGAGCAAGAAAATGAAGACCTCAGCTCCACAAACTTGAGGAATGAATTCTGTCAACAGCCCAAATAAACAGAAAACAGACTCGCCCCTAGAGCCTCCAGATTGGAATGCAGCCTGCTGACACCTTGATTTAATTTGGTGAAATCTGTGTCAAATTTCTGATTTACAGAATGAGAAGATGACCACTTGTGTTGTTTAAGAGACTGAATCTGTTGTGGCGCCCATAGAAATGAATACAGATTCTCTCAGTGTCAGGTGCATTCTATTTCCCAAAGATGACAAAATATCTCCCTTGACATTTGGGTCCCTTTTCAGTGGGTCATGCCTTTGACCTCAAATCTGGGTGGGTTTAGATTCACTTGTAATCAGAAGTGCAGCATAAGTGATGCTGTATGACTTTCTAGGTAAGGCCAAAGAATGCTACGCCACTTTCACCTTTTTCCCATGAGCACTCATCATACTCAGAGCCCTGAATTGCCATGCAGAAGTCTAATTATCTTCAGGCTACCATGTAGTGATGAAGCGAAACCACGTGAGGCCTCATGCGGGTGCTCTAATGACTAGTCCCAGTCTTCCAGTCCTCCCAGCCTATATGCCAGATCCATAACTGAAGGAGATTCCAGCCCCCAACCATTCAATTGTCTCCTAGCCTTGGAGTCTTTTCTGCTGAGGCCCAGATGGGGTGAAGAATGGAAAAGTCATCCTGGCTGTGCCCTGTCCAATTGCTGACCCACAGAATCTGTGAATGTAACAAAACGATTCTTGTTCTATGCCACCAAGTTTGGGGGAGTTTGTTACATGATATTAATAACTGGAATACAGGGGGCGTGACTTGAATCAGTCCCCAAGAGCCAGGGAAGCCATCTGGCCCACACAAAAAAGAATCACTTCTACCAAACTAATAGTGCTGCCATTGAGAAATGTTGGTCTAATACATTAACATATGTCTACTGGTCTGATGTTGCATTTTTCTCTTGCCTTAACATTGGTTTCTCTGACTAAGCAGTTTGCAATTCTTACAGGAAGACTATACCCATGAGCAAGATCTATTCACCTGGCAGGCAGTCTTCTTCATGTCCTTTCTGTCTCTATCCCACTTTTAACAGTTTTCATTAAGTTAACTAAAAATCCCACCATTTAACTTGTCTCTGTTCACGTGCCCCTCCTTTGGCCATATTGTTTCTGGGAGCTGTTTCTGAATGCATGGAGAGAGAGGTGCTACTGAGATTAGTGGGAAAAGAGAAGGTGAATGATAGAACTGTAGCGCTCACTGGCTCAGTTGCCAGGTCAGCAAAATATCTGGATGTCAGAGTTAAATGCAGATGGGAATGAAGGGTGCCAAATTTTTTTCCTGGTTTTTTACGTCATCTGTCATGTTCTGTTTCAGAGGGAAGAACTTACAGGAAGTAGTTTAAGAGTACGTCCATCATCATCATCATCATCATCATCAATAAAACAGTTTGGAGATTCCACCTGGACTTGAGCAACTGTTCCTACCTCATTTTAAGTCCACAATGCCATTGGCAGTATTTCTTCTTTTCTGTATCTTCATGGGCATTTTAACAGGAAGTTGTAAGGCAGCCTGTCAGACGTCTCTAGACAGTCTCTTTGTGAACCCAAATCCTAGACTTGCTTTTAAAGGCGTTGCCCTAGGAATATACCTCTCAATATTTTAACATAAGATATAGAAGTTAAATGAGAGAATAGTCTGATATATGGAATTTAGCTCTCCTCCAGCTTTTCAGGAATGCATCTGTTCATGTCTTAAGGCATACATAAATGAATTGATAATTGGATATCAGGAGTTGGCTGCATATGTGACACTTATTATGACACTACTGAATTTGGAAGGAAGAGCATTTTATTGGAAGGAATAGCATTATGTTCTTTAAGTATTTTTGATAGAATAGTGTTTCAACTTCTGGTGTTTCTATGTAACTTAAATTTGATATCTCATTAATTAATTAAATATAGGATATAGCACCTAATGTCCTTCAGATAAGCCAAGTTAAATGGCAAGCTTCAAATATTTCACATTAATCCATTTTAACTGTCCAGGTAAATAGTAGTTAGAAACATATGATCTTTAGCGGGTCTGTGAGTTAAAAAGTAAACAGAAACATAATATGTCAGTTTGCCAGGTTCATGAGGCGACTCATTTGTGAGGAAATAGATCCCAACAAAGAACCATCAGTTAAAGACAACTACTGAAATTTGAAACAAAAACACAGGAGTAAAATATTGGCACTATCCATAATATATCTAAGAAAATGTGTTTCTTTTTATTTGGATTACTATATTGCGGCCTTTCTGAATGAAAATTACTTTATTCAGTCACCTATTAAACATTTGGTTGTATTATGCTTTACATTACTTGAGGCTTCATCCGTAAGATAAAATTCCCAAAGTAATTTTTCTAACTGAACCCATAACTCTTTCATCACCCACATCCCTGAATATGCATGATTTCCCATTACTGTTTATAGTTAGGACTTCTGTCTTTACAGTATATGGGCACAAAAAGCTATGTTATATTTGCCATGGGAACTATAATTTTTAAGGCCCTGTGCTTGTAAAATCTTTACCTTTATTATATTACCATAATGTAGATTTTGTATTTTATAGAGGATTACATATCGAGGGAGGATAGTGTTGTACCAATGCATGGCCTGAATTGTTAGTTACATGATCTTGTACCTTGACTTTTAAAGCAGCAGTTGGGAGCCCATTACAGTGTCACAAGCAACCTGACCAGCTTCTAAGGTTGCTACCTTGTGCTTCCCTTTGCTCATCACACCGCATGTTTTAGTCCCTCTTTATACTGGAATTACTCACCATGTTCTCTGTCATGGGACTCTGCATTGCCTCCCACTAAAGTAAGCACAGTATAGTTCCACATCATATTGATATTGAACTTGGCCATATGACTTTCTTTAGCCAACAGAATGTGGGCAGAAGTAATAGAGTGCCAGTTTTGAGCCAGAGTCCTAAGAATTATTTAATGTTTCTACTGCTTCTCTTGTACTTCTGTCATCTACCCCCTGTGTAGCTTTAGTGTCAGAATGAAGAAGACATGTGGAACAGACCTGAGCCTGGTCCAAAGCCTGGAGTCCAGCCTAGCCCAGGTTGGCCCAGCCAAGCCTAAATGAGATTATGTGAGCCACAGCCAACCTGCAATCCCTGAATGAGAAAAATAAATGCTTCTGTGAGTCATTGAGATATTGGAGTTGTTTGTTATGCACCGTTATTGTAACAATAGCTAATTAATATCTCTCCCATTATTGATGGTTCTCATGCATTTGTTGCCCTGTATATAGGCTTAGTGCTTTTGGCTGGCTATTCAGATGGTTCAAATCAACTGGTGTATGCCAAGGACCACATGAGATGTTTTTGCTTTGAATTCCCGAGCTAGCAGAGAGACATTGCATACCTTCAATGTTCATATTTCAATCACTAGTTAAAGGACTTCTAGATGCGCAATCATCCTAACAAAACTGTCGGATGATTTGGGGGTTAAACTATTTTCTGTTGATGAGTTATGACTCGTCCATTTGAATTGTAAGGACCTCTGTGTAAGACTGTCTTCCTCTTACATTCATGTGTCTGGATCATTAACACATTTGAGCAAACATCTGGACATTCTCATGAATTAGCATGTGAATCCAACCAAGTTTCTTCATTTGAGTGCACTAAGTACTTATATCTAATTTATGTGGTGAATAGACTTTAGAATAGCCCCCAATAATACTGAAGCAGACAATTTAGGTAAACCATGCTCAAATGCAGGACCTGCAGAAACTGTGAGATTATGAATGAATGTTGTTTTAAGCCACTACATTTGTGGTTGGTTACACTGCAATAGATAAATAAAATACTGTTCGATCATGTAGCAGTTGATGATTTCCAAAATGTGATACATATTTACTTTTATTCATGTCTAACATTTATTGAATGCCTACCAGATGCTAAGCATTTCTTAAAATACTGTTTATACAGAGATGATACTGCTTACTGAGGAAGTCAGAGTCCAGAGAATGTCAGACATTCAAGCAGCTGGTCATAACACAATGGGACAAACATAACAAGGATATGAACTAAATGGTATAAGCCATGTTGCTTATTTACACTTTTCTTGGCACAACATTTTAAGCCTGCACCTGGAAAAAATGTGAGGGTCTCATATGGAATACAGACACTATAAAATCACTGTTGAAAGGTGTTTACTAAGGAACCATCTGTACACACCTGACCAAGAATAAGTAATCCAATGGAAATAATTGCTATCACAGAGAACAAAAGCTTCAAAGAAATGGCTTTGCATAATTGTGATCATGACTCCATTGTCCTTCTAGAGAACTGTTAAAAATCAACACTGATTATTTCCCTCCTATGAGTTCTTTCTCTCTATAGGATGATGTTTTGAGATAGGATGCTTCAGAATAATAAAGCTAAGAGACATTACTTTTAGCGTATTGCCATTTAAGCATATTAGTGAGTATGCCATAGATGTTTGGGCAGTACAACAAAAACACCTCTGTCTTTTTGATGCCCAAAGTCAACTCCAGAATTTACTAATTTGTATATGCAAACAACGAATCCCAATCATTATTGTTATATCTAGAAAGTTTGCTCTTTCTACAGACTGCAGATATACTTTTCTGATAAAGACATTTCTGATTAAGACTCCAGATATAAAATAATCTAAAGAGAGTATATACGTTTTAATTGAATGATTATCATGTGCTTAAACACCTTAATTAATAGTGGATTATCTCAATTAATGTTCACAACAACCTGATAAATTAAAGGCTATTACTCACGTCACAGATGAAACTGAAGCGAGATTGTATCATTCACAGGTAAGGGGAAACTGGGATTTGAACTTGGGCAATTCTAGTCCTGGTTCCATGCACTTAACCACTATTCTATACTGTTTTCTAATGTCCCTGATGGCTCCAAGATCTTTAAGGGCAACTCTGAGCATGATGCTCTGGTGATAATAAGTAGCATACTGATGGACAAATGGGCCTTACAATGTCAAAATATTTGATAACCTTCATATACTCATAAATGTTGACATTATTTCTTTTGAGGGCAAGTGTATTCATCCACTTATGTTTTAAAAAATTGATCTATACATCCTTTCATGAGATTCTTCACATATTAACTTAGAATATAATACCTTATACATTGTGTCAGGTAGGGTAGAGGATATGCAGCTTAAAGAAGAGATAAGAAACCTCAGCGATTTAAATAAAGTAGATTTAAGTAAAGTAAAGACTCCACAAAAACACCTAGAACTAATACATGAATTCAGCAAAGTTGCAGGACATAAAGTCAATGTACAGAAATTGGTTGCATTTCTATACACAAATAATGAAGCAGCAGTAAGAGAAATCAAGGAATCAGTCCCATTTACAATTGCACCAAAACCATAAGATACCTAAGAATAAACCTAACCAAGCAGGTAAAAGATCTGTACACTGAAAACTATAGAAAGCTTATGAAGGAAATTGAAGAATATACAAAGCAACGGAAAAACATTCCATGCTTATGGATTGGAAGAACAAATATTGTTAAAATGTTGATGCTACCCAAAGCAATCTACATATTCAATGTAACCCCTCTCAAAATAACACCAGAGCTAGAACAAACAATTTTAAAATTTGTGTAGAACCAGAAAAGACTCTGAATAGCCAAAGCAATGTTGAAGAAGAAAACCAAAGCTGGAGGCATCAGAATTCTGGACTTCAAGCTGTATTACAAAGCTGCAATCACCTAGACAGTATGGTACTGGCACAAGACAGACACATAGATCAATGGAACAGAATAGAGAGCCCAGAAATGGACCCCCACAAATGTATGGCCAACTAATCTTTGACAAAACAGGAAAGAATATCCAGTGGAAAAAAGACAGTCTCTTCAGCAAATGGTGTTGGGAAAAGTTGACAGTGACATGCAGAAGAATGAACTGGACTACTTTCTTACACCACACACAAAAGTAAATTCAAAATGGATGAAAGGCTTAAACGTAAGACAGGAAACCATCAAAATCCTAGAGGAGAAAACAGGCACCAACCTCTTTGACCTTGGCCGCAGCAATTTCTTTTTTTTTTTTTTTAATTTTTTAAATGTTTATTTTTGAGAGAAAGAGAGAGATAGAGAGAGAAAGAGACAGCAGGAGAGGGGCAGAGAGTGAGGGAGACAGAATCTGCAGCAGGCTCCAGGCTCCAAGCTGTCAGCACAGAGCCTGATGTGGGGCTCGAACTCATGAAATGTGAGATCATGACTTCAGCTGAAGTCTCACATGCAACCAACTGAGTCACCCAGGTGCTCCACAACTTACTAGATATGTCTCTGAAGGCAAGGGAAATAAAAGCAAAACTGAACTATCGGGACCTCATCAAGATAAAAATCTTCTGCAAAGTGAAGGAAACAATCAACAAAACTAAAAGGCAACCAACTGAATGGAATAAAAAATTTGCAAATGACATATCGGATAAAGGGTTAGTATCCAAAAATCTATAAAGAACTATCAAACTCAACATTCATAAAACAATCTAGTGAAGAAATGGGCAGAAGACAAGAACAGACACATGAAAAGATGCTCAACATTACTCATCATCAAATACAAATCAAAACCACGACGAGACACCATTTCACACCTATCAGAATGGCTAAAATGAACAACTCCGTAAAAACAGATGTTGGTGAGGATGCAGAGAAAGGGGAACACTTTCACTGTTGATGGGAATGCAAACTGGTGCAGCCACTCTGGAAAAAAGTATGGAAGTTCCTCAAAATTTAAAAAATATAACTACTCTATGACTCAGCAATTGCAACACTAGGTATTTATCCAAAGGATACAAAAATGCTGATTTGAAGGGGCATGTGCATCCCAGTGTTTATACCAACGCTATCAACAATAACTAAATTATGGAACTAGTGCAAATGTACATTGACTTATGAATGGATAAAGAATATGTGAGATATATGTGTATATATATATATATATGCACACACACATATATATAGCACATATATACCTACATACACACTATGGCATATTACTCAGTGGTCAAAAAATGAAATCTTGCCATTTGCAACAACATGGATGGAACTAGAGCGTATTATTTTATTTTTTAAATGTTTATTTATTTATTTTGAGAGAGGGGGAGAAGGACAGAGAGAGAGATGGAGAGAGAGAATCCCAAGGAGGCTCCACACAGATAGCAGACCTTGAACCCACGAACCCTGAGATCATGAGCTGAGCTAAAATCAAGAGCTGGACCCGTAACTGACTGAGCCATCCAGGCACCCTGAAACTAGAGTGTATTGTGCTAAGTGAAATATGTCAGTTGGAGAAAGACAAATATCATAATTTCACTCATATGTAGAATTTAAGAAACAAAATTAATGAACATAGAGGAAAGGAAGGAAAAATAAAATAAGATAAAAACAGAGAGGGAGGCAAACCATAAGAGACTCTTAAATACAGAAAACAAACTGAGGGTTGATGGAGAGATGTGGGTGGGGGAATGGGCTAAATGGGTGATGGACATTAAGGAGGGCACTGGTTGGGATGAGCACCGGCTGTTGTATGTAAGTGATGAATCACTAAACTCTACTACTGAAACCAATACTACTCTCTATGTTAACTAACTTGGATTTAAAATTAATTAATTAATTAATTAATATGTCAAAATTTATTTCTCTTTTAAAGGTGTTGGGTTGGGAGGCAGGTCTCCATGAAGGGGCCTGGTTTCCTCCCATCCTGTTGCTCTGCCAGCCACCAGGCTCTACCACATCTGTGTTCCAAGTGGCAGGAATAAAACACAGGCAGTCTAGAGCAAGCAATTTTCTTTTAAGCAAGTAACGTGGAAAATGTCCACAATGCACCTTCTTACACTTCATAGATGAAAACAAAGTTACAGGGCCATACCCAGCCACAAGGCAGAATGGGAAATATTGTCTCCAGAGAGGGCCATGTGCCCAGCTAAAAGTCAATTCCAATGAAAGAAAGAGAAAAATAATTGTGGATGGGAAGACGAGCCAGGTGTCTATTACACATAGGTATGCAGATACTACATATAAATCGCTCTTTGGTTGCAGCATTTTTTTTTTTTTGGTAGGCTTTCTGTAGAATAATGTCATTTTTGTTTTTTCATGACTGAGATGAGAGTTTAAATGACTTTAAGCCTAATATCACTGATCAGTTGGTTGAGCACCTGCTGATAACCTACCCTTTAATCACAGGGTTAGTAAATGGATAATAATTTTACATTAGGTAAGAGCATTTTGAGATTATGTAACTAACAGAAGGAATGTAGTGAACATGTGTTGTTTGGTCTGCCAAAATTTGTCCCCATTTGACAAATAGTCATGACCCTTCTTTAGAAAATTGACCATGGCCCTCTCCTTGTGGTTGTCAGTTGGAGAAGAGGGAACCTTGTAAATGCCTCTGAGCAAAGCTACCTTATGCAGTTTTCTCTGCATGCGACCACTCAGATTCTTTATTACCGTGGTATAGATCCCGTCTGATGATCCCAGCCCTGGGGCCCCAGTGACATGATCTCTTTCTCACAATCTTTTCAGTTATGGGATGGTATAGTTCCCCTCTGCTGTTGCTAATCTCAGGACAACCTCCCCATTGCTTGTTTGGTCCTCAGCTCCTCCATTACCTGTATAACTCATTCCCTATATTAAATTTCCTTGGTTGTAAATAAAGTGGATTTTAGCCTCCGGTCAGACCTTGACTGATGAAATGGCCTACTCCTTGGGGCTGCTACAGTTCTAGCCACACACAAAGACAAATCTGTTGCTCTTAAACTCACTTCTCAATTCTCTCAGAAAGAGGAGTTGTTTGGCCCTGCATATTTCAGGTTCTGGATTGAGGCTGGAGGTGGGGAAAGGGAGAGGTGACTGAGGGTTGTGGGAGATAGCTCTTATTACGTGTTGGAACAAACAGCTTCCAAACTACCTGCTACGGGAACACAGGATGGTCAGGGGAGTAGCCAAATGGCCATTGTTATCCTGCAAAACTTTTAATAACTTTTATTATCAGTCTCACAATCTTTATCATAATCTTAATTGTCTCTAAGGTCAAAATAACTCAAACTACCTTTCTTATTTTTTTCAACAGTGAAAGGCTTTAACTTATTGTTATTTCTACCCGGGGTTAGCTGCATTTACTGGATGGCTCTAGGAGATGAAGTTTCTGAACACACCAAACACAAAAGAATTAAATAATTTAGATTTCTTGGTATTACTCATAACCACCCCCTGTAGCTCTAGCTCTAGTCTGAGGATGGCCAGAGGAAGTCCTACATGGAAGGTAGGTTTCAATTTTGGTCCTCACAGAAGCAGACACCACGATGGGATTGGAGGCACAAAAGTTTTATTGGGAGAATTACCAGTGAAGGATAGAGGGAAGGAAGTGGCTGGGCTAGAGAGCCTTCAGACCACAATGCAGGCTGACAACTGTAAAAGCTAAGGGGAAGGAAGGTAGATTGACCAAGAAAACCTTGAGACTGCAGGGAGTCTTAAGAAAGTTGTTTTTTAAGCTTTTTAAAATGTTTATTTATTTTTTTGAGAGAGAGAGAGAGACAGAGCATGAACAGGGAAGAGGCAGAGAGAGAGGGCTACACAGAAGATGAAGCAGGCTCCAGGCTCCAAGGTGTCAGCACAGAGCCGGATGTGGGGCTTGAACTCAGGAACCGTGAGATCAAGACCTGAGTTGAAGTTGGACGTTTAACTGACTGAGCCACTCAGGTGCCCCTTAAGAAAGTTTTGACCAAGCATATGGGGAATCCTTGAGCCAAAGCTGCCCATTAGAGGAATCCTGCATCCCTTAAGAATGGGTCTGCACTAATCCCCCTTCTGTGCTCAATCACTAACTGGGAGCAGCCCAGGGGAAATACGATCTCAGCTTAAACACAGTGGTGGACCTGGCAAGGCAACAGCCAAGGCTGAAAGCCAACTATGCTCCTTACAGCAGGAGATCTGAGCAAGTTGTTTCCCAGGATGCTGCATGGGGTACTTACTACTATGGGAGGAGATGATTTCTAATACCAGCTCCACACACAGCCCATGCTTACCATTCCCTTCTCACTGCCATGTTTCAGAATGTGTATCTTGTTATTATGTTAGTCTAGGTCTGTACGGCAGTTTCAAGATCTGAATGTGGCCTATTTACCTAGATGAGCTGAGTGGAGTGGAAGAGAAAAGAGCCAGGAGAGGGGATGCACATGTTGCCCTGGTCAAAAGGGTCCAGGCTGAGTGTCCCTAGAGACAGAGGCCTAGGAAAGGGCTTCTACCTTTCCCAGAGAACAGCTGGATTTCTGTGCATGCGTGCGTGCGTGTGTGTGTGTGTGTGTGTGTGTGCATCCTTCATTTTCTGCCATGTCTTGAGACAGAGAACACACACAGATGCCAAAGCACGGAACCAAGTTGCAGCAAAATTGAGCGCGTCTCAATTGCTATTTTTTCTAAGAATGCTGAAGCTGATTCAAATTTAATGTTTCTACCTTAAAAATAGGAATAAGTAGCATAACTCAAAATGAATTTTCATACAATGTTTATATTTTATGGAGTTATTAATCATCAGCTTTATTACTTTAGTTTCTTTTTCCTAGATTAGATTGCAGGCCAGTCTCAGCCCTGTCAGGGTACTCTGTAGCAACCGGAGACTGACGGACCCCTCAGGTTTTCTTTTGCAGATTAAGGATGTGAGGAGCCAGACAGAAAGTGAATCCCTAGAGCTACCATTGTGGCCTAAATTATGGAGTCATTCTGTGGTTCTCCAAAATGCCAGCTGGGCCTCTCAGCCTGAAACCACCCAACACAGGTGATGGGAGATGACTGGGCTGTTTTTCCAAGTCTCCTCACTCCCTGGCTGACAATAAATCTCTAAAGTAATCTGGGTACAGGTAAGACTTTTCCCTGACTAATCCTCAGTAGTTCAGGAGAGAGATGAAGAGGATCTGAAGTGAAAAGTGATTGGGGCTAGGGAAGAAAGCCCATTACTTGGTGACTGAATGTTGAAGGATAAAGAAGAGACAGGGAAAGTTCCCAGGTTTTCTGTTTGGGGCCCTTGTGTGTGTATGTGTGTGTGTGTGGGGAGGAATGCACCACCAACAGAGGTAGAGGATATAGGAGAAAAGGCAGGTTTTGAGGGGATTTGCAAAACTCTGTTGGAGCAGGTTGGGTTGGAGTTGCCCGTGGGAACTCTTGGGACATATCTCTCTAGCAGGCAGTTGGAGATATGGGTCTATTCTGGTTATTTATTGCTACCTGACAAACTACCACAAAACTGAATGGTTTAACACAACACTTTTATTTTCTTGCCCACAATTCTGTGATCTGGGCATGGTGGAGAATAGCTTGTCTCTGCTCCATGTGGTGTCAGCTGGGGCAACTTGATGGGACTGGAGAATCCACTTCCAAGATGGCTCATTCACATGTGTGGCAAGTTGGCGCTGTGCCCAGTGGGAGCACATCTAGGGCTGTTAGCCAGGGGTCTCAAATTTCTTCTATTTGGCCTCTCAAAATGGCTGGGTTAGACTTCTGACATCACGGTAGTCTCAGAGTAGTTAGATTTCTTACCTTGTGCTTCCTCCAAAGGGCAAAAATGGAAGCTTTTGTCAAAAACAGAAACAGTACAAACAAGGAAAATAGATTTTATGCAGACTATTGCAAAAGAAAGAGTACCCAGATTTGAAGATTGGAGTGTAAAAGTACCTTGAACTTTTAAAGAGAGGAGTAGACAGGTTACCAATGGATGATTATGGCTGTGAGATAGGGAATCTGAAGGGACCTCATGAAAGATGGCTTTTTTGCTGCCTCTATTCTTGCTACACCCCTGCCCTACACATGTCTTGTGGTACAGATAATGTATGTCTTCCTTGTAAAGGTCAAGTACTCAATGATTTCTTTGGAGTCATAAATGACTTATGGGGGACACTTAAATACTCATCTTTGTTCCTAGATGCCTGAGAAGACATGTACACAAGACCACAATCCTCAGTAAAAACACAGACCCCAAGTAAAGATGAGACTCATTTTTTTTTTCCTTTTTGAGACTCTCAGATGCTGTCTGCACTCTTTCTATGTCTTCAATAAACTCTGCTCTCACTTTCTCTTGGCTTATGTTTGATTTCCATCCCACACAGGCTAAAAAGCCTCTTGGCTGGACTTGTGGGACCTCTTTTGGGTCCTTGGACCCAGCCAGCCTGCATCAGTTAGAATTGTTTGGTAATCAGGGGATGTTTTAATCAGCCAGGATGTGTTTATAACTGTGTTTAACTAATTTTGAGGGGACAAACAGTTCTAATCTCAGCTAATCATCCATGAGACAAAGGAAGTTGGAAGTGTTTGTGCCTGGCCTTGTCAACAGGTTTAGGCAAAAAGGGAAAGATCTGTATTTGGCCTTATCACAGGTGAACAAGGAGTCATATGCTAGTCTTATGAGAGAGGGGACAAAGAATTTCATCTAAGTCATACAGGTTCTTTGTGGTAAGCCACCTTCCAGAACACAAACAGGTGTGTGTGTGTGGGGGGGTGGTGTGGGGGGGTGGAGTGGGGGGGTGGATTTCTTAATCATTTCAGTTTTCTATGAGTATAGTTTCTAGTAAATTTCAATGTTGTCACTGCAAAGTCTTCTTAGGGCCTCAGTCTGAACTGGCAGTCATTTTGCCTCATTCTTTTGTTTAAAGCAGTAGCAGATCCAGCCCACATTCAAAGGTAGAGTGTTACACAAGGGCATGGATATTGGGGAGGCACGGTTTGTTGCGGGCCACCAAAATACAGTCTCTCATAGTCTGAACCTTGGACTGGATATTTAGAATGGGATGCTACTGGCATGTCCTAGGGGGTAGCTGCAACCAACAGGTAGGATCACTGGGCATGTGCATACACTGGTAAATGTAAAAAAGAGTCCACCAACATTTCAGACCCATCAGATTGGAGTCTTGAGGGTTGTGATTTTCCTAGTTTCTCAGAAGCTCTTGTTAATACTGTTTCTTGATTAACGTTTATCCCAACATTTTCTTTAATTTTGTTTAGTTACATTTATTGAACATCATCTCGGGTATTCATCTAGTTTATCGGTAATGATGAGTGGACTTAACCAGCACTGCCAGTTAGTAAGATTTTACGTTTCAATTATTTGCCTTGATTAGATCTGGCCAGAGCCATTGACTTCACCAGCTTCTGCAACAAAGGAGGCCAATAGAAAGAGAGGGAATCCTGTGTGAAGGGAAGTGTTTGTGAACCAAGGTCTTCCACACAGGGACCCTCCACAGAAGGTAGCTAACCTTTGGAAATTGGATCTTTCTGTCTTCTTCTGGACTCAACAGTATCAGTTTCTTTTGGAGCTCTTTGGGAAGATAGGCTAATAAAAGACAGTAAATCTTTTTTACTAGGTGAAGCCTTTACCGCTCTAATTAGCATTACCATTCAAAGGCTTTCATATCCTGGAAACAAACACCAGGCATCCTGAGTGCTAGGGTTAAAGGGAATCTTAAATCATGAGTAAGCACAGGTGGAGGTCATGAAGACTTAGACTTTAGGTATTGCCTGTGTCATCAGGACTTTACTGAGATACCACAATGCTGAACACATTTACTGTCCTAGGTTTTATGAGTAAGAGATAAAATCCAAGCCCAGTATTGTGGGTTTGTAAAGAAATGATTGTAATATATTATTTCTCTCTGGGTTATACTAAAGTAGGTCTGCACAAAATGTTAATGACTTCCCCAAAGCAGAGTCGAGTGTGTTTCACAGAGTGACAGATAGGCTGGGTCCTGAAGCATGGCTAGGAGTCTACTCAGCTATAGTAAAATGTCGAACGGAAGGCCATTTACATGCAACAAGGAAACGTAAATTTTGAGGCAGGAGGACTAGCCTCTCACGAAGTTCCCAGAGGCTGTCATCTCTAACTCTCAGTCCCACCCTGGGAAGGTAGTCGTGAGTGTGAGTGATAAGTCCCCTCAGCTGGTTTCTAATCCTACCGCTGCGCGCTGCTAGGGGAACGAGAGAGGACAGGGAAGGGAGGCGGGGTGGAAGGGGCAGGGGAGGGGGGGGGGAGAGAAAAGCCCTCCCGCGCATGCGCCCTGGCAGCCGGCCGGCTCAGCAGAGTAGTTTGTCCTGTGGCTCACTCCCCACGTCGCGCCTCTGAGGGGCCCACAGAGTTGGCCCCGAGAGCGAGCGCGCCGCGCGTCCGCGCAGCCTCTAGGCCGGGCGGGCGCCTGCGCAAGAACGCCCTGGGCGCACGAGCCGCGGGGTTATTAGAGGTGGAGCGCGGGGAGGGCGCGCGGCAGGAGGCGGCCGCCGTTACGGCGCGAGCGTGGTCACGTGGTCGCTGGTCACCGCCGCCGCCACCCCCTCCCGCCCTGTTCTCTTTCTGGTCCGGCCGGGCCCGGCCGGTTGCACGAGCGCCCGGCCGAGACTGAGGGAGAGAGAGAGAAAGAGGAGGGGAGGAGGAGGAGGAGGATTCAGGGAATAGGAGCTGGGGAGCCCTTCTACGCCACAGGTAAAACAAGATGATGATGATGATAATCGTAAAAAAGCCCGAGCCCCCTGAGCGCCTCCGCCTCCCTCCAGTGCAGCCTCCACATGCAATCGCTCCCGCCCCGGCCTCCCCCTCAGCTTCTTAGGACCAGTCCCGCCTTCCCCAGCGCCGCTGCTGCAGCTGCCGCCGCCTCACGGGAGGGCCTGAGGGTGCTGCTGCTGCTGTCGCCGCGAACGGGTAGTCGCACCGCCCCCGTTTGTGCGCCTCCCGGATCGGCGTGGGGGCTGGGTGGCGGGAGGGAGGCTCCTCTCTAGGGCAGGCACGGAGAGGAGGTTGCTTCCCCCAGTCGGCCAGCCCGCCTTCCCTCCTTGGAGAGCGTTGGGGTCTACGCTGCAAGGCCAACTGCCGTGAGAGGGTAGAGCCTGGTGGCTGGACTGGGGCTCAACTTCCTACTTGGTAAATTTCCCTGTTCATTTCAGCCTAGGCAGCACGCTTCCTTCACAGGCCGGAAGCAAAACGGGTCCGGAATCCCCAAACCTGTTAAAATGCAGTCTTTAGACGAGCGAAACCTTTCTCATCTTTGAGGAAAGAAACGTGACCTTGTTTTAGTGCGACTTCAGTGTGTTCACCTGTAAGAACATGCAAGTTGAGGCCTTTAAGGCTATGAGAGAAACTTTGTGAAAGTTGATCCCTCCTCCTGCTTTTCCTGCAAAAAACCAACACAAACCTAAACAATTTGCGGTTCTACAAATGACCTAGAGTTTGTTCAATGCCAGCTGCTAAATAGTTTTTAGTTTCAGGAAAATGATATAAAGTTCACATCCTTTAGGTGTTTTTTCTGAATGATGATTTTCAGGAATGAGTTCTATCCGTCAACCCGAATTGGACTAAATATCAAAATAGTAGGGTACAAGTTGCACAGCTTTGGGCCCGATTGCGCGGAGACATCTAGAACCAGGCATTATTTGTATTCTTTTTACAACAAAATACAGTACCACTAAAACTGTATGTTATTAGTGTGCTGTTGCACACAATACTGACTTAAAGCAGGAAGTGTTAAGTGTAGGCATTGTTGAAAATCTCTACACTCAAGTTCATTTATATGCTGGTCATTTCTCTTAATGAGCTTTTCTGATTACATGTCTTTGGAATTTTCATACTGTATCTCTAAATTCGAATGTAAACTTGAGTATTAAATTTTTTTTTTTACAACTATCTGCAGTAGAGTCAGAGCAGTGCTCAAACTTTAATGTGCATAGGAATCCCTTGGGGCTCTGGTTTAAAAATGCAAATTCTGATTTAGTAGATCTGTGATGCATCTTGATATTCATTTCTTATGAGCTCCTAGGTGCTGCTAGACAAGGAACAATTCTTGAGTAGCAAGGATGTGGATAATGTGTGTGCTAAGAAATAAAATGATGTGTCAGTAAAAAAGTTCCTTAATTCATCCTGAATGTAGAGGTGGCTTGGGAGAAGGGACAGATCAGATGGCAGGATGACCTGAGAAAGCTTGTCTTAGGGAGATCCTTTGTGAACTGTGAGCAGGCTATGTTGGGACCAGGGAGGGGGATAGCAGGAGTGTTGAGTTGCCCCCACCTGGAGGAGTGCAAGTACCAGGTGTGGATCCTGTGGTGCATATACATCATCTGGACGGCGGATATTTCCATGGAAGCCTGGTGTACTTCTAGCTGATGGCATTCACCTATGGGTAGTTAGGTTTTATCAGCTTATAGCCTGTGTGTCTCTGAATCCATTGCTGGGAGGAAGTTTTCTTTTATTGGGGAGAGTATTGGGTGCGTGCTTTTTCTCTCAGATGCAGCCTCTGTTGAGCAATGCATTCCTGAGCCTTGGAAGCAATCTTGTAAAGAATTTAGGGTCTCAACCTGTTGAGGTTATGCTAAATGGGTTCAGATTTTTTCCCCTAACCTAATTAAGAAAATGTAAATTGAAAAGTTGAAAAGTGTCATACTTAACCTCGTACTTTTATGTGAATAAAAATGGTTGTACATAACTTCTTAAAAACTCTTTTTGAAGTGTAACCTCGACTATTTTTAGCACTGTAATTTTTAGTCTTCATTCTAGTCCTTACTTTACCATTGTTTTTTCATGTTATTAAATAATATTTATGACAGTACTTTTGCAGCACTAGTGCCAGACACTGTTCTAAGCACTTTATGTGTCTTAACTCCTCTAATTCTCATAACAATCTTTAAGGAAGCTGAAGCAGAGAGTGGGTAAAAGTCCTATGCTAACAGAGTTGGGACTCTGGCCGACTCTAGAGTCCACGCTCTAACAATCTTCTCTATGCAGCTTAAAAAAAATTTTTTTTTAACGTTTATTTATTTTTGAGAGACAGAGTGAGAGTGGGGGAGGGATAGAGAGAGAGGGAGACACAGAATAAGAAGCAGGCCCCAGGCTCTGAGCTGTCAGCACAGAGCCTGATGCAGGGCCCAAACTCACGAACCGAGAGATCATGACCTGAGCTGAAGTCGGACGCTTAACTGACTGAGCCACCCAGGTGTCCCTCTGTGCAGCTTTTTGGGAAGAAAATAAATTAATGGTCCTTCTAAAAATCCCCTTTCCCTAGTATTGTTGAAAATTATGAACTTTGCTTTCCATTTTAAAATCCATATTTGTCATCTTTTAAAAAAAATTTCCCCCATTGTATCCCATTTTAAAATGAACACTTGCCTCAATGCTTGTAATCTTTCCTGAATAAGATACTGAAATATTGAAAAGCTTTATTGAATAGCTTTATTTTGTTTGCACCTGTTACCTGGACCAGTCTCTTTCAAGTCTGTAAGTCACTGTTAAATGTGAAAGTAGTATCTGCTTCCTTTTGACCCTGCTAGTTTTCAGTTCTTCATTTTTTGCCTATGCCTCTCTTCCATCTTCCACCGCCTGCCCCCTCTATGCATACATAATAGATTCAGCATATTTTTGTTATTCTAACATTTCAGATTTGGGGGGGGTTGTTGGGGTCACTGACTTTTTATTTGGCCAGTAGGGGAGCGGCCTGGGTGGCTCAGTTGGTTGAGCGTCCGACTTCGGCTCAGGTCATGATCTCACAGTTACTGGGTTTGAGGCAAGCATCGGGCTCTGGGCTGACAGTGCAGAGCCTGGAGCTTGCTATGAGTTCTGTGTCTCCCTCTCTCTCCCCCTCTGCTACTCATGCTCTGTCTCTGTCTCTCAAAAGTAAACATAACAAAATTTTTGTTGGCCAGTAAGGAGGATAACAATCTAACCATGAGTCATTGTTATCATATTTTAACACTGAGAAAGTACTAAGCACAACCTCAGAATAAAGGATGATTTAAGTTAAATAACTGGTTTTCATGAGAAAATTAATGTCATCTGTCCCCCATCCCCTTTTGTCTCAGACCATTGGAAGCTTTCTTCTGTATTAGCACCAGTCTGAGGAATGGTGCTTATACACCTGATCTAAGACATTTCTCTTAACGTGGAAAAATGATTAGAATGGCAGTTATAGTGTGTGTACTGGAACTTGAGAAATGAGATTTTGTTGGGGGGGGGAGTGAGAAGGGAGGGCCTATGGGCTGATTGGAGTAACATTAATTTTTCATCAATTGGGATAATAGTGAGTTTGGGAAGGAAGTCACTATAACAACAAATCCCTGTTGTAAATGTTTTCTCAAAGTTCATACTCTCTTGTGAGGTCTGTTACTATGCTGGTCAGTCAGTTACTTAGCCTCATAGTGCCTCACTTTTCTCATCTTTGAAGTGAGGATAGTAATAGTACCTCACAAAGTTGTTTTGAGGATTAAATGAATAGATGTGTGTATATGTTTATGTGTATTAGTATAGCATATATGTATGTATGCATATATAATACATCGTTAATGCTATCATGTAAGTGTTAGGTACTATGTTTTACTATGGATAATCTGCAGTTTGGTTGATCATATCCACATAAGACTATTTGAACGAACTTAATGGAAATTATACATTTATTTGGTATAAAGCTGTGTGGACCCCGAAAACAGAAGAAATTTTTACTTTATGGATAAAAATACAAAATTGGGGGGGCACCTGGGTGACTTAGTCCGTTAAACCTCCGACTTCGGCTCAGGTCACAATCTCAGCCTGCTTCCGATCCTCTGTCTTCCTCTCTCTCTACCTCTCCTCTGCTCATGCTCTGTAAAAAATAAACATAAGAAAAAAATTGGTATAGTAATGCTCTTATCCCTTTGGAGAATTAAATATGAATAAATACGGTTTGGCCATTCAGATTTTTCAAAACAAGGAAGAAAGGCTGTAGAAATAAAAGATGTCTTTGGTGGTGGTTTAGGATTGGTTTACAGTTTTCAAGTCTTGAACAAGATAACCTTTTTTCTGAAGCCTTTTTGGACTATAACTTTTACCTCCCTCATGGGACTCCTTTGCTCCTTGAAATAATCAGTCTGTCCTTGCATACTCCAGACCTGGTCCACAGCCCCTTATCCAAAACCCAAGGTGGCATATGTGTCTCAGAAGTTAAATTTTTGTAATTTAGAAAATTAATAAGATGTATATGCTGTATATCATAAAACCTGTGGATAGGAACAATCACCCCATGCTTGTACACATTAATTTTCCCAGCAAAATTATACATGTTCCCACTAAGGATCAACAAGAGGACAAAAAGCCTCATGTTAGTTAGGCTATGTTTTGTTGATAGCTTAGAAACAATTTTAGTTTTTGGAGCATTTTGGATTTTTGGAATTGGAGACAAGGGATTGAGATATCTCTTTCCTTGATTAGAAAAAGAACTGGAATATAGGATTTGTGTGTTAGCATTTTGCATCTTTAGCACCTATTCCAGGACCTGGCACACAGTAGATGTTCATTAAATGTCCACTTGTTTGGGTGAAAACATCCAAATATAATATGGCTCATGGTTCAGTCATTGTTTTGTGCTACATGTGGTATCAGTGGCTGACTCCATGAAAATACTTAGTAATTGTGATTTATTATTTTTGGTGATTCAGTTGCCTAGAGGAGGTGATTATTGGGTTACTTTTTTGAAACAAAATAGACTTGAGAGATTTGAAATAGGCATTATAGATTGCAAATTTTTATACATTTGTGTTAAGAATGCTTGTGTTTACCTTTTTGTGGGTCATGAAGTCTACATCTAGAAGAATGGTTTACTTTTTAAAAATGATTGGGTTTAGTTTTATATGATAACTTATGACAGACTTGTTGTGGTATATCTGTCTAAAGAGTGTGTTGCCGTGGATGAATATCTTAGGTCAAGTAGTTACAGTAGGATAGCTTAGCCTGCTGTTAGAAAAAAAAATTATTTTCTATTACAAAAGGTAATACCTATTGTGGAAATTTTATAAAAACAAATGATCAATAATAATCTGCACTACTGGGGATTTTTTAAGTTCTCGTAGGGGTTATATTGCCTTGAGAGAGGCCGAAAAACAAAAGTCAGATTTGTAATGTAAGTTCTAGTTTTAGAAAACCAAGTTACGGGTGTTGGTTAGCAGCAATGTTTTATTCTTTACTGTTATAAAACATCTAGGTAAGATAAAAGATTGAACCAAAAAGCAGTGTAGGTCTCCACTTCTAAATAATGGATCTTCAGAATAATTAGTGAGAGGTAAGCCCTCCACTTCTCATATAATCACCTTGCGGGGAGATGCACCTGCCTTCTGATGGATTTGGGGTGATATAATCCTGCCGAAGACTGAGCTGAAGTTACAGATCCTGGCTGTATAGGTGTGCATTCTCTTTGCTGGTGATTGGTGGGGATCAGAATTAATCTCTTAGGTTTCCCAGAATAGGTACCTTAGGAGGTGTTCTGGTAGCTACCTTGTAGGAATCCAAGAGGAATTACTAACATTACATCTTTTGTCACCCTGGGGTGAGATGGTGGATTGATTGCCCTGGATCCTTGGTGAGGGTTGGGAGAGAAGGTGTTGATAGGAGATGGGCAGATGGTACCATCATTTCTGTTTTTGTCTACTGCGTTGATTAAATTAGACATCTTTATGAAGTCTAAGAGTCTTGTAGTAAGAATGCTCCTTTTGATAGGTAGATATGTGTAGGGCTTGGGAAAAATTGCCTCCCCTCTCCAACCTTCATTACTCTTAATAGCTTAGGGGTTAATTTTAACCTATTTATCCTGTGTCGTGTGTGTGTGTGTGTGTGTATTGTAGATATATACAGATGAACATGTGTATGTGTTGATATACCTATCTTTTTAAACTAAAAGTGGATTTATGCTATTTTGTTACTTGTGTTTGTTTGTCACTTAATATTTTCTATTACTAATGATGTCTTCCACACCATTTTTAGTGGCCCCATACTGTTTCATTGTATGAATGTACTATTAGTAGTTCTCCGTTCTTGTACACCTAGATTCCTTTCAATCTTTATATGACAAGCAGTACTATACTGAACATTATTGTAGCTAATATCCCTTTGTGCCTATACATTATTATTTAGGAAAAATTGTGAGTGGAATTATTAGTAGGTCAAAAGATGTGCCAATGTTTAGCAGTTTTGATACGCATGACCAAATGGCTGTACCACTTTGCCCTTTCCTACAGTTATTTGAGAGGCCCTTTACTTGCTGTTATTGGGGGTATTTTCTTTATTTTAACAGCTTTATTTGGGTATACTTATACCTCCTCCTCTGCCTTCTTATAGGTTTTAACATTTTATGTAGTTAAATCTTGTTCTTCCTTTATGAGTCTTAAAGGCGTTTGCTACCTTGTGTTTATAGAGCTATGGATTTATATTTTAAACTTTTTATAGTTCAATTTAAAATCTTGAATTTACAGTTATTCCAGAACATGTTTAGTTGTATAGTGTGAAGTAGAGGGTACCAGATTTTTAAGCTTTAGATTAGCTTGTTTTGTTAGTACTACTGAATGAATGATTTATTCATTCTCCATGGTTATCAGAAGCTTTATCATTTGGTTTTCTATTCAGTTCCACTGTATTTAATTTTTTATTGGTGGGGATAAGATTTTCCTGCGTGCGCGCGCGCGCGTGTGTGTGTGTTCTACCTGACTATTGCTGGGAAATAGAAGAGGTATTGATTTTTTTGTGTGTATATTGTAACCAGTACTTTCTGAATCTTTTTAAGTTTTTCAGTTGATTCTCTTGTATTTTCCTAGTAGATAAGTATACTGTCAGAAGCCAGTCGTTTTTGTGTTTTTTAAATTGTATTTTATTTTTCCCATGATTAATTTTCACTTATGGAATCTGTGTTGGAATGATTTTCTTAATTTCATTAACTTGAAAAATGATGTTTTGATATGGCATTACTGTGAATTGATCTACCCAGCTCTCAAAAGGATTTTAAAATATTTGGAAAACCACTTTACCAAGTGATCTCTGTTATGGACTCAGTGTGTCCTCCCAAAATTTGTATGTTGAAATGCTATACCTTTAGTCTCCCATGTGATGGTATTAGGTGGTGAGACTTTTTGGGAGGTAATTAGAGCATTAGATGAGGTGATGAGGGTGGATCCCTCATGAATGGGATTAGTGCCTGTATAAGAGTCGAGAGAGACTGTGTTTCCTTTCTGGCGTGTGAGGCTACAATGGGAGGTCAGCGGCTGCAATCCAGAGGAGGGCCTTCAAGCCAGAACTTGACCACGTTGGCACCCTTATCTCAGAGTTCAGCCCCTAGAACTGTGAGAAATCAATTTCTGTTGTTTATAAGCCAGCTTGTCTATGATACTTTGTGATAGCAGCCAGAACTGATACTCTCTAAGGACCTTTTTGCTCAGAACTTTTGTGGTTCTACTTTTATGTCAAAACAATGTGGTAATATACATATCGCTCTGGTACTTTTAAGTTACAGTGCCTGCAGCTTCCTGTGTAATTGTGGCTGCCTAGCTCCACTGCCCACGCAATTATTCTGACGTTTTCCAGTTTTAGCTCCTTAGGAGAGCTTCAAGATTGTTTTCTATGTGATTTGGCAGAAATTAAAAGGAAATGCTGATAGATTACAGAGATCAAACTGCAACATTGGGTTTGCCTATTTTCAGTATTAGGTATCATGATTTTCATTCTCTGGTCAGGTGGTGTAATTTTGTACTTTTTATGATGATTTTTCTTTGCAAGCTATGGTCCTGCTATGGTCTACTTAAAATTCTCTAAGTCAAAGTATGTAATTGTCAAAACTGAGTGTAATGGAAGCCATTGGGAAGTGATAGACCAGGAAGCAGAGAAGATAGGATAGAATAGGAAAGGAAAGGATGGGGAAGTGCCTGGTATGTCAGTCCTTTTTTCTCTGGCCTCTGATCTGTTCTCTGATTATCCTTTTGTACGTCTTTGCCCTTTTAATGATTTTCTGGCTTCATATTTATTCTTGAGATATACTTTAGTTTTTCTTTCAGAGAATAGCTCCACTACCTCCTTTTTACTTTGATTAGGAGTACAGATGCTTTCCCCTAGTCTTTGAAGTAGTCCTGAGCAGTATTCCTAATTACGTTTCTTGTAACTAAAACTGCCTGCATAATGCCTTCACCAGTGGCCATCATGCATCCTGCCTTGCAAAGGGTGTGACAAAACATTGATTAAACTTGGGTTTCTTCATAACCACTGTTGTGGAAGCATTAACAAAATGAGAGATACTTCATAAAGACAAATTGTCAGCGAATTGTAGAGGAATATATGAGTGGCAGAGGAGACAGTGAGAGATTGATGTTACAGAGTCAGGAAAAACTTCTGAAGAAAGGGTCTGTTATCTTAGATCTCCAACCCTGATTTCTTATCTGAGCTTTGGACCTGTGTGTCTGATTGCCTACTTAGGATAACTCCACTTTTGGATGGCCCACAGAGAACTCACATTCATAATGTCTGCAACTGAATTTACCATCTTCTCTTACAAAACCTATTCCCCCTCTCAAGTTTATTATCTCAGTGGATGACACCACCATCTTTCTGGTTGTTGAAGCCAGAAACCTGGCAGACACACACATCTTACTCCCTTTCCCCAAATCCACATGTAAAGGCATCTATCTCAGTGGATTCTAAGTCCTGAATCCATTCTCTTTATCCCCAGAACTTCTACTCTGGTATATCATCTCTTGCTCTTTAGATCATCATCTTTTGCCTTTGTTTCTGTAGGGTTTTCTGACTGGTGTCCCTGGAGCCAGGTGATCTTTATAAGCCCTCAGTTGATTCTCTGACTCTGTAGCTTAAAACCTTCCAGTACCCTTCCATCACCTATTGCTTAGTCTTGTGTCTCCTTCTGTCTCCCCTAGGATTTCATTATAAAGTACTGAAATCTTTGAGTTTTTGGAACTATTTATGATTTTGCTTGCCTCAAGCCTGGAATAGACTTTCTAAATGTGGGGCTTAACTCATGCTCCTGAGATCAAGGGTTGCATGCTCTACCTACTGAGCTAGCCCGGTGCCCCAATCTTTCTATCTTTTGATTTTATTAACTCTTGTGAGGTCTTAGCTGAACTGCTACTGCTCTAGGGAGCTTCCTTATACTAGTAAGTCTGTGTTGTGCCCTTCCTGTTTGGCCGGATACCCTGTACTACAACATAACATTTATTATGTATTATAAATCTTTTTTTTTTTTTTGTAGTTTGTCAAGTTGGTTTCCATATAACACCCAGTGCTCATCCCAACAAGTGCCATCCTCCATGCCCATCACCCCCTTCCCCTCTCCCTTTCCCCCTTCCCCTCTCCCCCACCCCCATCAGTCCTCAGTTTGTTCTCAGTATTCAAGAGTCTCTCATGGTTTGCCTCCCTCCCTCTCCCCCATGGTCCTCTGTTAAGTTTCTCCTGTTCCACTTATAAGTGAAAACATATGGTATCTGTCCTTCTCTGCCTGATTTATTTCACTTAGCATAACACCCTCGAGTTCCATCCACGTTACTACAAATGGCCAGATTCATTTTTTCTCATTGCCATGTAGTATTCCATTGTATATATCAGCCACATCTTCTTGCACCATTCATCAGTTGATGGACATCTAGGCTCTTTCCATGATTTGGCTATTGTTGAAAGTGCTGCTCTGAACATTGGGGTGGGTACATGTGCCCCTATGCATCAGCACTTCTGTATCCCTTGGGTAAATTCCTAGCAGTGCTATTGCTGGGTCACAGGGGAGTTCTATTGTCAATTTTTTGAGGAACCTCCATACTATTCACCAGAGCGGCTGTACCAGTTTACATTCCCACCAACAGTGTAGGGGGGTGCCTGTTTCTCCATATCCTTGCCAGCATCTGTAGTCTCCTGATTTGTTCATTTTAGCCACTCTGACCGGTGTGAGGTGGTATCTCAGTGAGGTTTTGATTTGTATTTGCCTGATGATGAGTGATGCTGAGGCATCGTTTCATGTGTCTGTTAGCCATCTGGATGTCCTCTTTGGAGAAGTGTCTGTTCATGTCTTCTGTCCATTTCTTCACTGGATTATTTTTTTTTCGGGTGTGGAGTTTGGTGAGTTCCTTGTAGATTTTGGATACTAGCCCTTTATCCGATATGTCATTTGCAACTATCTTTTCCCATTCCGTCGGTTGCCTGTTAATTTTCTTGATTGTTTCCTTTGCCGTGCAGAAGCTTTTTTATCTTGATGAGGTCCCAGTAGTTCATTTTTGCTCTTGATTCCCTTGCCTTTGGGGATGTGTTGAGTAAGAAATTGCTGCAGTTGAGGTCAAGGAGGTTGTTTCCTGCTTTCTCCTCTAGGGTTTTGATAGTTTCCTGTCTCACATTCAGGTCCTTCATCCATTTTGAGTTTATTTTTGAGTATGGTGTAAGAAAGTGACCTAGTTTCATTCTTTTGCATGTTGCTGTCCAGTTCTCCCAGCACCATCTGTTTAAGAGGCTGTGTTTTTTCCATTGGATACTCTTTCCTGCTTTGTCAAAGATTAATTGGCCATATATTTGTGGGTCCAACTCTGGGTTCTCTAGTCTATTCCATTGGTCTATGTGTCTGTTTTTGTGCCGATACCATACTGTCTTGATGATGACAGCTTTGTAGTAGAGGCTAACGTCTGGGATTGTGATGCATCCCGTTTTGGTTTTCTTCTTCAGTATTACTTTGGCTATTTGGGGTCTTTTGTGGTTCCATACAAATTTTAGGATAGTTTGTTCTAGCTTTGAGAAGAATACTGGTGCAATTTTGATTGGGATTGCATTGAATGTGTAGATTGCTTTGGGTAGTAATGACGTTTAAACAATATTTATTCTTCCAATCCATGAGCATGGAATGTTTTTCCATTTCTTTGTGTCTTCTTCAATTACTTTCGTAAGTTTTCTATAGTTTTCATCATACAGATCTTTTACATCTTTGGTTAGGTTTATTCCTAGGTATTTTATGGTTTTTGGTGCAATTGTGAATGGGGATCCGTTTCTTGATTTTCTGTTGCTTCATTATTGGTGTATAAAAATGCAACTGATTTCTGTATGTTGATTTTGTACCCTGCAACTTTGCTGAATTCATGGATCAGTTCTAGTAGGCTTCTATAATTGTCTTTTTTACCTACCAGTCTTTGTCCCACTTTTGACTGCTCTGTGAATGCCACGGCCATGTATGTCATCTTTACTCATACTCCAGAAGCTGTGACTGTTAAAAGTAGGTGCCCCATACCAGGTACTGTTTTAAGTGCTCCATATATATCAGTAAACAAGAGACTGTTATTTTAACTGCTGTGTGATAAACCACTCCAAAACTTAGTACCTTAAAATAACAGTAATATTTATTTCTCATGATTTTATAATTTGTATAGGATTTGGTAGGGTTAGTTTATCTCTGTTTCACTTGGTGTCAGCTCATTGGAGGTTAGAGTTTCCACTTCCAACATAGCTTACTCACATGGTTGGTAGTTGATGCTGGGAGTTAAACTGGGGCTGTTGATCAGAGCATCTGCATTAGGCTTTTCTCTCTGCCCTGGGTATGAGTGGTGGATTCTGAGAGTGAATGTCCCAAGAACAAGCATTCTGAGAGGTAGCAAGTAGAAGCAGACAATCTGATGAACATTACTTCTGCTCTATTGGTTAAACAGTCAGCTCAAATTCAACGGGAGGAAATTTAAACTCCATTTGCTGGTAGAAAAAGTTATAAAGAATTTGTGACTGTTAGGTCTGTATAACCTAACAAATAAAAAAGCTACAAAAATTGTTGGATGAGTTAATTCCTATGTATACTTTTAACCTCCCAAGAATCATGACAGTACATCATTAAGGAAAAGTCAAACTATACCATAAAGTGAAATTTTAAAAAGTAACTTTTATTCCCACCCTTAATAATTTTATACTTTTTTGTTATTCAGTTTCTGAACTTTTAAGTTTTAATTATGCATACAACTCCTAATTTTAATGTTTTGTGTTTTTATTTTTTTTCATAAATCTTCGTGCATTGATGTTACTCTAAGTATATTACTAGAAATGAAGTTGTGTGTGTGTGTGTGTTTAAGAAATAGGGTTATTGTGTAAAGGAAATGCACAATTTCGATTTTGATTCTTATTGCCAAACTGCCTAATAGGGTAAAAATTAACATTATTTTTCTAAATTTAGTGCATGGTATAAATTACATTTGCCCATAACTTGCCATCAGAAGATATTATAAATCATTGCTTTTGGTTAACCTATTGACAAACAATGATAGCTTTTATACTTATTTTTTAATGCCTTTTTAAGCCCTTTGTCCATTTTGGTTTTTTTTTTGTTGTTGTTGTTGTTGCTGATTTTCAAGAACTCTTTGCATACTGTTGATTTTAACTCTTTGCCCATTATATATTGTAAATGTTTTCAACTTTCTTTTAATTTTGCTTATACATTTTAAAAATTCTTATGAAGACGTATTAAATTTTTATGTAGTTCCATATATTCTTTTTCTTTACTATTCTGTTTTTGGCAGAAATAAGATTGAATTCAGTTTCTTATTTGTCATCTTTTTACCACTTAAGCTAATCTTCCAGTAGCTTCAAATATGGAATTTTTGTATATTATACATGTTGCTGGTGTGGAAAAACCCCCAGTAGACTAATAAATTCCATAGCAATTATACAGATGTCTATTTAGGGAATTAATTTCAGAATCTTTTCCATCTCTTAATGGTCTTATAATATAATGGAATTGATCTGTTTCGGGATTTGGCAAAATTCTGTCCTAGACAGTACCAGTGAATTGAGCTGAATAAAGAGTAATTGTTCCTCAGTCAGTGTTACACATACCCACAAAATGAAACTTTTAGTGACAAAATGAAACTTTTATATTTAGAGAAATATAAAGATATGAAACCTATTAAAATTGAAAACAAGGTAATATGATCAGCTATATTATATGGATAAAGTAATTCTCTGAAAAGAATCAGAAATGCTAGAATTTTTTTTCTTTAAGAGCTAACATGACAGTAAGAAATTACCCAAAATCTACATGAAAGCTAGAATTCAGAGAAGTAAGTAGAATATTAAAACTGCTGCTTTTCCTCTAAGGATATTTCCCACTTTCTAGGGTGCTTTTACTTTAGTTTTGAGGGCCTTCTCAGGCACAGGATATTAAAGCCCATATAGGCTTAGGGAGGGGAATCTAATAGGAAATTCTTTTCCTATAAAACTGGATTCTAAAAGAACTGTGGTCATAGAGTATGGTGAAACCAAGATGAAAACCTTTCTCATGCTCTTGCTCACAGGAGGCTGTAAGAATGTTTGCCTTGGACTTGAAAAAATACCGATTCCTAAAAAGTTATAAACATAAAATCCTTCCTTCTTGATTTGCAGCTCAAATTCATTGTTGCTTGGTGGTCCAAAAGAACCTTAAATTGTGAATTTAAAGGTGGATCTAGGTAACTGGCAGAAGCAAATAAAAGTCCTCTCAGGTAGAATATATTTTTATCTTCAGCCCTAGGAAATTCCCACAAATATTTTTCCGAAGAAGTAGCTCACAATAGAATATAGCCAAGCACACAAGGAAACAAGGTACCATGAGTAAGAAGCAGCAGAAACAACTGACAGACATGAACCCTCAAAAACTAAAGATTTTGGAATTATCAGATGATGAAACAACTATTTATTTTGTTTGCAAAAAGATGGAAAATATCTTCAGGAAACAGGAAGCTTAGGAGATTTGAAAAAGACCTGAACAAAACTTTCAGAAATAAAAAATACAGTAACTCAATGGATACAGTTAGCAGCAGATTAAATACAACTAAAGAAAACCAACGAACTGGACATAAGAGAATAAATTATACAGAAGGTAGCATAGATCAGGAAATGATTGTAAAAAGAAAGAGATTACAATATATAAGGAACATAGAATGAAAAGGTCTGACAGTATTTCATCAATTTTCTAATTGTAGAAGGGAGAAATAATAGGAAAAGAAGCAGTGTTGGAAGAGAGAATGGCTGAGCATTTTTCAGGGCTGAGAAAAAACACCAGTCCACGAATTTTAAGAAGTTCTGAGAATTTTAAATACACATCTAGACACATCATAGTAACATGGAGAACACTAGAAGCAAAGAGAATCTCTTAAAAGTTGGCAGAGAACAAAAGACAGATTACCTTTAATGTGGCTGTAGCAGTTACACTGACAGCTGACTGCTAGAGCAGAAATGGAAGCCAGAAAACAGCGGGATAGTATCTGTGTGCTGGGACAAAGTTGCCAGCAGAGTATTCTGTCCCTAGTGAAAATAACTTTCAAGAAGCAGGATGGAGTAATGACATCTTCAGACAGAATTGTAAAATATTCTGTGAAGCAAATGTATAAATATATTTTTCTGGTTGATTCTAGTATTTAGAATGAAGAATTTGAACATAACTAAGCAATTTTGAGCTTCACATAGTTTTATTCTTAGAAAGTTGTGTTTACACTTAATAAACAGAAATACTGTTTGGCAATACTTTTACCAATATATTACTCCAGCTTTTGGATGTTTGCTCTATTCAGAATCTTTAGTATTGTTGTAGGAAATAGTTCATGGTAATTAATGGATGCCTTTAAGTCTTGCTGAATCAATGATGTAATTTTTAATATTCATATTTGAAATATCATAAGTCAAACCAAGAAGAGTTTGGAGAAAATTGTGTGATGCTATTCACAAAAATAATTCCCGGAAATCACTTTATTCTCATCTCCCAGTCCTAAATAAAAATTTCTGGAGGCAAAAAAGAGTGGGAGATTTTTTTTAAACCTATAAACAAGGTTAGCATAAATGGCAGTCTGTGGCGCTGGGAAGAGCAAACAGACCTTAAAGTTAGTTGTGAGGTGGACCTGGATTAGAATCTGGCTCCACCATTTAGGAGCTCAGTCTTGATGTGACTTAAACATTTTGATACTTAGTTTTCTCATTTGTAAAATAGGGATAATACTGCTTTGCCAGGTGTATAGTGAGGAATCGAGTCATGTTTGTAAAAAGTACTGAGTAAGGTCCTGTGGCTCTTACCAAGTTCCCAGCTAATTGTTACTGATGAGTAACACAGAAGAATGAATTGAATCTGGCAAGGAATTTGAAATTATTTACTGTACAAATGGTGTAAAAGAGTTAATTGTACTTTTATATTGAAGAGTCATGGACACTGATCATAATGATAAATAATTTTTGAAGTTAAGAAATTGTCAGAATGTGGCTTCACTTACTGATTTGGTGGTTAATTTAGCACCAGATCAGCTCTGTATGCTGCCTACAAGTTAGGCAGCTTTACATTCTTCATGGCAGGTAACAGGGCAAGATGAAGTCAGTGACTTTCTTTAGAAAGTTAAAAAGATTCTCAGCCACAACACACACACACACATTATCTATATCTATATCTAGATCATCTATATCTATATCCGTGTGTGTGTGTGTGCGTGCACGTGTGTGTGTGTGTGTGCATACTCCCATCTCCTGAGGCTGAAGTTCATGATGACAGTTAATTTATGGTAAGCCTGAATATTTTAGAAATTTAGTCCACAAAATGTTTATAAAGTATGTGCTTAAAACTTTATACTATGCTTTTCAGAAGTTAAATAAATTCACTGGCCTCCAGTAATTTAGAGTAAGAGCCATCAGAGCACTCTTACTGCTATTTGAATTGAGAATCTGACTTCTGTAAAATATTTAGATCTAGATTTTCCATTCTTTTTTTCTCTTGTTTATAGTCAAGATGTGAAATAGAATTTTTTATGATGTAGAACTACTTGCACACCTTGCAGATTTTCTAGTTCTTCTTTATTCAACATTTGGACATTTGCCCTCATTGAGTAGTGATAACTATGTAGAATATATTAGCTGATTGCATTTTGAAACCATACTTCTTATCATCTAAACTTTAAAAATCACATAATGAAGACCATTGAGGAGTTTTTATTCTTGGAACTTGACATTTTTAGAACGTTGGTTACAGTAATGTTATGTTTGTAGCTTTTGAGTTTATTCAAGTTATAGAGACCATAACTAAAATCAAGCATTTCTTCTCTTTCAAGAAGTTCTATGATCACCACTTTGAAAATGATTTGGATAAAGGTAGTGACACAACTTTATCTAAACACACACATGCACAGATGCTTCCTATTAAACATCTAAGTGCTTTAATTTTCTTGGTCTTGTGTTAGACACGCATGTGATGCAGAATTTGAGCTAAGGCAAATTTTTGTGCCATTAGATCATGTGATAATGGTATTCGTTTAGTGCTACTTTTGATCTTGGAGGTAATCTCTTGTAATCCCAAACTTTAAAGCACTTTAAGATTATACTTTCTAAGAGGATATATTTTGCATTAGTAAAAATACATAGGCTTAGAAAAGACACTATGAAACTCATGTAGACATTTTTTTCTTGTTTACATTTGACTTTGTGTTTCATTTTTTGAGCTTTGTTTGTTTATATTCCACAGGCTGATAATTTCTTTTTAACTAGTGGTTGTAGTATATGAAAAATTATGGGTTAAATTTGAATGAGCCCCCATTTTGTCTTTCATCTCTTCCAATCTTTTATATTTTGAAGAGTGTTATTTCATGATATCAAACTCCTCTGTGAATCAGTCATTCCTCATAGGAATAGAAATTACTACTATAGTTTTTAAGCTAAGGATTTATTCATATATCAAGTGTTGTAGTTTGACTGTTTCTGCAGAACCAAAGAGGGTTTTTTAAGCTTTTTCTTTTTTAATGTTTGTTTATTTTTGAGAGAGAGACAGACAGCATGAGAGGGGGAGGGACAGAGAGAGGGGCACAGAATCTGAAGCAGGAGCCAGGCTCTGAGCTGTCAGCACAGAGCCTGATGCAGGGCTTGAACTCATGAACCATGAGATCCTGACCTGAGCTGAAGTCAGACACTCAACCAACTGAGCCACCCAGGCACCCTTGAAAGAGGTTTTTTAGGTACTATCCTATCTTCACATTTTACAACACTGTTACGAACACTGAGAGGTTAAAGAAAAGTTACCTAGGTTTTTTTTAAGTTCATCTAGTAGTCCATTAAAAAAATACTACTAGACAAATAGGCTTTTCTAGTTAGTAATGATTGCTTATATAAAATAATGATGCTGTCAGATTACACTAGGTTACTTTTGTGCTGTTTTGCTGAGAAAACATTCCATTTATGAGATACTAAGTAATATTTTGTGTTCTTAGTGAAGAACCATAGTCTCTCTGTAGAATTCCTCAGAAAGCTTTCATTTGAAACATTGTGGTATTTTTAGTCTTGAATCATAATTATCTTTTATTAAACAGTTATACATGAAATTATTCAGAAATCATTGCAGTATTGAGAGGATCAATGAGAAGTTTGGTGAAAACAAGTGTTTTTTTTATAACTAAAAAAAGTTGATTATATTTATAAAATTAAAATGTTTAATGATACCAGGGAATTCTTGTTAATATTAGCTGTGATAATGACATTGTGGTTTGTAAGAAGAATCTATAGTTTATTTTCTAAGTAAGTAGGGGTAAAATGATGGGAGGTTTGGGGCAGGTAAATAAATGTAGCAAAATTTGATAATTTGAGTCTGGGTCATGTGTCTATAGGCATTCATAATTTATTTTCACTTCTTTTGTTTATGTTTATAAAATCTTATAAAAATTAACTAGAGTTTACCAGGGGCTGGTGGAGGGGGAATAGGGAATTACTATTAGTTAGTTGAGACAGAGCTTCTTTTTGGGATAATGCAGAAGTTCTAGAAATAGATAGTGGTGATGGTGGTACCATTGTGAATGTACTTAGCGCTACTGAGTTGTACATTTAAAAATGGTTAAAATAGTAAATTTTATATGTATTTTACCATAATGATGAAATATAAGTATGTTATTAAAAATAATTCCCAAGAATCATTTTACTTTTAGGGAAAACTTTTGGAGGCAGGTAGTACCTTTTTCCCTTATTCTTCTTAATTTTTTCCTCCTTTAGTTTGGAAAGAAAGAGGAAGGAAAAATACTTACGTCGTGTCGGCACTTCCTTAGTGGGTTTGGGGTCTAGATTGGTGTTCTAATAGCATGTTAGTGATTTGTGAGCTCATGTTAGTGGTTTGCTTCTGTGATTAAGATAAGTTAGAAAACATCAGGTTCATTGTATACACTGAGTGTGAACAGTTATTAAATTTTTCTTTTAGTTGTGTAACATGTATATGTGTACTGAGTTGTGATGTAAACTATATTCTCTCGGTGGAGCAGGTGTATTTTAGAAAGGAATATCAATATAGAGGATATTGGAGAGGGAGGGAGGGGGAGAGGGGGAGAGAGAGGGAGGGAGGGAGGGGGAGAGGGAGGGAGGGGGAGAGAGAGAATCTTAAGCAGGCTCCATGCTCAGTGCAGAGCCTGTTGCAGGGCTCGATCCCACTACCCTGGGATCATGACCTGAGCTGAAATCAGAAGTCGGTGCTCAGCTGACTGAGCCACACAGGTGCCCTCCTCTAGTTGATTTTTAGCTTGAAATCACCCACAGGGAATACTGTTCTAGGGAAAGCAAGGGAGAATCAGACTCTAGAGCCAGGTAAGACTTACTTCTACCAGTTGCTGGTTAAGTTGCTTGGAAAAGTTATGTAACCTTTCTGGGTTTCCATTTCCTCACTGTGACATTGCCTTGTAGGGTTTTAAGTAAAATGAGGTAATTTATGTAAAATGTCTAGTAGTGTGTGGTTGCTCAGGACATGCTTGTTGTTGTTAACATCAGGTCCCTCTCTCTTTACATCTCTCATTCTTCCGAAGTCTGTACTCTTAAATTAATTTTTTTTGCTTTAGTTTGGGGATTATTGTCTAATATTTTTCTGTGGGATCCAGAACAAACTATTTCAATGATTAAGAAATATTTTTGTTCACAAAATAAAACCAAATAGATGTTCTCTTTGCTCTAAAAGTGTTTCATTTCCTGAAATATTTTATAGATGGTGAATGATTACTGAATTATTTTATTAGACTAGTTCTATTTAGAGAGTTTCATGTAGTAATTACATGAAAGGGGAATTGAGAAGCCCTGTAATAATCAGTTGTTAATATTGAACTGTTTACATCTTATGCTCTTATTTATGTTAAAGCAATTCTTTTCACCTTAACATGTTATGATCTTTTAAGAAATTTATGAGGTAAGATTAATGGTTAAAGATATGTCTTTTAACTGATTAGTTGGGTTTGTCTTGAAAAAGGACTGAATTTTGTGGATTTGGATAAGTCACTGACAGGAGGTCTTTAACATTTTTTTTCCCTCCGAACAGATGTCTTGGCCTGCAGTGACTCCAGTTCCTCTAACCCTTCCAATTTTCTCCTCTACCAATAAGTTTTTAAAAAGTGGCATTTTTATTACAAGTGACTTAATTCAGGCAAACAGTGCAGCTGAGGAAAGACTTCATTCTTGTGAGGAGCACTTTGGTATGAATAAAATGTTAGATTCTTTATTTTTACTTTAAGAATTTAATGCATGGTTCCCTCCTCCCCCCCTCCCCGTTGCCCCGTATTTAGAATAATAATTTTGTGTAATAGGTTTTCTTCAAGATTAAAGTTCTTATGCTCTAGTATGCTGAGGCATTATACTTTTTGATACACTTTACTTTAAATAACATTTAAAAACAGGATTCATCCAGAAAATAGTAACCACAGTAAGTCTTTCAACAGAGGAGAGTTAATTCAGGAACTGGTTGTACAGCTATTGCTGAGAAACCAAATGGAACTGTGAGACAAACCAGATATTAATAATATCCAAAGCCTCTCTGATACTCTTAGGGCTCGGGGGAAGATGAGAAAAACTGGTGTTGTCGGAGTTCAAAAGCCAGAGCCCTGACGGGGAGCTAGAGCCATAGCTGGGGCTTCGTGAGGGGCTAGGACATCAGGGGGGTGGGACTGTCTGGAGGGAACCAGAGTTATGGAAGAGACAAAGCTTCTGCCAAGGATGTGTCAGGGAGTGGGAAGAATGGAGGAGAAATACTCTTGGCTTCTTCCTTTTTTGCTTTCTATCAGTCATTAGCCACTTTCGCTGGCCAATTCTCCCTGGAAACCAGAGGGCAACGTTGCTTGGAAAATGGAGTTGCCTGTGATGCAGAGCAGTACAGGGTAAGCCTGGAGAATAGATCTGAAAACCTGTAGTTGTGTTGCTAGTGTATGATATTCATCAAGACATCTGTGCTCTTGTGTAGTAGTATTAGCTGTTAAGAAGACCTAGCTAAAAAAAAACAACAAAAACCCCAACAAACAGAAAAACTTAACCAAAAAAAACCTCTCAGTTCCCTCCCTCCCTCCTTTGTATCTTCCTTCCTTTTTTCTTTTTCTTTTTTTTTTTCTTTTTCTTTTTTTTTCTCTTTCTTCTTTTCTTTCTTTCTACAGTGGAAAGAAATAATTCCTTGAAAACCAGTATTATGGTCAGCATTTCAGTTTAGCTACAAAGTGGAAACCACTTGTTTCTTGGTTTTGTGGTACTCATAGTCTACTGAAAGAAACTTTTTTTAAGAGGATACTTTTAATTTTTAAATTTCAGTAGGATGTGTGATAAGTTAGAGATAGGAAATATGTTTTTTTGTAGGAACTCAAAGGAGGAGCGGTTAACCTAGGCTTGTAATTTGTGGAATGCTCTCAGGAGTCGGGAAACTTGAGCTTTAAATGATTGGTCAGAACTGGTAAAGGGATGTGGAAAGGAAGCTTCTGGAAGGAGGAGAAGCTTGAGCAAAGGCTCAAAAGCTTGAAAGAGCTCAAAGCATGTGGAAGAAATTTTAGTCACTGTTGCTAGAGCTTCAAGTTTGGCTCAAAAAATGGGCCTCCGGAGAGGCCAGGTTATTTTTATTCTCAAGCAGATAGGGAACTGTTGGAGGTGTAGCAAAGTGGCCTGATGAGCTTTTTTGTAGCTATTCTTTTCCCTGAGTGAAAAAGATGGGTTCAGGAGGGTGCGATCTAGAGGTAGGAGACCTGAAAAGAGGAATATTCTGCTGGTCTAGGCAATGGAGGAGTGATGGACATAAAACTCTCAAAGGTGGCCTTATGTCTTAGTCATTCACTCCATCTAAGTGCCTGTGCTCTACTTTGATATACCCTTCTTTTATGTTTGAAAATTCAAAGTAAATTATACAACTTTCAAAATAGAGAAATGGGTGAAGTATTTTGTTTTCAAATGATGTTTGCCTCTTTGGATACTCTGTTATTTGTTCTTGAGACTCCTAGGAATAAGTCACAGACTCTGCTCTCTAGAAGCAGGCATAGGATATACTCACTAATCATACACTCACTAGTCTGCTTCGGAGTCCTGGAGTGCTTTGTTCTCCTAGAGCCAGGTGAGGGTTCTGTTACTGAAGTGTTATAGGATGCAGTGATTTCCTGTAGAAATTTCCTTGAGAAAAATTTCCTGTATTCCTTAATGTAGTTTCTGATATTGAAGAGTGACAGATTTGCAGTATGACATTTAATTTTAGTAAATAGATCTTTTAAAATACCAAAATCCTGCATTTGAATAAGATCCACTTTACACATTGATTTTAATGTATATTCTGTAATTTATTCTGATAATGTGAGATAGATGTTATTATTAGTGCTATTTTCTTTCTTTACACACTCTGGTCTGGGTTGTCTTTCTCAAACTCTAATTCGATTGCTACTGTATCATAGATGAGCAAGACAGAATTTTTGTCATCACTAAGCCTGTAATCTAAAGTGGTCAACAGACGTAAATTCATAATACAAGGCCTGAGATAGAAGTTAAGTAGAAATCCAGACATTGTACTGAGGAAATTAAGAGGAAGAAGATACTTATTGTATTTTACTGTGTCTAAGGCATATATTTTTCCCATATTTTAACATTTCTAGCATTGGCAGATGTCTTACAATTTGATGGCATCCTAAACTTGAGGGAGGGAGAGAGAGATAGAGTGTGTGTGTGTGTGTGTGTGTGTGTGTGCGTGTGTGTGTGTGTGTATTTTAGTGCTCAGGAATGACATAAGATGTGACATTAGGTAGGTGGGTTGAATCCACTTCATAAAAGGTTTTGTAGATCAGGCTTTGGAGAAGGAGAATTTCATTCTGTAGCGAGTGGGAAGCTGTTGAAGGATTTTAGAAGGGGAAGGTATGGTACATATTATATTGTGAATTTCTTGACCTGTACTTGGGAATATATTGCTATATGGAGACAAAAGGAATTGAAGGAAAGGAAATTACGCTGTTTTGAAAAAATGACTTTGTTGAAAGCAAAGATGTTACAGAGTTAGAACTGACAGAAATTGGTGACTGAATGTAGGGGGTAGAGTAAGTGGTGGTGAGAGAGAGATACCAGAATTACTAGTGTGGGAGAAAAGGACCTGTTAGCTGAAACTGTGTGTTGAAGTCTGAAAATGAATTTGAACTTTGTGACTACTATGTCTCTTCTTGACATGAATACAGCAGGAAGTGGGGGTATTTAGGTCCAGGAGAAAGGTCAGAGCTGATGGCAAAGATTTAGGAGAGATCAGCTAGTGGTATAAATGAATACATTTTAGAGATCCATGAAGACAGGAAAGGGAGAATATTAATGAAAGAGCTTCTGTGCGTGTGTGTGTGTGTGTGTGTGTGTGTGCATTTTTAAACAATTTTAATGGAGACATACTACACATGCCAAACAATCACTTATTTAAAAGTGTACAACTCAGTGGCTTTGAGATTTTCAAAGTTGTTCAGCCATCACTACAATCTATTTTTAAAAATATTTGTTTTGGGGGAGAGGGAAAGAGAGAATGCCAAGCAGGCTCTGTGCTGTTAGGTCAGAGCCTGATGCAGGACTTGATTCCACGAACTGTTAGATCATGACCTGAACTGAAATTAAGAGTTGGACAACGCTAACCAACTGAAGTACCTGAGCACCCCTACAATCAGTTTTTAATCAGCTGTTTATTTTGTATTTTAGAGTATGCAAGTAGGGGAAAAGGGTAGAGGGAGGGAGGGGGAGAGAGAGAGAGAGAGAGGGAATGAATGAATGAATGAATGAATCTTAAGCAGGCGGCATGGCACATTCAGCATGGAGCCAGACATGGGGTTTGATCCCACGACCCTGGGATCATGACCTGAGGTGAAATCAAGAGTTGGATGCTCAACTGACTGAGCCACCCCGGTGCCAGTTTTTAGAACATTTCATTATCCCTAAATAAATTCTGTGTTGCTTACCATAGGCTTTGCCATTTCTGCAACAAGGGCTATTGGAATTTTGATAGTTTGCATCAAATCTGTAGATCACTTTGAATCGTATTTGTATCTTAACAATATAAAGTTTTCCTACCCACGAATGTAGCATAGCTTAACATTTATTTGGTCAACTCTAATTTAACAGTCTTTTGTAAATTTCAGTGTAGAAGTCTTTCCTTTAATGTACTTATTTCTGGGTATTTTATTCTTTTTGATGCTCTTGTAAATAGAATAAGTTCTTAAGTTTTCTTTTTGGATCATTCATGGCAGATGCATAGGAATACAACTGATTTTTGTATGTTGATTTTGTAACCTGCAACTTTATGGAAATTGTTTGGTCTAGTGGCTTTCTTGTGGATTCTTTGGAATTTTGTTATGTAAATGTAGGATCATTTCATTTGTGAATAGAGATAGTTTTACTTCTTCCTTCCCAATTTGGGTGCCTTTTATTTTTCACATTTTCTTGTCTCATTGCTCTGGCTAGAACTTTGGGTACATTGTTGAACTGCAGTAGTAAAACTGGGCATCCTAGTCTTTTTCCTGATTTTAAGGAGAAAGAGTTCAGTCTTTCACCATGAATATGCTGTTAGCTGTGGATTTTTCGTAAGTGCCCTTTGTCCTCTTGAGGAAGTTCCCTTAATTCCTCATTTTCTAAGTGTTTTTATAATGAAAGGGTGGTTTGGATATTGTTAAATGTATTTTCTGCATCATTTGATATGATCATGTGCTTTTCCTCATTTTATTAAGGTGTATCACATTGACTAATTTTTGTTACGCTGAGTCATCCTGGAGTTCCTGGGATAGATTCCACTTGGTCCTGATGTACAGTCCTTTTAATATGCTGCTGGATTTGGGTTGCTAGAACTTTGTTGGACATTTCTGAATATAGTCAAACAATATTGGTCTGTAGTTTTCTTGTATGTGAAGCCTATGTCCTTGGTGTCAGAGTAATACTGGCTTCATAGAATGAGTTGGGAAATGTTCCCTTCTCGTTAATTTTTTGCAAGAGTTTGAAAAGAATTGGTGGTAATTCTTTAAATGTTTGGTATAATTCACTAGTGAAGCCATCTGGTCCTGGACTTTCCTTTATTGGGAGGTTTTTGATTACTGATTCAATCTCTAGTAGTTTAGGTCGTTGAGATTTTTCTATTTTTTCTTTAGTCAGGTTATGTAATTTGTGTATTTCTAGCAATCTGTCCATTCCTCTGGGTTATCTAATTTGTTGGCATAAATTTGTTCACATTATTTTCTTATGATCCTTTTTATTTCTCTAAGGTCTATAGTAATGTTTTTACTTTCATCCATGATTTTAGTTACTTGTGTCTTTCCTTTTTGTTCTTTTTTCTAGCCAGAGGTTTGTCAGTTTTATTGATCTCAAAGAACAGTTCTTGGTTTTGTTGATTATATGGTTTTCTTTATTTTATCTCTGATCATTATTATTTCCTTCCTTCTGATAGTTTTTGGTTTAGTTTGCTCTTCATTTTCTCAGTCCTCTAGGTGTAAAGTTAGATTATTGATTTGAGATCTTTTTAATGTAGGCATTTACAGTTATAAATACCCATTTAAGCACAACCTCACTGTATCCTATAACTTTTGATATGTTGTGAGTTTCTGTTCATCTCTAATTTCTGATTTCTCTAGGGATTTCTTCTGTTACCACCTGGTTGTTTAAGATGCATTAATTTCTACATATTTATGAAATTTCCTTCTGTAATTGATGGCTAGCTTTACTCCATTGTGGTCAGAAAAGATGCTTTGTATAATGTGTCTTTTTAAATTATTGAGATTTTTTTTGTGGTGTAACATATATAGTCTTTCCTGGGGAATGTTTCATATGCACATAAGATGAATACATTGTTCTGTAGAGTTTTCGATATGTGCCTATTAGGTCTAATTAGTTTATAGTATTGGTTATGTCCTCTTTTTTTCTTATTGATCTTCTTGCTTGATGTTCTATCCATTGTGGAAAGTAGGGGATTGAAATCTTCAACTATTGCTGTAGAACTGTTTATTCTTCTGTTGGATGTTTTTTGTTTACATTTAAAATAATTACTGATAAAGAAGCACTTGGCTCTGCCATTTTGTTAGGTGTTTTTCCTGTCTTATTTCATTTTTGCCCCTCCATTATTATCTTTTTTTTGTGTGTTTACTTGCTTTTTGTAGTGAATTGTTTTGATTTACTCCTTATTTCCTTTTGTATATATTTTTAGATATTTCTTTGTGGTTACCATGAAGATGCCTTCTGACCTTCTAACTTTATAACAGTCTAGATCAAATTGATACCAGCTTAACTGTAATAGTGTACAAATCCCTGTGCCTATGATACCTCTGTTCTCCCATGCTTTGTTGGACCATGCAGCCATGTTACAGGTTGCATCTTTATACATTGTATGCCAATAACATTTATAATTTTTAAAATGTATTTAAAATCTTTTAGGAAATAAAAAATGAGGCTACAAGTAAGAAGTACAATAATAGTGGCCTTTATATTTGTGTGTTTATCTTCCTTGGAGATCTTTATTCATATGGCTTTGAGTACTTTCTAGTGCTTTTCATTTAGACTAAACAACTCCCTTTAGCATTACTTGTAGGACAGGTCTAGTGGTAGTGAACTGTGTTAACTTTTGTTTTATCTGGGAATGGCTTAATTTCTTTCTTATTTTTGAAGGATGGTTTTGCCAGATACAAAATTCTTGGTTGACCGTTGTATTAGGCAGGGTTTTCCAGAGAAACAGAACCAGTAGAGTGTATGTGTGCATGCATGCATGCGCATATGTTATTTTCTTAGGCATGCATTATAAGGAATTGTCTCCAGTGATTTTTTTTTTTTTTTTTTTTGAGGCTGAGAAGTCCCAAGATCTGTAGTCAGTAAGCTGGAGACCCAAGAGAGCCAGTGGTGTAGTTCCAGTCAGAGTCTGAAGGCCTGAGAACTAGGATTGCTAATGATGGAAGTTTTAGTCTAAATGTTGACAAGCTCCAGATCTAAGGAGAGCCAGTGTTTCAGTTCAACTCTAAAGTCAGGAAAAGACTGAACACTCAGCTCAAGGCACTCAGGCAGGAGGAGTTTATTCTTACTCAGGCTTTTTGTTCTATGTTGGTCTTTATCTGGATGAGGCCTACCCACATTATGGAGGGCAACCCCCTTTACTCAGTCGACCAATTCAAATGTTAACCTCAGCCAGAAACATGGTCACAGACATATCTGGAATAAAGTCTGACCAAGTATCTGGGCACTCTGTGGCTCAGTCACGTTGACACATAAAAACCATCTGAGTTTCTTCTTTCAGTACCTAAACTTGTCATCCCACTGCCTTCTGGCCTCCATGGTTTCTGAAGAGAAATGAGCCATTCATCTTATTGAGGCTTCCCTGTACATGATGAGTCGCCTCTATCATGGTACTTTTAAGATTCTCTGTCTTTGGGCTTCAACAGTTTTATTAGAATGGGTCTCTGAGTTTATCCTACCTAGCATTCATCAAGCTTTTTGGATTTATATATTCATTGATTTCATTTAACGTGGGACGGTTTTTGGCCTTTTCAAATATTCTGTTCCTTTCCTTCTCCCCTTGAGACTCCCATGTTGTCTATGTTGGTCAGCTTGATGGTGTCTTACTAGATCTTAGGTCCTGTTCACTTTTCTTCATTTTTTTTTTTCTGTCTCCCAGACTCAATTACAGATGTCCTACATTCAAGTTCACTGATTATTCTTCTGCTTGCTGCAATTGCTCTTGAGTCACTCTAGTGATTTTTTTTTTCATTGCAGTTTTTGTGCTTTTCAGTTTCAGAATTTGTTTGCTTCCTTTTTGCAATTTCTATTTCTTTATCGATACTCTAATTTTGTTCATACATGGTTTTTCTGAATTGATTTTGTTCTTTCTCATGTTTAAAGTTTTCTGAGCATATTTAAGACTGTTGTTTTAAGGCCTTTATCTAGTCAGTATGATGTCTGGGATTTTCTCAGGATATTCTTGTCAATTAATTTTCTTCCTTTAGATGGGCCGTATTTTCCCTGTTTCTTTTTATGTTTTGTCATTTGTTTTTGTAGTTGACAACTGGGCATATGAATAATATAACTTGTCAATTGTATTCTTCTCTTTCCTCAAGGTTGTTTGTTTTTTGTTAAAGGTTCTAATACTCCATTTTCAAACCATTTTTTTTTTCTTTTGCAAAGACTTTATTCCTTGTCATGTATGGTCAGTAAATTCTTTGTTCCTTAGCTTGTGTTCAGCCAGTGTTTTGACAGAGACTGCCTTGAATACCAGCAACTAAAACAAAAACTAAAAAATTCTAAATAAAAAAATAGAAGAATACTTCTCCCAATCTTGGTAGATTGACTCTGTGTTGGGGCAATCCTTCACTTAGCCAGGCTTGCACTGAGCCCAGTGGTCAGCCCAAGGTGGAAGTTTAGATTCTTTGTTTTTTTCTGAACCTGCATATTGCTGTGGGCATGCATAGAGTCTTCACATTTCCGTCTGTACTCTTAATTTGTCAAATCTTTTGCTCCTGTGCTTTAGATTTATTATATGTTTAGATGGTAACTTTTGTTTCAAGCATTTTTAGGCTGTTAGTTCTTCTTGCTCTGTTTTCAGATGACTACTGCTTTTCTAGCTTGAGTTCTGAGTTAGATGAAACAGAGATGAGCAGCTTGCATCCGCCTCTCAAGTAGCCCCCAGATAGGTGAGAACAGATACTCACACAAGTTTGTGAATAAAGTCTGTTCTGTCTCTGGGACCAGGGTCCCATACTGGGAACATAGATTAAGGTTGCTGCTGTGCCACGTTTTGAAATTGTCTTTTTCTTGATTTGTCATTTGCTTCATTGTTGTAAATCTTTACCTGTTTTCCATAGTTTTAACAAAGTTGGTTCTGGCATTTATTGCTTGTTTTTTGATGTTTCTGTCAGGTGAGAGAACTTGAAGCTCCCTACTTTGCCATTTTGCTGATTTTATTTTTCTTGACTTGTAATTTTCTGATGGCTAATGATGTTGAACATCTTTTTAGGTGTTTTATTGGGAACTTAAAAAATATTTATTTTTGAGAGGAGGTAGGGGGCAGAGAGAGATGGGGACAGAGGATCCCAAGCCGGCACTGTGCTGACGGCAGAGAGCCTGATGCAGGGCTCAAACTCTGAAACCATGAGATCATGACCTGAGCCAAAGTTGGATGGTTTACCGACTGAGCAACCCATGCACCCCTAGGTGTTTATTGGGCATTTGTATATCTTCCTTGGAGATTTGTTTATTTAGATCCTTTGTCCAGTTTTAAACTGGGTTATCTTTCTGTTACTGAATTTTAAGGTTCTTTATATATTCTAGATACAAGTCCCTTATTATACAAATGATTTAGAAACCTTTTCTCTTATTCTGTGGGCTGTCTTTTCACTTTGTTGAAGTGTAGACTTCTACTTTGAAGCACAAAAGTTCTAAATTTTAGTGATGTTTATCTCTGTTCTTTTGTTACTTGTGCTTTTGGTATCATAGCTATAAACTGTACTTAAGGGGCAGGCAGAGAAAAAAGAGAGCAAACTGTTGGGCTGCTATCAGAATGACTGCTAGGTATTTGTATGTTTGACTTTTGAATGCTGATTTGAGTCCATGAGTTATGTGGAATTAACGGTTATGTTTCTCATAGTTATCCATTTTATTTGTCACTGTTTTCCCTTGGTGGTTTTTGCTATTTTCTGTGGTGTCTGCTCATCCTAGGCCATTGTCTGAGAATTGATGCCTTTGCTTTAAGAGTAGGCCTGTTAGAGCTGTGTTTAAGAGCAGGACCCTGATATTCCCAGTACATATAGCTGTTGGGACCTTAAGTAGACCCTTTTGTGAAACTAGGCTAAGTAGTTTTTCAGCAACTTGGAATTGTTGGAAGGCAAAGATACAGATTCTGTTGGGCTTTTCTTCTAGAAAAATGTGTGCAACTGGGGCATGAACAACCATGGTTAGCCTATGGTCATAGAGAAACAGCAGAGGGGATTGGTGTGTGGAGAGCAAAATAAAGTCCACTGTAAGGGACAATCTATCTCTTAACTTTGAGAGGCAATTTTGTTCCACAGGGTTAGAATATCTTTAATTCTTGGCAGCGTTGTAGTTCCTTATTTCCAGCTCCCACTGTAATTCCTGCTTATCAGTTCTGTGAGATACCATTATTTAAGTTTGCACTTAAGGCTAAGTACCTTTGTGTAGGTGTTTATTATTGCCACCCAGAAAACCTTGTTTAAGAGAATGACATATTGAGATGAAAATATCCACTGAGCAAACAGAAGGGAGTGAGGAGACAGTTTCCTGTGAAATTCTTATATAATTTTAACTTGTAATTCTGGGCATTACAGAATAACAGAATGGTGATGATTATTTTTAATGTGGATTTGAGTGCTTACCTGTGATTCAAATTTAATTAGGCATGTGTTTTACATTGCTTATGTTCTTTGGTGTACTGGCTTTCTAACTTAAATAATTCTTCTTTGAAAATACAGTGAGGGGCATCTGGGTGGCTCAGTCAGTTAATAAGCGTCTGACTTCAGCTCAGGTCATGATCTCACGGTTTGTGAGTTTGAGCCCCATGTTGGGTTCTGTGGTGACAGCCTGGAGCCTGCTTCAGATTTTGTGTCTCTCTCTCTTTCTGCCCCTCCCTCACTTGTACTCTGTCTCTCAAAAATTAATAAATGTTAAAAATTGAAAATAATTTAGCATTATCTGTGAAATTGAACATGCATGTAACCTGTGACAAAATCTCTCTTCTAGTTTTGTAAGAAAAATTCTTGGATGTGTGTACCAGGAGAGAGGTTCAGAATGATTTGTTAGAGGGGCACCTGGGTGGCTCAGTCAGTTAAGCGTCCGACTTCGACTCAGGTCATGATCTCATGGTTCGTGTGTTCAAGCCCCACGTCAGGCTCTGTGCTGACAGCTAGCTCAGAGCCTGGAACCTGTCTTCAGATTCTGTGTCTCCTTCTCTCTCTGACCTTCCCCTGCTCGCGCTGTCTCTCTCTGTCTCTCAAAAATAAATAAAAAACATTAAAAAAATGATTTGTTAGAAACATTATTTATAATAGCATGAACTTAGAAATAGTCAAATATACATCAGCAGGAGAAAGGATGAAGAAGTTGTGGCGCACGTTAAAATATTCATACAGTAGCATATTGAAGTGTTACAGAATACTGCAAATGAATGACCTATAGCCACATATACGCACATTGATTATCTTCGAATCATATATAGTGAAAAAAAGTGTGTCTTCACTAGAAAGCACATATACAGGCATACCATGGAGGTATTGCCTGTTTGGTTCCAGATCTCTTCAATAAGCAAATATTATAAGAAAGCAAGTCAGATGAAGTTTTTGGTTTCTTAGTACTTATAAAAGTTTACACTTATAGTCTATTAAGTGTATAATATCATGTCTAAAAAAGTGTACATATTTTAATTAAAAAATACTTTACTGCTAAAAAATGCCAACCATCATCATTGAATCAGTCACTGATCACAGATCACCATAATAAATATAATAATGAAAAGGTTTGAAATACTGCAGGAATTATCAAAGTGTGAGACCGAGACACAAAGTGAACAGTTGATGGGGAAAATGATGTTGATAAACTTGCTTGATGCAGGGTTGCCACAAACCTTTAGTTTGTAACAAGAACAACAAAAAGCAGTATTTGTGAAGCATGATAAAGCAAAACACAATAAAATAAGATATGCCTTGTCGTATGATTCTGTTTTTAATGGGAAAGTACAAAACAAGTTAAAAATTAAATATGTTGTTTAAAGAAAAGTAAGGGTGTGATTAAGTAAAAATAGTGATTTCCTATGTGGGGTGTGGGGCAGGTTAGAATTGGGGATGAACACACAAGAACTTCGATACTGTTCATATTCTGCTTTTTAGGTCAGAGATGAGTTTATCATATTCATTTTATTATTGTGCTTTATAGTATATTTTACATGTATTCTTATTAGATTCTTTACACATATGGAATACCTCATAATACAAAGTTAAAAACTTTTATAAATATGTTTGGTACAAAAATATTGTTTTACATAAAAATAAAACTCAAAAACCTCAGCATTTCTAAAACTGAAATAATCAACTAGTCTTTTAAAATCACGTGTTCTCTCCAGAATTTGCTCGTTATTTGCTTAATACCACTTTCTCAAGCCCCAAATCTTTTTTTTTTTTTTTTTTTGGTCAAAAAAATTTTTTTTAATGTTTTTATTTATTTTTGAGAGAGAGAGAGCACATGAGCAGGGGAGGGGCTGATAGCCTTCAGACTCCCCCTAGCCTCAAATATCCTAGCTTTTGTACTATTCCCAGAGAAACTTCTGTATTTTGCAGCAAATGTCATGAGTTTTTTTTTGTTTTTGTGTTTGTTTTGTTTTGTTGTTTTTACTTCAGGGAAGATTTGGTTTCTATCTTTCTGATATTCCTCTTAGTTTCTGGTCTACCTCCTGAGTTTTCAGTCTGGTTAGGGTTGGAATCATTACCGGTGGAACCATCATCTCATTTTCCCGCTGTCTTAGACAAGGTTCTTTTGGTACCACTAAGAGCATTCCGTACAAGACTGCTTAGCCCAGAGTAGAATTTCTATAAAAAAAAACAATGCAGAACTGATAGAACTGGTGAGCAAGAATTACAGTTGATCTTTTACAGGGGGCTGGAAATCAGGAACCATGTATTTCAGATCTAATCTCTGTAGATTTGCTATGAGGTGGGAAGCTACAACGTGTTTAGTCCACTGTCTTGATTCAGTCTGATAATCCGGTTTTAGAATCATTTGCTGAGTAGATTACAGACAGGGGGTTTGGTAAAAGCTATTTCCGTCGTGAATGTCCACATGTATATCTCTAGCCTACTTTTATATGCAGAGATGACCTTCCACAAGTGAGGACACCAACTGAAATCCTTAAAGTCAGTTATTTAAAACTCTGTATGGTATTGAGAGCTTTAAGATATGTGGACCAAGGATCATAATTTTGAATCCTCTAGAAAAATAAGCACTATAAAGTTAATTCAGTCAAGAAAAATTCACTTAGCAGAAAGAAGGCCAAGTAAAATGAGAAGGGGCTATAATGTAAGTCAATTCCCCCATTTAAGGTTAGGGTTTTTATTTATAATTTCTTGGAAGTGGCACCTGTGTACCTTTTTTCTTGAAGTTAATGGTTGCAGTGGCAGTCTCCTTTTGGAAAATTAATGATTTATTTTGCCGGAAAGATTTAAATTGGTACACATTATCAAGTTCTGGCAAGGGTATTTGGAAATCAGAGCTGTTAGATGCTGATGGGAGTAGAAGTTGATACGGCTGTTTAGAGAACAGTTGTGCAGTATTTAGTAAAATGGAAAATATACATATAACCCAGGAATTCTACTTTCGTCTATATCTTAGAACAGTGATTCTCAACCAGGGCATTTTTACCTTCCAAGGGACGTTTGGCAATGCCTGGAGACGTTTTTGATTGTCACATCTGGGGAGGCATCTAGTGTGTTGGGAGCTGTTTCTGAACTCACTAAGTTGAGAAAACTCCTTGTGAGGTAACGCGGGTTTGCAAGGCCTCCTGCCATCAGATGGTGACCGATATCCACCCCCACTCAATTATTTTTGCTTGAGCACGGACCCCCAAGGCACCTTGTTGACTGGTATCGGAGTGACTTGTCCCCTTATCCTAAAATATGCTGATTGCACCTTGTGAAGGAACTTATTGTAGGAATTTCTTCTTTTGTGATTATGGGAGCAAATACTACATTTCCTGAGAAACCTGTTTTACTTCCCCTCAAGAAAACAGGCTATTGGCTCCTCACAAAGAACTAACTTTTGCCTTTGCTATGCTAAAAACATTGTCTTGTATTTGAATGCTGAAGATACTTTCCTTCTCTATATGATAAGCATCTAAATCACCTACATCAATCGCTATTGATAAAGATTGTGCATGAGTCTTCTACTAATCTATGTTCTGGGAAATTTTTACATGCCAAAAGAATTGTCATCAGAAATCATTGTCTAAGGCAAATGCCACTTCTGTGCTGGCCCCATACAATTTTTTCCATAAATCTGACTTTCAGGTCAGAGCAGAGATGCCTGCCTGGTGATCAGAAAGAAACTCGTGCCCCGTTCCGCCAACACCGTCCATCCTTCAGGGAGCCCTGGACCTGCTGGAGCTGGACTCCGGCACTAGTGGGTAGAGATCAAGGGTGCTGCTAAATGTCCTCCAGTTCACAGGACAGACCCCCATAATAGAGAGTTACTTATTCCAAAATGTCAGTAGTGCTGAGGTTGAGAAACCTTACTTTAGAGAACAAAGTTCACATGTTATTTGCGAACATAGAGAGTTGTTCAAGGATATTCATTAAAGCATTATGATAGTGCAAAATTAGAAACAATCTAAATGTCCATTGGTGGATGATTGGATAAATAAAATGTAGTATGCACTTGTGATTCAGTACTTCATAATAGTCGAAAGGAATGAAGTATATCTATATTTAGATCTCAGAGATAATGTTGAATGAAAAACCAAGTATTTTCACTGTGATACCATTTATGAAAACTGAAAACATACACAAAACACGACTCACTTAAATAGGTAGATAAAACCATAGAAGATGAATTAGGAGGCTCTATGCCAGTATCATGACAGTGGTTGCTAATGAGGTAAGAAGAGGGAAATGGCGCTGGGAATGAAGAACAGTGGACTTGAATTTTATCTCTGCTTGTTCTTTTATAAGTATACATAAAGTGAAACAAATAAAGGTTCATAATTATGTGAGTTTGGATTCATAATGTGAATGCCATTTGTTATAAGTTCTGGTTGGGGAAACATAGATATTTGTAATATATGTATTTTTGTAGTTCTAAAATTTCTCAAAAACTTATCCATTGACAGCTTCATCTGTATTTAGGTTTCATAGTATTTAGTATAGCATGTTCTTTTTTCAATTATTTCTGCTCAGGAAGTTAACTTGGCTTCTTATGGATAAAAGTGGAACTATTTGTATGTATTCATAGTTTATTTTATTTAATTTATGTGTATAGTTGAGGAGAAGCTGTATTAACTGCCATTAACCACTAGATTTGTGCTTAATTTGCAAAAGTAAAAGCCGTCATACAGAATTCCCCACGACTGTTTATTTTGTTTTACCTGATTTTTGTGTATCGGCATGTATCGAAATAATTGGGCTTTCAGCAGAAACATGAAATATTTCTCCTATTTGGACATTTTGTTGAATTGATTTTTTTTATTGTAGTAAAAGTATTTGATTATAGTAGTTTAATCTTTCAGTAACTATTCAGGAAATTAAATTTAGGTATCTAAGTGATTCTAGGAACTTTATCCATAAAATGTACTTCAAAATCTTAACTCACATTTTCTGGATAAGTTAACTGTGAAAATTTTTATAAATGTTATTGAAGAGAGAAAATGGATATGTCATTCTGAATATATATATATATTTGGAACATAAGGATCAATTTTCATATGTGATAAAATCAATTGATAGTAAAATAAAGTAGAGATAGTGCATGACCTGTAATTTTTTTCTTAAAGTGATATAAAAATGGTTCAAATACAGTGTAATTAAAAGTTATAATAACTATTCATGATTCCTTTGAATTTAAATTATGTCAAATTAAATAACTTAGATTAAAATTGCATTTATAATTATGTGGAAGTTTATAAATTTAAACACAAAGCATTTACCAAAAATTATCCAGAAGTTTAGAAAACCCACTAAATTAAAAAACTTAAAATAACCTTTAGTTAATGATTTTTATTTACCTTTGTTAGAATTTAAATGCAAAAATAATACCCTATATTTCTTTATATGTAAATGGCAATCCAATCAAAAGGTGACTGAAAATTAATGACTATTTTAAAAAACACAGTTCTTAAAATTTTAGATTAGATATAATTTTTTGTTAAAGGATTTAATACAAATGATAAGAATGGCTTAATTATAAAATTCATAAAGATAATTTAAATTCAGAATATTTAATTTAAGATAATTTAAGCTCAAATGTATAATTATGAATAGTTATGACTTCTAACTATATAGAATTTGAAATAAGTCATATAACCTTTTTAGATAATTTTCATAATTAGTTCATGCCTTGTTCTCACCTATCTCCATTTGATTTTCTTGCTAATATTTGCAATTTAATACTAGAGAGTTATTCCTTAATTACTGAAAAAGAGTTGTCTATAACATGGTTACCAATTATTTTTCTGTAATATAATATGTAATAAATTTCAAGGCTGAATTATTCAAGAAATAAGTGTTAAAAAGTTTTAAAAGAACAGCTTATTAGTGGTGTGTGTGTAAAGGTAGAGTTAATTCTTTGGTGGACTTAGTGTTTATGGAAAAGAATAGCTGATTAAAACCTAGTTTTTATTAGAATTGGCTTTCCTTCATGTATAAAATCTGTGCTTATTCGAACAGAGGCATGAGGTTCTGGTTTGAGCAAAAGAGTGAGACCCTTAACTGTACCCTTTCTGGTGAGGAAGTAGTACAAACATGGTACATTCTTTTCAAGCTGAATTTTAGTGAGATATTATGGAATGGGAAAGAATTAACACAATTATTTTAAAATAATACTTGCTGAAGAAAATTAACAATAACTGTTAGCCGTTTTGGGCTCTGTTCCCAAATCTGTTCCCAGATCACCATGTATATGAATTTTTTGCCTGTTGAGGCCCTTAATAGAGGTGTTTTGGTGGGAAAGCTTTCGATTCTCTGACTTAGGATCTTAATCTTTAGGTGTCCGTGATTTTAGTTATTAGAGCATCCCTGTTGTAAGCTCAAGAGGTGAAAAGTACTAACCTTTATTCCCCCCCATTTTAAGCCATTTATAGATGTTTATAATGAAGAATTTTGGCTTTGTGGCTTGTTTTAATGTATGCCATAAAAGGATCTTTGCAGTTTGCTTTTATTTAACAATATATTTTATTATTTTAATTTATTTTTATTAGAGAGAGAGAGAGAGAGAGAATGAGAATGAGAGAGAATCCCAAGCTAGCTTACACTGTCAGGGCAGGGCCTGATGCAGGGCTCAAACCCACAAACCGTAAGATCATGACCTGAGCTGAAGTCGGACACTTAACCGACTGAGCCACCCAGGTGCCTGTTAATAATATATTTTAAAAGAATATTGATTTTTAGTATTATCTTAAAAATTTATTCACTTCCACGTTTTAAGTAATGATCAGAAAGTACCAGTGAGAAGTTTACAATTATGGGAACATTTTTATGTCTGGATATGTGTATGTATGTATGTATTTTACTTTTATTTATTTATTTATATTCATTTATTTATTTTTAATTTTTTAATATAGTTTATTGTCAAGTTGGTTTCCATATAACACCCAGTGCTCATCCCAACAAGTGCCCTCCTTCATGCCCATCACCCATTTTCTCCTTTTCCCCATCCCCCATCAACCCTCAGTTCTCAGTATTTAAGAGTTGTATGTATGTTTTTAAAGTCTGCTTTTTTTCTTTCCACGAAGAAGACTTGAAGTAGCTGAGAAGAATACACACAAATTTGATTATAACTTTGAATAAAAACTCAAAAGGCACCATGGGGTATTTCATTTTTCTTTGTATTGGAATGGATTGGTAATTAATTAAACTTGGTGTGGGTTGTCAAAATTTTAAATTACAAGGTCAAATATTCTTACGGCTTGACTATTGTGTCTGGTTGAAATAATGCATTAAAAAATTCATCATAAATTTCTAGCTTAAATCCAACTTTATTCTAAACCACAAAGTTAAGGTGTTTTGTATCTCTTATCTGCTTAGGCATTAACTTTGACTTAGTACAACTATGGAATAGTTTGGAGAAAAATTTCTTTTATTTAAGGACCTTAACCGCTGAGGTTTTTGAAATGGTCTGACAATTTCTGCCTTTCTCAGCCTTTACTCACTTTTACCTGATGGATGTTTTAACTGCTAAGCCCATTTTTCTTCTATTAAAATTTTTTCACATATCCTTAGATGTAGCACCGTATGAATCTTAAGACTCAATAGCAGTGAAGTTTTTAAAAATCTAGCTAGATTGTTTGAATTTGGTGACACAATCAAATAGGTTAATATATCATTTCATTTAGTTTATTTGCTATGTATGCCTAGTGATTGTCCTTTCAATAGCATGTGATGGGGAATGATGCTAAGAAGCAGCTGTTGATTAGATTTTGGATATCTTTTTCTCCTTACATTGTTACATTTAATTTACATATCTTGTGTGTTCTTTTTTTTTTTTGATGCCGTGCAACATGTTCTTTCACTTTCTAAGCTTTTAGCCATTATTATATCTGTTCTATGAAACCAGGATCCCATCAATTTATTGTGATGCTTCAGTTAGATATGTGTTAATCATTTGAAAAATGACCAAACGCTACACAAATATTAGTTATGATTCTTCCTCAGGAGGTATGATAATTTTTTTTTCAGGTAGGTTTGAATTTGCATTTGTTTTCTGCTAGATGTCTGAGCAGTGTCTTTTAAATGAACTATGTCTAGAAATAAAAGAATCTGTTGTGTTCAGACATTCGATAGGTAAAGTATGCTGAAGTGTTTTGTAGCTCACTTCACATTGAAAAAGATAGTTAAAGGAAATTGGAATCCTGTTCATTTCAGTGTAATTGAAAATATTTTCAGACTCTGATGTAAGAATATTTGTTTCATAAACTTACACATTAAAAATAACGCTAAATAAACTAAACACAATTTAGTATTAGTGGCAGTATGGACAGAGTTTACTGTTTAGTGGAAGTAAGGACAGAGTGTTTCCAGTGGGAGAGGAAATCATTGGCTCTTAAAACTTGGTCTCAGTAACTTTCTTTACTGAGACCATTTGTCTCTACTAGAGCATATCTAGCCAAGACGTTAGTTTTTTTAAAAACAATGATAGAAAATGCTATTCTGGAATTGTGTTGCAGTAATAGTGTTGGATGTAGCCACTGCACCGATAATGAGTTAACTGCATGTTTACCTGTTTGTTATGTTTATTATCTGTTTTTTCTTGCATCTTAGATTGTCCAATTGTGTCTTTACTTAGGCTGGGAAATTTTCAACCTTTATCTGTTCCAGTATTACCTCTACTCTTTTCTCTTTAAAAAAGAATTTTTTTAAGTTTATTCACAGAGAGAGAGAGAGAGAGAGAGAGAGAGAGAGAGAAAACGAGTGGGGGAGGGACAGAGTGAGAGGAGAGAGAATCCAAAGCAGTGCAAAGACCAATATGGGGCTTGAATTTATGAACCATGAGATCATGACCTGAGCCAAAGTCAGAAGCTTAACTGACTGAGCTACCCAGGCACCCTTACTCTTTTCTCTTTTAAATTGTTTTCTAATCTTGATCTTTGTGTTTAAAATTTTTTTAAATGTTTATTTTTGAGAGAGAAAGAGACAGAGCACAAGTAGGGGAGGGGCAGAGAGAGAGAGACAACAGAATCTGAAGTAGGCTCCAGGCTCTGAGCTGTCAGCACAAAGCCCAATGCGGGGCTTGAACTGCGAGATTGTGACCTGAACTGAAGTTGGATGCCTAACCAACTGAGCCACCCAGGCGCCCTGATCTATTTGTGTTTTTGAGCATTGCTACTTCAAATGTGATCTTCAGGTCAGTGTTGGTCTGCAAACTGATTTCATTGGTCTGTGATGAATTAAGGACAAAAACTCAGAGTAAGCATTTAGAAACTTTTAATAACAACTTGTATTACTATGATATCTAAGTACAAGGTTTTTTTTTTTTTAAATTCACTTTTATTGCACTTTACAGTTTTTGTCTGCAGTGGATTAAAAATTTGAAAAATGGTTCTTTATTACAGATAGTTTCAGAATTATTATGTTAGACCTTCTTACTCTATTCTTTGTTTTTCTTAGCTCCTCTTACATATTTTCATTCTTCGTCTCTCTGAAGTTTTAGATAGGCCTTAAAAGTCTTTCTGATTCTTTATTTGTATCGAGTCTACTATTAAACTTTACTCTAAATTAAAAACTTTTTTTTTAAATTTCTTGAGGATTTATGTAACTCATACATGTATTTTAAGCTTTTCTATTGCTTGGAACATCCTTATGAATTGAAGAATCTGTAGTCTAATCCTGCTGTTTTTTGTTTGTGTTGATTCATTGTGTCTTTTTTTTTTTTTTTTTTTTTTTTTGGAAGTTGTTGGATTCTTTGAGGCCTGGATTGAAGTTATTATCTTTCACCAATAATTTGCCTATGCTTCCCCCAGATGCCTCAGGGTACTAACAGTTTAAAGAGTACTTGAAATAACATTGTCGTATGAGATTTATTGGATTTTACAAGTAGTGTGAATGTATTCTGAGAACCTTTGTGAAGGTTATACTTTGTGGTTATAGTGTCAAGAGAATTGATAAAACATTCTTGCAGTAACAGAATTACAGAGATGATTAGAGAGATTAGAGGTTGCCAGGGGTTAGGGATGGTGGTGGCCAGGGGTGGGGATGACTCTCAGGGGTAACGGGAGGGAGATGTTTGTGGTGCTATTAACATGAGGGTGTAGCCCTTCCGATAACAGCTTCATGTAGGGTTTCCTTTTGATAGATGTTTAGAGTCTGTCTCCTGAGCCTGTGTAGCCATCAAAACGTAAGCCCAGTTTCTGCAGTGCGACACATCCTCTCAAGATAAAAGCTGGTTTCTGGGTCTGCTTGTTCTATATTTATTTTGCTTATAGCTTATTGTGAATACTGTACTTTCTTGCCAGCTAAGCAATTCATTAAAATAGATTTTTCTATTAACTTAAAAGTGATATCTGACAGTATCAGGGTATCTAGTCTGCCACACTGCTGGAAGTCCGTGTCGACCTCTGTCTACAATTTTGTCTGTTATCAAGTAATGTTGCTATTTTGCGCCTCAGCTCTCTTTCATATTCTTGTTATGATAATAGGCATTTTTCTTTATCTCATTGGTGTGTCAGACTTACTGTGTGGGCCCATCACAGTCTATGCCGAGTTACGTTTTCTAATCTTGTTCCCCTTGTTCTTTCACTATTTTAGTAAAGACATAGTGTATCGAAGCTATCATTCTTCTACTCATGTCATTCCGTCCTGCTTAAACGCTGTCTCGTCTTCTGACTCCAACTGCCTCTTCTAGCACTGTTCACATTTTGGGCTGAATAATTCATTTCTGTGGGGGCTGTCCTGTGCATTGTAGGATGTTAGCATCCCTGGCCTCTGCCAGTTAGATGCACATAGTACCTTACATTTGAGATAACTGAAAGTGTTTCCAGAGATTGCCACATGCCCTTTGTAGGGGGTGATGTCTCCCATGTTTGAGAATCCCAGTTCTAGCCCTGTGTTAATTTGGTCTCAGGTGAGGAGCCTTCTCCAATTATCCGTGTCTGTGACTTTTACTTTTTGGATTTTTGGTAGTACATATTGTCTGGATTATACATGTGTCTCTGAATTTCTTTCTCTTCCTTCTTCCCTGCCGTGTGTGTGTGTGTGTGTGTGTGTGTGTGTGTGTGTGTGTATTTTCCCAAGTTCTAGAGTGTGGGGACCATATATTTTTCTTGTTTGTTTGCTGTTTTGGTCAATCCAATATACATGTTAGTACTTTTAAATATATCAGTTGCTTGCCTTTTTCTTATTTTTTTTTAGTTTTATATGGTAGTAGTGGGGGCTTAGGAAATTGAATCACTCTAGAAAATGTGGAGAACTTGCAGGTATCCCAAATTATGAGGCTTACAAATAGTAGAGTTAAGACCAATGTAACAATGGTATGTATACCTAGTAATAGCTCTGGAAAATTCAAGGCAAAACAAGATAGTTGTAAAGATACAAGAAAGATGTAATTTCTTTTAGATGTATGTAATATATAAGTAACCAGAAAAATGTACAGTAGAGTAGAAAAAATTCAGAAATATAGAAGATGGAAGGATTTGTAGAAGTATGAAGTACGAATGATTAGTTCTACAGAGTGATATGAACAAAGTAATCAATATGTCGGAGTGAATTGTTAGGAATGATGGATGTAGCATCTGGCTAGGAGTGACTTGTGTAAAGCTGACAAATGTGATATGTGAATGTTTGTAGGTTGAAAACAAATGGGGCACAGAGACGTTAGCTTCTTACTCCCAATCAAAGAGAAACCTACAAGTTTTGCCCCAGATGGGAAAGATACAGATCAGTTATAGATTTCCCCCGCTTTTTTTTTATTATTAGCATATTCTAAGTAAAAATATAAATTGAAGCTTGAATCTAAATACTTTTATAAGGTGCTTTTCCTCATCTAGGCCAAAATCTTTGTGAAAAATAATCATAAGTATAGTATGTGTTCATTGTGGAAAGATTGGAAAGTAATGAAAAGTATGGGAAGAATGAAAATTAGTTAGTTCCCAAAACCTAAACCACTGTTGCCATTTAGATTAATTCCATTCTCATGAATTTTACATGGTCTCCGCCCCTCTCAGGATAGAGACACATGATATACTATGTGTGTGCTTAAATATATACCGCATATTCATATACGTATGTGTCGGTATGTATCTCTGTTTATATAAAATAGGGATTATTTTATATGAAATGTTCTATAGTATGTTCTTCATTTAATATTATGAACACTTCTCTATATCAGTAAAATTCTAAAGTGTGATGATATTTAGTGACCACATAGCATTCTGTTCTGAGATTATCCCTAATTTCAACGTTTACTTAGTGTTTTTTTCTTTATTATTAATTTTTAAATAATTTTTTAGTTAGCATATAGTGTAATAATGATTTCAGGGGTAGAATCCAGTGATTCATGTCCTACGTTTTCTGTATGCCTTTGTTTTCTGTATGTAAGAGTCTCTTATGTTTTGTCCCCTTCCCTGTTTTTGTATTATTTTTGCTTCCTTTCCCTTATGTTCATCTGTTTGTATCTTAAATTCCACATATGAGTGAAGTCATATGATATTTATCTTTCTCTAATTTTGCTAGCATAATATACCCTCTAGTTCCATGTTGTTGCAATTGGCAAGATTTCATTCTTTTTTATTGCTGAGTAGTACTCCATTGTGTGTGTGTGTGTGTGTGTGTGTGTGTGTGTGTATATATATACACTACATTTTCTTTATCCGTTCATCTCTCGATGAATATTTTAGCTATTGTCGATAGCACTGCTGTAAACATTGGCGTACGTGTGCCTCTTCGAAACAGCACACCTGTATCCTTTGGATAAATGCCTAGTAGTGCAATTGCTGGGTTGTAGGGCAGTTCTATTTTTAATTCTTTGAGAAACCTCCATACTCTTTTCCAGAGTGGCTGTACCAGTTTACATTCCCGCCAGCAGTGCAAAAGGGTTCCTCTTTCTCTGCATCCTCACCAACATCTGTCATTGCTCGAGTTGTTAATTTTAGCCATTCTGACTGGTGTGTGGTGGTGTCTCATTGTCAACATTTACTGAATGTTAAACATTCAGGTTTTGTTTTACACATACACACGTATATACATGCACCTATAATTTGCAGTGAACCACGATAATAATGAGAAATTTTGAGTGTATCTCCCGTTTTCTTTGAAGAGTTGTAACCTCCACTTTAGTCTGTATCTTATTTCCCCTGCAGAATTCATTTTACCTGTCTTCCTTTGTAAGAGGAACATCAGTATTATAGCTGGGCATTATTACCAATGTTGGAGACTACATTTCCTATCCTCCCAAGTTGTTAGGTGTGGCCAAAGGACAGAGCTATGGTTTGTAAGCTGTAAGTTGAAATAAAGGCTGAGAGTTAGAAGGGAGCAGGGTGGGCATTTTTTCCCCTTCCGTCTTCTGCCTGCAGCATGGATGTATTAGAATTAGCTAGAGTGCCCAGAGTCGTCTTGGAGTATGAGGCAACTTGGAATAGAAACAATATGTGGTAGAGCAAAAAGATGGAAGGAACTTGATCCCCGATATTTGGAGCTGTCACATGAGCTTTTGAGTGTCTTTTTCTGGACATTTACATGGGGGAAATTCTCTCCCTATTTTTCCTCTCATTTAAAAAAAGTCGTCATATTATTATTACTTAAAAACATATTTTGGCTTAGGAAGGGTATGACCCAATCCTACCTGATAGAGTATTAAACAATGGTATCCTTTATGTAGATAATAGGTCAAATATAAGGAAACGTGCATTGTATCATGGTAGATTCTAGATCAAGGTTGCAAGCAAAAGTCTACGTAGAGACTGGAGAGAGAGATTAATTTGTATTGAAAGGAAAATGCTTAAAATGATACATAACCTCTGGATGTTTTTGATGGCAGTATTATTGGATTTTGTTCTCAAGTGCTTTAATAATTATTGCAAATATGGTTTCAGAAAACACATGGTAGCGTTTAAGGCAAGAACAAACAAAAAATCCTCCAAAAGCCCAAAACAAAAATACCCCACCAAACCAATCACAAACCGTTGCAGATTACATACTGTATTGTATCAGAATTTCTTCATGCCTGGTGTATTTTTAATATTATTAAATATCTTGGCTACTCACTTTGACAAAGGCAGCTCATAAATGTGACTTTTAATGTTCTCATGTTAACTTTATTGTAAGAATTTTGATAAATGAAAAATAAAAATTTATTACTGTAGACTTTTTTTAATATTGATTCTAATAAAGTATTCATAAATTTAGTGAAATAACTGAAGGATACACATTTAAAAAGTTAAAAACTTGAGTACAAGTAGGGGGGAGGGGCAGAGGGGGAGAGTGACAAATTTTTTAAGTTTGTTATTTATTTTGAGAGAGAGAATGTGAGCAGAGGTGGGGCAGAGAGAGAGGGAGAGAGAATAGCAAGCAGGCTCCATGCTGTCCACACAGAGCCAGATGCAAGGCTTGAACTCACAAACTGTGAGATCATGACCTGAGCCGAAATAGAGTCAGACACGCAACTGACTAAGCCACCCAGGCGCTCCTGAGAGAGAGAATCTGAAGCAGGCTGCACGCTAGGTGTGGAGCCTGATGTGAGGCTCAATCCCCAGGTATCATGAACTGAGCCAAAATCAAGAGTTTGGACGCTCAACCGATTGAGCCACCCAGGCACCCCAATAAACTTTTTTTCCCGAGCAGTTTCAGTTTTACAGAAAAACTGAGCAGAAAGTACAGAGTTCCCGTATATCCATTCTTTGAAGGATATATATTTTCCCCCCAGGGTATTCCACTATATATGATGTTATACACATAACAAACAACTTTACATCTCGAACCAAATACTTAGTATAAGAGGGAAAACCATACACTACTAAAAATCCTTTTACTCTAACCGAAGGTTTCCCGTCAGCACTGTTACCATTTTAGGCCAGATAGTTCTTTGGTGGGAGGGTCTCTTCTGTGCGTTGTAAATGTTTATTAGCGTCCCTGATCTCTACCCATTAGATGCCAATAATACTCCCCAGTTGTGACCACCAAAAATGTATCCAAACATTGCCAGTGTTCTTTGGGAGGCACATTGTTCCCCAGTTGAGAACCATTTGCTCTAACCAATTTATGATGTTTTAGGATTCGCTGTGTTGTTTTTTTTAGGTAGGGCTCAGATTGAAGGGGTCTTTAGTTCAAGGAGTTGTATAGAGAGAATCTTCCCTTCCACTCGGGGACTGTAAGCAGTGTAACCGTTTTACTGAGCTTCAGTTTCCTTAACTATAAATAGGTAAAATATTACCTAACTGAAAGGTTGTTGTGATAGTTGATTGAGATAAATTATATAAAAAAACTTTGAGTAATTTTAAATGTTGTGTTATCTTGTTTTGAGTTTATTCTCGGGAACGTATAAAAAACCCATTTACAGAGTTTGTATTTCTGTGGGCAAAGCTATCATAGTTTGGGATCTACTATTTATGGACTTAAAGAGTATTATTACTGTGGGTAGATAAAAACTTTAAATGTTCAATGAAGACTCATTTAGGAGGTCAGTATGTTTTTTAATTCTCTGTCTCAAAAATAAATATTTAAGAAAGAGAAAGAGAGAGAGAGAGAGAGAGAGACAGCACGGGCAAGGGAGGGGCAGAGAGAGAGGGAGGCACAGAATCTGAAGCAGGCTTCAGGCTCTGAACTGTCAGCACAGAGCCCGACGCGGGGCTCGAACTCAAAAAACTGTGAGATCATGACCTGAGCCAAAGTTGGATGCTTAACTGACTGAGCCACCCAGGTGCCCCAGTTGTGTTTTGACTCTTTGTGGTGCTCTAATTAGATTGTCACTATATTCGAATTGTAACAGTTAAGTGATCTCCTGTATTCTTTCAAGGCCTTTGAGCTTCTCAAATTGAGGATAGCATCAGCTGTCAGCCAATCACATTGTCCTTCAAAGTTTTTGTCTTTATATCTGAAATCCTGCCAATTGTGACAGCTTGTGTGTCAGCTCCAATAGAGGAAGCTAGCCTCTATCAGCATGTACTTAGTCCACTTAAAGACTTATAAAAACTTTGCACAGTTTACAACTAATAATGTCCACTTCCCATTGCTACTTTATAGAATTATAAAACCTTATTCACTAGTGATGAAATCTTATCTGTAATAATTAAGCTTATTCTTATTGTTCTACCCCTGCAGAAAATTTCCAAAGACTTCGAGAAGATAGGAAAATTATCAGAAAGGCAGTAGCACCATTATACTGTAAGTATTGCTTTGAAAAACAAATTTAAGTTAAGAATATTTTAAGTATCCAGTTCTGGGTGAAAATATGGTAGGCAAAGATATTATATGTAAAATATAGAGCAGGATATATTATAATCATATTAATAATTTATAAGAACTAATCCAATGCAGTCTTTTAAAAATTGAAAATGTGTTCTTATGTATTGAGATGAGGATTTTACCAATAGCATTGAAAAATATTTCTAATTCTAACAAGGATTGATCTACTTTATGTGCATTTGCTTATTTAAAACTATCAGAATCCAGAAAATCATTGTAGTTTTGTAAGCTTGTGATTTGTTTGGGTGACTTATTGTTTAGGTTATTTTGCAGAATTATTTATTTGCTGATTTATTTATGTATTTCATTATTTATTTATTTGATTATTTAGTAAATTATTTATCTGATGAATTATTAATACATCTTCATGACATGCTTTAAATTATTTATAACTTAATTTTGAGTTTATTGCTTTTAGAGGCTGCATTGTTACTGACTAGTTTTGATTTTTTTTCTTTGCGGTTCTTTAAAATTAAAGTATTAGCTCTAAGGCAAAAGTGTATTCATTGCAATGGCCGTGGGTTTTTCTTTTTTTTCTTTTTTTTTTTTAGTAATATATGGTAGAGATGAAATTTCACTTAATGCTTTGTTTAGCTCTAAATTTACCTGTTTAGGGTTACTGATGATAGAATGTTTATGTGTTGTGTACATACTCATTGTAGAGTTACTTACGAATTAATGATATAGCCTATAGTATGTACACTGAGATTGAACTTGTCAACCTCAGTCCACATTATCTTTGTATCTCTAAAGGACAGGTCTGCATTTCTCACTTGCTTTAGAATAACGAATAGAGTCTTACTTTATTTTAGCGGCAAATCTATTTTACTAGTAGGATATTTTTAGGAAAGTTCAGAGGAATGAAGTCCAACTTAGATTTGGATCCCTGAGATATAAATTTGACTGATGTAGCCTTTGTTTTTTAAAATTGTCATTATATGTGTATTTGGCAAACAGCATGGTGTTGGTATAGATTTTTATATCAGTCATAGTGACATACTGACTTCATATCATATCTCTTAATGGAAATTTTATACCACTTTATTTTAGTGAACTAAAATGGACAAGGGCCTTTATAAATGCAAGCTATAATTTCTCTGACTTTAGTTAATGATTCTCTTTTGTAAAGTTTCTATTTTTAACCAAATAAGGTATTTCTTCTTTTGTCTGATTCTATTTCATAAGGTAGTGCAGTTATTAGGGCTCTCTTACTGAATGGGTTTAATGAATAGGTTAAGTAGTTGTTTGGGTAAAAGAATGTCGTGTGCACAACTAAGTCTTCTGTGTTTGCTTGTAGTGAATTACTGTGTACTTTACAGTTTTAACATTTCAGAGAGAAGCAGCATTGTACAGTTCAAGTTAGAATTTATTTTGAGATATTGAATATATGAATGTTTAATTGGAATATTGCTTTAGTATCTTCATATACTTGTCTTAAAGGAAGTGGTTTCATTTGATTTATATACATGGATTTAAAAATGTATTATACAGATCTGTGACTTCTGTTTTGGAGCTGAACAATTACAAATACTGTCAGATACGGGATTTTATTTCAAATTGCACTTCAGTATGCCACTGTGGACTTTTTGAAGAAAAAAGCCACCTTCTCCAATGTTGAGTAAGATCTACTATGTTAATTGTCATGATAGTATACCCAGCCACACTATTAATACATATTTGTGGAGTATTAGCTGTGTTACCAAGTGGCCTTCATTGGAAAATAAACATACGTGTGTGCACACACATGGGAAGTTTTCTCCTGACATCAACATAATGTTTTAGGACTTGTTTTTGGAAGGAGACATTAATGGAGATCTCCATAATAATAGCTAGCATTTATTGGGCACTCATGTGCAGGAACAGTGCTCATATCTCTCACATGGATTGTTTGTTATTCTTCACAGTGAGATAAGGACAGTTACAGTCTTCATTTTATGAATGAGGAAACAGAGACTTGGAGGTGTTAAGTAACCTGCTCATTGCCACACACCTGGCAGTAAGTGTTGGTACTGGGATTAGGACTCACTGAGTCTCACTCTTCAGGGTCTTTCTTAGCCCATTACAGTTTCGCTTGTTTAGTTGGTAGGTATTAGCCAGGTTTTTTTTTTTTTTTTTTTTTGACTTTTTTTAGAGAATATAGTTATTTATCTCTGATAAGTTTAACTTGCTAAGTATATTCACTTTGTGTTACACTTGGACATCTTTTTTAAACAGGAGGCAGAACTTGAGCTTCTCAAATTTTCTGATTTGATTCTTCTTGTAATCTTATATAGTGGACCAGAATTATGTAAAGAAGAATTTGTGCCTCAGGGAGATAGTATGGTTTACCTCATAGATGTCCAACACTCAGATCTTTTTGACTTTATAAGCCCAAGGCCATTTCCAGGGCTCTCTTAGGTCACATCTGATTTCCTTATTTAAAAAATGGTATTGTCAGGGTCAGATAAGTATGTATTGTTGACAGAATGATTAAGAGTCTGATGTGTAAGCTTTTATAGGAATGACCACAAATGTACTATTAAATTAAGTCTAAATATAGTGTTTAATATACAGTTAAGCATTTTCACGTGTGCAAAAAAAGAACGAGAAAATAGCCAATTGCGATTTTAAATACTTAAATGTAATTATTTATAAGATTCTACAGAGCCTCTGAGAGAAAGGAAAAATGTTGTCAGTTTGGTGTGAGGCTAAGAGAATGGGATCTTTCTAACTCTATTTGCTAACTTAAGATAAGGGGAAGCCTTTCTCACCTTGGGTCTGAAGCACACAAAGGACATCAGAAAGCAGATGAGCTAGAGTTAGACAGCGGCACAGTGTGGGTGATATTGGTATGGTGCCCTAAGTATCTGCATTCGTATGAACAGCAGGGTACTGTGTGAATCACGCACAAGTTTTAAGTTAGGGTTTTCAAATAAATAATTACTATTACCTCATAAAATCCCCCAAAGCCATGACTTAGTTAATATGAAATACTGTAATAGCTAGGATGACCGTGTAATTTATCTTCCAATTCAGGACACGCCATTACTAGTGCTGTAGTAGTATCTCACATGTCTGTTGAGTAATTCCTAATAGCCTTATATAACCTATATTTAAGAGGAATCTTAATTCACATCCAGTATCTTTAAAAATGTTTGATTTGATGATAAAACTAACTTCTTTTGCCAGTATTTATTATTTTTGTTAGCCAACCACAGCAGTGGGTGGCTCTGATTTTTATAAAGTGTGACTGATGATGTTTCACAGCGTATGGAGCCTATTTTCTTTTCTTTCTTTCTTTTAAACTTTTTTTTAACATTTATTTATTTTTGAGAGAGAGACACACAGAGTGTGAGCAGGGGAGGGTCAGAGAGAGAGGCAGACACAGAATCAGAAACAGGCACCAGGCTCTGAGCTGTCAGCACAGAGCCCAACATGGGGCTTGAACCCACGAACTGTGAGATCATGACTTGAGCTGAAGTCAGCGGCTTAACCGACTGAGCCACCCAGGTGCCCCGTTATGGAGCCTATTTTCAAGGTGAAAGTAAAGAGATGTTGCTATTGGGAACAGAAAGATGAGGATAGCAAAGTTGCTCATGGTTTAGTAGTGTTCTAAAGTTTCTCTTGATCTACATTACAGGGTATTCTGTGATCATTTTGCCTTTTAAATCTTTTAATTGGTGGCATATTTAACATTGTACTGAAAACGAATCCTATTTGTTATACCTACAGAATTGATGATGTTATGTTGAATGATCCAGTAGTCCCGTGCCGCCCCCCCCCCCCCCAAAAAAAGAACAACACCATGTTACATGACCTATACATTGATGTGTTGGCAGTTTGGCCAAAATGTTTTTGAAAACCACTGTTTTTCCTTGGTGAAATTTTGTGTATGAAAATAGGTATCTCTAGAAAAGTGTTGTTTTTTGTAGTTTTCTTTTTAATTCCCTCTTGAGAGATTTATCTAAAACGGCATATTACATTATTAAAGTCATAATTAGATTATTAAAAGTTCCAGTTTATTTGCATTTATAGATGGTTTGTTAAGTTGAACCAGGTGACCACACTGGGATATCTGTGTTTGAATGTACAGTAAAAAGAATTCTGGTGCAATACTTCTTATTCATTCATATGTGTAATATCAGAACCCTTTTTGTTCAGAAAGGCCTATTATGTCTGGTAACAAAGGAAGAGCTTCCTTATGTTCTGCCTTGAGTTTGTCACAGTATAAAGTACTTTGTAAAATACCACTGTAGTTGTAAGAGTAATAACATAACTTATGTGTTGGCTCTGAGAGTAGCTCCTTTATAATTGTGACGAGTGAAAGTACAGCCAAAGGTCACATTAAACACAAAATTTCTTTCACACGTCGTCCGTTTTGTGGATAGCATGTGAAGTAGTGTGGGTCCCTGCACTGATATTTTAAGAGAGCAATCCAAGGTTGTACCCGTGGAAATGTTTCAAATACCTTTCTCCCTAATCTCCCATGTGGTTGCTAAATGTGGCATGAATGTATATTTGAATCCTGGACTAATTAAATGGAAACTTATTAAATTTAAAGTTTGCAAAATAAAAAAGGGGACTTTCAGACAGTAAGGATTTCTTGGCACTAAATAATACTGACACATGAGTCTTTAATACTGAATATTATAAATGCAGTGTCTTAGTGTTGATATTGCTCAGTGAAACCGTGAACACCAAACAACATTGCAACAACAAAAACAGTAAAATCCACACAAATGTAATTCTAGGAGCATGGCATGCCTCTATGTATACAGTTTACTGATTATATCATATTTGTGACTTTAATTTGGTTAAATAAAAAGTTGGAATATTAAAAGGATTATAGGAAAGCTTTCTATTAAAATTAGATAAAGAGGATATACATATGATCTAGAGTGGTTATCATATCTCTTTAAGTCATTCTCTTTACACAACATCAAAAAATATAGACCACAGAAAGGATATTTGGAAGGGGATAAAATTGGCAGGTTACAGTTCTTAGTATAATTGATAAAAGCGTTTTTGTTTTTGAAACACTTTCTTAAAATTGTGTTTCCCACTATAGTATGCTCTTTGCTATAAGACTTCCAGAATAGTGACTTAGAAGCAAGAGTGGTGCTCCCTAAGGGAAATTTCGGAAATGAGTAGGGATATTTTTGTTTGTCACAATGATTGTGGGAGTGCTTCTGGCATTTAATGGATGTGGATCCAAGATGCTATGTATCCTGTAGTGCATGGGACAGTCTTAGACTACAGAAGATTGTCCTGAGTACCACCTAACTTTTGAATGTCTGCTTGCTTATTCCCTTTAAAGATAAAGCAATAATGCTTTTGTGTATAATGATACAACTTTTTATAAGATGTTACGTGAAAGATCTGATACTTCGGGGGAAGTTTGTGTGGGGAGGCTTAAGTAGTATAAAGATATCCTCTTAAAATTCTATGTAATTTACTTCACACATTCTTTCCACATCCTGGTTTATATATAGCAATATATATATATATATATATATAGCATTTCTAACTAGAAATTTAGTTGTAAAGTTTTTAGTTCTGTAATGCAGTTTACTGGAGGCTCAAGAATACTGATCGCAAATATGTAGGAAGATATATAAACTTTGGTAACAAGAAACCAAATTTTAAATTTTAATGGATCTCATTGAATTAGTTAATATGGATTATATAAAGATATTTCATGATTGCCATCCTAAATATTAAAATTTCATTTTTTAGAATAATTATAATGTGTTAAAATTATATTTAAAAATTGTTTATTTTTATGTTGCCTAGTCTTCAGTAGTTCTCTGATATCATCTCTAGTAGTTTATTATATAAGTTCTCTGTAACTTATGTCACATTTTCTTACTCTATTTACTATTTTTTGTTTTAGGAAGATACAGTCTCTATTGTATTTTTTTAACTTTTTTTTTAAAGTTTATTTGGGCGGGGGGAAGAGAGAGAGAGAGCACGAGCGAGCAAGCAAGAGCAAGGGAAGGGCAGAGAGGGAGAGAGAGATCCCAATCAGGCTCCATGCTTTCAGTGCAGAGCCTAGAGTGGGGCTCCATATCACAAACCATGAGATCATGACCTGAGCCAAAATCGAGTCGGACACTTAACGTACTGAGCCACCTAAGTGCCCCATCTATTGTATTTTTAAGTACTAGAGACTTAATGTATATATTGCTTTACAGTGTGGTAGCATTCCTGGGATATATTGTAACTGCACTGTACCACATCTTAGCGTAGGTAATTGTTTGACACTGCACTTAAAAGTAAAATCCAGGTCAGTTGACTAACAACCATGTTTCATAATTTTTTCCATTTCAATAGTATATAATTTGTCTTGGCATTTTAGTCATTATTTCATTTGAGCTTCACATTAAATTAATTTTGTTTGTAATCACTTATCTCAGCACTGATTTTCATTCTGGAGTTCTCCTATACTGGTCCTTTTGCATTTTTCCTCTAGTTTTTGTAGAGAATGACTTGTGATGTTCTTTTATCTCTTAGATCCAAACTTATTTATTTATTATATATAGATGCAGATATGTGACTTTTATTCTCTCTTCTTGAATAACTATGCCTAATTTTTTAATGAAATATGTATTTTGATATAAATTTTATTTTTCATTAATATTATGATTAGGGAATTAGTATTGATTAAAAAAACTCTGTGTGTACTTACATTTTATTATCTCCATACTTCATTTCAGGATAGTACAGGGAATGAAAAAGGTATTGGATCTGGTGGGGTTGAGACCCACTGTTGTAGAAATGTGTGCTTATTCCTTGTAGCTCTTCCAACTCATGTGCTTAAAGGATATTTCCAGAATGAATTGGAGCTTCTATCAAAACCAACAATTTGGGGCACCTGGGTGGCTCAGTTGGTTGAGGGTCCAACTTGATTTTGGCTCAGGTCATGATCCCAGGGTCTTGGGGCCATTGGGCTCCATGCTGAGCATGGAGCCTGCTTCAGACTGACTGACTCACCCTCTGCCCCCTCCCCTACCCCCACAATTTAAAAACAGGGGAGTCTGGGTGGCTCAGTCAGTTAAGCATCTGACTTTGGCTCAGGTCATGACCTCATGGTTTATGAACTTGGGCTCCACCTCAGGTGAACTCTAGTCCCTCACTTACTCCCCCCCTCAAAAAAAAAAAACAACCGAAAAAACAACAATAAAATATATATATATATATATATATATATATATATATATATATAAACCCCCAACACTTCATGTAGAAATAAATATTTCAGCATAAACACTCTTCTAGTTAGGAATATAGGGACTTATTCTGATTTCTTTGATAGTTTATAAATGAAAATTAGTTGCAAATGAAGTATGTGTAATGGGTTGAAAGATGAGACTTTATTTTGTCTATAAGATGCCCAGAGTGGGCACAGTTTTCCACATAAAGTTTGAAAAATAACTAATGCTAATTAATCCATTTTAGGGGAGGATTTTGAACTGTTGTTTATATCTCCAAATCATTCTCTTGCTTCGTAGAAGCTATACTGTTACATTTTGTTACGGGTGTTGTAAATGAAACCTACTTATAAAATATTTTAGTTAAACCCTATCATGAGTGAAAATGTGTATGTATGCATTTCGGTATAGATACATGATTTTGTTTATCTTCAAAGTGATACTGTTTATAATGCATATGAGGATAACATTAGAGTAGACTGTGTAGCAGTTTGGCAGTCATTTGATACTGGTTTAATGTCGACCCTCATCTGAAGACTAATAGCCATTGTCATGGGGTTTCCCTCCAATCTTACAGGCATTTTTGCCTAGGCAAAGAATACTTGCTTCTAATTGCTTTCTCTAGTATTGTTTGCTATGGGTATTATTTAGCTGCTACTTCCATTTTCATTCATGCTGAGGTATTGAGGTGATCTAGAAGGTCAAGAATTTTTTTTAAAGTTTATTTTGAGAGACAGAGAGAGAGAGCGCGTGCATGCACGCATGTGTAAGCACATGAGAAGGGGAGGGGCAGAGAGAATCACAAACAAGCTCTTCACCCAGTGCGGAGCCTGACACAAGGCTTAATCCCATAACCATGAGATCGTGACCTGAGTCAAAACCAAGAGTCAGACACTTAACTGACCAAGCCACCCAGGTGTCCCTAGAAGGTCAAGGATTTTATATCCTCTGAGGTTGGTTGGATAGCTTTGCTGTGGTCCTCTGCAGATTGGAAACTCATTGTCTTTTTTCTGGCTTAACTTCCTTATTATATGGACATAGATCTTAGGAAAGGTTAAAATGACTTCATTTTATTCTCAGACTTGATTAATAGTTTGGGTATAGAATTTTAGATTGTAGATAGTTTATTTTAGAATTTTGAAGGCTTTGTTTTATAGCATTCAGTGTTGCTACCAAAAAGTCCATTGTCTTTTTTCCCCCTTCAAATTGTTTTCTGCTGTGCATGACCTGTTTTTATTCTGAAAGCTTTTAGAATCTTTGAGTTTTTATAATGATGTGTCTTGGAATGGGTTTTATTCATTGTTTAGATTGGGACTTCAGAGGACCTTTTCATTATGGAAGCAAGTGTTTTTCAGTTGGGGGAAGTTATCTTGGATTAATTCCTATTGCTTGTTAGTTTTTTTCTAGTTATTTGCAGATTTGTCACTAGGGTAATAGAGGTGGCATGTGTGAGACTGGATGTTATTGGATTGTGGACAAAATAGTTTGCTTCTCCTTGCTATCCTTTATGAAAAGTTCTCTTACGAGTTACTTCCTTTAATTACTTCCTTTAATATGTTACTTCTCTAGTTGGAAAAAATTTGAGATCTTTTTTTGGGGTTATGTGTTAATCTTTGTTGAGTCAATCTTTCTATGTGTTGTTCACTCCTTACCTCTTTTCCTGATGAACTTATCCTGCAAGATGGAGCTCTAAAAAGCTTTCTCTGATTTCTCAGTGTTATCACCTCACTTTCTACAAACCTTTGTAGAGCACTTACTGTATCATGTTGTAATTATTAGCTTATTGGCTATCTTTGTAATAAAACAGGAGTTGTCCTATCTTTACCAATATTTTTGTGCATAAATAGTATTTCCAAAGTGAATGCAGACGTGAATAAAATATAGAAATGAGATGGGGTGCCTGAGTGGCTCAGTCAGTTGAGCATCTAACTCTTGATTTGGGCTCAGGTGATGATCACAGGATCTTGGGATTGAGACCTGCATCAGGCTCTGTGCTAAGTATGGAGCCTGCTTTAGAATCAATCTCTCCCCCTCTCTCCCCCCCCCTCCCCATTCGTTCTCTCTCTCAAAAAATTTTTTTTCTTTTTTTTAAACGGAGTGCCTGGGTAACTCAGTTAAGTTTCTGACACTTGGTCAGGATCTCACCCTTTTGTGAGATTGAGCCCCACGGGCTCAGAGCTAATAGCACAGAGTCTGCTTGGGATTCTCTCTCGCTCTCTCTCTACCCCTGCCCCACTTGCATGCATGTACATTCATTCTCTCTCTCTCTCTCTCTCTCAAACTTAAAAAAATGAGATAGAAAATAGGTAGCAAGAATATAGTTTTGTGAGAATTGTAGTTTATTTTAATCCTATTTAATTAACATTTCAATAAATAAAAATGGAGATTTACTTTTAGTAAAGTATTAATACTGTTTGTGTCCTATGATACTTAAAGCAGTGTCTTTATATTGAAGCTAAAGTACAAAGTAGTCATGAGAGTTTCAATGTAAGAGAGCATCCTTCTTAATGCATCTAATTAGGAATTAAGTTATAAGATATTAAAAACAACTAGCGAAGATTTATATATTGAGAGTACAACGAAATCATAGGAAAGACACAAGAATAGAGAAGAACTCTAGTCTTTTTGGTTAACATAGCATTCTAATAATTCCAAATAATAAAATTGAAAATTCTAAGAAAACAAAATATATGTTTTGTGAAACCTTTCCATATCCACAGACAAAAGGAAAACATCTGAATTAGCACAAGATTTTGTTAAAGGATCTTTGTCACTCTCTTGAATTTAAGTTTCACCCTCAGAATTACCTGTTGTCTCTTTCTGGGAAATTTTCCTTTGATCATAATTTTGTTTTGTTTTATTAATTTTAATTTTAATGATAGGAAATAAAGTTTTAAACTATTTGACTCATGACTTCTGTTTCCATTTAAGTTAAAGTAAATCAATCAGGAAATATGAATTGAGCATATAGATAGATGTCCTTGGTTGATGTGAAGGTGGGTTCAAGAGGCATTCACTTTTGAGAAGGTGTGCTTTATTAAGATGTATACACATAAGGAGTGGCAGTTACAAAGTTCAGTAGGATGAAAAATGTCTCAAAATGGTATGTGGTTAATTACCAAAGAATGGCACAGATGGGATTTATAGTAAATTTAGCTATCTTTAGTAGAATGTTGATATATTCTTTTTTAAAAAATTTTTTTAAATGTTTATTTTTGAGAGAGAGACAGAGAATGAGCAGGGGAGGGGCAGAGAGAGAGGGAGACACAGAATCCAAAGCAGGCTCCAGGCTCTGAGCTGTCAGCACAGAGCCCAGGGTGGGGCTTTAACTCAACAAACCTCGAGATCATGACCTGAGCCGAAGTCAGATGCTTAACTGAGCCACCCAGGTGCCCCTGAATGTTGACATATTCTTAAGTTATATCTTACATGGTATATATAAAAGCAGTTAAGATTAATAACTTGATGAAGTTACTTAATGTGTTCTGAATTTTATTTTTAATATTTATCTCTTATTTTAGCCCATAGATCCAGTATCTTTGGGGCTTAGTCATTGTTTTCCTTGAGTTTGTTTACTAATTAGAAATGTTCTTAGAATTACATAGAATTACTCTTGGAATTACATAGAATTATTAATGTTTAATAAACATTGAAAATCTTTTTAAATGTTTATTTTTGAGAGAATATTTTTGAGAGAATGTAATAACATTTTTCACCTGTTAATTCATATATATACTGTTATATATGTGATGTATATTATACTATTATAATATTCATGTACTATTATAATGTATTCATAAAATCATTCAAGTTTCAGAAATTAGGATTACACCAAAAAGGTAGGTGGTGATTTTTTGCTGTACGGTAATGTTTGGCTTCATAAAGCACGGTTTGACTTCTTTGTTTTATGTCCATGTATTTTTATTTAAATTCAGTATTCATATTTTTCAACAGTCATTTCAGGATAAAGTTAGATACATTTTTTCATTCAAATTCACTGTTTTTTTTCTATCTTGTAATTCATTTGCAATTTGATGAAAATATTTCTTTAGATGGGCCAGTTTCACATGTGCATTGTCTCTACCATCATCCATCTCCAGCAACTTCTCCATCGTGTCTCCTTGTCTTTTATTCTGTACCCCATATATATGGTAGATGACAACAGAACCCAAAAAAACTCAAATCAAGTGCAGAAAGGTTTATGGAGAAAAAAATGTAATTATGCTATTGTGTAAACTTTTACAGTGTTGTCTAGTAAGCTAGAACGGCATAACAGATGTGATTACTTCATTGTTTCAAATTTATGCCAATCAGAGTTGATAGGATTTGATCACACTCTAGTAGATTTATGAGATAAATTACAATATTGCATGACATACTTCAGATAGAAAACATCAATATAAGTTGAATATGATTTCCTGTGTAAGATAACAAGCCAGTAATTCTTTAAGATGGTTTCTCCTTTAAGAGAATATTTATCAGTTTTTGTGAAAATTAACAGTATCTTTGGTATTTTCTTAATGGTGCAAAAAAGTGTATTAAACTTTTGTTTTAATGTACAAATGCGATTGTAAATGAGTGGCATCTTGTTTCTATTTAGGTATAGATGACCTGTCAAATTTCCAAAGGCCTGTAAAGGAATGAGGCTGAACTTAAAAAGAAATTTGACTGCAGAAAATTTTAAGACAAGGTAAAAAGCTTGTCATTTTGGTACTTACTTTATTTTATTTTAAGTTTATTTTCAGAGAGCGAGCGAGCACGAGCAGGGGAGGGGTAGAGAGAGAAGAGAGAGAACCCAAGTAGGCTCTGCACTGTCAGTGCTAAACCTGCCCAATGTGGGGCTCAAACCCATGAAACCAGAGGTCATGACCTGAGCCGAAATCAAGAGTCAGACACTTAACAGACTGAGCCACCCAGGGGCCCCAGGTACTGACTTTTTGAGAGTAAGGTTTCATTAGATAAGTCTAAACCCTTACTAGGAATTTTCTTTCTCTTTCTGTTTTTTTTTTTTTTTTTTTTTTAAGTAGAAGTTTAATACTTCACATAAACAAAGAAAATGAAAAAGGACATATTCACTAATGAAGTGACAGGTTTCCCCAAGGAAGTTAGAGCCAAGGAATGGGAGTGAGGTTCTCAGTCAAACCTGTTTGTTCTAACAATGAATGATAGAAGCAGTTATTTAAAAGTCCCTGCTAAGATGGTTTTTAGCTTCACTTAGAAAGTCTACGTGGCAGAATCCCTCAGCTCAATTTTCAGATGAAAGCAAGGAGTGTCTGGAGAACTTGATTTGAAAATGTTAATAAGTCAAATCATTTGTGAAAAGTAGGTAGAGGGGCGCCTGGGTGGCTCGGTTGGGCAGCCGACTTGGGCTCAGGTCATGATCTCACGGTTCGGGAGTTTGAGCCCCACATCGGGCTGTGTGCTGACAGCTGAGAGCCTGGAGCCTGCTTCGGATTCTGTGTCTCCTTCTCTCTCTGTCCCTCCCTGCTCACTGTCTTTCTCTGTCTCTGTCTTTCTCTCAAAAATAAACAAAATATTAAAAAAAAAAGAATTTTTAGTTTCTTAAATTAAAATTTTTTAGAATATGGAGACTAGCCAAACTGATTTTTTTTTTTTTTTTTAAGAAGATAGATAGACCCTTGTGTTTCAGGGAAGGATATTGTAAAATCTTATTTTTTTTCAGAAGAAAGTTATTTACATCATGGTTTAGATTTAAAATATTTAAGAAATATTCCAAATATTTACAGAAGTAGAGAGGATAAGTAGAACAGGAAACCTTGTATTTAACATGCAGAATTAGTATGTTAACATTCGCTGTATATATATTTTAAAAGCCTTTTAAAGTCCTTTTACAAAGATTACTACATTTTGAAGTTGGTTTATATCCTTTCTGTCCATGTTTTTAGACTATTAGTACATTTATGTGTTCATCAACATTGAGAGTTCTTACAAACTGAGATATTCTATTAGAATTTCTGTAGTTTGGTTGTTTTTAATCCTTTTTACCCAACATTGTTTCTGAGCTGTTCCTTCGATTTTTACATTTGGTGTATTAATTTTAACTGTCTAATATTCCGTGATAGGACATGAGTACCACAGTTGCGGTATCTGTTCCCTTCTGACGGGCATTTAAGGGTCAGGATACTTTGCACAGACTTTTCCCACAGATACTGGTGTGGCTCTGCAGTGCCCAGTGTGCTCCGTACACGGGGCAGGCTGCCATCCGCTCGCATAGCATTGCATCTGGGCTCTGGTACTCAGCATTCTCAGGCACTTTCGTGCCGTCATCTTTTCTCGCTGAGGTCCCTCTGCTGTTAAAAGCCAATCGCAAAGATGCCTGCATAAAATCTTGTTATGCTGCTCTTTAAAAACAAAACAAAAAACAAAAAAACCCACCAAAAGCGTTCTTCTGTCCTTTCCCCACCCTGTATATAAGAATATAAAATCTGTATCTTTGATAGTATTTGTTTGAAAAAGATGCCTCTTGTTATATTTTCCAGTTTTTACATTTTTATTTGATTTTAACTTGTGGGAGGCTGGGACCTTTGCTATTGGAGGGCTTATTTTTCCATAGCAACAGGTGCACGGGGGTCTGTGTATAAATAAGACATGATTTTGCTTAATATGAACAATGTGATTTTGTGCCCAGGTACTTGTATAACTGTTTCAGTTACTAATGGTGAAATACTGAAAATGATACACTCTTCTCTGTGAACATTTTGGATTTTTTAAAAGATTATTTGAAAATTCTGTCATCTAAATTGCATTCTTTGGGCTCAAATTTATATTACAATTTTCACAAGTCAGGCTTATTTTGGTGCATTTTATATTTTGGTGGAGGTCATATGTTTAAAAGTATATTTAAACATATATTAAACACTTAAGATTTGGCTTGTGATGCACTCTAACCATTGAAGAGAAAGCTGTTAGTTTATGAAATTCTTTGACTTTGTGCCCAGCAGCTTGAAGCAGTCTCATACCACGCCAAATATTAGAATATTAACGTTATTAACCCTTTCACTGAAAGTATTTCTTCTTGAAAAAGATGGAATACATTATTAGGTCTGTATCATTTCTTGCATATCAGTAGTTTCAGGAAGCTGAAGAATGTTTATGCTGTGTAACAAACAGATGCTGCTCTAACAATGCAATACGTTATGTACCAAACATCTCTGTTTTAATCATAGATGGAAATTTAATGAGATAAGACTAGCTTACATCAAAAATGGATTTAGGATATGATTTTTTTTTCTTTGTGCTCTCTGTTTTTTCTACATAATTAATAGACACACCTTCTCATGTCATTGTCAAAAATTTTTTGGAGTATTTATTTCTTTGATTTTTACATGCATTTTCTTTTTTAAATTCCTAGGAGAATGTAATTGTATCATAAACCCATTTAAAATAGTAACAAAATTTTAAAGAGATACCTCAGTTTTGCTCTGTATTGTCTGTTTTGCCTGAAAATTATTCTTATGTGTTGTTGTTTTAAAGTTTCTACCTTTTTTTTTTTTTTGAGGGAAGACTATATTTTTAAGTAACTTATGGGGGAGTTTTAGGGGAGACCATCAATTAGTCCGTGAACTGACTGTTGGGAGATGGTGATGCTTGAGGTTTAAAGTCCTTTTGATGCAGTGTGCTTAGGTTACTGTCCTCAGAGTCACTGGAACTTTTCCTAATCTTATGAGAGAGCTCTTCAGTGGGCTCTACTTTCATCTCCTCTTCCCTTGATTTTATTCCCTCAGACTCAACTGCAGTTGCTGACTTTGTGGTCTTAAATTCTCCTACATCTGGATTGTACATCTCAATTGACAAATTTGCCTTTGCATATGGTCAGATGATCCTATATTTGGAAGAATATTCCTATTGTGTGTTTTATTCCATTGAACCTAGTAGAGTTAAATGTAGTTTGGATGCATGGGGAAGAATTAATGATTGGAAGATACAGAGTTGGTAAATTATTTATTCTGGCCCCGAGGAAGCTGAAAAGCTGAGTGAAAGACTAATAAATCATTTGTGGTAGTGCTGGTTGTCACTTCCAATTATTTTAGACGGTTTTGTGATAAACTGCAGCACCTGCTAGATATCCGCACACCCTCCCTTGATGCTGGTGGTGCAGCTTGTTTAGTCGATTATCAGAGGGAAGTTTGTGTAAAGTTTATTTAGGTTGGAAAGGAAATTGCTCTTTTTAAGTCAATTTTGTTGCCTTTTTTCATCATTTTGATTGCTGAAAGGGTTTCTGTGACATGGCAGGGAATCTAGAATGTACCTACCACTTCAGCCAGGGGAGATTGTCTTTATCTTTTGTTAAATTAAATACTTGAAGGATTGAGCTTCTTTGTTATTCCCAGACTAATTAAAAACTACTTCTACTGAGATGATTAGTATGCTAAAGATCAAATCATCTTTTTGATACCACACCATTTAATAGAGAACCACTGCTGCTGTTTGACCAGACCTTTCTTCATCATTCTTTGTCGTAATGGCTGAGGCTTTGAAATCAGTAGCTCTAAAAGGTAGCGAGGTCCCTGTTTGCGTTGGTCCTAAACTCAGCTGCTGAGATCCTTGCAGGCATAAAAACAACTTGAAAGAAAGCTTAGCTAAGAGTGGTCTGGTGGTAGCAGTGATGAAATAGAGCTCTCTAAAACTCCTTTGGAAATAAATTGTGAATGTCATCTAATGTGCATGCTTGAAATTATAGTCAGCTCTTTTGTTTCCATCAGAGTTTAATAATTGTTGATTATTTTGTTCCTAGAGCACAAAAAAATTTGTTTACTACATCAGAATAACTTTGTTTTCATTGAGATTTTTAGCTTTAATGTAAAAATATGGGGTATTTGAGAGTGCTCTTAACACTATATATGAAGAAATAATCTTGATGACTGTCTTGCATTCATTCAGTCACACTTTTCCTTACTTATTTCTTCTCATAAGCATTAAGTTCATGTATACCTGGTTTATGGGAACAACAAGTACTATTAGTTATAACTGGTTCTTTTTTAGAGCTTACAGTTGCCATGTACTACTCTAAGCATTTTGCATGTATTAACTCATTTCAATACAACAACCTTCTAAGCTTTTACTTACTGTTCTTATTCTTGTTTTACAGAGGACCCTTATGGAGAGATAAGGCCATAGTGATCTCATTTTTCCTTTGAAGTCTGTACAAAGAGGGAAGTGTTTATGATAAATCTTAATTCGTTAGGTTTGGAATTTCAATCACAATAGCATTTGAATTTCCTATTATATACATTATTTCACTTTTATACTCTACATAATTAATCATTACTATATTCTTATGATGAAGAAATTGAAGTTTAAAGAGATTAAATCACTTGTCCTGGTTTAATCAGCAGTTTAGAGGTTGAGGAGCTGGGATCTGAATCAAGATCTGACTGCCTCTACTTTCTATTTAGGAGTTACATACCCTACTCTTGATAGTCTCTTGTTTGGTAAGAAGTGGAAAGTGGCTAATAGGAACCCAGACTACTGGAGAGCTTTTCCAAAAGTGGGCTCAGTGTCCCTAGATCTGTTGGGTTTTGTTTTGTTTTGTTTTTGAGAAAAGTTAAAAATCTAGATCTTTTTATGTGAAATGTTCAGATTTTTAAGTCTTGGCAGTTTATTCAGGATAAATTGTTTGCCTACTGGATGTGAGTGCCACTTTGTGACTTTGGCATATTACCTTTGGTAGAGTGTTTTAAACATAAGTTTCCTTTCTAACTTTATCCAGTTGAAAACTAGTGAGAGTCTATGAAAGAGTATTAATAGAATAATACCAGTGGAATTTCATACTTTGGGGAAGATTAACAATAATTATTCATTTTAGTAATTTTAGTTTATGATATACTTCAGATGAGTTTTAGTTGAACTTGGATTTCAAATTATCATGGAATGCTACTAATTTAAATATGCTCTAGCATAGAACATAAAATCAAAGAATAAAAAGTCAAATTAGAATCTTAAAAATCTAAGCAGGTATTAAAATATGTAAATGTTAATTGAAACTCTCAATGTTGTGCCTTTGGTAACAAATCCTATTATTTCCCCCTTTCCCTACTTATATTCATTTATTTTCCTATGGCGTGAATCAGGTGGAGATTCAAGATACATGTAGTTTTTCATTGAAATGCCTTAATCACATTTATAGGTAGGATAATACAGCATGTAGAATGTTGTGACTTCTACTTTGTGAAACTTTGTGAAATGGAATTTCACACAATTAGTCAGAGGCCTTTATTTATATGGAGTATTACCCCAATAGCACTTTTTGGTGAATGGGAAACTGAAATAAAAATCAGTGGTTGGTTTTATTAAATGCTTTTCTGTTAAAGTACAAATAAAGTATCCTTGGAGACAAATTCAGTGCCATGTCATCAGTAATAGAAAAAAAATTCAGACTAAATTCAACTGTTAGGGTAGAGAGTTCTTCACAAACCCAGGTTAAAGACCTAACCTGTTGTTGTTGCAAATTTACTATGTCAAAATAATTTTTCTTTGTGAATTTTTAAAGCCTATGCTAAAAGGAAAGACATTCCATCCAAAATCATTAGTTCTTTCAAAAAGAGCTTAATCAATTGTGAATTCTTTAGTTTGTCCTTCAGATTCTTTATTATTTAATATATAAATAAATACTGTTACTGACTTAATTTTTCTAAATTAGAGTTTTTGGACTTAGAGCATTTTATTTAATAGTATTCAACTATTGGTCAAATTATGGCTTTAAAAATTTAATAGAAAAATATTTTACTGTGTCCTTTCTATTTTAAGAACAGTATATGCTCATTACAGAAAAATTGAAAAAATAAAAACCACACATGATCCCACCACCCAGAAATGACTAGCAAACCCCTTTCTTGGAGGTTTTTTTTCCTTTTTCACCTTGTTTGGTTAGCATTTTATATTTATCTTTTCTGTGATATTACTCATAGTTTAGCGATTGGTTTTTATTTTTTATGTATATATTTTAAAGCTTATTTATTTATTTATGAAAGAGAGAGAAGGGGAGGGGCAGGGAGAGAGGGAGAGAGAATCTCAAGCAGGCTGTGTGCTGTCAGGAAGAGTGTGACGCAAGGCTCGAACTCAAGAACTGTGAGATAATGCCCTGAGCCGAGATTAGGGGTCAGACGCTTAACTGACTGAGCCACCCATGCCCTAATAGATCGGTTTATTAAAAGACATTATAATATTTGACAGAGTTCAAATGGATACCCTTCACAAAACTTCTCATCCAGTACCTGGAAGTAATTTCTCCTTCCTAACTTTCTTGTGACTATACTTCTATTATGATAGCTATTGATATTTTTACCCCAGACATCTGGAGGGTAAGCAGTATCTTATAACAATTACTGACTGTTGAATGAATAAATGAAAATCAATCTTTTAAATCTTTTAAGAAATGTTTATTTTTGAGAGAGAGAGAGAGCGCGCGCGCGTGCACGTGTGAGCGGAGGGGCAGAGAGAGAGGGGGCAGAGGATCCTAAGCAGGCTCTGGCTGACAGCAGCGAGCCCGATGTAGGGCTCAGGCTCATGAACTGTGAGATCATGACCTGAGCTGAAGTTGGACATTCAACTGACTAAGCCACCCAGGTGCCCTGAAAATAGATCTTTAATTTTTCTCCTGCATTTACCAATTGAAACAGCAAAATGGCAGCAAATAGATCAATGCAATTTTTATAATTTTAATGGGTTGTACAAGTCGGGCTTTTGTGGAAATGTGATTATACTAAGAAATCAGTGAAGTTTATGGAGCTAATAATTCTTCCTAGATCTAAAGATCTACCTGGACTTTTATGTCATAATTAATTAATGAAGATTTACTATGTTCACATTTGCCAAGGTAAATCTAATTTGAAGAGGGAATTTTTGCTAAATAAGTGTCTATTTAAAATATTACAGTATTAAACTACAAAAGAAATACTGACTTATTGGAAGGTTTGTAATTAAAATGGAGCATGAGAAATTTGAAACAAAAAATTTAGGTATGTTGTATCTATTATGGTGGTATTTATATAAAGGGTAAATAACAGTGCTAGGTGTGATTAGGCCTTTAGAAGTTCTCTTATCAGTAAGAAACTTAAGTTTTGGGACATAAATAATTGGATCAGGATCATAAGACTGCATTGTACCTAATGCTTATTACTCATGTGTGCTCAAATAAGTTTTGAAGGAGTAGATTAAATGGCTTATATGTAAGAAGGTGATGAAAACTTCACCATGTGTCCTTTAGGAAATTTATAACTGAAAACAGTTACCGTCAGTGTATATATTAGAAAACAATGTATTCCTTAAAAATATTTATACTTTGAAGAGAAGAACTTAGAAGACATAAAGACATAATACTTTCTAAAGTATTATGGCAGTGTAAAGGAAGATGTAAAAAAAGTGGGTTCTAGTTAGCTTTGTTTCTAGCAGCGCTTTGACTATATTATGGGAAGGTATCCTTGGATAAGCTTTGTGGAAACTTTTCAAGTTGGAAGATTTCAGCTGGAGTGTTTGAAGGGTCACTTAAAAAAAAAAAAAAACCTCTCTATATTAAAATAAAATGTGTCCAAGCTTTAAAGAAAAGATCTCAGAGTTTGCAGATGATCCTAAAATTGGAGCTAGAGGAAATAATGAGGAACAATGCAATCAGATTCAAAAAGATTTGGATTGTTTAGGTGATTGGGCCAGCAGATGGCAAATGCAGTTCAGTGTAGACAAATGTAAAATAATTATCTTAGGAACAAAGAACCAATCATACAGCACACTGATCAGGAAAAAATTTGTGGGTTATTGTAGGAAAACCATTGAAACAGTTAACCCGGTGCACAGCTGCAGCAAAAAAGGCAAGCAAGAAACCAAATTAGCAGACGGGTAGAATATAAAGCAAGAGGCAATACTTATGGTGTATTAAGAAACTTGCTAGACCCCATCTAAATTTCTCAGTCTAGTATTGGTTGCTAGAATGACTTTAGAAAAAGTAAATTTTTGCCTTGGAAACAGACAACAAATTGTAACAAGCAAGTCTAATATTAAAGGGATTTGAACTAATTTTTCTGAACTTTGAATTTTGAACTTTTATAGATTGGAGCAAGATCCTGAGAGTAAAGACACTTCATTCAGGTCTGTCCACTATGAAAGCTTGGTCTTTACAGTAGAGAGTGCACATGGTTTCAGCTGCCTAGGGCTTTACCTAATCCCCCTTCTAGTTTAGGTAGGAGGCTGCTCCTCACATCTCTCAGAAAAGCCTCAAAGCTGGCATGACGAGGTCCTTCTGTAGCTTGAGAGATCTACCTTGGCACCGAGAGAGATGATGGGCATGAGAGCTGAGAGCTGCCGATGAGGCGCTCCTGTCTGTCCTGTGATGCTTGATGCGGTGACATATTGCAGCCTTCATTCTGGGCTGTGGAGGCAGGACTTTGGTTCCTCATTCTCCAACCTTGTCTCAATGTTTTGAACTACCCAATACTCAGCCAATAGGTTCCTTTTTGACTTAGATTAAGCAGAATGTGTGTGTTGTTTATAATAAAGAACCCTAACTGGTACAGCGGTAGTGTTTTGCTACTTTAGCCTTGCCATTGCCTTTTTTCTTCTTCAATGTGTTTGCTTTGTTTGGAGTGGTGTCTTACTATAAATTATATTTTGGATGAGGAGAAGAAAGCTAAAATGCAAAATCTGTCTATCGGTCTCTTCCTTTTCTCTCAGTCTTTCTCATAGTTGAAAAGATGCAGGAAAAATACTATCTGCATAAATAATTTTCTTGTAAAATGCAACTTTATCTGTGCAACTGAATAGTGTCGCTTTGTTAAAAATCGTGTTTTGTGTTCAGCCTGTTTGTAAAAATAGCGTATATACATACCTTTATATATTTGTGGGATCTTTAAAAATTATTTTCATATTTTATTTTGAAGGAAACAATGCATGATTTTCTTAGTGTCACATGAGTAATAAGTTGTAGATCAGGATATACTGTCCAAAGTTTGTTTCATATTACTATTGATTACTGAATATTTGTTCAATAAAATATTTTGAAGAATAATAACACTTGTGAAGTAAGACTCGTGGATTATATTTTAAGTTTGTAGTGAGTTGATTGGTTAATATTGAGAATTTGATCTTTTCACACAAGCGGTGTTTTAAATAGTGGTTAGATTTTTCTATTTATCAAATGTCATATTGACTTGTATTTAAATTGTTAGTCCAGGTTATGGACGCACAGCCACATGTAAAGTGAGGAAAAAAAGTAATAGAAGTTTATTTTTTGAGGGATGGTGTGGAGGGCTATTACCTGGAAAAATTTTGAAGTAATCAAGAATTTCTTTGAGACTTTCATCATTCTTAAATGTGCAATGGAACACTTCCAGTAGAAGGATTGTCCTTGAGTCTATTACTCATAAACCTGTAGATTGCTAGAACTCTTACCCTGACCTAAGACCTTTATGCATCATAGCATCCCTGCCTTTCAAAAAGTAAGTATGCCAGGATTCAAGTTTGACCCCCTCTGCAACTCTGCAACTAGGGATGGTGTTAGGAGAGAAAGTTGTATGACTGAACTAGTTCAGACATCTTAAGTGAACCCTTTACTTTCTTAGAGGTTATTCTTTTATGAAGAAGATACTTAGTTCTTTGACATTTTGGTTAGTATATCTCAGTGAAGGAAAGACATTTGTCTAGGGTTCAGGGAAATGTCTTCGGTTGTGTTGTGCCATTAGGGACTGCTTATATTTCATATATGTATAATACATATCAGTATACTTGGAAAATGATTTTGCATATGTGAATGTTAAGGGTAGCCGAGGTTTTCCATTCTAACCTTTAAATTATTTGAGATCTTCAATTTGTTTTTTTCTGATCCTTTATGTGTGTAGAAAGCCCTGTCGGGGACATGGGGCTGAAATACTTAGCAGATGATTACTTACTGTGGTTGGTATGCCAGACTGCTGAAGACTGATCTGCATATCTGCAAGGCAGCATAATGGGCCTTTTGGGAGTAGAATTAAGACGCTGTGCCTCAATACTTGCCCTCCCAAGAGAGGTTTATCTGCCTTTCCTGCATGGCAGGTTCCTCTCTGGCCAGAGATCTGCAGCTAGCATTTTCTATTGACGCTTGCAGTTGAGCTCCACTGACTGCTGGTAATGCTCTTACTACCTCACATGGGGGCCTGATAACTCTTGGCTGTTTCTGGTCAGTTTCTGGATAAAAAGACAGGCCTCGTATTAATCATGCCTTCAAAGAGTGTACATAGGGTAGAGAGGAGGTCTGTGACTAATTACTACTTTTTATACTACTGTTGGATGCTGGGGCTAATTTTCCTTACCCCAAACCTTTTCTCTACTGAACTGCTAGGTTTGGAGTCATTTCAGAAGACCAGTTGCTGTAGACAACTTAACAGTATAGTAGGATTTTTCTACATTTAGTTCTGGTTGCCTGCCTAGCCGCCTACATCTTTCCCTTCATCCCTCCCTCCCTCCTTCTATTCCTTCTTTTTTCTTTTCTTTCTTTGGTGATAATTTCAGTTATTTTTTATTCAAAGAAAATGGTCATGTTAGAAAATTCTGTGTAAAAATGTACCTTGTCAGTTTATTCTAAAAATACTGGGTTATTATTAGTAAAGAGGGATTAAATGTGTTTAAACATTTTTTATATAAAAATGGGATCTTACATATCCATACTGTTTTTCATTTAACAGTTTATTATGGACAGGAAATATACATATACATCATCTCTTGTATATCTATATCATCCTTTAATAGTTGCATAATATTCTATTGTATGGATGTACCATAATTTATTTAAACAGTTCCCATTGATGACTCTTTGGGTCATTAGAATTTTTCACTGCTATGTTTGATACTGCATTCAAAATACTTTTGATAATGCTCAATAATCTATCCTTCATTATTTCCATAGGAATAATTCCAGAAGTGGAATTACTGAATAAAAGGGTAATTACATTTTAAGGCTTCTGATACTTATTGCCAAAATTCATGTGTTTTACTCCCAATAGTGTTTTTTTTTAAAGTTTATTTACATATTTTGAATGTGAGTGAGAGAGGGGCGGAGAGAGGGGGAAGAGAATCCCAAGCATGCTCAGCGCAGAGGAGGACATGGGCCGCAGTCTCATGACTGTGAGATCATGACCTGAGCCAGGATCAAGAGTGGGATGCTTAACCGACTGAGCCACCCGGGCACCCCTCTCACCAGTGGTTTCTGAGAATCCTTTTTTTTTTTTTTTTTTTTTTTTTTTTAAGGTCAACAATAGGTTATTATTAAACAGAAAACATTTTTGCTAATATTATAGGTGAAAAGTGTATGTTATTTTAATGTGTATTTTAAATGCTGTCGACCATTTGTTTTTATTTTATAACCTCATTCATATCACCTGCCTGTTCAGGTGTTTTACTCATGTATTTAAGCACTAAATTGTATATTAAGAAAAAAAATTGCATATTTATTTTCCTTTAAATAAATTTTGAATCAATTTAGGATTTTTAAATGTTTTGGAGCATATATTCTCTATTTTCTGTTTCCTGGTTTTGCAGACATTGATGTGCATATAAACTCCTAATAAAGATAAGAAAGGAGAACTGAACTGCCAGCTGACTGTGACCTTGAGTCTCATCTTCTATATCTGTAAGATGAAGATATTGGTCTGGTACAGTGCTGTCATTGAGTTATTTTGTCCATGAACCACAGTAAGAAATACAATTTAAACCCTAACCTAGGACTAATATATATATTATAGATATATACAGATAGATATATTTGTGTGTGTATACACACATACTACATGCATTCTCCTTTTTGTTTGTCATGCCGTATCATGTCATGCAATGCCAGACTTAAAAAAAAATTGCTGTATGCAACTTACTAAATTGCTTTCATTACACACAAAGGGGTATTTCTCACAGTTTGTGAAACACTGATCTAGTGAATTGGATGCTCAAATGCCTTCTAGGGCTGACCAGCTAACAGATGCAAGTACCTTGCCAATATAGCAAAGCAGAGGACCTGGGTCCTATCTTAAAGGCATTCAAAGTAAAATTAAACTTGCTAGGTCAATAAAGGTATTTTCAGGTAGAACTCAGTCTGCAAATTTGGGCCCCTAACTAGACTAGAGTGGGGAAAAAACCCAAAGACAGTGAAATACAGGCTCATTACTCTGCCAGATTGCTACAAAATGTTTAAAACTAAGCTTGTTCAGGCAGTGGCTCACAGACCATACTTAGAGTGGCATTGGTCTAGATGGTGATTTTGGAGTACTTTCTAGTGCCTTCCGAATCTAGAATTCTATGGCTCTGCAACACCTTTCAGACATAGAAATTAGGAGACCAAGTGGCCTCACTCAGTTTTTCTGATAGGATAATCCAATGGTAGCATCTGAGAAAGGGAAACACTGAAGACATTATACTAGGTATCTGAGTTACTCTGGGGGCTGATTAAAGGGGAAGGTGAACTTTGTCCTTTCCATGACACAGTATCTCAGCAACTGTGTCTAAAAATGAAAGATGCTGATGAATAACCAATGCAAAATTATATTGCAAAAGTTCAGTGTCACTGAAAAAATACTACCGCATTTGGATACCTACGGAACCTCTGTGCATGTGTATATGCACACAAGGTTATTTTTATGACCTGATTTTCTAGTTTTGGGGCAAGATGTATACCTACAAGAGAGATTCTGTGATGTACAACCATTAAGGCTCACTTTGGTGACTTGGGTAATTGTAATGGAACCATGGAGCCATTAGGCTCCAGATGGAACTTTAATCTGGCTTCTGATTGAGCCAAGTGTCCTTGTAGAGTCTCTAAGCATCTGTTTTGGAAATATATCTGACATTATTCAAAATTTGTACAAATTAAGCCACCCTTGGGTTATAATTCAATTTTTCTTTATTGAGAAATGTATTGTAAACAGTTTTATGCAATCAAGTAAAACTAGTTTATACCCATTACTTATTTGCCTATTAACTGGTCATTTATATTTTGCGATTAAACTCTTAATGGATTTCAGAAAGCTTACATTATACTTTGAAAACTGTAATTTGTTCATAAAATGTGAAGAGTTGTTTTCCTAGTTTAAAATAGCTTTCACATAGGTATTTATTTTTGAGAGACTATTTAAAAATACTTAAAATTGCGGTTATTTCACCTTTGAATAACAGTACCCCCTAAATAATCTGCCTTATACCAGAATGAAGTTAATTTTCTTCCATAATGGACAGTAGAGATAGAGAAGACTCCAGGATTTGGTCTTCAAACACTATATGAAAAGGGTAGTGGTTTGGTTTTTCCATCTCTCTTGCTTTGTCTTCGGACTGGTTTCTTTCATGATCACAGGATGGATGCCATTCAGCGGCAGGATCAACGAACATCCTTTTGTTCCAGCAGAGAGAGAAAGCAAGAGGTTTTGTTTTGTTTTGTTTTCTTGTTTTTTGGTCATTGCAGACTGAAAGTTTATTCTTTCAATTTTATTGGCCCAGTTTATGCCACCTGTCCATATAGTTAATTATTCTCCTATTTACAGGAGCATAGAAATTAAACTTCCTGTGGGAAGAAATACTGATTGGGTGATTTTTAGTCTCTTTGGCTTTTTCTTGTTAGGTAGAGACCAGACAAGCTACTTTTCATATTGAGGGTAATAAATATTACTCGGTCTAGGTGTACTATAAGAAGATTGCATCATTAAATAAATGTTAGTGACATTTTCTCAGGAAACTCCTATGTTATCACTACTATTTGTCCCTTCCTCCAAAAGAAGAGAATATCGCTCTTTGGACTGACGGTCCTCAGCAGCTTGCCTTGCCATATGTAGCTAAGTTTTATTTTTATTAAATTGTAGTATAAGTTACATACAGTGAAATGTTAAGTTTTCACGATTGAGGACAAGTATCGTCAGTTGGAACTGAAGAGTAAAAAATTCATGATGGAAAGATCTCATTCTGGATTTGTTAGGACAGTACTGGTAGGTCAGAGAAGTTCTAAAGGAGTATTAAAGCAGACGCCCGTGTCAGATTTGGATTGTCTTTCCCTAGATGGTGCTGTTTGTGTGCAGAGTTTCGTAGAGGGTGAAAAGCTGTGTTTTTCTGACAGTTTAAATTTCTTTTGCTCCTTTCTGTGTTAAAAATGTATTATTGCAAATACTAATTTGGATTTTGTGATAAATTAACCAGAGATAGTTATAACCATAACTAAACAATTTGATAAGCAACTAATAGGATAAAGAACCTGTCTACCTCTTTAAGGGGTAAGACTGTTAAAAAACAGTCAAGCAGTCTAGATGTCTTCCTCACCTTTATCCATGCGGCTCATAGGTCTTGTTGATTTTCCCTGATATTTGTCTCTGGAATCAGTTCTCCATATTCCAGTTTGGACCCTGTTGATCTCTTATATAGACTCCTTAATCTCTGTGCCAGAATATTCATATAATCTATATTATTCTTCACTTTGCTTTCTTTTTTTAATTTAATAGGATATCCTACCCCTTTCTATGTGAGCACACAAATCCTCTCATTTTTAGAGCTTCACAGTATTCCAAAGTAGGGATGCATAGTATATAATTTCTTTTTTAAAAATATTTATTTAAGTAATGTCTATACTCATCATGGGGTTTGAACTCACCACCTCGAGATCAAGAGTTGTACGCTCTTCAAACTGAGTCAGCCAGGCGCCTCATGTTTCAAAATAGTCTTTCTTGATGCTAACTTGTGTTAAAAGTTACCATCCTTGGGTGAGGGGACGGGTGAAATTAGGTGATAGGGATTAAAGAGTGCAATTGTCCCGATGAGCACAGGGTGATGTATAGAACTGTTGCTTGACTGTAGCATACACCTGAAACTAATAAAACACCGTAAACTAACTGGAATTAAAATTAAAAAAAAATTGTACTCCCTTCTCCTACAATGACTGTTCTTAGCACAGGGAACATTCACTTCGCAAGGATGGGTGAATCTGAATTATGCATGGGCATTTTAAGACTCTAAAATTTTGATATACTTTTTTTGGTTGAGGATTTCTCTTGTAGTAAGAACTGCAACCATTTTAGATATGAGAGGTGACAAAAGTTTGTAAACTCCCTCACGATCTGACCTTCTTGCCCTCTGTCCTAATAATTTTGAACAACTTTCCTTATCCTTGGCTGTAAATCTTCTGTTTTCTCCTCTCTCACTTCTTTGCATTGATGGGTGGTTTTTACTCTGTACTCTTTTCGTCTTATCCTGTTCTTCCTGAAGTTTTATCTGATGATATTTTTCCCTCTTCTGGATTGTTACATGGCCAGTGAGCTCTTTACAAAGAGCACTTGTAATTTCCTTTAAACTTTCCTCTATTAGATTTTGATCTACTTGAGGACAAAGTGGTATTTTGGTATATATTTTTAGCATATTGGTAGTATACATAATAGTACACATAGTAAGAAATATCTGAATACATGAATGAACTTTAGTAGAGTAACTGTAGAAATGTGTACTAAGTATATTTATGTTTTTGCTCAAAGTAGCTGAACTTTGAGTAGTGACAGTTGCTGAATGTTTTTTGTTGTGAATAACTTGATGTTGCAGAAAGCCTTTACTCAAGCATCTGGTAATAGGAGAAAGAAGGTAAGCTTTGAGAGTTAAACTTTCACATTCTCCCACGGAGGAATAGAGCAGAGATGTAAAGTCTCTGAAGAGGCAGAATGATGATGGGCTTGCAAGCCTTGGTACCACCTGGTTGACTGTATTGATGCAGCTGAAGGCAGAATATGCCCGTTAAGGGTACGGAGTGAATTTGTCTGCCCTCACTGTAAAAGGAGATGCCTGAAGGTTGAAGCTGGTAGTACTCATCCTAGCGTTAGCTGGGAAATTTTGAATAATCAGATTTCTGCCTCTCTATAAAGACATAAATGTAGCAGTGTGCGGATGGATACTCCAGCTTTCCTCTGCAGGTGGAATAGTGATTAAGAAATAGACTTCAGCAGACAGGGTTGAAATTATGGCCTCGTTACTTGGTAGCTGAACATCCTTGACGAGTTTTTCAACCTCTTTGTGCCACAATTTATTGAGCTGTAAAATGGTGACAACAGTCGTAGCTGCATCACAGGGGTGTGATTACTGTAAAACTCTTACAACTGTTCCTCTCGTAAGTACTGTGTATTAGGTGGTGTTATCCCCTTAATACTGGGTCTTCTGTCTCTTCTTGTTCTAAAAGACCTGTACTTGTTTAGGTTATTTGACTTCTTGTAGAAGTTTGCCTGCAAGGAGAGAATGTGCTAGATATGCCATTACAAGGGTGACAGTCCTGTGACACAAATATTCTTTGTGTTTGTGTCTCAGAGTCATAATTCCATTTTTGAATGTTTTATCAGAATCTACTTTCTAGCCAGTGTGGCTGAAGGCCAGACCTGGAGCCTATTAAATCTTTAGTGTAATGAGTGCCCACTCCAGACCTCTTTTGAGAGCCAGCTGTCCTGTTGTGTCCTGACAAGTTCACACCTCATCCCAGCAGTGCTGTGGGCCCAGCTTCTCGAACTGTTCCCCTGTTTCACCATATATTTGTATATGTATGTAGCTGTATGAATGACAGTTAACGAAATATCCAGTTCATCCTTTTCTAGTCGAGAAATATATGAAAGCATATGAAATGCACTCAGCATACAAAATAGGCTCCTATTTTTAAAAAATATGGCTCTTAAGGAATGAACTCCTTGAGAGTAGGGTCTGGGTTTGGGTCTTTTTTATTTCTGTTGTTCTTTGTATTGTGTTTGCAAGGCATGCCTGAAATTAGTTCAGGTTTAAAAGCTATGTGTGCAGCAGGAAGAGGAGTAGGGGCTCTCATGGAAATCAGAGAACAGGGCTTGACTTTAAGATTATAGGAAGTGGGTTTTGGTTTTAAGGCAGTGCAATAAAACAAACCTTTAGCTTTACTCTGTATGCCATCTTTCACTGGGTACCAACAGGGGTTTCTGTTTTCATATTATTTTAGCTTACGATGGTTTCCTGCTGTAGCGGCGAAGGCAGAAGGTGTGTTTCTTCTGAGATTTTTAGATCAAATTATTTGAGAGGCACAGAGAAGCAGTCCATCCTTTTAAACCAGCTGGTGAAGATCCTACTTTACTGAGGAGCTTGAACCTGATGCCCAACTAAGGTCCAGCCCATTGTTGCTGGTGTGGTGTAGAATTGGGCAGCCATGCCCCAGAGGCAGGATTCAAGGCAGCTCCGTGTAGAGAGTGATTGGACGTATTCAGTAAAGTATGCTAGTCCAAAGGAGCTGAGAAAAGGGCTACCTTTAATTTGAATGTTCTTCCAGGGAAAGACTGTTGTGGGAATACAGGAGGACACTGTTTTATTTGTTGCATGGTAATCGTATTTGTTTTCTGGGACTGCTGTAACAAAGTACCACAAACTGGGTGGCTTAAGTAATAGAAATTTATCATCTCCAGTTTTTGGAGGCTAGGAATCTAATATCAAACTGTCAGAAGGACTGGTTCCTTCTGAGAGCTATGAGGGTGTGTGGTTCTTAAATCTTGATTGTTTATTTAAAGGTCTCTTTGTTTCTGGTAATTAGATTTACTGAAGAGGATGGTATTGTATTAGTAAAATAAGTTATACACAGTATTTGGTGGGGATGTGAAATATGATTAATAAAATTGGAAGTGTTTGCAGAATTTATGTTCATGGTTTCATTTAAAAAATTGGTCATTTTGGTCACTGTATTCATTTCCAAGGGAATTATTTTTAATAGGAAGGTACCTCCTACATAATGGTATGGCGACCAAGAGTTTTATGTCCAGGCACAAACTGATTGAAGTTAATTATATATCAAAATCTTCTTAATCTTTAGCATTATAATGTTTTTAAAGAGAAGGTTACAGATTTAAAGTAAAAATTAAATCTGATTAAATTATCAGACTGATTTAAGTCCTTGTTCTGATCATTCTGCTACAATATACACATTTTCCTCATTCCAATATTAAATTTACAATGTATTTTTAACCTATAGGAGTTACAGCAATGTTTTCATTTTTCCCTTTGGCTTGGGGTGTTTTCATTTTGAATTTTTCTGTTGAAAATGTCAGTACTAGTTTAATTTTACTTGCCCTGGTTTCTAATATTTAATTATTGTGACTTGACTGAAGAATCTACTCCCTCCCTCCAAAATGAGTGTATATGTGTTAAGCAGACGCCAGATGCAAACCTTGTGAATTAAGTTTTGCCATTAGAAAACCTCACTACTTTGCCTTCAATTAACTTTGTCCATATATATATATATATATATATATATATATATATATATATATATTCATGGAGTAAAGTTGGTGACTGGGCCTCTTTTTTCCCTCTTTCCCTTCATTTCTTTTTTCCTTCTTTTTACTTTTTGTTTTGAAATATGTTAGACTTGCAGCAGGGTTACAAAACTACTACTGTTCACCCACCTCCCCCTTAAGTTAATGAACACCTTATATAACCATAGTATAATTTCCAGTACTAACAAATAAACATTGGTACAACACTATCAACTAACTGATTTATGCAGGTTTCACCAATTTTCCCACTGATTCCTTTTTCTGTTTCAGGATCCAGTCTTGGAACCCTCACTGCATTTAGTTGTTCTGTCTTGTTAGTCTCCCCACAATGTGTGATAGTTCTTCACTCTTGTATTTCATGACCACCTTGAGACTTGTGAAGGCTACTTCTCAGTTATGCTGTAGAGTATCCCTCAGTTTGGGTTTGTCTGATGTATTCTTATGGTCAGATTGAAGGTATGCATTATTGGAAAGGATATTACAGAGGTGATGTCCTCTGATATGCTCAGTATATCATACCAATGGTATGTGAGGTCTTATTACTAGTAATATGGCTCTTCATTATTTAATTTTTAAATTCAAGCGAGAGTCACAGAACCTAGAATTAACCATATTAAAATTAATAATTCAGTGGCATTTGGTTGTGCTGCCATTGCCTATATCTAGTTCCAAAACGTTTTGATCACTCCAAAAGGAATCCTGTACCCCCATTAATCAGTTACTCCCAATTTACCCCATCCCCAAACCCTTCCCCACTCAAATTTATCTCTTTGGATTTACTTATTCTTTATTTATACTTTGTATAAACGGAATCATTCAATGAGTTTTCTTTTGTTTCTGGCTTCCCTCACTTAGTATAATATTTTCAGGGTTCATCTACATCTTAGCATTTATCAGTACTTCATTTATCTTTTATGGCTAAATAATATTTCATTGTATGCATATACCACAGTATGTTTATCTCTTCATCCATTGACGGACATTTGGGCTGTTTGTTTCTTGGTTGTTGTGAATAGGGCGCTGTGAACATGCAGTGTACATGTATTTGTTGAATTGCTGGATCATGTGGTAATTCTAACAAACTTTCTGTTATTTTTTAATTCTTTGGTTTTCATTTGATTGGATAAATCTAATTTTTTATAGAATAATATGACACCACAAAATTCAGAGCAAAAATACTTTATATATTTTACGTGTCAGAGTGAGTTTTATTTTAAAATCTGAAAGTATTTATTATTCTGATTAAGCTATTTTTTTTCTGGATTTGATTGCTGACAGAATTTACCAGATTTTCCCATTTAAAATGTCAACAAGATACAGTGCTGGAGTCCATGAATTTGTTTTGTTTTCTGTATTGTCAGTTGATGTTGTATTGATGTGTCCTTATTTTGGACAGTTTATCTCCCAGTGTAGAGGATATTTACTAGTTTAAGGAAACTTCTATAATAAATACCTTGAAGAACAGCTTAAGGAAGCTTTTTATACCTTTCAATAATTTTTTCAGTGTAGATTTGAGATCTTTTAAATATAATTTTGAACCTTACTTTGTAATTCATTTTCATTTTCACATGAGAGGGAAACATAACATAGTTGTCTTTAAAAATGCTTTATACTTTTCCATATAGCAGATAGAGAATGGAGGGTTGATAATTCTATTACAAACCAGTGATAAAATGGCAAGTGAGAAAGAAAGCCTTTTATTTAATAAGAATAGATCAGATCTATAGAGGCTGGTCTTTTTGTCCAGTTTTCGTTAATCTTGAGTGGGAACTTTGGGTGTAGGCTCTGAACATTTCCACCAAATAGAAGTAGAAGTCGGTTCTTCAATGGCTTAAGATAAAATCTTTGGTCTTCAGGTCCTCTTGTTCCAGAAAGACCAGTCTTTTATCCTGATGCTCTGTTGACCCAGGGAATCTCCCTTTACCCTTGCGATAAGCTCTGTCAGACTTGAGGCTTTCAGGCAGAGTTAAGGGGCCTTGAACTTCCGGTTCTGGTAAGAGTTTTACTTCTTGCATTTTCAGCCTGCTTGGGCTTTAAAATCCTCTAGAATAAAACTCAAGGCCTATTCCTGCTCTAACAGTAGGCATCTGGTATTGACACTAATCCTGTAGCCTACCAGTCTTCATTGGAGTGAAGAGGATAATTTTGGAATTTTTATGGAAAAGGAGTAAATTAATAGACGAAGTATTTGAAAACAATTTGAAGGCACATAAATTTTTGGTTTCTGTTAATAATTCTCAAAAACAGGCATTACTCTGAGGGCCTAGTTTTACAAGTCTGGTGATATAACTTATTTGAAGAATAAATGGTAGCATGTATCTTTTAGACTAATGTCACTCCATTTCTAGTATGTAGACTAGGGGAGCAGATTATTGAACTTCTTAATACTTTTTTTCTTTGCAGTTCATTTTTTTCTCTCCTCTCCCTCACTTCTGGGTCCTCTGGTAGTTAATTCTCTAATGGGTTGTGGTGCCATTTGGTTGTGAAACTACCTCAAGCTATTGCTGAGATTTGGGCAGCTGGATGATGATAGTTAAAGATTGGGCTCCATGTTCAGGGCTTGGAATGCCTGTATTCTCAGATGATTGATGATGAAGCCATATTCTTATATTACAAATACTCTCTTTTCTGTTTTTGGAAACTCATTCTTTTAAGAGTTGGAAATGGGTTAATTTTTTGAATGTTCGATTTTTAAATAAAAAATGTTTCTGAATATTAGAAATATAAAGACATTTAAGTGGTAAAGGTTCTTTAGGTATAGCAGCATAACTATGGCTAATTATACCGATTGTATATTTGAAAGTTGTTAAGAATAGATCTTAAAAGTTCTCATCACAAGAAAAAATTGTAACTGTGTATGGTGATGGGTATTAACTAGACTTATTGAGGTAATAATTTTGTAATATATACAAATATCACATTATGTTGTACACCTGAAAGTAATAAAATGTTACATGTCAACTATATCTCAGTAAAAAGACTAAAAAATACTTTTTGATTCAAATCAGAACTACTTTTTTTTTTTATATAAATGTGGTTTATTTTTTTTTTTAATGTTTATTTTTGAGAGACAGAATGTGAGCAGGGGAGTGGCAGAGAGAGAGGGAGACACAGAATCTGAAGCAGGCTCCAGGCCCTGAGCTGTCAGCACAGAGCCCAATGCAGGGCTTGAACTCAGGAACTGCAAGATCATGACCTGAGCTGAAGTCAGACTCTCAACCTACTGAGCCACCCAGGTGCCCCTGAGAACTCGCTTTTAAGAATAATATTTGGAGGGGTGCCTGACTGGCTAAGTCAGAAGAGCATGTGAGTCTTGATCTCCGGATGGTGAGTTTGAGCCCCACACATGCTGTAGAGATTACTTTAAAAAAAAAAAATTATAATTGGATAAGAACTTCAACTAGTTTTTGAGAAAGAGAAGATAAATAATTCTTGATTTTTATTAACAAGGACAATTACATGCAGTGATTAACATTGCCATGTTGTTGCCATGTTGTTGTTTGTTAGTGAGCGATTGAATTGATAGTATTGGGAGTATTCTAACAAAAAGAATTAATTTTCATATGTGAACACAGTATAAAATTTGAATGTTTGTTTCCTTAGTCAAAAGATGGGATTACCTTGTATAATGAAGTTAAAATAATCAGGGATGCTATACCCAAAATCATTGTTTTAACACATTCACTTCTTACAACATTAAGCTACCCCCTAAGACTTCAGACTTATATCAGTGGGTAGCATGCATTAAAGATCCGTCTGTAAAAAGAGAATAATATTCCTTTAGCAGCTTTAAATCAGGTATTAAGAGGGGAGTGCTTTCATAAATGCAGAGCTACTTTGTGAAAGCCCTGTTTTGGAGTCACGGTACTAAATTCAAAAGTGTGACTTATTGCTTTCCTTCCTTTAAGGAAATCTGTTTGGCCTGTTTAGAGTGTTCTTTCCTCCTCCCTTTCCTTGTGTATTTTTCCTTATGAGTAGGAGAGAATAAAAATCATTTTTACCCATTTGAAACTATAGCTTTGTTCTATTCTGAAATTAAGCCGATAAATTAAAAAGATGGCTTATTTAATCATATGCATATCCATATATTTGTCATAATTACCAGAGTCCAGTCGTTTCTACCATCTCTACTCCATTCCAAGCCACCATTATGTCTTTATGTCTCACTTGGAACTCCTAGTAGCCTCTTAACTGATTTCTTTTTGTACTATACTCCCTCACCAACAAGTTTGATCTCTACGTAGCACCAAGTGATTCTTTTATAATGAATGTCAGATCTGGCCACTCAAAAATTTCACTTTTTTACTCATTAATTTCTAAAAATTTTACAATGAATTTCAAGGCTGTACGTCATTTGACTTTCCTAAAACCTCATCTGTACTAATTCTCTTCCTTTCCCCTACTGCAGTCACAGTGGCCTCAGTGGTATTCTCCAAACACTGTAGGTCTTCGCTGTTGCTCTTCCTTTTGTTTGGAAATCCTTCCCTTAGGTACCCACAGAGCTTATTTCCTCACTTTCTTCAGATCTCTTCTCTCACCTTATCAGAGAGGTCTTCTCTGAGCACATTATCTAAAATCATAACCTTACTCTTTTCTCTACTCCCAACCTCCCTTACTCCCTTTACCTTGCTTTACTTTTCTCTGAAGCACTAAATACCACCTGAGGTATTGTATATTTATTTACTTATTTGCTTTTGTTTATGATCTGTTTACCACCCTCTTTAGAATGTAGATTTCATGAGGTCAGGAATGTTGCTTTATTTTCAATGGAATATCTAGTTCTTAGAATGAGTTAATGAATGAGTTGTTAAATAAAAGGAAGAGAATTCTAGGCAGATGTGAAAAGCTTTGGTATGTTTGAGGAACTGAAAGTACTTCTCTGTGGATTTGAGGTGGGTGTGGTAAGTGAGGCTCTTTCTCTTTAGTGTCAGAAGCCATTACATGTAGTTTTGTCAGCCAGGCTAAAGACATTAGACTTGGACTTTGTCCTGAGATATCGTGGATGCCACTCATTGTGTATTCCATACTGATTAACTAAAAGTGTGATCAGATTAGCATTTTAGAGAGTCTGGTTGCTGATGATGAATGAATTAGGGGAAAGATTGTAGGCATGATGTCCATTTGATGGATAGTAGTCTAAGAGCATGACGATGGTGGCCTGAACTAGAGTAGTGACATAGAGATGGAAAAAATGGACAAGTTAAAAAGATATACAATATTTAGGAAGCAGGCCTCAGTAATTGATTGGATGTTGAGCAAGAATGATACATAATAATTGCCGTGGCTAGATACGTTTGTGGGATGCTATTCAGAGATCAGGCACAGGTTTGGCGCTATAGCGTTTATAGATCATTGAATTCAAATTGTTTTTGGGGTGTTGTGTTGGTTTCCTAGGGCTGCAGTAACAAAGTCCTAAAAACAGGTGGCTTAAAACAGTAGAAATTTATTGTCTCAGTTCTAGAAGCTAGCAGTCCAAACTCAAGATGTTGGCAGACAGTGTTCTCTCTGTGACTACTCTAAGAAAGAGTGTTCTTTCGTGCCTCTTTCAGCCTCTGGTGTTTGCCAGCAGTCCTTGGTGGTCTTTGTCTGATGGATGCATCACTTCCATTTGATGGCCTAGTTCCATGTGTCTTCAGATCATTTTCCTTTGTGAGTGTCAGATCTCCCCTTTTTATAAACACACCAGTCATATTGAATTAGGGCCCACCTTAATAATCTTATTTTAACTTGACTACCCCTGTAAAGACCCTGTTTGCAAATAAGGTCACATTCGGTGCTATGGGGGTTAGGACCTCAACATCTTTCGTTGATGAATGATAGGATTTCACTGAAAAATTAATAGGATTTGATGAATTGAATTCATATAGGGTAGGAGGTCAGGAAGGAGAAAGAGCAAAGGTAAATCTTGAGTTTTCATGCTTAACTGAGAGAATGCTTGTACCATTGGAAGGGATAGGAAAGTGGCAGATGTGGGGGTGGGTGGGAAGAAGGGAGAGTTTCTAGGCAAGGTGCGGGTGGAGGGAGATGAATTTCGTTGTAATCCTGTTGAATTTGGGATCGTATGAGATAGATTGGTTCATGATCTAGTGAAAATTCAGGGAAGAGATTTGCATCTGGATAATTTGCTATGGAAATGTTTGGGTTCTCTGAGGAAGAGAAGATAGAGGGAGGAGAGCTAAGTCTGAAAAGGAAGCTAAAGAGAGAGGGTTACTTTGTTGAAATGGATGCCTTCATCTATTATAGAGAAAAAGTGTCTCATGAGGGGATCTATCCCTTTACTCTAAATGTCAGTTCTAGTAATGTCTGGATAGTGGATTTACTAGCTGAAGTGGTCGCTGCATGAACAGAAGTAGAGTTACCAGTTCCTGACAGCTGCGAGTCAGCCTCTGGGCATCTTGCTAAATTTTCAAATATAATTATACAGTAGACTTCCTTTAACAAATTCCGTGTTCCCAGCTATAATTATAACTGCTTTTCTTGCCTGTAGCCTGTTCTTTGTCTTACTACTCTCCTCCTTATCTCCCCCTGCTGGTTAGAATTGTCCTCTGGTCATTTGGGATCTGAGAAGAAATGAAATGGTTACTGCAGTTTTCTTTCCTAAACATAGACTTAACAGTGCATACCCATTTCTTCTCTCCACTCTAGTCTAAAATACCTTTCTAGGAATACAGAGTAATGTTTTAAAGCACAAACTAGCAATATTCTGTATTAAAGTAATTTTTACTTTGAAATAATACAAAAATGCAAATTAGGTACATTGTAAACTCTCTATGCAACTGTTAGAAAATGACCACCACAACTTATCCAGTACTCCATGTAATAGTTAAGAGAGTCTTAAATAAAATTTTGCTCATGGCCATGCTTTAGACCCAAGTTTTTCTTTTTAATAAATTAAATTTTGCAACCAGAAATGAAGTCGTCATAAATCCTACAACTATAATACTGCAGTAGTTTCCAGGATTCATCATGGCAGTAATTTGTAAGATCAGAAATATGAGTGGGATTTCCTGTTTTCTCATCTATTTTTATCACCTAGATATCCATTATGGAAATAAATCACTTTAAAAAATGACTTGATATCCTTCACAAATATATTGTAGTTTTGGGGTGATAAACTTCAAGAATGTTATTTTCATGTCATTGAGATTATATTCTAAGTCATATTAATGTCTGTCTTAAGAAGTAACTAGAATGTATGGATTTCTGAATGTGCAGAAGAAGAGGTATGCTTAAACTCTTAGCCTGCAAGGGATGTAGTCCAGAAGGAATTATGGACCAGTATATATGTATGGTTCATCACTAACTTACTCACTAAAGAATCTTAAGTGTTGCTGTGTGCCAGATACCATGTTAGTTGTTAGTTACTGGGGCTTTAGTTTGAAGAATTAGATTAAAAAGATATGGTTGAATATACTTGGGAATACACAGTGGTGTATTCCGTCGCCTAATAAAATAGTTCTGTGTATTCTGGGTAGGTTTAGATATTAAAAGGTAGAACTTCTTTTACACAGTAATTGGTTGACAGTTTTTGACCTCAATGTAAGACTTCAGTATTTAATGAACAAAGAAGAATAAAGTTTTGATAAATAAGGCATTTTCTTGAAATGTTTAGAAATAAGCTTGAAGCCTTTTAGCATTAGATTGATGGGTTTTCCTTTTGTGAAAAAGTAAGTGAGTAAGGTTATATTTCATGTTTGCAGATCCTTATCCTGTCATAGGAATAATAGAGTCTTGAAAAGCAGAGCTTTGGAATTCACCATTCTAAAAAATCTCTCCTTACCAGTAAAATTTTACGCTCATGCTGTGAGGTTTCTGGTTGAGGAATGAAATTAGATTTGCAGGAGCAGAATATTTGCTGTCCTTGTTGTTTTGGTTCCTAAGGAATGCTTACCCCTTAGCCTCAAATGTGCTGTGGTATTAGCTACTTTAAAATAGATTGCTCAAGACTCTTTATTTGGAAAACCTTAAATATGCATCATGATGCATTACTTGCAATAAAAAATGAGGCTACAATTATATAAAACAAAACACTACAGCTGCTGACAGATGTCATTAACAACTTACTCAAACACAGATCCTTCGAAAAGGAACTGCTAGACATATGATTTGGGGAGTTAAGGTCATTATAGCTCAAGATGAAGTACCGTTGTCCGGTATATTTATGATTGTGGGTTTTTTTTGGTTTTTGTTTTTGGTAATTTGAGACCTTGGTATTTGATATAGTTAAAAATTATTCTTCTGAATTACAGTTAGTGAATATAGAAAGACTGCAGGAAATAGCCAATCACCAGGAAGCAGATGCCACAGGAGCAGTTACTGTAGGCAAGATCTATCAATGGATGCCAAAAATAGGGCGCAAGTTTGAGGAGAAACAATATTTGCATAAATTAAAAGTATTTCTCTAAGATGTTTAATAATTAGAAACAGAGGAGAAAGCTGGCAGACACCACGTGATCTAGGTTGGTATCACCAATGAGAAGACGTGCTAACATCTGGTAAGAAGGGGTACAATACCACTTGTGTGACATTATTGTCAAAATGTATATAACCTCAGTCTAATCACGGAAGAACAGTAGACAAACCCACACTGAGGCATGTTTTACAAAATAATCAATACTTTTCAAAAGTATCCTGGTCACGACCGACAAGGAATTGTCACAGATTAGAAAAGACTATGGAGACATGACATCTAAAGGCAGTGTGGGATCCTGGGTAGGATTCTGGAATAGAATAAAGTAGGAAAAATAGAAAAAAAAATAAAAGAAAATAGAGCATCAGTGGACAGCTGAAACACTGAGTAATTTAGTTAGTATAGAACCAATGTTAATTTTATGTTTTCATAACCGTACTGCAGTTACATATGATGTTAACGTTAGGGGAACCTATGTGAACAATATGTGGGAACGCTCTACTATTTTTACAACTTTTCTGTAAGCATAAAATTATTTCAAAGTAAAACATTTTAAAAAGCCCGTTCTTCTAGAAATCTGCCGTAGTGCTCTTAGAATGCTCTCAGAGACTGTAAAGGTGCTCCCCTAATATAAATGAAGTGTCTTTAGTTGTAAAAATAAGTATCTTGAACAAAAATCAGGGTAGAATCCTATTATGTGGTCAGTACTGTGTTGTTGAACACCATTTGTCATCTCATTTCCCCTAATCACCTTTTAATAACAATTGTAGAGATACTCAGGTTGTATAAATTGTATGGAGATGTTATCTGGTCTCTGCTACGGTCAGTAGACTCTAGTATATGGGGAGAATTTGAAGGTTAGAAATAGGTGATTTCCAAAAGTGACATCAAAAGTGAATGAATAGGAGGTATCTGGGGGGATGTGTTCATCATGATTTTACCAAACACCAACTACAAAGTGGCCGTCTTTCCAAGATGTAAACGAAGTTTCTTGTGTTCCAAAAATTTGTCCTTTTTTATACAGAGTATACTTTAGATGGGTTTCAGCTATGAAGGAAGAAATCTGTGGGAAGAAGTGGACCATGGAATGAACATTCTGTTTTGTTTTGTTAAATACATAGCAGGTCACTTAAATACATAGCAGGTCACCTGTCATCCATTTGACATTAGAGCCACATAATAGAATAAAAATTTACTTATTTAATTATGTTTTTGAAGTTTATTTATTTTGAGAGAATGTACATGTGCACGTGTAGGAGGGAGGGGCAGAGAGAGAAAGGGAGACAGAATTCCAGCACGGAGCTGACCTGGGGCTCAATCACCTGATACTGTGAGATCATGACCTGAGCCAAAATCAAGAGTTGGACACTTAACTGACTGAGCCACCTGGGTGCCCCACTAAATGAAAATTTATAAGGCCCCATGTATATATGGAAAACGATTAGTCATACAAAAAAGTTTTTTGCCTACTGTTGCAAAGATCACTACCAAACTAAACTTATTGAGGTAAGTGACTGTTGTTTTTAAAAGTTTTTTCCATCTAGAATAGTGCCTAGTTATAAATAAATATTGAATAAATGAACGAATACTGAGGACTGTGTTAGATTTTCATATTAAATGTAAAATTCACATGTCTACATTATTTGCAATGTTAGGATTGAACATGTAGAATCCAAACCATCAAAGTGTCAGTTTTCTGGAGACTTAAGTCCTTTTTACAAATCTACACTTGTTTAGAGCATTTCATATTTTGTATTTGGTAATTTACTGATACTCTGAACATTTCCACATCTGGGTTTGTTTCTTTGTTTCTGCAGTGGTGTGGATTTTGGTGATGGCAGGGCATACATAGCCCCCAGAAAGTTCCTTGGAGAGTTGATAACTGTGTGTTGCCTGAAAAGTTGAAATTAGGGAGTAGAGAGAGTGAAGGAAGAATTCTCCTGTGGCTGGGATATGATTTTTTTTTTTTTTTTAATGTTTAAGACTTATTTTGAGAGAGTAAGAGCATGCGTGAGAGCGCACGTGAGAGAGTGGGGGAGGAGTAGAGAGAGAGAGAGACAGAATCCCAAGCAGGCTCCACGCTGTCAGTGTAGAGCCTGATACGGGGCTCCATCTCCTAAACTGTGAGATGATGACCTGAGCCAAAATGAAGAGTCAGATGCTTAACTGATTGAGGCACCCAGACACCCCTCTGGGATATAATTCTTAGCAGTCTTGTAAAATTTATTCTAGCCAGAAAATATTTGCAACATATTCTTACTGGTATTATGTACATCATAAGGAGAATTTAATGACCTAGCCAATTTGTTGTCATTAGCCAGCTTAAAACATACTCTTTGGAGTAATGCATATGAATATATGTACTGGAATATGCATACTGAAATTACTAGCTTCTACTTTGTTAAAAAAAACAAAACTAATTTTACAAAGTTACAATTATTCGTTTTTACAGACTTCATCAACTCTTTTTGACACAGTTATACTTTAAAAATATAATCTTTTGCTGGTTTAATTATTGATTCCTCTTATCCCCATCATGGCACATTATGTTTATCCTAGTCAGTGCTTCTTTTCAAGGTCATTATTTATATTTCTAAACAGTAATTAATCTCCTTAAAAAGTAGGTTTGGTTAGCCTACTTTAAACTCTTTGGAGAAGTAGCTATGTACAGTTGGGTGGGGGGGATGAGGGAAAGTTAATTTGTCCCACACTTCAGTATTACAGAATGTCCATAGGAAACTAAAATTACTTAGAGTCTCATTTAATCATTTGCATTTTTTATTGTGTCTAAAATGACCATTAATACTGGTTGGAAGAAAGTGTTTGCAATTTTCATTTATTTTCAATGAGGAATATAGGCTTTATATTAAAAATACGTGGTTTTAATGTTATAATTCATTTTGGCTTAAAACTTAGGGCAGATTGGAAAGTTGATGGTTGGGGGTTTGAGTTCTATGTCTGCCGGATATTTTCTCTGTGATCTTGAGCAAGTTAGTAGGACTTCCTGAATAGTTTGTTTTTTCATGTCTATAAAATGTTGAAATTAAGATTAATTATCTTCAGTGGCTTGTGAGGATTACATCAACTAAACATGATGATATATATCTCTATATATGGACTGCCTAACTCCACCTCAGATCTGCTGTGAACGGTGGCTTCCTAGAGACATGCTGAGCACTGTGCCTAGAACACAGTGCTCACACCCTGTTAGTTGGCTCTGATTTTCTGTTGAGGAAATGCCTGTGAAAAGGTGCTGTGAGTTTGTAGTATTGGAAAACTAGAAATATAAAAAAATGTTTAGATTTTTAAAGCATGGTTAACTAAATTAATGCAGTTTATTGGATTTTTAGAAAATACTAAAAAAATTTTTTTTACATTTATTTATTTTTGAGAGATAGAGAGAGACAGAGCATGAACAGGGGACGGGCAGGGAGAGAAAGAGACACAGAATCTGAAGCATCCTCCAGGCTCTGAGCTAGCGGTCAACACAGAGCCTGATGCGGGGCTCGAACCCACGAACCGTGAGATCATGACCTGAGCCGAAGTTGGACGCTCAACCAACTGAGCCACCCAGGCGCCCCTAGAAAATATTTTTTAATGTTTATTTTTGAGAGAGACAGAGACCGAATGTGAGCAGGGGAGGGACAGAGAGAGAGGGAGACACAGAATCTGAAACAGGCTCCAGGCTCTGAGCTGTCAGCACAGAGCTTGATGCAGGGCTTGAACTCATGAACTGCAAGATCATGACCTGAGCCAAAGTCGGACGCTTAACCGTCTGAGCCACCCAGGTGCCTCTAGAATTTTTATATCACAGACCTAAAACCTATACAAACTAACTCACTGAGGTCTTACTCAGTAATTAATACCTAATTTTGAACCAATAAAAAAAGCAATACTGTGTAATACTATTTACAAGCAACAGATTTTGGGCTATTTCAAATCATTTCTTTTTATTCTTTTGCTGGGGAAAAAAGTCATTAGTCTGCATTTATAATCAGGACTAGCTTCCTGTAAAATTATTTATTTTAACTTTTTATTTATAGATTTTGAAATTTACAATTCTAAATACAGCAATAGTAAGGCACTGCATTTTTGCAGGAAACAAAAAGCACAATTAACATAAAGTCAGAGCCAGCCACAAATAAAATATTCCAGCAAACTGTGTAAGGAAAAAAAATGCTCTGGGAAGCAGATGCCAAGAAATGTTGCAAAGGTGGCCTTATTACATTGGAAAGAAAAATATACGGAAGGATTGGTAGTAATAGTAGGAGGAAGAGGAGGGAGTGGAAGGAAGGGGTGGTGAAGGTAGGGAGCAAATACTATTGAATGAGCTTTAAGTGCTAGGTGTAATTCTAAGCACTTTATACAGATTATCTCATGTAATCCTCCCAACTACTTGATGAGTTAGGTCCCCACGTTACAGATGAAATAGCTGATGCTCAGATAATGTTAAGTAAGTTTTCCTATATAGCCAGGATTCAAACCCAGGTGTTCTGGCTCTGGAAGTATGTTCTTAACTACTATACATACTGCATAGCCACTGTCTACACAGAATGTAGGTGATGTACAGAATGTAGTTTGTATGTTTTTGTGGATAATTTTTTAATGATATCATTGGATTTCCTTAGACCAGAGGTACTGATTTGGCCTGTTAAGAAAGTAATTGGTTGTGGGGAAGAGCACTGGGTGTTATATGGAAACCAACCTGACAATAAACTATAAAGTTAAAAAAAAAAAAAAAAAAGTAATTGGTTAGGGGCGCCTGGGTGGTTCAGTTAGTTGAGCATCTGACTCTTGATTTCTGCTCAGGTCATGATCCCCAGGGTCGTAGGGTGTAGCCCAAGGTCAAACCCTGTTTCAACCCCCACATGGGGCTCCACACTCAGCATGGAGTCTGCTTGAGATTCTGTCTCCCTCTCCTCCCCCCTCCCCACTTCTGTCCCTCTTCCTAACTCATGCACTCTCTCTAAGAGGAAAAAAAAACCAAACTGATTAATTGTTAGTGCGCTCTCTCTCTCTCTCTCTCTCTCTCTCTCTCTCTCTCTCTCTCTCCCCCTCCCTCCCTCCCTCTCCCCTTTTCCCACTCGCAAATGCTCTCTTTCTTGCAAAATAAACAAACATTAAATCTTTGAGGCAATTTTTATTATTTGCTTTAATTCAGATAACTAATTCTGGCTTATTTTCTCTTAAATCAATTTTTAAAAATTATAGATGCCCTAAGTGTACCGAATGGCATCTGATTTATTTTTATTTTTATTTATTTTTTTTCAAAAAGTACATTCTTTACTTCATTGGATAATTGGTTTCAAATACAGAAAAAATACATTTCCTCAGTTTCAGTGCTCTTCGCAGTGTTAGGGCTACTGACACACACATTTTTAAGATTAATCTGCTTTAATAACACTTGATCTATCACTTTCTTAAGTCAATCAACAAAAAAATAAATCAAGCTGTAATTTGTAGTGTTTCCTGATTTCTGTGAATTTCAAGCCACCAATGTGATGTGTAATTAGATGTGGGGTCAGAAAGAGATGCTGTGTCTTTGTGCTCCATGATTCCACGTTTCCACTCTAAAGACAGAATAAACAAAATTATGTTCAAAAGCATAGATAATAGTAACATGTAGTAAGCTATTTAGGAAGATATGTGTTGAGTATTCTCTTTTTTGTTTGTTTGTTGTAATATACTATAAGTATGGTGAAGGTAATTTAATTCTTTTTTTTTTAAACTTTATAGTTTATTGTCAGGTTGGTTTCCATATAACACCCAGTGCTCTTCCCCACAAGTGACCTCCACCAAGACCATCACCCCCCTTTACCTTTTCCCCTTCCCCTTCCCCCCTCAGTTTGTTTTCAGGATTCAAGAGTCTCTCGTGTTTTGTCTCCCTCCCTCTCCCTAACTCTTTTTCCTCCTT
>CM053573.1:126848205-126872522 GCA_028646485.1 Cryptoprocta ferox | reverse complement strand
AAATATGTGGTTTATGTGTATCCTCTTTCCTATGCTTATTGCAGACATCAGGTCATGGCATGCTCGTGGTTTTGTGATTTTCTCGGCCTCCGTGAGCTGTTCTTTATCACAGTTTCCATATGAGAAAACTTATCTCCTGTTGTTGGTATAGAGTTTGGGATGATTATCAGAAATTCTGTACCATTTTCCTTCATGTCTAGGATTTGAGGTAGCCAGGATTAAGAGATCTTACTGACTGCCTTAGGTTGGTAAGTGTGCTAGCAATTTAGTAACCTTTTAGCTGTACTTAAAAAACTTGGATTTAGCACAACAAAATTGATCCCCTCTCTCCCTGAAATACCTTTTTAATGAAATATTGTGTCAGGAAACCTTTTTAAGATATTACTGCAGTTCATTTTTGGACAATTATCCCCTGATAAATTTGTAGTGAAAAAATTTTCCTTGGTTAGGGATGAGGAATAGGTTGTATCTTGTGATCTAAATCCATTTCATTGATATGATTGATATATTAGCTAGGATTCACTAGAGAAACATAATCAGTATGGGGTGTGTGGGTGGGGGGCAGGAGATTTTAAGGAATTTGCTCCTGTGGTTGTGGAGGCTGGCAAGTCCCAAATCTGCAGGGTAGGCCAGGAGGCAAGAGCTGGTGTTGCAGTTTAAATCCAGAAGCCTCGCTGAAGATTTACCTCTTCTTCCGGGGAGATTGGTCCTTTTTTTTTTTTTTTTCTTCTTTTAAGACTTTAATCCAGTTTGATGAAGCCCACCCATACATTAAGGAGGGTAGGGTAGTCTGTTTCACCTTCACTCAAAATCTGTTTATTTAAATGTTAATCATCTAAAAAATACCTTCATAGAAACATCTAGAATGATTGAATTTTTTTTAATGAGATAGAGAGAGAGAGAGAACGAGAACGCGCACCTGCAAGTGCGCAGAGGGACAGGGGTGTGGGGGGGGGGCGGAGAGTGGGGAGAGAGAATCTCAAGCAGTTTCCATGCTCAATGCGGAGCCTGATGTGGGGCTCAACTGCATGACCCTGGAATTATGACCGGAGCCTAAATCAAGAGTTGGACCCTCAACCAAGTGAGCCATCCATGTGCCCTTGAAAATATTGCTTAAAAAATATATTGTGGGAGAGATATAGTCAGTGTTCAATCAGCCACTAATTGAGGATCAGAGTAAGAATTTTGGAATGGAGCACTGGTCTTCATCCTGGCTACATATTTGAAACATACTCGTGACAGGATTCTATTCCAGACTGATTTCATCAGGATCTCTGGGGCTGAAGTCTGGCCATCAGTGTTTTTTTAAGGATCTCTACGTGATTCTTAGGTATAGCTAGGGTGGAGAAACAGTATATTATGCAATTAACAGCTTTAATGATTTTCTCTACATGGAAAGAATACATTTCTCTGCATTTCAAAACCTAGATGAATCATAGCATTAGATATCTAGTCTCTGATAGAAAAGAACTTGTTCTAAAGACCTGGAATTTCGCTTCTTTAGTTCTGATAATCATCTCTCATTTACATGTACCTAATTTTTGCCTGTCTTTTAAGGACATTTCCTCTTCTTTAAAGCTTGTCCTGAATAGTCCTTTTCATAATAATGTATTCTTTTTATCTATTGTTTGCCAGTAAATAAGTTTAGTTTTACATTGATTTTATGATACCATGTAATAATCTTTTGGTAGTGGTTTAACACTTTCTCTAGTGTAGTTTACTATACATCTCAGTTAATTTACACAACAGTCTGTGAATAGGAAGGAATTAACATCTATTTATTTCCTGCACATTCCAGACAGTAAAGCATTAAGCTTTATTGTCTATATAATACTCAACAGCAATCTTGTAATATAACCATTATCATTGCACTTTACACATGAGGAAACTAAAGTTTGGAGGAAATGAAGGTTTAGTGACTTTCCCGTTTCATAGTCCTGTCCTTTATAAACTCCAGAACTGAACCTCAAAACCAAGTCCTCTGACTCGCAGTCCTGGTCTTTTTCTGCTGTATTTGTAGACTTATTTCCCAAGCTTTCATGATAAACAGAGGACTTGTTTTATGCATTGCTGTATCTCTTCATTTATATGAACATGCATAGAAGTTGCTTAATAACTATTGATTTATTTATTATTTAACTTGTTAATGTTTGTTTATTTGAGAGGGAGAAAGTGCTCAGGGGAAGGGCAGAGAGAGAGAAGCCCAAGCAAGTTCTGCTCTGTCAGCATGGAGCCTGAGGTGGTGCTTGATCTCACAAACTGAGATCATGACCTGAGCTGAAATCAAGAGTTGGACACTTAACTGACTGAGCCGCCCAGGTGCCCCTATTATGTAACTTTATAGAGCTGATTGATTGTGACTATATTTTCTGTTTTAAAGATACATTTAGCTCCATTAACTTTATATATGAATGTTTGCTTCCATATTCTTTATCTTCTCTTGGATTCTTTAATGTTTTAATTTAAAAATTATTGTGAAACATTTCAAACTTAGTAAAAGTTGAGAAAATAATTGAATAGGCATGTATATACCCACCTTGTTTTGATTCTCTCTCTCTCTCTCTCTCTCTCTCTCTCTTTTAAAAAGAAGTAAAGTTGTAACAGATACTGCTAAAGTTCCATCCTCTTCCCTTTGTCCTCTCTCTTTCCCAGGAAACAAATGCTGTTCTGAGTATATGTGCCTGTATACTTCTATTACTCTATAAATAACATTGTTTTGTTTATTAATTTTTAGATAAATGGAATTGTACCCTTAAAAAAATAAATATGAGCCATATTTTACTTATTCTATAAGTCACCTTTTCAAATGTACAGTTCATTGAGATTTTAGTAAACTTACCGGGTTGCTCAGTCATCATCATGAATCATTTATAGAACATTTTCATCACTTGAATATCATCTCTCTTGCACATTAACTGTTAATCCTCATTCCTTCTGCTGTAGGCAACCGTTAATCTATTTTCTGTCTCAATAGCTTTGCCTTTTCTGGATATTTCATGTAAATGAAATAATATATTTGGTCTCTTATACCTGACTTTTTTCATTGAGCATGTTTTTGAGGTTTATCTACTTTGTAGCATGTATCTGTAGTTCATTTCTTTTTATTGGTGAATATTATTACATTATTATGTTTTGTCAGTATATTCATGTCAATCCATTCCATGAATATGTAGCTTTTTTTCAGTTTTTGACTATTGTAAATAAGTCTGCTAAGAACATTTGCGTTTAAGTCTCTGTATGGATAGGTGTTTTCATTTCCCTTGGGTAGATACCTGTGAGGAGAATTGCCGAATCATCTAATATACTTATTTTTTAACTTTTCAAGAAACTGCTAAACTATTTTCCAAAGTGGCTGTGGCATTATATACTTTCATCATCAATATACGAGAGTTCCCATTTCTCTGCATTTTCACCAACATTTGTTATTATCTTTTTTTTATTATACATACCCTTTATAACTTAAATTTTTCTCTTAGTGTTCTGTTTTTGAGATCTATTCTTGTTGATAAACGTACTCCCGTTCGCTGCTTTAGGGTATGTCATTGAATGAGTATATATAGTAAGGTTTCAACCATGATACTGAAAAATGGCTGTCTGTAATTAAATTGTGTAAAACTTAGGGTTGTGTTATTGTGAGGTTATTGAAAACCTGTGTTTTTAGTCTATCTATATTGTCAGAAAAGTTACAACAGTAAGGATGTTGAAATTTATACTCAACACTACTGACTGAATAATGATCCTAGAAATTTCCAGATGGTTACAAGGCAATCCTTTCCTGAGTCCATTCATCCCACCTGCTTCCACAGAAAATAAGAATTTTAGCTTTATTTGAGAAATGGGCAGAAAATGGCCTCTGTTATTAATGGGAAAATATTGTCATTGAGTTTTATCATGGGAAATATTACTATGGATATAATATATTACTATTTTACTGACATAATTGTTCATTCTTTTGGTGAACGTATAGGCTGCTTGAAGCTGGCTTTGTGCTATCAGTGTGGAGTCCGATATGGGGGCTCAAACCCAGGAACCAGGAGATTATGACGTGAGCCAAAATTGAGAGTCAGACACTTAACCTGCTGAACCACCCAGATGCCCCAAATTCTTGTCTTTACTTGTAACCTGTTGTTAGCATTTGATGAGAGTCTCTTCTCCTTGGTGTACTTTCTTCATTGTTTCCAGAATATCATGCCTTCTTGGTTCTTTCTGCCCCATTGGTTACTTTTCACTTTCCTTTATCAGTGTCTCATATTCTTCCTTACCTCTTAATTTGGAGGGCATCAAAGCTCAGTTATTTGACCTTTATCTTTTCTATCTACATTCACTGCATTGGTAATTTTATCTAATCTCATGTCTTTAAATACCGAAGTATTCAACTCCACAGTTGAAGGTGGAGTTTTATATCAACTCCCAAGTTTATATATCTAACTAATATGTTTCCCATCTCCATAGAACTAATTGCCATCTCAAAGTCAATATGTAAAAAGTGATTTCCTGTTCTTCTTTTCCAAACCTATTTTACCTGTAGTGTTCCCCATCTCTGTTGATGGCATATCCACCTTCCTGATTGTTCAGATAGAAACAGTAGAGTCATCTTTTTCTTACATTTCCTAGTTGCTTTTGTTGATATGTAAGAAAGCTGTTGAAAGTTATATGTTTAATTAAGAGCAATGAACTCATTATTTTGCTAATCACTTGTTTTTGGGTTTGTATGTATTTCCACATATAAAAGCATTAATCTACAAGAGTCATTTTGCTCTCTTCCAAACTTTAACTATTATTTCATTATCTTGCCTAATTGCATTGGTTAGCAGGTTCATTTCTTGACATTAAGCTGCAACTAATTTTGACTTAAATGCTAAATAGCTTTGGAATTAGGGTTCGGTGACTCTTGAATTGTTTGAAATAATTAATTCTTCCCAGGGCTAGTACAACATGGAATTTGTCATTCCTAGGAGAGCCACACCACATCTAAAATTGGATTGTTGGTTGATACCAATTTCTATAGTACCTACAATTTTATATTTAATTTTAAATGAAATTCAGGGAGAATTACAGTGAATTAAAAGAAATATTTATATTCAGTTTAGAATAACTTTATTCTTCAGTGTATTGCTCTAGACAGTTAGTCTTTCAAGCTTAATAAAATTCAGATCTCTTTAGAAGTAGCTTGGGTTGAAAGATAAAATGCTGTTTCAGCCAGACTGCTGGCTCGATTTTCTCAAAGATAAGTATAAGATTTGTGTCTTTTATTGACACACATTCTCTGGCCTTCTCCCCCTAAATTAGACTGAATAGTTTTTAACATGCCTAGGAGAGGGACGTTTCAGGAGAGCTTGTCAAACCTTTTCCTATTTTATTTTCTTTTGAATTGTTATCAGAGGCAATGAAAATTTTATTAGGTAAAAATGGGAAGTAAGGATATAATACAGAATGTAAGAAACTAGTATGTATTAATATGTGGAATGAAGTTTTAATTGTTACCGGGAAAAAAAGGTACGTGATGACTATTTGCAACTTCTTGTGAGTTTAATTCTTTTCTGGAAGTTACTTAACAGATGTTAACTTAAAATGGCTTGGGTTAAAACTTTCCATTGTTAGGGTAAGAGTTTGAATTCTGTGTTGGATACAATGATTCTGTGTCAGAAACAAGTAATAGTTTGTTGTGCTTGTGGGCGGTTAGTTCCGAGCAGGGTGATCATAAGCCCAGTTTGCTTGGTTAAGTGCTTTGTATGCCTGTTATCCTGTCTTCATTATTTCTAGCACCCCTGCGTTTTTATTGTTCCCTTGCATATTATTGTCAACTGGGTGGTTTAATACAAAACAAAATTTTAAACTCAGTTCTGTAGGTCAGAAGTCCAACATGGGTCTCTTGAAGCTATAATCAAGGGTTCAGATAATCTGTTCCCTGTTTATTCATCTTTTTGGCAAAATTCAGTTCTTTGTGGTCGTACGACTGAGGTCTCTCTTAGGGCCATTTCCAGCTTGTATAGGGAACTGTATCTTGGCTCATGACCATTTCCTCTATTTTCAGAGCCAGCAACAGCAAATTGTATCCTCCTCATTTGCTCCTCTCTGACCCTTCTTCTCTCGTAGCATCCTCCTTTCTGACTCATGTGATTAGGTTAAGCCTGCCGTGATAATTTCTCCCTTCTGAGGTCCATGACTATAACCACATCTTGAAAGTCCCTTTTGCCATGTAAGGTAACACATTCACAGGGTCTCGGGATTCAGACATGACATCTTTTTTTTAAATTTTTTAAAAATGTTTTTTTATTTATTTTTGAGAGAGAGAGAGAGACAGCATGAGTATGGGGAGGGGCAGAGAGAGAGGGAGACACAGAATCTGAAGCAGGCTCCAGGCTCTGAGCTAGCTATCAGCACAGAGCCCAACCCGGGGCTCGAACCCACGAACTGTGAGATCGTGACCTGAGCTGAAGTCGGACACTTAACCTACTGAGCCACCCAGGCATCCCCAGACATGACATCTTTGAGGGAGTTGGTACATTATTCTGCCTTCCACAGCAGTTTTTCACTCTTGGGAGTGACCCTGTTTGGACACAATTATATGGACATTCAGTTTCTAAGTAGCCAGTTTAATTCTTTGGAATATGAATAAAACCGCAAACTCAAATTTCTGCCTCCTGTCTTAAAATTTTTAGTTCTTTCCTTTCCTACTTCCTCTCCTGCTTCTTTCTCCTTGACACCTTTGCAAAGGTCATAAATAGTTTTCCTGGCTTACTTGCTAGAAGTCAGCATGGAGAGTAGATGTGATTTGTTATTTGCCTTTATTTATAGATAAAGGAGCCACATGTTTTATAGTATGATGGCTTACATCATTCTTTTAGTCTTTTGCCATTGGAGCCTGCCATTGTCACGTCCTCAGTGTTTAGTGACAAGGAAATAGGTGAATTCTGAGGTTCTGCTGTTGCTTGTGCTAGACATTGTCCTTAGACTGTTTGTGGCAAGGAAGAGGAATTAAGACAGGCTTTTTTTCTTTCTTCTTTTAGATTTTATTTAATACCAGAGAAATAGTTGGGCATTCCATTCATTTAAACAGCTGCTGATTTTTTTTTTTTTTTTTTTTTTTGGAGAGGGCAGATTTTTATGTTATAGAAACAGTTTTACTAGCACAACCATCTTTTAATAAAGTAGATACTTGAATGTTTTTATTTAACATCATTGAAATTTTTTATTAAACTACATTAATTGAAGAAAACAATTAAGTATTTTCTGTGTATCTGAAGACCAAATTGCCACTTACATCTAACATAAATTTGTAGTCTGGAATTTTTTCCAAAGTACAAAGTATAATTTGTATTCAAATGGATTAATTTTTTTCCTTGGACCATCTAAAGAAAGACCAATTGATGATTTTTAATCCTATATCTTATTTTAGTAAGTTAAGTAGATAATTGATACGTGGTAATTTACATATACTTGTGTCTTTGATAGTGAATCCATCAGTTTAAATTTAGCAGTTCATGCATAAGATGAAACCAATGCTACATATCTCTGAAGTTAATTTCTTTCTTTTCAGTTTACAATGCCAGTTTACACTCCATTTGCTGTCAGTGAAAACGTAGGCGGCAGACACACCACATATTTATCATCACTAAGTTCACTATATCATACAGGAAAAGTACATTAATATGCCATACAGAAAATCTAACACACATAAACAACCACTTAGCATTTTTAAGAACATATCTGACTTATTGATTAGCTTAAATATCTTTTAGTAGAGTGAGACACCCATGTAGAGTGCATACATTCACTTACTTATCTGAACAAGTGCTTCTTGTGCTGATGAACGAGCAGATCTCCTCTTTATGTATCATGATGAAGATCAAATGTTCGGAAGCTTTCCCCTTTCCATTGGAATCCCTAAATCTTGACACAATTAAATTATTCCCAGGGTTCTTCAGATAAAGTGTACTCTGGAAAACAATTTTATAAAACTTTATTATATGTTTACATTTATGGTTGGTGTTCTAAGTCTCTTTTCCTGAAGTTTGTGCTGTTATTCTCTGTTTTAGGCTCAATAGTGAGTGGGTCCCTGTGAACACTGTTCTTCTGTGGGCTGTACCCTTAAACTAGTCTCAAATTGGGTTGTGTGTATGTTTTAAAAAATATGTACATTGCATGTTAGATTTTTTTCTCATTGGAATATTTTATTGAAATTAGGAAATATCAAAATATACTACATAAATATCTAGTTTATGTAGATATGGTCCTAAACCTGAGAAAATAGTAATAAGAAATAATGCAGTTATGAAAAATGGAGAGAGAAATGTAATTAATATAAAGCATAAGGAGCAAATGAAAATGTTTTTCTTTTAGTCCTTTGTGAACATTTACATTTCATGCATTCCAGAATTAGGAGTGATTTTTTAAAAGAAAAATGTCTTAGCTCTTTGTTTTGTTTTAGTGAAACAATACAACAGGAAGTTCTGTGTTTTATAGTTTTCTCAGATACTTACATTTTCCCTCTGGTTTATATCCTAATATTTTCTCTCTAAAACAAAAACAATGTTTACAATTCATACTTCCTTGTACTTTCTAAGACCCTGCATGTTTAACAACTTAGGGTAAGGTTTTGGTTCATGCCCTCTCTGTGGATATCGTGTCCTTATTTCTTCAGTCATTCCTTCTGGACTGGGATTATCTAATAAAGCCAGTCATGCCATTTTTATTTTAGTTAATTTCCACAGATAGATTTATAGACATTGTTAAATAGCGTAGCGTAATCTTAAGTCTCCGCTCTTTACTCTTTGTTTTCCTTCCTTTTGAAGATTTTAAACTATTATGTTTTCACTGAGAACTCTAAAATCTGAAGCTGTACAATGACCTCATTCCATGCTTTTCTCTCTCATTTCCTACTGTTTTGACTACTTTGTTTCCTACCACAGTGAATATCTGGAACTGAAAGCATCATTTTGCTCCTAACCTCTTGTTTCCAGTCAAATCCAGAACCATTATTGGTTCTTGGCTTCCCTCTCATTACCCTTTACATTCTTTATCTTAGACCTAGGAATTCACTGTTCTCCTCCCTACATTCTTTATCTTAGACCTAGGAATTCACTGTTCTCCTCCCTCACAACATCATCTCTAATTAGTCGCTGTATGGTTTTAGTAGGTTTTGCTCCTGCCAGTTCCATACCATTCCTCAAACTAGCCTTAATCCATTCCTCTACACCTTTATTCCTGGAATACTTCCGAGGACTTTGCTATCCTCAAATCTGTGCCATATATTGTTGTCAGTTTAATCTTCCTAAAGCACTGCTTTCACTCTTGTCACTCCCCTGCTTAGGATCTTTAAGTGGTTCCACTTTGGAGACTCAAATTTGGAGTCTCTAGCCCTATACTCAAAGTTCTTTCATAAAGTTGTCCTAATTTACCATTTAGCCTTCTCTTCTACTAGTCAGTGACAAAAATTCTCCCATTTCTGTCAAGATGGTTACAGCACTGAGAATTCCTACATTTGCACATGTTGCCTCATTTCACAGTATTTTCATTCTCTCCTTTGTGCTGGTCATCTCTGTTTTTCTTTTTGCTCATCCAAAGCTTATATTTTCTGAACTTGCAGCTCATGTCTTTCTCTGTGAAATCTTCCTGAACAGTATGGCCTACTGTGATCTCACCCTCTTCTGAACTCCTGTTTTGCTTTGTTGCTTCTCACAAAACACTTACTGTTTGGTGTTTTGTACTCTTATTTTTAGTTGGATCTAGGCCCTATGTGGATAATTAGATTTTAAGTGTCAAGAGAGCAGATACCATGTTATATTTCTTTGCATCTCCCTTATGGGCTAAGTACAATTTATTACAAATCTCAGATGGCAAAATTGATTTTTTTCTCACTAGTTCCATGAATATTAACTGATTACTTAACTCAAATACTGTTGGTAAAGAGTTAAACTTAAGAAGTATGGAAACTGTTTTCATGGACTTTACATTCAAGGAGGGAGAGAGAAATAGTCTATAGCTAATTTAACAGTGCCTTTTTAAGTACAGTTGAGGAATGTGGTTTGCCAATTTTTGTCAAGTGAAAAAAAAACAAAATTGCCTTTCCTCTCCCCCATTATTTGTATGTATAATTTTTTCTTTAAAAATAAATTTTAATAGTTAATTACTCTTGATATCACTGGTTTTCAAATGGTAATACTTGTTTTCTTTTAAATGTACATAATACTGATACACTCTTTGTCTCAGTAGACAAAATAATAGGAAGAATAATTCATTTTTGATATTAAAACAACTTTGGGAAATTTGTGTATCATTTATGTGATATGTAAACTGATGTAAAATAATTAAAAGATAATGAAAATGTCTTTAAAAGGAATATTTTGTAAACTCAAAACTATCAACTTCTTAGTTAATATTCTAAAGCTGTCTTTTATAGGAAAATAAGTTTAAAGCTGAATACAGTATTGGACACATTATTAGCTTTAAGTGTTTCTTCCAGTGGCTTGACAACATCATGTATTTCACAGGTATGATTTTTTGAGATTCTAATAACTATAGAAAGTTAATGTTAAAAGAATGGCAAAGTATGCACTGAAACAAAACATTATTGTATTTGCAAATGTAAAATCATAATTGACATAAATGTTATAGTTAGGAACATTATAAATGTAAATATTCATTCTCTGTTCTCAGTCCTGTAATGCCATTCTTTGTCCAGTGGGAGATGATGAGTGATGTTGAGACTGCTGTTTAACCTATTATAACAGCTTTAAAAAAATTAAATAGCGTTGATGTAAATATGAGGATGGAAAAGAGTATTTATCTCCATTAAGTGACATAAAAAGCCATGGTAAGAAGACCAGGCGGATGGGTGTGCATTAAGCAGTGAAATCCCTAAATTCAGATGCTAATTGTAAGCACAAGGACAATTGCCTCCCACATACTTAACTGTTGTATATTTTCTTTAGTCAAAGTGTAATTCAGAGTTTGTGAAGTGCTGAATAGGGCTTTTAGTTTTTCATTCCCCTTAAACATACGTGTTTAAAAAAAAAACAATAGAACACTTCTGCTGGACTGTGATTTTGACAGATACAGATAGACTATTAAACCAAATGCTACCAAGATAATTCACATGATCGCTCTTGAATGGTCTTTATTGAGTGCCTTACCTACTTCCCGCTATTAAAAAGCAAATATTTAGTAGTAAAGTTAAAATTATTTAAGTATATTTGAGCACAATTTGCTTGCTGTGGTGTACCAAGGACTAATTTAAGGCTTAGATTGTGAAAAGATGTATTAGTACTGGCATTAAGAGGATATTTGTTTAGATATTATCATTTTTTAAAATTGATTATGGTGATGGTCTCTGGCATCGTGTCTTTAAAGTGCAATACTGTTTTTTTTCCATTATCTGAGAAAAAGAAATTTCCTCTGCATTTTCTACAGTCCCTTTCATGGTGGTTTTATAATGTGTTCATCAGTTGTTGAACGAGTACATAGTACAGAAACCTTGTTCTTAGAAGGTAGATTGCTTTTAAGTGTAGAATAGCAGGGAAAATGTTAATAGTTCTAAATTATTTTTAAAGTTTGTTTTTAGAAATAGAAGTATAAAAAACCTTTTTGTAATTTTTCCACTTTTTTTTATTCTTAGGTATGCTTTTTATTTAGCTTTTAGTAACTTGTAATTTAAGATCGCAGTTATTAGGTGTATTTCTGCATTTTATATATCGCTCCCAGATGCTACAGTATTAGTTTTTATCACTGCATATTTTATGAAATGTCAGCCTTCTGTTGGCTGTTCACACAGCATTGTTAGTGATCAAAGACACAACATAAAGGAGAAGAATCTAAACAGTTGGCTTATCTTTGTCCTTCACTGTGACAAAAATACTATAAAATCACTTTATTATAAAAAGTAAAATAAAGGCATCATCTAACATGCAGTGAAAGGATAAATGTCATTGCTTTTGAGTGAAATAAAATCTTAAATATTTAATATCAAGAAAACCAGTTACAAAGAGAAATAGTTTCTAATTTCACAAAGTTTTCTTTGGTAAGGAATGAGGGTAATATGTTGTATGTAATATTATAATACTTTGCTAATTGACAGCGTTATGCCTCAAAAAAGCCACACAGTTTGACAACATAAGAGGTTATCCTTAATTTTGTTACGCAAAATACATTTTAGAAAAGTGGTCATTATAGTTTTAGTATGGGCATTGTCTAAGTTATATGTAATCTGGTTTATTATTTTCTTGAGTTGACTTACTTTGTAGTTCAAAACTTTATTCCACAGATTTAAAAATCCTTTTTTCTCTAGGTCAGTGATTTCAATATCAAGATAAAAGTATAGAATGGGAAAATATTCCCAAAGCCTGAAAGAATTCTGTAAGAATAAAAATCTTGAATGATTTTGATCAGCTGTTGTATATGCCCACCACAGCAGTTGGTTCAATCAATTTTATGTTTTGGGATGGTTTTATTAAAATGAGCTGCTGCTTTCAGTAAATCATTGAGAAAGATGCTGGCTTTATACATGTCTTTTTTTTCTTTTTTTCTTGGCGGAGGCAGGGCAATAATAGTTTCTCTTTGCAGACTTGTAAGACAATAAAGTTGGAAACAATTCCTGACTACCGTAGAAGGCAGTATGTTTCTGTGTCATTGGTGTGGGCCTTTGGAAATAGAAGTAGATTGAGGATTTAGATCAAAACATGATTTTTTTACATGCACTTTTATGACTTTTGGCAGGAATCTGCCATTTCTAAAGAAAAATAATTGTCAGCAGGTAATAGTTATTTTAGTATCTTCTTTTTATTGCACACAATTTCTCTTTTTATAAATGAATGAAAGCTTGTTTTCGTATGGGAGAATTAGACCTTTGAAAAGCAGTTTGAAAGACATAGTTTTTGGATACTTGTAATTTAGGGGCCTCCACTTTTTGTCCTGAGGTTCCTGAAACCCTCACGCAAAGTGTGGTCCATAGTTCATGGCATTGCTGTTACCTGAGAGCTTGCTGGAAATGCAGAATATTGGGCTCAGTCCCATGCCTACTAAATCAACATCTGCTGTTTTATTTAAAGGTTTTTTAAAAATTTATTTTGAGGTGGGGAGGGGCAGAGAGAGAGAGAGAGAGAGAGAGAGAGAGAGAGTCTCAAGCAGGCTCCATGCTCAGCACAGAGCCCGATGTGGGGCTCAATCTCAGGAATCATGGGATCGTGACCTGAGCTGAAATCAAGAGTCAGATGTTTAACCAACTGAGCCACCCAGGCTTCCCTCAACATCTGCATTTTTATGAAATTTCCCTTTGTATGCCTATTAAAATTTAAGAAGCACTACTATAATGCTTCTCAGGCAGAACCTCTCATTTGTTCAGTGTCTGTGTTTTAATTGTGGGATGCTGATAATGGAGTTGGTTATCTGCAGTTAGAGAGTTGGAGGAGGCAATGCTAAACTCACATCAGACCTGTAGTTGGATCCTGAAGACAAATATTTAATCTAGATCTCACAGGGATTTGATCTTTAAGTAACTGCTGTTAGAATCAGTTGCTACTTTGTATCATACACAGGATGCCTCATGTTACCCTCCTGTTAAGCTGGTGGTTTCTTTTTGTTTTTAAGTGTCTTTATCACATTCCAGATATTCTGATGTTTTCTCCCACGAATATTGTAGTTGGCATTTCCAGTGTATTGGCATACATCCAGTATGGTGTATTTTCCTCAGGAGGTTCTCTAAATAAAAAGAGCCCTTGGTCAAATTTTGGAAAGCATTGTATACCTCTAGGAGAATCACAGTATACATTGATTTATATTAAAATATCTGAGAACCTGGTGTATCTTAATTCAGTTTGGCATTTTTCCAAATTAACTTGACCAAAGCATTCTTCCCCCTCCCCTCTTTTAAAAAGACTGCCATTAAAAAAATAAATAAATAAAAAACTACCATTAGCCTATGCAAACTGGCTTTTTTCCAGTATTTATTCTCCTTGATCAAAATAAGAGATGAGGACAACTTTGGAAATTGTCATGGCATTAGCCACTTAAAACAGACTTTCCAATATTGTTATTTAAGTGCTAAAGGTATTGGTACAGCCCTTGTGTACTGAAGGGGTTGAACATGGCAGACATTTTTAGGGCTCGAATAACTGAGAAGGCATCTTTTAGAAAGGAAATGTTAAGTAGATCCCTGTCAGATTTGGTGAGTCAATGGAAGGGAGGAAACAGAGCATTCCTAATGTTTGCTAGAATGAGGAAAACCGTCAGCAGTGGAACAAGTTAAACATTTGAGTTCAATAAATGTTCACTGAAATCCTTAATACAGAATAGGTTCTGTACTTGGCCTTGGGCATACAATAATGAAAAAGATACAGTTCTGCCCTCTGGTTGCTTATTGGAGTGGGTTTAGTACATCTTGATAAGTTAGTGTATGAGAGCTAGAATCCAGAACATAGAATTTTTTTCTGGAAATGTGTAAAATATAAAGTTGGCCAGAATACGATATACTGGAGAGCCAGAGACAGAATGCAGCTATAGTCACAGGGGCCTGCAGTTGCAGAAAACAGAGGAAAGATGATGAGGAAAGAGAATTTCAAAAGATAAAATAGGGAAGACCTAACTAACAACCTTGGAAAAGGTAAAGGTGAGGCTAAATCTAACACCCAAAATGCAGTATATCTGATAGTTAAAGCCAATGCAAGACTCTGGACTAAGACAGACTGTGCTCACCATTACTTCACATCATGAAGTCACACTCTCTTTAATGGTCATGCGGAAGTAAAGTCGTATGAAAAAATGAATGGCTGGCTTAAAAAATACTTCTAGGAATAAATTCAAATTTAGAGAAGAGTTGTAGGAATAAGAATAGTATTCTTTCCCCAGATTCACCTCCTGTTAAGATTTTACTGCAGAGATTGCAGAGATTGATGCACCGTCCTAAAAGTGTATCAGTGTGTATTTCCTAAGAGTAGGGATATTTTCTTCCATAACTATAGTATAATGAATAGCTTTAGTAAATTTAACATGGGTATAATGCTCTTATCTAACCTGTCATCCATACTCCAAATTTGTCAGATGACCCAATAATATTTTTATAGCATTTTCCCTCTTCAGTAAGAATCCTATCTAGGATCACTTATTGCACTTGGTTGTCAGGTCTCTTTAGCCTTCTTGAATCGGAAATGGTTCCACGGCCCTTGTCTTTTATGGCACTGACATTTTTGAGGAAGACGGTTCTTCATTTGTCTATCACTCTTTATTTGGGATTGTCTCCTGTTTCCTCACGATTAGATTCAGGTTATATATTCTACCCAGAATACCACATAGATGATGCTATGTCCTTCTCAGGATATCACATCTGGAGGCACATTGGTGATGTTAATTTTTATCATTTGGTCAGACTGTTGTCAGATTACTCTAAAGTTACAATTTTTTCTCTTGCAACTAATAAGCAGTCTTTGGGGAAACACTTTAAGATCATGCAAATATCCTGCTCCTCATCAAAATTTTTGCCTAGATTTAGCATCTATTGATGGTTCTTCCCTGGTACAGTTCTTTCTATAATGGTTGCAAACTGCTGATTTGCCAGTTCAGCCCTCCTTCCAGTCAACATCAGCATTCTGATGTACGCAGAAGCTATGCTGATGGACGGACTGATTTACCGTTGACCCTTGAACAGTGCGGGTTTAAACTGTGTGGGTCCACTTATATGTGGATTTTTTCCCATAAATACAGTGCAGTACTGTAGGTTTATTTTCTCTTCCTTCTGATTTTCTTAATATTTTCTTTTCGCTAGCCTAATTTTAAGAATATAGTACATAATACGTATAACATACAGAATATGTGTTAATCGACTGTTTATGTTATCAGGAAGGCTCTGGGCAGCAGTAGGCTATCGGTAATTAAGTTTTTGGGGAGTCAAAGTTAATATGTAAACTTTTGACTCTGTGGGATGTTGGTGCCCTTGACCCTTGCATTGTTCAAGGGTCAACTATATTTATTCATGATTCATTCAATCATTTATCATTGGTATGAACTTATGGATATCTATTCTTTTCAATGCTTTACAACTCATTACTGAATTATAAATTGTCCAGGTTTGGTTGGTGAAAGTGCATAGAAATGTTGACTGAGAAAAGAAATTGAGCTAAAATAAAACAAAAGCATTTACATGGGGTCTCAGAATTGCAATTCAGGGAACACAGATTTGGGCAGCAGTCCAAATAGTGTCTGTCCCTGCACCCACCCACCTCCACCCCAGAACAAAGGTCCAGGGTTTTTAAAGACAAAATGGAATGCTTATTTTTTTTAACAAAAATTTTTGATTAATGTTGGCAGCAGAAAAGTAATCTTGGCTGAATATAATTGGTTAAGGCTATCACCAAGCAAAGTCTCTTACGTTAGCAAGTTGTAGTCTGAGTCCTTGGAATATTTGCAATTTGGCCCACAAAGTTCATGGTTCTACCTGGCGAGGACATGAATAAGGCCCATCTCTCTTAATAGGCGCTTGGCTTTGTTTTATAAGCCCCCGATATAAGTGACTCCATTTTATTTTACCTTTCTTTTCTTTTATGTTTGTTTGATTTGTTTGTTTATTTATTTACTTATTTATTTAGAGAGAATGTATGTATGTGGGGGAAGGGGCAGGGAGGAGGGGAGAGAGAATCCCAAGTAGGCTCAGTGCTGTCAGCTCAGAGCCCGACATGGGGCTTGAACTCATGAACCACTAGATCATTCACCTGAGCTGAAATCAAGAGTTGGATGACACTTAACTGACTGAGCCACCCAGAGGCCCATATTTTACCTTTTAGAGCATTTCCCTGTCACATTATTATCTTTAAGCATTTTTTTGTTTAATGTTTATTTAGTTTTGAGAGAGAGACATAATGTGAGTTGGGGCGGGACAGAGAGAGAGAGAGACACACACACAGAATCCTAAGCAGGCTCTGCTAACAGCTCAGAGCCTGATGCCGGGCTTGAACTCACAAACCGTGAGATCATGACCTGAGCTGAAGTTGGACAATTAACTGAGCCACCCAGATGCCCTGCCTATCACATTATTTTTTTAATTTTAAAAAATATTTTTATTTTAGAGCACACAAGCAGGGGAGAGGGGCAGAGAGAGAGAGAGAGAGAGAGAGAGAAAATCTCAAGCAGGCTCAATGCTCAGTGCAGAGCCGGATGTGGGGTTGGAACCCACAACCCTGGCATCATGACCTGAGCCGAAATCAAGAGTTAATGCTCGGGGTGCCTGGGTGGCTCACTTGGTTAAGTGCCTGACTCTTGGTTTCAGCTCAGGTCATGTTCTCATGGTTCGGGAGTTTGAGCCCCATGTCAAGCTCTGTGCTGTTGGTGCAGAGCCTGCTTGGGATTCTCTCTCCGCCCCCCGCCCCTCCCTGCCCCCCTATAAACAAATAAACATAAAAAAAGAGTTGGCGCTCAACCAAATAAGCCACCTGGGTGCCCCTCCCCTATCACATTTTTGAGTGCTTTCTTATCTTGCAAACAGATTGTCACAGACTTATCTTTGATCTTTTCTGTCCCAGTTATGGGCAGCCATTTCTCTGAAGAGTTCTGGTTTTAGTGGGGGAATGTTATTAGCAATCAAGATCTGGGCACGATTGTGCTCATTGTTACTGGATTGTGCTCATCTCTATAGGGTCTCAACTTTTAGGCCAAGAGGACAGATAGAGGACAGAGGGACAGAGCTAAGGAAATACAGGCTTATATATATATATATATATATATATATATATATATATATATATATATATACACACACACACACACACACACACACATCTACAGTGATGCATAAATGTATACATACATTCATACTGATAAACATATTAAACATTTTAGAAATCATTAGGTCAAACCAATGTGTCTAATTCTAATCCATCTCCACAGGGTCCTTTTTTGTCTTCCATCTTTCCATATTTATATGTCTCTTCTTTCATAGTGAGAACATTGGCTTCCAACAGCATCAACACATTAACTTACTTGTTCAGCTCAATAATCTGAAATAGTTTCAGAATTGGTTCATTATACTACTACAATGAACAAATCTACCAAAAAGAATTCAAGATTTGTTTGAAGTACTCTCTCCTCACCCCCACTGAATTCTGTGAGTATATTTAATCAAATCCTGTACTCATAATTACTTGCATTACTTCTTTCTTTTTTATCCCTTAAGAATGGATATAGTATTAATTTGAAATATAGTAAAATTCACGCATTTTACTATATTTCAAAAGCTGTCAGCTTTTGCATGTTTTCCTTCTTGATATCATTGTTAATTTAATTATTTTGAATATGTAGAAAATGATTTACTTTTCCAAAAAGTAAAGTTTTATGAAAAGGTATACTCAGAAAAGTGTCGCTTTATTTCCCTCATTCCACCACATCCTTTATAGGTATCCAGCATTATTGTTTTTCAGTTCGTCCCTCCTTTTATAAAGATGAGCAGATAAATTTTCTTGTATTTTTTATTTCCTCTTTCTTATGAAACACAGCATAGTATATATGCCCTTTTGCAATTTACTTCTTTCATTTATCAGTATCTTTTGAAAATCACTCTATATCACTTTATAGAGATCTTCCTCTTTAATTTTTACATACGCTTTCTACTTTATTGTGTGTATGTATGTAATGTAACTTATTCAACCGATCTCTTATGCTTGGGCACTTAAGTAGTTTCCAGTATTTTGAAATTACAAATAATGCAGCAATGAATAACCTTGTGCATATGTATTTTCATATTGTTTTAGGTTTATCTTCAGGGTAAATTCCTTCAAGTGGGATTGCTTGTTCAAAGGGTAAATGCTTATGTAGTTTTATTAGACATACGCCCAGTTCTCCTGTACCATTCTGCATTTCCACTACTAGTGTATTGAAGTGCCTGTTTCCCCACAGCCTTGCCAACAGAGTAAACTGTAAAACTTTTGAATTTTTCCGGATTTGAAGGATGAGAGATGGTATCTCAGTCTGCATTTAATTTGCATTCATCTTAGGAGTGGAGTTTGAATGTCTTTTCATATGTTTAAGAGCTGCTTTCTATGGGATATTTGATCTTATTTCCCTCAGTTTTGAATGCTCTTTGTAGTGATATCAGCCATTTGTATTTATCAGTGATAAATCTTGCAAAAAATGTTTTCTCCGCATTTGTCATATTTCTTTTTCTTTTGCTTGTGATGTTTTTCTTGTAATATAAGAGTTTCATAGTTGGATTTTAGTTCTAGTTAGGAAGGCTTTTCTTTTATAACTTCCCAGGTTATAGTAGGAATTTAGTGTTCTTTTTTACTTGCATAGTTTCATTTTCTACATGTAAATCTCTGGTTTATTTGGAGTTGGGTTCAGTGTGAGAAATACATTCGATTTTTACCTCCCCTCTCCCTCCCCCTCTCCCCAAATGTCTATCCATTTGTTAAAAAGACCATTCTTGTACCAGTGTTTTGTGATAACTCCTTTATGGCGGCTGAATTTATTTCTGGACTTTCCCATTCTGTTTCATTGGTCTCTCTGACTACTCATGCAGCAATACCACACTGTTCTCATTGCAGAGGCTTTGCAGTGTATTTTAATGTCTGTAGTATTTTTTTAATTAAAAAATTATTTTTAAATGTTTTTATTATTTGTTTTGGAGAGACAGAGTATGAGCGGAGGAGGGGCACAGAAAGAGGGGGAGACACAGAATTTGAAGCAAGCTCCAAGCTCTTAGCTGTCAGCACCAAGCCCACTGTAGGGCTTCAACTCATGAATGGTGCGATCATGACTTGAGCTGAAGTCACATGCTTAATTGACTGAGCCACCCAGGTAGCCCCATGTATGTAGTATGTTTTAACAAGGTTCCCATATATATTTGCTTTCAGTATTTCCTAGACTCTCTTGAATGTTTCTTTTCTACTTAAACTTCAGTATCCAGTTGTCTAGCTCCACAAAAAGGTCAATCATATTTTTATTGGGTTCAAATTATATTTATAATTTTATGGTGTTTTGATGTTGAGAAGTCCCAAAGATAAAGTATTTACTTTCAGTTGTTCAGGACTACTTTTGTCTCTTTTAAGAGTGTTTATTTTTCTTTATGTAGGTTTTGAACATTTCAATTTGTTCCTAAGTATTTAATCTTTTTTATTACTATTTTAAATGGGGCTTTCTCATCTATTATATATTCTATCTGGTTTTATTTGTGTATGTGAGTGTTATTGATTTTTTTCATGTTTATTTTATATCCTGCTACCTCGGTGAATTATTTTGTTCTTGAGTTTTGTCGTTGATTTTTTTACGATTTTCCAGGCATTTATCAGGATATCTGCAAATAGTTTTATTCTTTTCCAGTTGTTGTCCCTAAAATTTTTGTCTGTAATAGTTTTATGTCTTCTTTTCCAGTTCTTGTTTTTTATACTTCTAATGGCTTTCTCTAGTCTTATTTTATCGACTAACATGTCCAGAAGAAAAGTAGTAGTGGTCATAGTGGGCATCCTTGCCTTATTCCTGACCTTATTGGGCAGAGTAATGTTACACTGAGACCTAGCAGTGGGAGAAAAGATAGATGTGCACAGCATACGGTTTGAAATGTTTTACGGGTAGTACATGTGTTGTCATATATAGTTCTCTATAGTATTGCTCTTGCCTTTCATGGCTAAATATTTCGAAGGCATTGTCTCTACGTTTCACCTTCATTTTTTCACCTCCCACTTTCATCCTTTAAACAACTCCACTCTGGTTATTCCATTGTCAAAACTGAGAGCACCGCTGAGACCCCTTTGTTACTCAATCTAATGGATTTTTAAAAATCTTCCTTACTTATTTTTCCTCTTAGTACCATTCAGCATTACAGACCGTGCCTTCTTCAGAATGTGTTTTGTCCCCTTGCCTTTTGTTAAATCACATTGTTCTGGTTGTTCTTTTGCAGTCTCCTAGTTCTTTCTTCTCTACTTGGCTTCTGACTGCCTCTTCTTTCTGACATCCTAGGCTGCCTTTTTCAAAATTCCATTCTGTCGTCTTTTTGAACTATGTTAGTTTTCTAAGCAAACCTGTGGCCTAAATTATCATCTGTATTACAGCTATTCTGAGATTAACATTCTCTTTTTTTTAAGTTTATTTATTTTGAGGGGGGGGGGAGAGAAAGAGAGAGTGTGGGGGAGGGGCAGAGAGGGGTGGGGGAGAGAGAATCCCAAGCAGGCTCAGCATCAGTGCGGAGCCCAGTATGGAGCTTGGACTCCTAAACTGTGAGATCATGACCTGAGCCGAAGTCAGACACTTCCCAGATGGAGCCACACAGGTGCCCCCAAGAGTAAAATTTCTACTCTACACCTGTCTTCTGAGATGGGAGATCTACATGTCCACCTGCCAACCTGGTATCAGTGTCCATTTGGGATGTCAGAGTCACTTCACAGTATAAGTTCTAACCCTCTCCTCAAATGCCCCCAGTTTTCAGTGACCAGTACCGTGTATCTTATTGTATAAAGTAAAAACTTGAGCGTCATCCGGATTCTTGTTTGTCACTCATTATCTTTATCCACTGCATTATCAGGTTTTGTTGATCTCCCTACTCCTTCCAGTTTTCTCTAGTGTAAAGGAAGGGTAGATCCTGTTAACCAGAAGAAACGTCATGAGTAAAGAACAGAGATGTTGTATTTGGTAGAATACATAAAGTAAGATTAGAAGTAAGGTGAAGGATATGAGTTACAGTCATAAGGAATTTGGGTGGTCATTGCATGAGATGATTAGATTATGTTTGCAGCACATAATAAGTCTGAGAAAAGAAAGGGAAGGGACTGCAGGTGGGAGACTAGTTAGGAAGCTGACCGCTTTAGCAGTTTTGTTAAGAGGGATTAAATGCTTATATCAAGATATGACACTGGATACCAAACAGAGACAGGGATACACAATGTTATTCAGCAAGATATAGCAACAACATGGATCTGAAGGTACAAAACAATTATTGAAGACTCTCAAGATTTCCTTAGAAAATGATGAAGGTGGAGTAGTAGAAAGTTCTGGAGAAACATAATGAGTTGTGTGATAAGTACACTTAAGGTGTTGATATGGACTATCAATCAGGTGAAGAAAGATAGGGAATGATTAGAGATGGTGAGTAGATTTCTTCTTCAGTGCTGGCTTCATCTGGTAGCATAGTGACTGTCCAGAACAGTGTCGAGAAGTCATTTGAAGCAGCATCCAACCTACTGGCAATATGTGTCTACTTCGGCTGATACGTATATGTGAGCGTGGTCTAGGTGTTGGATTCAGGTCAGAACTAGAGACATAGGGACAGAAGATGATAGTTGAAGACAGGAAATTTGAATGAGATGTTAAGCTAAAAAAAAAAAAAACACCTACAAAAAAATACAGATAGAAAGAAGGCAATCAGCCAAAGAAAACATAGATCTTGGAGAACCCCTATATGTTAAGTAGGTGGCAGCATCAGAAAAAGGGTCAGAACCTGATGACTTTGTTGTTGGGGAAACAATGATCGAAACAAGACAAAGAGAGAATTTTAGGAAGGAGATCCTGGTTATTAGGGTTATAGAGAAATCAAGGGGTGTAAAGACTTGGGAAAGGATATTACATTTGGACCATTGAGAGGACAATTACAGTAATTCAAAATGGCAAGTTATATAAAAAGGAATTTGTACTTTTATAAAGATAATGTTGAGGAAATATTGTCTCATTTGGAAAGTTAAATAGCCAAGTATTGCTAGTACTGTATCTTGCTAGATTTTGAAATTTGTAAAATATGAACTGAGTGATAATTAAAAAACAAACCCATCATGGATTAGAAACTGAATTAGAGATAGGAAATGAGAAAAGTATGGTGAGTCAGGCCCACAAATGAAGTTATATATATAAACAGTGGGAATCCTCTGGAAGCATGTGGTAAATAATATGTTCCAGATTTTTGCATGATACTCCAGTCAAGGAAGCAAAATGCTGGTAAGGGAAATGGTAAGAAATAAATATAAGACTACCACTGAAGGCTACGTGGCTGAGCAGGGACCTGGAAAACTTCTTTTAATTTTGGCAGCTGCAAAGTGATTCTTTAAGTAAATCGAGCTTTGTTTTGCTAAGAATAATGAGTTGTGACTGGTTTATTCTGGTATAGGAAAGAAATAGGATATATTGGAGGTATTTTAGGGGATACTTAAAGATATTGGCCCACTCTGATGATGTGGCCAAAGAGTAGCAACTAAAAAGGATATTTTTGGTACAGAAGTAATTTGGTCTAAGAATGGAAAGCAATGGAAATGTAAGAGATCTGAGAAGGGAGGTACCCTATCCCATTGGTAAGCCTTAGCACTTCATAAATTACGTGGTTTTTATTGGCCACTCCCTTAATGAAGACTTAAGCCAACATTAGAGCACACAAAAAGGGAAGGAGAGAATCATGGATTAGGGCAAGTGGACATATTAAATCAAAATCAGAAAACTTATTTTTGAATATATCCAGAAAACATTCTGAATTCTCATTAAAATTTTATAAAATGCCTGTAGAGCCTCTGGGTTTTTTTTAAGTTGACTGTTATATCTGAAAAAAATGACAACTTTGTTTTCTTCTTTTTGTACTCATTATGTCTTTTATTATTGATTTGTTTTACTATTCTATCTTGAAGCTTTAGTATAGTCTTGAGTAAAAGTGGTAATAGTGGACATCTGTCCTATTCTTTTTTAAAGGGTAATGCTTCTGATGTGCCACCATTATGTATTATGTTTGCTATAGATTTTTGGATAGATGCATTTTATTCACTTCATCACTTTAAGCTGTTTTTTTCTAGCTAAAAGTTGTGTTTAATTTTTAAAAATCATTAATGGTATTAAATATTATAAAAATACTATTTTCTGAATCTATTGAAATGATGCTATAGTTTTCCTCTTCGTGGGTTGCATAAAGTGCAGTATTTTAGTAACAGGAAACTCCCAGCAAACATCATAAACAAAAAGACTATTAATCTGTTCTTCAAGATAGGAGAAGTCATTTTTCTTTTTGATTACCATAGGTCCTATAGGCTGTGGTACTGATAGCAGCTCTTCAGAAATTAGCAGGAATGAAACTGAATTGGGGACTGAGAGAGTCAGCTGTGAGTTTGCAGATGTACTAAAGTTTTTTTTTTTTTTTTTTTGACTTTGAGCAACCTTGGTTTCTCTTCCTTCATAATTTCTGCAGATTTCATATATAAGCCAGAGTGGCTAAAATGAACAACTCAAGAGACTATAGATGCTGGCGAGGATATGGAGAAACGGGCACCCTCCTACACTGTTGGCAGGAATGTAAACTGGTACAGCCGCTCTGGAAAACAGTGTGGAGGTTCCTCAAAAAACTATCAGTAGAACTCCCCTATGACCCAGCAATAGCACTG
>CM053573.1:126795707-126848105 GCA_028646485.1 Cryptoprocta ferox | reverse complement strand
TGCAACAAGTGACCACAGGTCATTATGTAAAACTTGAAAATGGATTAAATTTCTATTCATTTTTATTCACTACCATATGTGGAATTTTTAAATAGCCCGCATTGGTGTTATTAAGAAAATATTTTAAATTACAATTTGTATTAATGGATTATAATTACCTCAATCTAACAATACTCTTCTAAGTAGCTTGCAAATAATGAAAGTTTAAAAAAAAAACATACTACTTCTTAAATAGTTACCTGACTATTTAGATCACTTCTCTTCTCTGGAATATCATCTGTACATGATACTCGAAAAAGATATTCTGGAAAATACCTCATTTTAATCTAATATTAGCAGCTTTTGCATGGTTAATCATTCTCTTCCATAAAATTTTATCTGTCTTATCTGAAGCTATTGGTGTGTAGTGAGATCCCTCTTTGATTTGCTAGTTTTGGGTTATTTTGTTGTTGTTGTTTTTGTTTAGTATAAAAATGACCTGTTTGTTAAGGTGTCTTTTTGGATTTTCACAAAAATATTTTTAAATGTGTGAATTCTGAACCATTATAAAGGTGTAACTACTATAAAGTGCTATGTTTAACTTTTCTCTTCTGAAGGACATTCTCTCGTATTTAATTATATTAAACATTTCTTATGCTAATTCTTTTTATTTGTACATTCCAAAAATTATATAAAAATTTCCATACAAATTAATAAATACTAATCATAATTTTCTTTATTAAGTACCATACCGGTCCTTTATTTTACATTAATTATAATCTCATTTTTTGTGTATCATAAATAACTAAAGATTTAAGTAAATAATAATAAAGTAAGAACATTTGAAGAATATAAGACTGTAATAAGCAGTTTATGACTGACTTTATGGGGAAAGAGGCAGAGAGGTGGGCAGTAGGGTAGTGATGGGAGAGGAGACCTTTTTTGTGTTCTAGTCCATAATTTAGAAGAAAGAGACTGAAGATAAATGTGCCTAGAACTACAGAGCAGGCTCATATGATTTATCATTTTTTCAGAGTATAATACAGTAGTCAAAATAATTTGGCGAATGATCTTCATCTTTTTGTGAAAAAGTCTACTCAGTATCATGAAAACATCTTTTATTACACAAAGCATAAATATAATTTCTGTATTGCATTATTAGAGGTTAACAAAGCCGCCCTTCTTTGTTTGCTTAACTCACAGAAACCTCACAAGATTTGTTTGTTACAACTGAGCATGTTACTATATATATTTAGTATTTACTGTTATATACACCCCCCCCCATGAAACACACTTTTCTGATCCTTAATCACAGAAATTGATAAAATGAACCCTCACATATGGTGAATTTTGTTTTCTTACATGGTCAAATATTCTGGTTACTGAAAGACTATCTTTTTTTCCTTTTTAAATATATTTGGTCCTGTTTTTTCTTTTTTTTTGTCCGAACAAACTCTTCTGGGCATAATTTAAGCTCTGTGGGATAATTAAAATGGTACTTTAAATTCTAAAAATCAGAAGTGCTGTTGAGGAGAATTCTAGTTGCTAAAAATGTCAGGTAAACTAGACATTTATATATCTAATTCAGTATACTACTTAAAATTGCGTCTCGCTGATACTTGAAGTCCTGAAAAGTTCTAGGATTTTCTGACATACGTGGTCCTTAGAGTGTTAGAAGTTTGCTTGTTGTGTGTTTAGATTGTGTGGTTTTATAAAAGTATGCAGTATTCTGTGATTATTATTTGTTGTTTAAGAGCTTGAATCCTTTAAAACATCAGGTTAATGAGTCATTCATTCATGCAAAGGCACACAGGTGATTGTTGTTTTTTATTGAAGAATAATTGACATACAGTATTATTAGTTTCAGGCGTACAACATAGTGATTTGATATCTATATACATCATGCAATGGTCACCACAGTTAGTGTAGTTACCATCTGTCACTGTACAAAGTTGTTACAATGTTAGTAACCATATTCTCTGTTGTATATTATCTCTGTGTCTTTATTTTATAATTGGAAGATTGTACCTCTTAATCCTCTTCACTTATTTTGTTCATTTCCCCCCTACTCTGCTCCCTGCCCAGCAACCTTCAGTTTGTTTTCTGTATCTGAGTCTGTTTCTGTTTTGTTTATTCATTTAAAAAAAAATTTTCCACATATACATGAAGTCATATGGTATTTGTCTTTCTCTGTCTGATTTATTTCACTTAGCATAATACTATTGAGGTCCATCCATATTGTTGCAAATGGAAAGATTTCATTTTTTTCATGGCTGAATAATATTGTATTGTGTGTCTGTGTGTCTCTGTGTGTGTTTGTACATACCACATCTTCTTTGTCCGTTTATCAGCGCACATTTAGCTTGCTTCCGTATCTTGGCTATTGTAAATAATGCTGCTGTGAACATAGGGGATCATATGTCTTTTGAATTAGAATTTTCATTTTCTTTGGGTGGATACCTAGAGGTGGAATTGCTAGATTTTATGGTAGTCCTCTACTTTCAATTTTTTAGGGACCTCCTTACTGTTTTCCATTGTGGCAGCACCACTTTACATTCCACCAGTGGTGCACAGTTTCTTTTTTCCTCCACATCCTCACCAACACTTGTTACTTTTTGTCTTTTTGATACTAGCCATTCTGACAGGTGTGAGGGATATCTCATTGTGGTTTTGATTTGCATCTCCCGATGGTTAGTCCTATTGAGCATCTTTTCATGTGCTTGTTGGCCATCTATGTGTGTTTTTTGAAACAATGTGTATTCTGGTCCTCTGTCTATTTCTAAATTGGATTGTTTCTTGATACTGGGTTTTATGACTTTATATATTTTGTATATTATCCCTTATTGGATATATTACTTGCAAATATGTTCTCCCATTGAGTAGGTTGCCTTTTCATTTTGTTGGTTTTCTTCACTATGCAAAAGCTTTTTAGTTTGACGTAATCCCACATTTGTTTATTTTTGCTTCTGTTGTCCTTCCCTGAGGAGACAGATAAAAAATATTGCTAAGAAGAATGCCAAAGAACTTACTGCTTATGTTTTCTTCTAGAAGTTTTATGGTTTCAGGTCTTATGTTTAAGTCTTCAGTTTGTTTTGAGTTGAATTTTGTATGTGATGTATGAAAGTGGTCCATTTTCATTTTTTTTTTCCATGCAGCTTTCTAGTTTTTCCAGCACTATTTATTGAAGAGACTGTCTTTTCCTCACTACTTGCCTCCTTTGTCATAGACTAATTGACCATATAAACATGAGGTTATATTTGGACTCTCTGTTATGTTGAGCCTTGTTTCTGTTTTTAGGCCAGTACCATACTGTTTTGATTACTAGAGCTTTGTGGTATAGTTTGAAATTTAGGAGTATATCCTAAATTTTGGCTTCTTGGGATCTTTGTAGTTCCATACAAATTTTAGGATTATTTGTTCTTTCTGTGAAAAATGCCATTTGTAATTTTGATGTAATTTGCATTGAATGTATAGGTTACTTTGGATAGTGTGGACATTTTAAGAATATTCTCATCCATGAACATGCTATATCTCTTTCCAATTTGTGTTATCTTGAATTTTTTTAATCATTGCCATAGAGTTTCTAACATACAGGTCTTTCACTTCCTGCTTAAACTTATTCCTGTGTATTTTGTTCTTTTTTGATGCAATTGTAAATGGGATTGTTTTCTTAATTTCTCTTTCTCATAGTTTGTTAGTAGTGTATAGAAATGCAACAGATCTCTGTTACATTTATTTTGTATCTTGCAACGTTACTGAATTCATTTATTCCAATAGTCTTTGGGTACAGGCTTTAGGGACTTCTATTTATTGTATCATGTCATCAGTGAACAGTAAGTTTTATTTCTTCCTTTCCAATTTGGATGCCTTTTACGTGTTTTTCTTGCCCAATTGCTGTGGCTAGGACCTCCAACACTATGTTGAAGAAAAGTGGTGAAAGTGGGCATTCTTGTCTTGTTCCTGAACTTACAGGAAAAGCTTTCAGCTTTTCACCATTACGTGTGGCCTTTATTATGTTGAGGTATATTCCCTCTGTTTCCAGTTTGTTGAGAGATTTTATCATAAATGGATGTTGAATTATGTGAAGTGTTTTTCCTGCATCTTTTGAGATGATCATATGATGTTTATCCTTCCTTTTGTTAATATGGTGTAGCACATTGATTGATTTATGGATGTTGAACTATCATTAGATCCCTGGAATACATCCCATTTGATCATGGTGTGTGATCCTTTAACTGTATTATTAAATTTGGCTTGCTAATATTTTTTGAGGATTTTTGCATCTATGTTCATCAATGATATTGGCCTGCAATTTTCTTTTTTGTAGTGTCTTTCTCTGGTTTAGGTCATGGTAATGCTGACCTTGTAAAATGTGCTTGATAGCATTCCTTTCTTTTCAATTTTTTTGGTATAGTTTGAGAAAGATAGGTATTAACTTTTCTTTAAATGTTTGGTAAAATTCATGTATCAAGCCATCTTGTCCTGGACTTCTGTTTGTTGGGTGTTTTTTTTTCATTATTGATTCAGTCTCCTACTAGTAACTAATTACTTATCTTCAGATTTTCAGTTTCTTTCTCATTCAGTCTTAGAAGATTGTGTTTCTAGGAATTTATTCAGTTCTTATAAGTTGTCCATTATTTTGCTGTATAATTTTTCATAGTAATATATTTCTGTGATATTGGTTGCAAATCCCTTTCATTACTGATTTTATTTATTTGGGCCCTCTTTTTTTTTTTTTTTTTTTGGATGAGTCTTGCTAAAGGTTTATAAATTTTTTCAAAGATTATCCCACGAAGTTAAATTATGCCCAGAAGAGTTTATCTTTTCTAAGAAATAGATCTTAGTTTTATTAGTCTTTTTATTTTACTTTTTTTTTTTTACTCTTTATTTTATTTCTCCTCTGATCTTTATTATTTCCTTCCTCTGCTAACTTTGGACTTTGTTCCTTTTTCTAGTTCCTTTAGTTATAAGGTCAGATTTCTTTTGTAGATTTTTCTTGTTTATGGAGGTGGGCTTGTACTGCTAGAACTTCTGTCTTAAAAATGTGTCCGCTGTTTCCTGTTGGTTTTGGAGCAGTGTGTTTCCATTTTCGTTTCTCTTAAGATATTAAAATTTTTTTAATGTTTGTTTATTTTTTGAGAGAGAGAGAGAGCATGAGCCAGGGGCAGAGGGGCAGAGAGAGGGCAATGCAGAATCCGAAGCAAGCTCCAGGCTCTGAGCTGTCAGCACAGAGCCTGATGTGGGGCTGGAACTCAGGAACAGTGCGATCATGACCCAGGTGCCCTGTCTTAAGATATTTTTTGATTTCCTCTTTGATTTCTCTCTTGACTCATTAGTTGTAGTAGCGTATTGTGTAGTCTCCATGTGTTGTTTGTATTTTCTCTAGTTTTCTTCTTTTTTTCTTCCAGTTTTCTTCTTGTAGTTATTTCTAGTATATACCATTGTGGTTAGAAAAGATGCTTGGTATGATATCAGTCATCTTTTAAATTTAAATTATTTGAGAGTTGTTTTGTGGCTTAAGGTGATAATATTCTGAAGAATGTTCCATATGCTCTTGAGAAGAATGTATATTCTGATGGTTTTTGATGGGATGTTCTGTATATATCTGTTTAGTATATCTCACCTAATGTTTGTTCAAGGCCAGTGTTTTCTTATTAATTTTATGTCTGGATGATGTATTTGTTGATATAGGTGGACTGTTAAAGTCCCCTACTGTTACCATATGCCTGTCAATTTCTCCCTTTTTGTCTGTTAATATTTGCTTTATATGTAGGTGCTCCTCTGACTGGTGCATAAATATTTACATATATCTGTTTTCTTGTTGGATTGATCCCTTTATCATTATGTAATCCCTTCTTTGTCTCCTGTTACAGCTTTTGTTTTAAAGTTCATTTTGTCTGATATAAATATTGCTACCTGCATTTTGTCTGATTGCTTCCCCAGCCTTCTTTTTGTTTCCATTTCCATGGAATATGTTTTTCATCCCTTTACTTTTCATCTGTGTGTATCTTTAGATCCAAAATGAGTCTCTTGTAGGCAGTATATAGATAGGTCTTGTTTCTTAATCCATTTGGTCACCTATGTCTTTTGATTGGAGTATTTAATCCATTTACATTGAAAGTAATTATTGATCTGTATTTATTTCTCTTTCATTAATGGTTTTCTGGTTTCTTTTGTAATTTTTCTATTTCTTTCTTTTCCTTTTTCTTTTTCTCTCTTCCCTTGTGATTTGATGACTTGTTTTAGTGTTAGGTTTGAATTCCTTTCTCTTTATTTTTTGTGTATCTATTATAGGTTTTTAGTTTGTGGTTGCCATGAGGCTCAAATATAACAACCTATGTATTTATCAGTCTATTTTAAGTCAGTAGTCGTTTAAGTTCTAAGCATCCTGAAAGCACTACACTTATACTCATTTTTGCCACTGTGTTTCGTTTTTGTTGTCAATTTTACATCTTATTATTTAGTGTATCCCTTAACTAATTTTGTAGATTTAGGTGATTTTACTACTTTTTCTTTTAATTCTCACACTCACTTTATAAATGGTTGATCCACTGCCTTTTCTATGTGTTTGTCTGTACCAGTGAGATATTTTTCTTTCATATATTTTCTTATTTTTAGTTATGGCCTTTCCTTTTATGTTTAGGGAAGTCTTTTTAATATTTCTTATAAAGCCAATTTAGTAGTGATGAACTCTTTTTCTTGTCAGGGAAACTCTTTATATCCCCTTCCATTCTGAATGATAACCTTGCTGGGTAGATTATTCTTGATCCTTGTTTGGAAGTTTTTTCCTTTTTAGCACTTTAAATATATCATGCTCACTCTCTTCTGACCTGCGAAGTTCTGCTGAAGAATCAGCAGATAGTCTTGTGGGGGTTCCATTATATGTAACTAATTGCCTTTTCCTACTGCTTTTAACATTGTCTTTATCTTTAATTTTTGACATTTTAATTATGAGGTGTCTTGGTATGGATATCTCTTCTATCTCTTAATCGAAGTTCTTACTGTGTTCATCTTTTCATCTCATGAGTTTGATAAACATCTTTATGACCATTAGTTTGAATTCTTTATTGAGTGGGTTGCCTATCTCCATTTGGTTTATTTCTCTCTCTCTCTCCTTTTTTTTTTTTTTTGAGGTTTTATCATCTTCTTTTGATTGGAACATATTCTTCTCTTTATTTTGCCCTGTCTTTGTTTCTTTTTGTGTTTAGGTAGTTCAGTCATCTCTTGGTCTTGAAGGAGCATCCTTATGTAGGAGTTGTTCTGTGGGGCCCAGAAATGCAATCTGCCCTGGTGCTCCAGAGGTATTCCCTGTGGGGGCTGCATGTACTCCCCTGTTGTGGCAGGGCTGCAGTTGCTGCAGGCATACTGTTAGGCAGTTATCATCCTGTCAGCTGCAAGGTCCGGCTGAGGTGCTGGGTTGTATAGGCCTCTTAGTGGAGTACCATCCCCTGGCATTAACAGTCTCGAGGGAGGATTCCAAAACGGCACTCTCCAGTGCTGGAGACAGCAAGGATGAACGAACTAGCAAAAATGGCTGCTGCTAGTGTCTCAGTCCCTCCTGTCTCTCAGGTGCTTGCTCTGAGTTTGGTTAAGTAGATCTTCTTCACCTATGTTTTGTGCACTGTTTTTTTGTTTTGTTTTGATCTGGTGTTTTTGCATTGGTTTCTGGATTGAGTGAGTCTGTGTGAGCCCTTTAAGAGTGGTTTTTCCTTTCCCTGTAGTTCTATAGTTTTTCTGGATGTACTCCCTGCTGGTTGTCAAGGCCAGCCATTTTGAGGTCTTATCTCTCTTGTGTAGGATATAAAGGTTGGGGTGCATGATGTGGAGCTTGAATCTTTTACTCCTCAGGGAAAAATTCTATACCTTTGAGATTCCTCCTGTCCATGGAGCACCACACCTAGGGTGTGGTTTATTACTTAGCAAGATTTTATCTCTGCCCCTTCTACGCATCTTGGTGTTTTCCCTTATTGTGGAGGCTCTTTTCATCCAGTATGTGGGTCTCCTTTATAGGGAATTGTTTCAAATGTGCTTGTAAATTGTTGTGTCCATGAAAGGAAGTGAGTTCAGGATCTTACTACCTACCATCTTGAACCATGACCTTGATATTGTTAATTGTGTAAAGCTGAGAAGGCCAGTCCATTAGGAGATGCAGCTCCATTGCTTTGTAAAGAGTTTTTGCTCGGATGAGAGCTTTTTGTTTAAGAAGAAATATTAGTCTGGAAGAGAACTATACCAGTCTAAAAATGGATGTTTTGGCTATGTGGAAATATGAGACTAAATTGAATTGAAAATATGACTCTTAGGAAATTAATAAACTTATGTTAAGTGGTTTCTAGGCACCAAATTTTGGTTAAATACAGCTCAAAATAGACAAAGCTACTGAGGGTCAAATTAGAGTAATAATAATGAAAAAATAAACTACAGTATTTTTTGAACTTAGTGTTTTTTTAAGTTTATTTTTATTAATTTAGAGAGAGAGAGAGAGAGAGAGAGAGAGAGAGAGAACGAACGTGAGTGAGAGCAGGGAGGAACAGAGAGAGATGGATACAGAATCCCAAGTCAGATCTGCACTGTCCGTGCAAAGCCCAGTGTGGGGCTTGAACTCATGAACCATGAGATCATGACCTGAGCTGAAGTCAAGAGTCAGACACTCAACAGACTGAGCCACCCAGGTGCTCCAGAACTTAGTGTTTTTTTAATTCTCATACTTGAGAAAATGATTTACCAATCTATTTCCTAAAAGTAACTTATACGTAACATAATACATACATGGTTGAATCTTACTGCCATGTGAGCTCTATTTTCTGGTCAGTGTTATTCCTGTGTTGTAAGAGCCAGAAGAAGTAGCCTAATCTGAAACTTCCTGTCTTGTTTTAAACATGTTCTGACTGAGGAACTATGTTAAGTGTCAAAAGAAGTCTAGCCCTGTCAAGAGTGGTGAGTTCTTCATAAGGAAATTCTGGAATTGCCTCTAGGAAGTATTTTAATTTCTTTGGAACCCTTTTTAATTGGTATGTCAACTCTGGATCTGAATTTTTAGGAGTTTTATTATTATTTATTCTGAGTATGATAATTTGTATTTGAAGACTTATTCTGGGATTCATCTATATTCATTGCACAAATGAGGCTCAGGATGTATTTTGTCTTTGGCCAACCTGCACACTGCTTTAGGGATATTTGAGAAGGGATGCCTTTTAAAGTCCGATTTGCAACTATGTATGTATGTATGCTTGTATGTATCATCTATCAAGGTTACATAATGAAAAATAAGAATTTGTGGTGTAGAAAGTTTACTCTTAAATTGGTGCCTACCACTGAAGCACAGAGCTTGAGAGATGTTTCTTCTTTTGTAGTATTAAATATAAGAGATAATATATTTCAGAGTGAAAATAAAGTGAGAGAAACTGATGTCTGAGCTTCATGGTACACAGTCATAGGGGATACACATTTCACTTTTGATGGTAGGTTTCCAAGGTACTTCAGTGAGGTGTAGAGATCAAGGAATCACTTTAATTCACCACATGATTTTGACTTACATTACTCATAGGTGTACTTGAAGGTATTGTGATGTTGTGTAAAGGACATGGCTTGTGGAGTGTTACAGACCTGAGTTTAAATACTAATTATTAACGGTGTGGTATTAAATAAATCTATTTAACCATTCCTACATTCTTCAACAGCAGAGCAAGTAGGAGTAATGATAATAATAGGACTTTTTCATACAGTTTTTATGGGAATTAAACAAAATGACATTTTTACAACACAAAGAAAAGTCTTCCTTTTAGGACATCCTCCCCCCATCCCCACTCCCACCCCAAGCATCGGACTGAGAAATTAACATCATCAGGCGTTGCTCAGAAAGGCAGTTAAAAGTTTAAAAGTACATTTTACATATTGTAAATGTACTTTACATTAGATAGGTCATTTAGATAAGGTCTTTAGATGAGGTCATTTTGAAAGATATTTTTCAGTGAATTTGTAGGCCATCATATTTTATTTTATTTTATTTTATTTTATTTTTTAATGTTTATTTATTTTTGAGAAAGAGAGAGAGAGCACAAGTGGGGGAGGGACAGAGAGAGAGGGAGACAGAATCCGAAGCAGGCTCCAGGCTCTGAGCTGTCAGCACAGAGCCTGATGCGGGGCTTGAACCCACAAACAGTGAGATCATGACCTGAGCCGAAGTCGGACGCTTAACCGGCTGAGCCACCCAGGCGCCCCAGTAGGCCATCATATTTTAAAAGCATAAACAATTTTAGATAAGCCAGTCTTTAGGGTTTTTTTTCCTTCCAAAAATACTGCTCCAGAAGATGGTCTGGTGTTCAGTCACTTATGCAAGGAGTGGGCTAGTATAGAGGGCTGGAGAGTGTGTCCTTCTTAATAGGGTTACTAACTTTTTTGAAGGTTTCCACAAACCTGTTTTTTTTTTTTTTTTTCAAGTTTATATTGACACAGAGAGAGCATGGTGCACTCATGGGCAGGGAGGAGCAGAGAGAGAGAGGGAGAGAGAGAATTCCAAGCAGGCTTTGTGTTGTCAGTACAGAGCCCCACACTGGGCTTCATCTCATGAACCACCTAAGCTGAGATCAAGAGCCAGATGCTTAACCGACTAAGCCACCCAGGTGCCCCCCAACAAGCCGTTTTTAAATCTGTCTTTGTAGGAGTGTGGTAGTTAATCATGCATTTACTGTCACATCTTTCTGTTAGCTTGGATGAGTTAAATTACTGTAAAGATAAACACAAAAGATTTTGAACATCATTTCTTAGAAGATTGTTTTTGGGCAATTTTTGTTAATGTCATATAAGATTTGGGTGCCTTCCTAATTTGGGTTTCTGTCCTTGGAGAATAATAGCCAGTTGCTTGCTAAATTTCCAGCATTCAAAATAGAAAACAATAATTTTTTGAAATAACTTTGTAATCCATCTGGTTATAATACCAAAAGTTTTGGTATACTGCATTTATCATATTTATGACTTTCCTCTTTTCATCACCAACTTCTAATCTTTTAACCTCAGAGAGCATTTTTATTATGGGATTTTGAATAGTCATAGTTTTATACATTTTATTGCAGTATGAGACCATAGTTAGTAATCATTTTGCCTGGAATCTTTAGATATTTTTAAAGTGGTTTGAAGAATGCATTTAAAAAGTTATCCTTCTGAGTAGCAAAAGTAAATTAATTTACTGCTGTTCTATTGAGTTAGGAGACTGAAAGCACTAATAGAGGTATGATCTTGTATTTATATTGTTGGAGTGTTACACTAAACGAGTAACCTTACGCAAGCTTTAAAATTCAGCTGGATTATTTATACCTGTTAGTTGCTTAAAGTAAGATACTAGGTGAATCATAGAGATGACACTTTGGCAACTGTTTGAAGAGAGTGCGTAATTGGAGATACTTCTAGGCTTCCAGCAGTGTTGTTTAGGATCAAGGAAACTTAAAAAGCAAACAAACAAAAAGTCTCAAGTAGTTATGGAATTAGTTGTGAGTTTAGAAACTTCACGTTAGTAAGCAAATTCAAATTACTTAATGTTATAAAAGTTAACAAAAATAAAATTGAGATATTTCATTCATTTTTTTTTTATTCTCAGAGAAACATAACATTTTTAGGTACAAGATACTGAGGTAGCTGTATATGTGCATGTATATATTTATATACATGTATATATGATTGAGTATGTGCTTTTTCTCTTAACTTTTTTCTTACCCTTCTCCTCCTACCTTTGTTTAGTCCTTTCATAGCATAAACATTTTGCCTAACTCCTCAACTAGAAACCTTGGAAATTTACTAAGTTTATTTCTCTTCTTCCATTTTTATGTCTACGTACCACTGTTTTTTCTCATATTCTTTGTCTCTCGGTCCTCCATTCCTGAAGCTACTATGCCAGTTTCATTGTTAGTGCTCTACACCACCACTGGAATTATCTTTCTAAAATACTCACTAAGTGCCTGATAATTGATTCAGCCATTTTTCTAGGCTGCTAATGATCACCAACATTATCCAGTTTAGATATCCTTTATTTCTTTTTGAGAAGAAGCTAATAGGTAGTGAGATCAATAAAGAAGCGGTAGTTTGGTAGTAAAGTAAGTGATGGGGAAAGTCATGAGCCACAGAGCAGAAAAAATATATCTTAAATAATTGAGTCCTTTGTAGAGCTAACTTATTATCTGTTCTCTTTCTTATTATAATTAGTTTTGTCCACTTCTGTTTTCTGAGAACTAAAGCTTTTTCAGAATTCTAGAATAACTTGAGACAGTGACTACTTTCATAGACCTTCCTCCAGTATAATCAAGTATGGTTTGAGTTTTTCTTTTTGCATAGCTTGAACAGGATAAATTACAGTGTTCATGGATAAAAGGTGATAGGTAATGTTATGAAAAGGCAACAGATTAAAAAAGGAACTCTGAAACAAATGGAATAACATAAGGAGGAGTAGTTAATGAGATGTGGAATAATTTAATTAGTCTGAAACTGAGAATTTAGAATACAAAATAAAATCATGGGCAATGCTTAAACTTTTAGCTTGTTTAATCTAAAATAATTTCTTCAAAAATCTTATTTTCATGTTACAGGAACATACTTAAGGGAATACTTTAATTATAAATATGTTTATTTCCTTATTGTACTGTGGAAGATGTGTACTTTGAAAAGTCACATGCCTTACTTATATCTGCCACAGGAAATGGACTAAAGGAAGACTAAAGCTTAAGGGAATTTTTCATCTCATGGAGTCAGGTTAAATCTGCAGCTCCCTTAGGGAAACCACAGTTCCTGGAATTCTCTAACTTTTCTCAGAGATTTAGATTGATCTTTGGGATTGAAATGAACCCCGAGTGCCCAAAGCAGGTCTCAGAATTGACCCGACTTCTTTCGGTTTATTTATATATACAGAGTTATTGAGACTGATCTGTTTCTTATTCTTAAGCTAATTCAAACTTGGTTATTTAAGAGCTTGATTCTAAACAAATCCTAAATGTAACCAGGATATAGGGAAGAGAGGTTATCTTGTTGGCACCAAGAGAAATAGAAGATATAATCTTTAAATCACAAAAAGTTATTTTCTTGCATTATACATACATTGGTTTCTGTCTTGCCTGGAGCTTCTAGTAGTGTGGGATCTAACTTGGTACCGACTGTGGTTAGTGAAAATGAGTGTGACTGTGAGAAAATAATGTTATATACTATTTCAAGATGAAGAGTCATTTAGGAAGCGAAGATAATGCTTTATTATTAGGACAACGTGTAAGCATTTTATTTACCATAAAAACCAGAAAGAAAGATTTATATTATGTCAGTACTTTTGGGATTGTTGGCTGTATAAAGGTTTATAGGGTTATGGGAGTTCATGAACAGAGTGAGTAATGGTCAGGTAAATTACACTTAATATTGCCTTTAAATTAATATAGCATGTTATAATGGTTAAGATCACATGGATTCTGGGTTCATATCACATGGATTCACATCCCAGCCTTACCATTTGTTAATGATGAGATCTTGGGCAAGTTAGTGTGCTCAAGCTCCTCTTAGCTTTTTTTGTTTGTTTTTATTTTGAGAGAGAGACCGACCGACCATGTGCGCCGGAGAGCACGAGCTGGAGGGAGGGACAGAGAGAGCGGGAGAGAGAATCCCAAGCAGGCTCAGTGCTCTCGTTGCAGAACCTGATGAAGGATTCAATCCCATGACTGTGAAATCATGACCCGAGCTGAAATCTAGAGTTGGATACTTAACCAATTGAGCCACCCAGTTGCCCCTGTCTTTTTTTTTTTTTTTAAAGGGGGAGTGGTTAGGGTGGAGGTGAGGAGACATTAAATGAGATATACCATGTAAATATCAGCATCACAGTATAGTAGTAATGTTCCTGAAGTTCTTTTTCAAGCAACTTTTATTATCTTTAGTTTTCTATTCCCTCTCATGGTCCTGATGTAAAGCACGGGATCAAAAACAGAAACCTGAGTGGGTATTTTCTTTGATTCGTAAAAATACAAGGAGATATTATGTAATAAACTTAAAAATTTTAACTGCCAATATTTAGTTTCACAGATAATATCTTAAAAGAACAACATCCATTTTGAGATTTCAAAGTAAAAAAAAATTAAATTCAGTTAACCTTGGATGAAAGTTTGGAGTTTTGGAATTTGTTATTTGAGAGAGAGAGTGCACGCACAAGTTGGTGGGGGGGGGGAGAGAGAGAGAGAGAGAGAGAGAGAGAGAGAGAGAGAGAGAGAGAGAAAGAAAGAAAACAAACATCTCAAGCAGGCTCCATGGGACTTGATTCCATGACTCTGGGATCATGACTTGAGCCAAAATCAAGAGACGGATGCTTCACTGACTGAGCCACCCAGGTGCCCCATGGAATCTGTTAGAATCTTGCAGTCACTGGAATGTTGTTACAGGAGCCCTGACTCAGTGCACCAGTGGACTAAGTTGGTGGGAGCTGCTGAGACAATGACTGGAATGTATGCTTCCATGGTGACTGTTGTGGTTCATGGAGAAGCAAAGATAGACATACTTTATTTTTAAGTGATCTGAAGTGTCTGGAAATAGAGTAGACATTTTCTTTTCTGAATGCTGCTTTGGTACCAGTGTATATTAACATTCATTGGTGTCACTTGACATGGTTACTGTAACTATTACTGTTTTAGACCCTCGAACATAATTACAGGATTCCTTAATCAACTATTATATATATATATATATATATATATATATATATATATATTTCACCAAAGGTTAACTTTTGTGACAAAATGTTCTTTATTCATTCATTCCTTTCATCTCCTTTAAACATTCCCATGTCTTTTGACATCTATATCCGTAGATGACTTAGTTTTAATCATAAGACTAAAATCTGTAATAAGGAAAATCAGTTTTGCTGGAGATATTTTATGTATAGTTAAAAGTGCATTTGTTTAATCATCCCTCCTTCCATTGGGAAGGAACCTTGACAGTAGTTGTTAAGAAAAATATCCGAAATGTTTATATTAAGTTGGGTACAAATTAATTGGACTAAATAATATATATGTTCAACAAATAATTTAAAAATTACAAGCTGAAGAAAGGAAAGTGGTTGCTGTAGGTAGATATCTTTTAGAAAGCTTGAAGGGTCATCTTTTCCGCTTCTGTATCAGAATCCTTGAGAACATCTGCTTGGCAATCTCCATTTTTAAGAAGCTTCTCCGGGGGCACCTGGATGGCTCAGTTGGTTAATCATCTGACTCTTGACTTCAGCTCAGGTCATAATCTCACGCGTTCCAGAGATCGAGCCCCAAGGCGGGCTCTGTGCTGGCAGCACAGAGCCTACTTGGGATTCTCTCTCCCTCCCTCTCTGTCTCTGCCCCTCCCTCATGCATGCATGCGTGCTCTCTCTCAAAATAAATAAATAAATTTAAAAAAAAAAGCTTCTCAGGTGATTTTTATGCACAATAATGTTTAGAACCATTGCTGAACTCTACACCTACAGCTTTTATCATACTGGCTTCTGGCTCTTTTGATGGAAACTACCCTTCCTCCATGAGAAGGAGAACAAGGGTGAGCTTTCAGCATCAGCCTCAGTTTCTGCTTTGAGTCCTCTCTCAACTGCGACTCCTGTGGAGACAGAAGAGATCATGTGAATGGTGATACGCAGAGGCTTTATATGTTCCTTGAAATGTCAGTATTTCCTAGCAAGGTAGAAATTGCAGGTGAGGAAATGTAAGAGAGCTGAAGTGGTCTTCTGGGGCCAGGTTTGAAACCGAGGTAAATTTATTTTAAAGACTGATACCTGCTACCTTCCTTTGTAGTGGAAAGAAAATGGGCTGTGGATTCAGGTATGCGTGGGTTGGAAGTGTGCCTCTCTCGTTTACTGGCTTTACTAGCAACCCTGAACACTTCCCTAACTTCAGTGTCCGCATCTGAAAAGTAGGCTCGGTAATTGTTCAGTTCTAAGGTTATTGTGAGGATTCATGACCTGATGCACAATTTTAGAACGCTTCAGCATATCTTTAATAGTTCTTATCCTAAGTAGGCATTTCAGTAAATGATGACTATCATTTGGAACTTAAGATAAGGCAAATATGCCTTATGAAGTTAACCATTTACAAGCTATATGACTTTGTCACATTATGAAGTATATATTTTTCTGTTCTGATGTAGTATGATAGCTAGAAATGAGGAAGATACAGCATGTGTATAGGGAGTTTTTCAGGGGGGAAAGCAATGTAGGTGCCTTTTTTGTTGTTGTTGCTACCCATATCCTAGTAAGTTCTAAATTTGTTTTTGGCCTAGACCTTTCTTAAAGCTCCAGACTATAATAGCACTGATGTTTACGTTGAAATCCCTGCAAGATATATCCAAGGGGTAATCCTTTAATGTGTCCTAGTGTAACTTGGTCTCTTTCCTCCAACAACTGATCTTCTTCCAGGTTTCCTTATATCACTGAATGGAATTGTTATCCAACTTCATCCTCTACAAAACTGAATCTTTGACCAAATTCTTCTGTTGGCCCATAAATCTTTCTGCCTTCTCTTCCGCATCTTTACCACCATCACTTTACACTTGATCTTAGCCAAAAGGCCGAGAAGTGATCCCACCATCACGTTAGTCTAATCTACTGTCACCTCACACCTAACTCCTTTCCTGGCCTATCTTGCTTGTCTCCATAACTCAGCCAAATCTGATCATTTTTCAGTGTATAATTGATCATCATACTATATTTAAAACCCTATAGGTAATTTTGCCTTATTGATTTCTTCTGGCCCATTTTGTCTCACATACATTTCCTCTCTAGCTGTGACTGGCCCCTCTGCTTCTCTTTCTTGACTCAGAATGTGCTTTTCTTACAATGCTTTGAGACCTTAGTACTTGCTGTTCCTAGACTGCCCCATACTTTTCAGATCTCATCTTAAATAGTCTTTCTTTAGGTCTTTGCTGACCTCTGGGCTACATCAAGTCTCCTGTTATAAAATCTCATGGCTCACCCTCCCCTGTTTTTAATAGTATTGATCTCTGTTTGCAGTAATGTATTTGCATCATTATTGGATACTGTCTGATATCCCAAGTAAAATGTAAGTTCTATGAGGGCTGAGAATTTCTGTGTTTACAAAGGCCTAGAACAGTCCTGACAACAGATGAGAAGTAGTAAATGACTGCCTGAAACACATAACTAGGCAATTAAAATACAAAGTGTTTAATTCTAAAGTGAGGTAAGTACAGATGGAGTCACAGTGTTGGCATATTAAACATTGTTATCTGGGAATACTTTAGTTATTGTAGCATTTGTTTGATTGGCCTCTAATTTTACTTTTTCTATTAAAAATAAAGATAAGTAGTATTTTGAATTTTAAATTTCCCAGTACAGATTAAGATCTTTCAGAAGTTGATTGTACTTGAATGTAGCTTCAGAGTAAAAACTTTCCCCTTTCCTCACATCTGCACAGGATTTGGAAGCTTACAATTCAAAAACATATAGCTGATTACATACTTCTTGATGCTTACCATATGGAATGTGCTCATGTATGTTTGTTGCCTAAGGCATAGCAATTTTAAAATACTACCAGAATTTACAAAGTCAAGAAATCATAGATTTTATAGGTTCGTCAGTTTTTATAAAAATTAAAAAGGAATCAAGAAGATTAATATAATATTGGAATTAAGCTTCTATGTTGGTTGTTGGTATTTGGACCTCAAGTAAAGTGCATGACTATTGTTGGCAGCTTGAATCGATATTGTGAAAACTCTTAAAACTTCAGTATTTTCTTGAAGGTTGGTTTAGTACCATTGTTTACATTTTAAAATCAGTGCTTTCAATAAGATTTTGGTTTCCATCTCTCCTGACTTCTCCCTAGGAGTGCACAACTTCAAAAATAAAGAGGCATAGTCAGCAGAAAAAAGAGGTGGTCTGAGCATTTATGCGTTAAATATGCATGTTAATTAGGAAAAAAAATTAGAAAAATATGAAAACAGATGTTACATAAATTATTGCAGTCCCAGGGCAGCAGTAACTTATACACTGACAATAATTTTTATATGTGCATGTGTATATCTATTTCTAGATTTTCTCAATATTTATGCAGTTCCATAGAGAATAACTAGAAAAAAGAACTGGTATATCCTTTCAGTGAGACTAATGGTAAACATTTTTTCTGCATATAGATGACTGAAGAAGTCGTTTCATAGAGATAAAGCCTCTGTGTTAACTAACTCTGCCTTGTAGGTCTTTTTCTCCTTTTTGGCTTCTCTGATGGTATGCCAATATTTCATTGGATATATCCTGTCAGAGCAAGAAAGTAAATTAATTTCCAAGCAGTGTGTAAAATGTAGAATTGACCTTAGTATAAAGTATGTATTTAGAAATAAAACAAATTATAACTACTCAGTACACTGAATATATTAGCAGTTTTTCTTTGGTTATGAAGAAAGAGCCATTATGAAGAAATAGCCATCATTCTCTGAATAGGATTGACACAGTAGTATGACAATATATATTAATTCTTACATAAACACACATTTGTCAAATGCACATATATTTGAATAGTTGAAAGATATTTAAATGTCCGTCATTATAAGGAGTCATCCATAGAATAAAAACGGTCTGTATTTTTACAAGGGAAAGATAAGAAATGGAGACATGTAGCAATTTTTAGCTTAACCATACAGAAAAAGCATGTGACTATATTACTGTCCAAAGAGTTATTGACCATATTTAGTCACACGTATATTGTATAATTTAGAAATGAGTTGTTGGTAACTTTTCAGATAAGATTGAAAGTTAAAATGAGGATATGCTACATCAGAATGTAATAAATCATTCTATTTATCAAACAAACAACATGAATCGTATTCAATACAAGAGCATAAAAGTTTCTTGTATTGTCTAAAGGTCAATGCCACATTCATTTCTGTTCTTTAGAAATCATACTTTTACTTGGTTTTAATAGCATATGATGCTAAAATGTGTTTTAAGTAATTAATTTCTTTTGAATCTCAGTTTCAGTTATATCTATTATCATAATGCTTTTTAGTTCTGTGGTATTGATTTGTGTTTCACAGTACATTACCTAATTATTTTTGTCCATTTGTACATATGTTGAGCTACTAAGTTCTAACAGGTTATAGGAAATAAACTAATATAGTATGGAATCTAGAGGAAAGGGATAGTAATGTTTAGTAATTTGATATTATTAAGAGGTTCTTTACTTAAGTTAGATAGCTATTTAAGAAATTCAGTTGTCATTCTTACAGATTTCGTGTAGGTTATATCTATGTCAGATAGGATTTTTGGAAGAATATTATTAAAGGTGGTAAGACATTTTTTTTCTCTATTCAGAAAAGCTAGGGAAATTAATTTTTACATCACAAATAATATTCACTTGTTACACTGATACATCAGTATTCGAATTTTCCATTTTATTAATGTTTGGAATCCTTTTCATTGGAAATTTTTCCCCACGTTTGTTTTCAAATGGCAGATTTCCATTTTTTTAATTCTACGTAATTTTAGTATTGGTATTATTTTACTATGTATTAGAATACTGTGTTCATCATTTGGACACTTTTATGTCAATGAAATGAAGTTGTAACAGGAGATTTGTTTTATATGGAGGTGTTTTAGATTTAAATTTTTTAAAAAATTTTACCATTTATTGTAAGTATAATAAAATGACTTCCTTTCATCCAGAAGTTAAAATAGATGATGGAAAGAGTGATTAGACAGTAGGCTAACACTTGTCATCCAAAAGCCTAAAACAGTATGACGTAAATTTTTTTTAGCTTGCTTTTTGTATTGTTTGCTTTGGTTCAGGGTTCTTTCTGGGATAGGAATGTGTGAAGCTGTTTTATTTATTTATTTTTCTAGGTATTTGCTTCTTTGTCAGCACTCAAGTGATCTCTATTTCTTCATTCTTCTTTGCTTCCTGTTTGCCAACCAAGACTTGTATTTGGAGAACTCTTGTACTGAATCTGAAGTCATCTTTGACCTATAATAAGAGCATGCATTTTCAAGTGTCAGTTAGATTTTTGGATCAATAAAGGTCTCCTGAAAGGTAAGCATATATTTATTCAAAATGTACATTTAAAAATTGAATACTATTAATATCTGTCTTAGTCTCTTTGGGCTGCTCTAACAAAAATCCCATAGACTTGGTGACTTATAAACAACAGAAATTTATTTCTCATAGTTCTCACAGTCTTCACAGGGACTGAGAAAAAGGTGCCAGCAGATTCAGTGCTTGATTCACAGACCACCATCTTCTTTGTGTGTCCTCACATGGGAGAAGGAATGAGAAAGCTCTCTGGGGTCTCTTCTTATAAGGACACTAATCCCATTCATGAGGACACCACCCTCACAATCTAATCACTTCCCAAAGGCCTCACTCGAATACTATTACATTGGGAATTAAGATTTCAGCATGTGAGTTTTGGAGGGACACAGACACTTATCCATAAAATATCCTTATTATAGCAATATGTTCTGTAGATTTGTGTGTGTGTGTGAGTGTGTGAATATTTATATAGTATGCCAGATTTAGATTGGATGCTTCTTCAGGGAATGATGTTGTTCTCTAACACAGTTACTCAGAGTTCCCTGATTACTTTCTTTCCACTTCTTACATCTATCTAGTCATCAATCCAATCTTTCCCTTTCCCTTATTATTTTCCTTCTCCTTTAGCTGAGCCTTCACATGGTGCCTTAAAAAATGTTTTCCTGTCAGCAGACTTTCAGTACTTTCCATATAGAGTGCTTTTCGTATCCATATCTTTTTCTCTCCCCTTTCCTCCCCTCCCTTCATTAAATTTGTAAAAGGAATAGCAAAACTATGATTATTGAACTTAAGAGTTGAAGGTGTCTCAGATAGGAGGCATTCACATTTATTTTAACACAACCCATTGTAAGGAATAAATTTTACATTTAGGAGCCATTTTCCACAGATATAAATTTACCAATGAAAGTGAAACAAAAGTTGAAATAGTTTTTACCCTAACTACCTGGACTGTGTGCTGTGCTCTATTCTAATTTTTGTATATTTTATTTACTACATGCTCTTTCCCATAACTAAATTTACTTCCCTATGCTAATAATGGATTGCCTTTGCGATTTCAGAAACCATACTTTACATCACTTGTATATTTGTTCATGACTAACTCATTGGGAAGTAAATGGAATCAGACAGTTTATTTTCTATCTCAGTCAAGCTTCCCTTTATCTTGTCTTGTCCATGCTTCTTATCTCTTCCTATATTCACTACAAGCTATCAAATGATGTGGCCAAAGAGCTGGGTAACTGCTGGGAAACACCAGAGCACTTGGTTGGTTCTTCTGTAGTGAGAACACAACTATAAATGGTCATATCTCAAAATATGAAGAGGGGATAAACCTTTGATAGAACCATCCCTTTATAGTCAAGTATATATTTCTTCTTCTTGCTTGTTCTCTCTATGTAAATTGTATGTGCATGCTGATGCCCTCAAATCATTCCTGGTTTAAAACATTTTTAACTGTTTAAGTCCTTTATATCAGCTTAGAATAACCTGGATCCTTTGGCAAAGTGATCTCTTTCAGTACCCATTCCCATCACATTTATCATTTTTACCCTTTAAAAAATTGCAAGCATTTTTTCTGATTATAAAAGTGATAGCTGTGGTAGAAGGGATGGTATATATAGAAAAGCAAAAAGATGATAAAAATTATCCCTAATCAAGGGCAGCAAAAGCAATTCTAAGAGAGAAGTTCATAGTGAAAAATGTTTACAGTAAGAAAAAAGGGCTCAAATAACTAAAGGAACTAGAAAAAGAATAAGTACAAAGTTAGTAGAAGAAAGAAAATAACAAAGAGCAAAAATAAATGAAAAAGAGACAAAAATGACAAGAGAAAACATCAGTGAAACTAGAGCTGTTTTTCCAAAATACAGACAAAACTTTAGCTACATGTCAAAAAAATAATGAGAGGACTCAAAAAATAAGATTAGAAATGAAAGAGGAGATATTATAACTGACACCACAGAAATACAAAGGTCAGGGGCACCTGGGTGGCTCAGTCAGTTGAGCATCCGACTTTGACTCAGGTCATGATCTCACAGTTTGTGAGTTTGAGCCCTGAGTTGGGCTCCATGCTAACAGGTGGAGCCTGGATCCTGTTTTGAGTTCTGTGTCCCCTCTGTTTCTGAGCCTCCTCTGCTCATGCTCTGTTTCTTTCTCTTTCTCAAAAACAAACGTTAAAAAATTAAAAAAAAAAAAACAAAGATCATAAGAGACTGCTGTGAACAATTATACACCAAAAAATTAGGCAACCAAGAATGGAGAAATTCTTGGAAACTTACAACTTACCAAGGCTGAATCATGTGAAATAGAAAATTTGAACAGACCAATACACTGGTAAGGAGATTGAATGATAATCAAAAACTTCCCAAGAAAGAAGAGTATAGGACCTGATGGCTTCAAAGGTGAATTCTGCCAAACATTCGTAGAATTAATTCCAGTCCTTTTCAAACTCTTCCAAAAAATAGAAGAGGAGGGAATACAGTGACTCTTAAGCAACACAGGTTTGAAGTGATGTGGATCCACTTTTACGTGGATTTTTTTTGATAAATATAAAACAGTACTGTACATGTATTTTATCTTCCTTATGATTTTCTTAACATTTTCTTTTCTCTTTATTGTAAGAATAATAGTACATAACACATAATATACAAAGTGTGTGTTAATTGACTGTTCATGTTATCAGTAAGGCTCCCAGTCAGTAGTAGGCTACTAGTAGTTAAGTGTCTGGGGAGTCAGAAGTCATCCATGGATTTTCAACTGCATGAGGTGCCAGTGCCCCCAACCTCTACATTGTTTAAGAGTCAGCTGTATTTCCAAAGCCATTTTATGAGGCCAGTATTACTCTTACACCAAAACTGGATAAGGATGCTACAATGGAAAAAAATTACAGGCCAACATCCCTGATAAACACAGATGCAAAACTCTTCCACAAACTGAACGGAAGTAAATTCAACAGTCCCTTGAAAGGGTCATATACCATGATAAGTGGGATTTATTCCAGGGAAGCAAGGATGGTTCAACATCCACAAATCAGTGAATGTGATACACCATATTAATAAAACGAAGAATAAAAATCAAATGATAATAGATGCAAAAAAAGCATTTGACCAAATTCAACATTCATTTATGATAAAGACTGCCAACAAAGTGGGTGTAGAGGGAATGTACCTCAACATGATAGAGACAGTATATGATGGGTTCACAGCTTATATCATACTGAATGGTGAATAGCTGGAAGCTTTTCTTCTAAGATCAGAAATAAGACAAGAATGGCCAAAGTAGCCTTCCAACCCCCCGCCCCCGCTTTGCAAGGACCTAACTGTGCTTTACTTGGATTGTTTATCAGAGTTATTTTTGCAGTGAGCAATTATGATGGATGAAGTAATGTTCCCTATATACAAAGAGCCAGTCTCACCATTTTCATTTGACATAGTACTGGAAATTCTGGTGAGATCAGGCAAGAAAAAGAAATAAAAGGCATTCAAATTGGAAAGGAAGAAGTAAAACTGTTTGTATTTCCATAATTGTGCTATATCTATAGAAAACCTTAAAAGACTTCAGGAAAAAACTGTTAGAACTAATAAATGAATGTAGTAAAATTGTAGGATATGTAATCAGTATACAAAAATCTGTTGTGCTTCTATATACTAACAGTGAAGTGTCAGTGAATTTAAGAGAACAGTCCCGGGGTGCCTGCGTGGCTTAGTCAGTTAAGTGACCGACTTCGGCTCAGGTCGTGATCCTCCTGGTTTGTGAGTTCAAGCCCAGCGTTGGGTTCTGTGCTGACAGCTTAGAGCCTGGAGCCTGCTTTGGTTTCTGTGTCTCCTTCTCTCTCTGCCCCTCCCCCACTCATGCTCTGTCTCTCTCTCAAAAAAAAATGAATAAATGTTAAAAAAAAAGAAAAAAAGAAAAAAAAGAACAGTCCCATTTACAGTTGCATCAAAAAGAACAAAATGCCTAGGAATAAATTTAAACATGGAAGAGAAATATCAGTACACTGAAAATTATGACAGTGATGAAAAACATTGAAGGCATAAATAAATGGATAGATACTCTGTGCTCATGGCTTGGAAGATATAGTATGTTAAAATGTCCATACCACTCAAAGCTATCTACAGATTCAATTAAATGTTTATCAAAAGTCCAGTGGTATTTTTACAGAAATAGAACAAATAATCATAAAATTTGTATGGGATCACAAAAGACATCAAGTAGCCAAAGTAGTCTTGATAAAGAAGAACAGAGCTGGAGGCATCACACTTCCAAATTTGAAAATGTATCACAGAGCTATAGGAATGTCATCAGTATGGTATTGGCATGAAAACAGACACATAGATTAAAGGAACAGAATGGAGACTCCAGAAAGAAACCCTACAGATATTTGGTCAATTAATTTATGAAAAAGGAGCCAAGAATAGACACTGGGAAAGGATAGTCTCTTCAATAGTGTTGGGGAGAAATTGGACCCCTATCTTATACCATACACAAAAAATCAACTTTAAATGGACTAAAGACTTGAATGTAAAACCTGGAACCATAAAACTAGAAGTAAATAGGGGTAAGTTTCTTGAAATCGGTCCTGATGATAAGTTCTTAAATTTGACACCAAAAGCAAAAATCAGCAATTAAGAGTGCATTAAACTAAAAGTCTGCTGAACAGCAAAGGAAACCATCAATAAAATGAAAAGGCAACCTACCAAATGAGAGAAAATACTTGCAAAATATATATCTGATAATAAGGGGTTAATATTCAAAATATATAGAGAACTCACACAACTCAATAGCAAAAAACATGACTGATTTGATTGAAAAATAGGATGGGGCGCCTGGGTGGTTCAGTTGGTTGAGCATTCAACTCTTGATTTCAGCTCATGTCATGATCCCAGGGTTGTGAGATCAAGCACTATGTCGGCTCCACACTCAGTGTGAAGCCTGCTTAAGATTTTTTTCTCTCTCTCTCCCTCCTTCCCTCCACACCTGTCCCCCACTCCTGCAATGTCTCTGTCTAAAAAATGATAATAAAAATAGGCAGAATAACAGACATCTTTCTAAGGAAGGCATACAGATGGCCAACAGGTACATTTAAAAAGTACCCAACATCACTAATCATCAGGGAAATGCAAATCAAAACCACAATGAAATATCACCTCACACCTGTTATAATGTCTGTCATCAAAAAGATAACAAGTGTTGGTGAGGATGTGGATAAAACGGGACCCTTGTACACTGTTGGTGGGAATGTAGATTGGTATCGCTACTATGAAAGCAGTATAGAGTTCCTACAGAAATTACAAATAGAACTACCTTATGATCCAGCAATTTGACCTTGGGGTAAGAAAATAGGGATAAGTTGGTAAAGAGATACAAACTTTCATCCATAAGATGAATAAGGTCTGAGGATCTAATGTATCTCATGGTGACTGTAGTTGATATCACTGTATTATAGAAGTGAAATTTGCTATGAGATAAGAACTTTAATGTTCTCACTAAAAAAAAAGTGTGTGCAGTGATGCATGTTTTAACTTGATTAATCCAGTTATTGAGTTTATCAGTTAATCACTTCACAATGTATGTCAAATCATGATGTACAGTTTGAATCTTATAATTTTACTACATCATTTTGAAGTCAAACATAAATATAGCTGAACAAAATTTAAAAATGTCAAAAAGAAAAAAAATCCTATTCCTGTAATATAGAGAGGTATTGAGCTAACATTTAAAAAATATAACCTATTTTTTCAAATTTTACTTGATAACAAAACTGAATGAAGCTTGAATGATGAGTGAACCTCAAATAAATATTTTTTCAAAACTGTAAATATTCGTTCCTAAGAGTCTTCCAATATTAAAGAAACCTATGGAAATCTTTAACTACTTTGATAATAAGAAAATAGGAAAAGGCTCACCTAAGAGCAGAATATCTTTTTATTTTAAAATCATTGTTGAGGTGAAATTTATATAACAGAACATTGAGTGAACAGTTCAATAGCATTGAGCACATTCACAATGGTGCACAACCTCCATCTGTCTGTAGTTCCACACATTCCATCACTCCAGGGTAAAACACCTTAGCTTTTAACAGTTTCTCCTCCTTCTGCCCTCTCCCCAGTTCCTGGTATGTCCCTGTCTGTATTCTATTTCTGACTTTATTCTGAATATTTCATATAAATGGAATCATACAGTGTATAACCTTTTATGTCTGGCTTCTTTCACTCAGCATAATGTTTTCAAGGTTCATCCATGTCGTAGTGTATATGAGTACTTCATTACTTTTCATAACCAAATATTATTCTAAGTAATAGATACCAGTATTTGGTTTGCTTCTACCTTTTGGCTATTATGAATAGTATTTCTGTTAATTTATGTGTACATATATTTATTTTCGAGTACCTGTTTTCAGTTCTTTTAGGTATATACTAGGATTAAAATTGCTATGTCATATTGTAATTCTTTGTTTAACTTTTTTAGGAACCACAAATTGTTTATCACAGCAGCCTCAGCATTGTATGTTCTCACAAGCAATATTAAAAGGGTTCAATTTTTTCCAAATCTTGCCAACACTTATTTTCTCTTTATTTCGTAGTCAGAATAATCATTCTGATCTTATGATCATTATGAATGCCTTTGAGCAAAGTAACATCATAGAGAAATGATTATATCCAGTGTTTCTTATATAGCAATTATACATCAATTCAGAATATCACTTAATTGTTTTCCTTTCAGCTTTAACTGACTCATGGACATTGTTTTCCAGAATAAAATTTCTTTTCTTCATTTTCTCAAAATCATATTATATTTTGTTTCATATTTCTACCATAATTCTTTTGTGTATAGTTCTTTGTTTTTACCAGTTTTAAGTTACTATTCTTTTTGTTTAATTCTCATAGGAGAAAAAGCTTTCTATTATTATGGATAGCACACTATAGTTGTACTTCCAGGTTTCTACATCATAAAATAACATTTTTGTATGGTTATCTACTATCTTTGAAGAAAGATCTCATTTACCCTGGACTTTTATGAACCCGTGAACTAGAGCTTTCTTGGCCTTTTGCTGAAGTGTCATTCTCAGATTTCTTTTCGTTATATTGCTGGATTTGTTCCAATATTGCTTGGATCTCATTGTCCTCTTTATTCTTAGGGTTCCTTAAAATTAATTTTCAGAACATTAAATGGTGAAAGGTATATTTTCTGAATTGTGCATATTAGAAATTTTTAATTGTTTTTTAGAAAATGTTTTTCTTTTATTCTCAGTCAGTCATTTTGCTGAGTATTTATACATTTAAAATGATTTTTCTCAAAACATTGAAGACTTAATTTTTTTCTACCATCCATTTTTCCTCCTGAGAACTTTGAAGTCAGTGTCACTGAAAAGTGTTCCAGGTGATATCACAGTGAAAACAAAACTGAGATAAATTCTTAACTTCATTAAGCTTGAGTTTTGAGGTAGAGAAGTCCAAAAGAAGCAAGATAAATACATCAAATATATAGTAGGTTAGATGGTTGTGCTATGAAGGCAAATAAAGCAGGGAATAGAGGATAGAGTGTTCAGAGTATAGGAAGAGGGATGGAAATTTTCAATAGGGTAGTCAGGGGAAGCCTCACGGAATAGGTAACATTTTAGTAAAGACCTGATGGCAGTGAGGAATGAGCAGAGGGAACAAGAAGTACAAAGGCTCTGATGTAAGAATATTGCTGATATGTTCAAAGAACTTAGTGGTCAGTGTGGCTGTAGCAAAGTGAGGGGAGAGTAGTAGGGATTAAACCGTAGAGGAATCTGGGAATTATCATCTGGTTTATGCTTTAAAAGAATTACAGTTAATTTAAAATCAGTTAACAGTTGGGGCATGGGTGGATTAGTTGGTTAAGCATCTGACTCTTGATTCCAGCTCAGGTCATGATCTCATGGTTTGTGAGTTCTAGCCCCACATCGGGCTCTGTGCTGGCAGTGCGGAGCCTGCTTGGGATTCTTTCTCTCCTTCTATCTCTTCCCCTCCCCTACTTGCATGGTCTCTTTTTTAAATATAAATAAACAAACATTCAGAAAAATACAAAAACAATTTTAAGGGAGCAAGGTGGAAGCAGAAGGACCATGTAGAAGGTTAGAGTGGAGAGATGATTGTGTTTTGAACACCAGGATTTCCTGATCGATTAGATTTGAACTCAGAGAAAGAGGAGTCAAGAATGACTCCAGTAATGTTTTGGTCTAGGAAAGATGGAGTTTCATTTGATGAAGAAGGGGAAGATTATACAGGCTGTATGTTAAGGGAGGGAAGGTCAGGAATTTGGTCTTAAACATGCTGAGTTAGAGATGTTTATTATATATTCAAGTAGAAAGGTCAAGGAGACAGATAGACTGGTCCAGAGTTCAGGTGAGAGGTCTGGGATAAAGGAGAGACCATGGAAGTTGTCAATTGGAGATGGTATGTTTAAATGGTAATATTGATGCAATCTAGTTAGAGGAAATTGAAGGTCCTAGGTTGGGAGCATTCTAAGCAAAGAGGTAAGGAAAAATAGAATTAGTAGAGAAGGCCAGGAATGGAAAAGCCAGTGAGATGAGAGGAAAACTTCTTTGGCTTTCAGATGATCTGAAAGCTAATGAAGCTAGATGGTATAAATATTTCAAGAAAGGGGGAATGATCTTCTATGACAAATGTTGCTGAAAGGTGAAGTTATGGATGAACTGTGAATTGACTCTTGGATTTAGCAACGGGAAGTCATTGGTGACTTTCAGAAGAGTAGTTTCAGTAAATGACAAGATCTGATTAGACTGGGTTCAAGGGAGAGTAGGAGAAATATGTGGCAGCTTAGCAGGGAAGCTGGGGTCAAGATGATTTTTTTTTTTTATAAGTGGAAGAAAAGCAGCATGCATCAATCAGTATTGAGGCTGCTCCTATAAAGAGTAATAAACTGATGACACAAGAAAGAGTGGAGAATGGCTGAAGCAATGTGTACAGGTGGAGAGGTTGGCCTTGGATGAGAGCATAGTTGGCTTATCCTTAATAATAGGAAGGCAGAGATACACGCACAGGTCCATGTGTAAAAGTCTTCGGTCCAGCTTTGTACTGTTTTCAGGGTATGTGGCATATAAGAAGCATCATGACTAACTGCTTCCCACTTCTTTAGGATTCTTTCATTCTGCTTACTCACCCCTTAGTGCTTTTTGTGTTAGCCACGTTAAATGAGTGGTGGTTTCTAGTTTAGGAATTTTGTGTTAATTTTTTTGTTGTTGTTGATGATGGAATTAAGACCTATCACAGGCATTTATGAATGATTTGCGCCTCGAAGTTTTTAAAACTTGATGCTTATGTAAATATTTCTATAGCCTGTCCTAAAGAGCCACCACAGTACATTAAGATCAGAAGCAGAGCCAATGACTTCTTTTTCATACCAGCCTTAGGGAGTTGATGGTTCAAATCCACTGATCAGAAAAGTGATAAATTGCTTCATGTCCTGGAGTGTTTGAACCAAGGGTGAAACCATGAATGTAAAAATCTATGAATGCCAAGGGTCTGTTGTGTTCCTTATGACTCCTGTTTCTCCTAGTCACTGTAGCCCAGGAGCACAGTTGATGAATATGGTATATAGTAATAACATTAGAGTTCTAGCATTTTCTTCCCAGTATAGTGTGACTTCTGGGATCATAATGTTGTTCTTCCTGCTCATTCTTTTCAAGTTCCTAGTTCTTTGTAGTGAAAGAACTCCCCCTTTGGCTGTAGATATGGTGTCTTGTGACGTGTTTTAAGAAACTTGTTCACTGTGCTCAGATACTGTTGAGCTTAATTTAGTAAGGATAACCAGTGGGACAGGAACAATTATAAGACCAAAAAACTGAGAAGCTTGTGCTTGTGATAGCACCTACTTTAGGTCATCTCTTAGATTTAAATAACTAACTTCTATTCTTTATAGACCCTACTTTTTCCTAAAACCTGGCACAGATCCCTTGGTCACTGAGTTGGAAGATGTTTTGAGTAATATCTCCTGAAGATTCATAAATTCACTTGTGCACTTAGGACACATCTACTGAGTGTCAGGATATTTGGTATGCTGTCCGTTTACTTAGACTCTGTCTTTGGAAACATCCACTGTTATGAATGTAATGGAAACAAGATGACTTGTGCTTCTTGTGACTTTATTTTGATTCCTTCTAAATGCAGGTTATAGCTTATTGTATTACTTTTTTAGGCAAGAGTAAAAGTTCTTACATTTTCTTTCAATAGGTACCCACATTACATCCTTGTCGAATATGTGAAATATACTATTTTGTGGTGAGGCTGACTAGGACTTCATCCGCTGACTCTGAGAAGGGTCTTCAGGGAATTCTTTTTTTATATAGGTGAATAGTTTATGTGTCAAAGACCATTCCTTCATCAAATTCTTAGCTGATTTCCTCTTAAATAACTTTATTATTTAACATCATTTAATGTGTCTCCTTTCCTGGGCTTCATATATACATTTTTCCAGTGGGTTGCCCTTTTGTCATCTGGAAATTGGTTTCTGTTCTAGGTTACTGACTTAAACCATTTGCAGTGACTTTTCCTTTTTCAGTGCAAATTTTTATGCAAAAATCTTAGTACAAAAATCCCATCTGTCTCATTCTGACACACTTGTGTTCCTTGGCAAGCTAATACTCATGTCCATCCTCAGACCTCTAATCTCATCCTAATAGTTCTTCTAGGTTAAACAAGACGAGCCATTATCTCTACACAGTTTTATGATAGTGGCATATTTTGAGTAACACATAAGGATGGTTTTTAAATACTATTCATTGAATTGAACAACTTTAAGTGGAGATGTTCAGGAATGTAGGGAGAAGATCAAAGCGTAATTCTCTGTTTATAGACTCTAAAATGTCATCAGCTTCGAGAGTAGAATCCATCTAAATTCATCTATTCGTTTGTTCAACAGATATGTATTAACTCTTTATGGCAGGTACTTAGCTAACTTTTAAATACATATGTCATTTTAGGATGTTTACCTTTATGTTTCGCTAAGTTTATTGTGAATATTTTTAGGTTTTTGATATACATGTGCTGAATGTTAACTCTCACCTTTTGGTAATGGATAAACCGCCAGCTCTAGAAATGTGGAAAATACAGAATCTGTTTCACATTCTCTTTATGTTATTCACTTTTACAGAGACTTAATGAACAGTGAAATTGACCAACAGTTTCACTTCCTCTTCTTTGCAGTTCTGCCAGTCTTTGTGGTACCTTGTAGACCTGAAAGAAGCATCTCGAAAGGGAGAAGTAATATGACCATGTAATCAGACAAATAGACAGTGGGCCCTTTATAATTGTGAGGTGACCTTATTTCTATTTTACATAGAAATTTGAAGATTTTACTTTAGGTTATTCCCATTTAGGTAGGAGTAGTCTGTGAACAGCTCATTCATTTAAAGAGGATTTTAAAGAAATCTTTAATTTGTATTATTTGACCATTATTAAATTAACATTTTGTTGAGACAGAATAAGATTTTAGTTATTAAAGATACGTGTTTAGAATTTAAAAATGACATGAACTAATTTTGCCTCAACTTAAGAGTTACTTAATTTTTTCAATATATGTAGTAAAATATTGGCTGGATACTTTGAAAGCCTAAATTACTTGGAATGTATTTGACACCTCTCTTCTTATGTACTTCTGTTCAAAATGTTACTTATTTTTGGATCATTTATAGTGGAGGCTTAAAGTTTGGAGTTTTACATTTTCAGTCTTATGAAGACTTTTAAATATATTTATATTCTATTGAAACTAAACCATTTTATCCACATGATAGTCATTCAGCTATAGCTGTTTGGAATAAAATTTATTGAAATAGGTAGCCATATTCCACACAAAATAACCATTTAAAAGTGTTTTTCATCTGATAGCATGTACTTTAATGTTTATAAAAGTAGCACAGAGCAATGGGAATATTTATGTGGCTAAGGGAGATTATCAGCTCCAGTTCAATAGTATGTTGTTTGACATTATTAGGCTGAGGATATTTTATAATTTTTAAAAAATACTTTTATTATCACTTTTATAAAATACATGTGCTCTTGTTATATCTTATGTGTTAATCTAATTTTCTATTGTAGTCACCGATTAAAAGGAAATTGTGTACCAGTGGGGTTCTAAAACCTTGACATTATTTTAATCTGATAACAAATGGGTTTAAGTTCATGTTCTTTCAGTTGTTGGCAACAAATCTAAACCTGTATTTTTTGGATTTATGAGGATAAGTCCTGCTTTGGCAATCTTGTAGATCCTCCAGAGAATAGTTAAACAGTGATTAATCATTGTTTCTTCACTGAGTGTGCAGAAAAGAATGGAAAAGCTGCATTTCACACTTCTGAAGCAATTAATCCCCATGATCTTAGCCAGGTTTGTCTTGTAGATAAGTCGGGATACAAAACGGTACCTAATTTATCAATGTATGCATGCCATAAAGTATAAAACACACAATTTATTTCATATCATTTATAGTCAAATGTAAAAAAAGAGTGACTTTGCCATATCCAAGAGTGCTTCTTACATTACCTTCATATAAACTAAGTACCAGAGATTACAATGGGATTCCTGTTTATTGTGCACATCTGGTGCAGTCACTATGCATTTTCTCATTCACTTGCTGGCATTTTTAGTGATTGTGGCATAAATCACCTTGCTAATCAGAAACATAAGTGACGGGAAGTCATCTCCTTTTTTTGAACAATGGGAAAAAACATATGGCTTCTCAGACAGGACTTGGCTGTTATACTATTTATGTGGCATTATATTCTGTATTTAGAATTTCATATTAATTGCAGCGGTTTGTTTGAAGGCACTGAATACCCAGGTTTGTGGTCAGAGTATTTTTTTTGTACCATTTTCATAACAAATAAACAGAAGAAGGTAAAATTAAATGCCTTGTATTAAAACATTTTTTTAATAAAAACTACTTTGGGAAGAGTTTTTAAGATTAAGATGAATTAAAGAAAATACACATATTTTATATGTGTAGCTGTTTCTATGGATGCATAGATATAATAATTACAAGTTTCAAATTAGTTTTTAATTATACTTCTTTCAAAACACTGCATGGATTAGAGTAAAAATTGCTGTCCTGCAAGTGCTAAAATGTAAATGACTGTAGTTTGCTTTTCTGATAGTAGTGTTTCAGGATGTGATGCATTTTTAGATTTTTTTTTTTTAATTTTTATTTTTGAGAGAGAGAGAGCGCAAGTGAGCAGGGGAGGGTCAGGGAGAGAGGGAGACACAGAATCCGAAGACAGGCCCCAGGCTCTGAGCTGTCAGCACAGAGCCCGACGTGGGGCTCGAACCCACGAACCGCGAGGTCATTACCTGAGCCGAAGTCGGACGCTCAACCGACTGAGCCACCCAGGCGTCCCAAGATGCATTTTTAATGAATTATTGGTTATTAGTTGGAACCACCTCTGCACATACTACAACTAAAAGATGAAGTAAAGCTTCGTAAGATATGAGACATTTATACCTGCAGTCTTCAAAGTGAATTTGCTATTTGTTATAGAATGCTTGCTGTAGATGTGAAGGTATTTTTCTTTTTCCTCAATAGTCACTTAATTCTCAAAAGGTAGTGACTATAATGGCCTTTCATCCTTACCTGGCTTTTTAATATCTGACTTCTTTATCCCAGCACTTTACATTTTCTTACTATTGAGTGGCAAGGAAAGATTTATTTTGAATGTGTAAATTTTAAATGAAAATTTATTTGTTCAGAGAACCTTACATCTTTTACAGTTTGTTTTCTAGATTACATGTAACGATAAATTAGTGAGGCAAATTTTTAAACAAATATATCAGAGCCTATTTATTCAAATGCGTGTTATTTCCTTTGAAGTAGTCCCTTTGGGGAAGATGTATACATAATCCATTAATCAAAGTATTTTAGGAATGTCTCTTTTTGAATTTTCTTAGGTGGAATTGATGTATAGCTGCCCAAAATGGATACTTTGAGGGGAGATAAGATTCATTTTGTGTATATATGTGCAAGTATTTTTGTTTAAAAAAAAAAAAAACAATCAATCATAATAGCTTGTGCTACAGCCTATATATATCTTGTAGATAATTGGATACTCTGCATAGAAATGGAGTTTTGAAAAACTGCCTGGATTTTAAATAAATGGTCATACTTACCCATTTTGTTTTAGACATCTTTTATGATATTGTCTCAAGGACCACCTGCAGTCGAGTCCACAAATTGAATAAATGTGACATAAGGAGAGACTATTATTTTTCTGTTGTCCTTGGTTGTTTTAAAAATGCCACCACCTAGATTCTCTTAGGTGTAGTGTGCTATTTTTAAAAATATATTTACAATTGAATTGAGACTTTTCTAGATTAAAATGACCTAGTCCTTAAAATTACCTGAAATCTATACCATACTGCCTCAATCCTTGTCCATTTTTGTTTTTATTTCCTTCATGCTTCTTTCTCCTCATTCCCCTGCTGGTTTTTTGTTTGTTTGTTTTTTTAAGATTGCAATGCATTTGTTGTTTAGAACAATTTTAAAGTCATACAATTTTAAACACATATTTTTTCTTCACCAAAATATAAAAATTATAGGAGGATAGGTTGTTAAAAATCTAAGAAATATGCAATTTATAAGATGGCTAATGGTATCCAAAATAAATGATGAAGAATAAAGAGTTCTATTTTTAGTGTGTGAACACTTTGGAATTTGTTAGTAACAGAGCTTTGAGGAAAAATTTCTGATATAAAGTGCTTGATGGGTAAAATATATTAACCTAAAGCATTTGCTTATCCATCATGTTTATAAAGCCAGAAATTTAATTTCTAAATGTATCGTTTTTTGAATGGAATTGAACTACTAGTAATGTTGATAATTATTGCACATTTTGTCTAAAATTTGCTTTTTCAGAGAATTTGAATGATTCTTTTTCCTGTAGTCCATTCTTTGTCTCATTTATATTCATTCTTTGTTGGTACATCTTACCCTCAAAAGTAGATTCTGAATTGAATGTGGAATTTGCAAGAAAAACTATTGTTCGTGCTTTCCTTATATTCTCATGGCTTAAAGAAGGAATCATCCCATTGTAGGGATAAATTTACTGCTAACTCCTAGCCAGGGGGATTATGGCTTGCTGTCCCTTTCTCTAGCCATCCCTTTCCTACCTTGGTGTTTGTCTAGAAGTACCTTTTGGCATGTTGACAGGCCAAATGCCTCCCACTGCAGAAAGTGCTGTGGGCAGGCAGTGTGACACTGTGGGCATAGTCACAGTAAAGTTCAGATAAAAGTGTTACCTTATGGCGCCTGGGTGGCTCGGTTGATTAAGCGTCCGACTCTTGTTCTCGGCTCAGGTCATGATCTCACAGTTTTGTGAGTTTGAGCCCTACATCGGGCTCTGTGCTGGCTGTGCAGAGCCTGCATGGGATTCTCTCTCTCCTTTCTCTCTTCCCTCTCCCCTCTTCCTCCCCCCCATTAAATAAATAAACATTAAAAAAAAGGTTAATTTGTGAGCTGTTTCCCAAAAGGGAGGCTTTTATTTCTGATTGGGAAAGTTGCTTTGGATAGCAAATATAATTCAGGAATTTTAATGTGAAAAATTTTTAAATTTCATTTATTTTGAGAGAGATAGAGACAGCACACAAGGGAGAGAGGCAGAGAGAGAGAGGGAGAGAAAATCTCAGGCAGGCTCTGCACTGTCAGTGCAGAGCCCGACCAACATGGGACTTGAACCCACAAACCGTGAGATAATGACCTGAACCTAAACCAAGAGTCAGACGCTTAACTGACTGAGCCACCCAGGCGCCCCTAATGTGACAGTCTTTAATGGCATATATTAAGTATGAAAAACATGGAGCAAGAAAGGATATTCCATGTTGAAATAGGTCTGCTTTTCGTTGTTGTTGTTGGTTTGTTTTTGCGTTCAAGACTCTTTCTGGGTAGAGTATTATCAATGAGGCCCTCAATTCTACGTTAGGAGTTCAGCCATACCTGGGATGTGGTGACCAACAGGATTGGCCTGCTGATAGTCCTTAATGTGTAGAAACAAAAGTGATTTTTTTTAAAGGAAAATGAAAGAATAAAGAGCCAGACCTGATGATATAGTATTAGTTGTTGGAGAGGCAGCATTGTGGAGTTCATCCAGGGGTCTGTTTTGTTTTCTGGTCCAGATCTCTTAGGCCTTGTGTCAGAGACCTGTGGAGATGGAAAGGTGGGTGGGCTGTAAGAAAACAAATAATAAGAACAGGAGGATAAGGAGAAACACTGTAAGATACTTGGGGGTAAGCAAAGCTGCCTTTGTACCCTCTAAGCTCAGACGCCAGTAGAAAGGCATTCTTTCTCCTCTGTTACCACCATTGGCTGAATCACTGGCATTTTACAGACTGCATCGTGCTGGCAGTGGCAGAAGGTGTGGGGCAGCAGTGCTATTTGAGAGTAGTTAGAGCAGGGGTCAGCAGGGCTCAGGGAGACTGGGCATACGCTGAGGAGGCTGCAGTGGTCTCAGTCAGTGCCAGTGGCCACCAGTAATCAACAGTACAGAGCAAAGGCAATACCTGGGGCCCACCCAAGCTTAATTTGGAGGGAATGGAGTCAGCTGACCTCAAATACCACACAGAGAGAGGCACAAAGAGGGGTGACTGCCAGCTCATTGGTCTTGCTCATGAATACATATGAGATACTTCAGGATGACTCCTTGAAATGTTCTGGGGGACAGTTTATAGGGGCCTGGCATCCTGCACTGAGGGTTGTATTAAAGTTCTCTAGAGAAACAGATCCAATGGGAAACGTACATATAAAACAGATACTGGCTCATGTGGCTGTGGAAGTTAAGAGGTGATGGGGTTTTGGAGTGGGGGAGAGGGGAGGGGGACGTCCAGAGCCGATGGCCAAGAAAATATTCTTGAGAATTTGGTGCAAAAAAGGTGATTTTATTAAAGCACTGGGACAGGACCTATGGGGCAGAAAGAGCTGCTCTGGGGTTGTGAAGAGTGACTGGTTATAAAGTATGGAGATGAGGTGGTGGGGTAAGGGAAAAAGATTTCCAAAAGTACTTTCATATACTAAATTTAGAGGTCTCTTAAGATACTGGAGGTCTTGCTATTGTCAAGCTAATGTTTTCCCTCTAGTAAGTCATAAACGTTAAGACAGTAGAGAGTTCCTGGAGGAATATTATGCTCTGTATTTGCCTCAAGTATTTGTCAATGGGCTGCAGGCTATAAAGAAATTTAATTTTATCTACATTTTCTTCTTGCCTTTGTTCCCTACATCACTAGGGAGGGGAGGGTGATGTTAGGGCTCCAGAAAACTGAGTCTATAGGTTTCTGGAGATTAGGCTATTGATAAGATTGTTTTTTCTTGTGATTTACTAAGACGTTTGAAAACTGATGGAGACTCGTCCTGTATGACTGATCCCTATCAGTTAGCCATTTGTTTTTCCCTTTTTCTTTGTTCTTGGGTAGCCAGCAGTGCCTGAGGAATGTTGAATGGCAGTGGCCTAGGAGGTGTGGGAGAGGGTGAGGTCAAGGGGGAGGGGTGAGAGGAGGTGGGGAGGGTTAGCTTGTGCTTTGCCCTGAGCTTGCCTTTGACTCCTCATCAGGAGGTCCCAAGATATGCCCTCTACAAGCTCAAGAACCAGGAAAGCCTGTGGTGCAGTTCATTCTCAGTCTCAAGGCCTGAGAATTGGGGTGATGAAGTTTGGGGGTGAGGGAGATAGTCAAATCCTGGTCTGAGTCTAAGTATCTCAGCTGATGCTGAGGCAGTGAATTTGCCTTTCCTCCACTTTTTGTTCTCTTCAAGCCCTCACTGTATTGGATTATGCCCACTCACATTAGTGAGGGCATTTTCTTTACTCAGTCTGATTCAGACGCTAATCTCTGTCTCCCCCAGATGCACCCAGAAATAACATTTTACCAGCGCTCTTAGTATCCCTTAAGTCCATCAAGTTGACATATAATATTAACCATATTAACCATCACAGCGATGAAGGTGAGAACCAGTAAGTATGACTTACATTATTTTATAAAATAACTTACAAATTTATGGAAATACTAAGGGTCTTTTTTTTTTTTTAACTGCTTTCCCCAAAACATTTTGCTTAGTTACCAGTGGTGGCAAAAAGTATTCTAGGTGTTGGATCAACCAAGTTAAAAAATAGGATTCTGTCCCTTAGGAGCTTGCAGTTTATAGGACAGAGAATGGCAATTTAAAAAATTAACACCTAGTTGGGGGTGGGCAGGAGAAGCTTTGCCCATTAGAGATGTCTTGTGTTGGTCAGGAATGGTCTTACTCTAGCAACCCTCTCTGGCTGGGGTGCGAATGGCCTTGATTTGGACACTGCTGTGGATCCTGAAGGAATGACAGCTGGAACGTGTCCGTGAACTGCACTCCTCACAGCAGTTTGACTCTTGAGTGGCGCATCTCCTTGACTGCCACAGTGGGTTATGGGGTTCAGTTGGTGCGAAATATTAAGTAATTTCTACTGGTCCATTATTTCCTCTTTTTTCAGCAAATTGTAGGCTCAGAGAAGGTGACTGAGATTGAGTAAGTATTGGAATGATTTCAGGAAAGATAACAGCTGATAGATGCAGAACAGAAGAGGACAGTGTATTGGTTAAGACTTTAGTTGAGATAGTAGCTCATATAGTTGAGGATTGTTGGGGAAGGAAGTGAAACAAGAAGAGGAATAAGGGAGTGAAATTGAATGTAGTTGAACTAGATGGTTTCAGTGTCTTTGAAAACACTTGTACTGAGGGAGGGAATAAGAGGGGATTGTGAAGATAAAGTAGTATATTAGTTTAAGATTAATAGCCTGATTCCAGGAAATTCTGATATTCTGAAATCTCATCATGTGAATTGGGAATAAAATTTTACTAGCAGAAAATGATAATTATATGTATACATCAAAGAATCACAACCAAAAATACCATGAAAAAGTATAAAGAGATAATCATTTAATTTTAGTAGTGTAATTTTTCTTCAAAGTAAAGTTTCTGAACCACTTGTATATCAAAGTTCCTTGATCGAATAAATCTATTCATTTATCAGTAAGTGCAATTTTTTCTCAAAAATTTTTATTGCGTGTTTTTTTTCTAATTTATCTTAGTCTGAGAAAGTATTTCAGTATTTTTTTCCCATATGAGTTCTGTCTTCTTCTGAAGAGTTTGTGTTTTTATACTTGATAGGAAAATTAGAAATGTGAAAAAAACATTCAAAGCACATATAGCCAAACATTTCTTGAACTGAAAGTAGTAAAGGTATGATAACAGTTTTAAATACATGAAAACAACTTTTCAGTAGCTCTTCCTTTGTAGAAGGGAATCAGGAATTGAAACAAATAATTCAGACCATTAAAATAATAAGAATGATTGTTAGAAGGGTGGATGAAACATTGTAAAACAAGTATTCTAAAATGTAATTGAAGATTCTAGGTGGATGTTCACTGTAAAATTCTTTCACCTTTTCTGTATATTAAAAAATATTTGTGATAAAATGTTGAAAAATTACATAGCACCTGCAAATTTAAAATGCATAAAAAACGATAGTCTGATGGATAGATGGATAGGTCAGTGATAAAACAAGTATAGTAAAATGTCTGATATAGGATCTAGATGGTGGGTAAATGAATGTTCAGTGTAACATTATTGTAACTTTTCTGAATGTTTGAAAATTTTCAGAATAAAATGTTTGAGAAAATAGTGTCATAAACACAACAGTGTTTGGCATTAGAGATCTGAGTTCCAGTTGTGTGCCCTTAGATAAGATAACTACTCTCTGACCTATGTTCCTCTTCTGTAAAATGGGCATAATGTATAGTTTCAGGAATCACAAAAAATACTGTAAAGCAATTGGCAAATGATAGACATTTATTTGAAAGTACCTCTGATAATAACTATATAAATCCCAAATTTAGGGATCGTATCTTGGTTTTTGATTAATATATTTAGAATTTCTGGTTATATGAGCCAGTTAGTTATTTAATGGAACTAGGTTGAGGTGAATTCAAAGTGCAAATTTTTATATCAAGAGTGCTTAATTTCACACTGTGTCGGTGTTCCTTGTTCAGAGGCTCTGTGTTTTCTGGTTTAGTCTTTTAAGTTAATCAGAGCTTGACCTTTACTGGTGGGAAGGTAGAAAGAACCATCCTTATATGAAGGATGAGATCTCTGACTTTCTAGTAACTACCAAGGAAAAGTTTACTGTCTTTAAAAGTATTTTCATTTTGTAAAGTACGTAAGTTCCATGAAGTGGAGTTACTGTATTCCTGTTTTTATTTGTAGTTCCATCTGATTATATGTATACTATACATCAGTGTGAGGGGTTTTGAGTCACATTAACTTTTTTAGAATATATAGTAAATGTAAATCATATTTTGCTAAATATGCAGTTATGAATTATATTTATAAATATGTAAATATTTACTGCATATAATGTTCACTAGTACTTCATCTGTGACTTTTTAATTTTTTTTAAATAAAAATCAGCCATTCTTTGGTTTTTTTTTTTAAGAAATAAACTTCTGTTTTTGGTTTGAACTTCAGCTTCAAGTGCATTTGTAAAGTATAATCCTCTTGTTTTTTTTATTTGTTCTGTTTCAATATGTAGGGTGGATAAAAATTACCGAACTTTTTATATTTATGTAAATTTACTTAAAATTAAATTCAAATTTACTACCATATGCCTCAAGGGCTAAACATAATATAGACTATTATAATCATTTATATAAATTAGTTTTAAAAACCAGTTCAATATGTTGAATCAATATGTCATGAATTTCATATCTGTATAGTTGTCATCCTAGTAAATTCAATGGCATGTACTTTTACAGCATACAGATTTTTTAAATAAAATTGAATAGACTTTTCTAGCCTGCATTATGGAGGAACTTCTGTTATCTTCCAGTTGAATGATTTAATATCTGAAAAGAACCCGGCAACTTCAATGTGAGTCAGCCAGGTTTTGTATACCCATCAACTCTGATCGGCAGAGTTTTATCTCCTAGTAATATTCACTGATTGGCCTTCTTTTGCTAATCTGTGTGTGATATAGAATAACATGACAATAAATTTTCATTTCAAAGGATTGTTCAGGGAGTGTCCTTGTTTTCTTTCTGTGGGTGTTTGCCAGTCTGTGGCGACAAATCTTTGTGTTACTTGAGAGGAATGACAAGGCATCTCTGAACCCACATACTTTTGTATGACTGAAAGTACTTTTACTTATGTCTGTGTTCGGAGAGCAGATCTGCGAGATTTTTTGAAATTAAGAGGATCTTCTCTCTCCCTCTCTGTGCCCCTCCCCCACTCTCTCTTTCTCTCTCAAAATAAATAAATAAACTTACAAAAGAAAAGAGTACTTCATATTCAGATAAGGATCATCAATATTCTAGGAACAGCAAATATTCCGTAGTTTACATGAATTAAAATTTAAGGATGAGTAAAATACTGGCAACTTTTGGGAAGAGCAGACATATAAGGAAATCTTGGTGGAAAAAAACAGGCAATAAACTTATTGAGCGAAACCTAGAATAAAAGTAATGAATTATATAGTAAATACATTTTGATTAACAAAACAAAAAGTTCCTATTCATTTTGAAATCCAGATCTTACTGTGATTTACATTTTAATTCACTTAAATTCTGATAAAAATTTCAAAAATATGGGAGATTTAATGTAAGCAGGTGTTACAATATTTGTCTTTGGCTTTGAATGTTAAGCAGTCCAGTATACTACTATTTTTATGTAATTGTAAAAATCAGGTCATTTTAAGTGCAGCCTAACAGTTGTTAGATTAGGTTACACTACTTAATGCTTGACAAAGAAATATTTAATATATAAACAAAACCAGTTTCCACCAACCCCTTGACAGTGTTCTCTTTTCATAACCAAATTAAGTTAATATATATGACCTGCTGTTATGTTTATAAAAAATTAAAAAGAAAAGGTAATATACACCTTTCTTTACCAGTCTCTCATTTTCTCTATTTTCTAAATATAAAATAGCAATGAAAAATGTATATACTTCTTATATTCTTACAGAATGTATTTTCTTAAGCAGGTGTACCTGTCAGGGTCATTTGTTCTAAAATCTTATTCTCCCCACATTCAAAAATGAATGAAAAATGTAAAATAAGGTTTGCCTTTAAATTGTCATCTTTCTAAATGCTTCCTAGAACATAATTACCAAAATCTGTGTTCTATGAAGAGAAGACGTATGAAGAAAAGAAGGATGAGTATACTGCCTTAACTCGTTATTTTGATTCAGTAGGTCAGGGTTTTTTATTAATTTGTGTAATCTAAGATTTTTCTACCTGGATGCTTTTTGTTCTTGAATATTTTTTGCGTACTTGTGTGCAGTTTTTACCTTGTCAGATATAGGTATATTTTGTTTATTTAGACGAATTTCTAATTGTTTTCAGAAAGCATTGAAAGCTGAAGACTCTAAGTAATTTATTTTCAATGTGTAGTATTTACTGCTGTGCTGTATATACATTTTATATTTATGTCAGGAAAGAGTTGCAGAGGGGTGCTTTAGAACCACCTTTTCAGCTCTAAATAGCTATTGTGTACATATGGTAAGGTACTGCTGCTTAACAATTAGTAACTGCTTTGATGAAACTAAATTACATGTTTAAGTTCCCATCAGGAAGTCGCTTCACATATCTGTATTAATATATTCAAGGCTCGAGAAGGAAAGTTAATTTTCCAGCTTAAATATTTAATTCAAGCTTAAAATTTAGTCTGTAATTAGAGCTCCCAAATGGCAGGAACATGGAGTATTTGTCCATTTTAATTAGATTGTTGTTTACCTATTAATTATATATCATATCTTGTCATATAGTTTTGATGGTAACAGATGGTGCTAGGAGTTAGTAAGGGTTTCAACAAAATAAGGTTCCACATGATTTATTAAGTTGCACTTTATTAGTGAGTGGTCTGCTTTAGTCAGGTTATTCTCCTGAATAAGAACTGTGCACCATTCACTAATTTTAGTAATTATTTTTTTTGTGGGAATATTGAAGACAAAAAGTCTGAAACGAGTAGTGTCTATTTAGAAACAAAATGAATTACTTTGTGAATTATTTTTAAGGAGTATGTATTGTCAGATTGTATAATAGGAAATTTAGTGCATTTTTTCTAGGACAAAAGTCAGGGAATCAGAATTTTATTTATCAGCAAAAACGTAGGCATGGGGAATGTTCTATATATAGTTATGATTTAGGATATGAGATGATTCAGTTCTTTATTTCCAAGACATTCCTTCTCTGCCTATTGAATTTAACAAGAAGACAAGGTTCTTTGTTTACCAAAATATCTAAGAGCAGACTGGTATCTAGTGAAGTTGACCTATAGAATTTCCATATTCAAATAGTAAATGCCAGCTAAATAGAAAGGACTGCTAAGTTTGTTTATACAAGATTTTATTAATTTTTTGTTACCAACTCAGCTTCCTAAAACGAATGAATTAGACATACATATGTGAATGTGTCTAGAAAGAAAGAAAAATAGGAGGGAGAAAAAGGGGAAAGGAAAGAAGGGTTAAATTTTTAATCTTTTAATCTGATACAGTTTGCAATTTACTATAGTCTTTAATATCATTAACTTGAAAGTATATTTGGTTATAACTGTTTCTTAGCTCATAAGGTTTTTATTTCAAAAACCTGTATCAGTATTTTATACCAAAAGGTAAAAAAAAGGCCCAGCCCTGCTTTTATTGATTTTACTATTTGCTTTGGAGGGCTCCATGGTATCTATCAAATCTTCAAAACTCTGTCCTGTTACATACATTACCTTCTGTAAGCAGCTTGGTTTTGGTTAGTTTTATTTTTATCCTGTTTTTGTGTTTTGTCTCCATTTAAACCAATGTCCGTTTTTAGAAATATATTTGTTGGTGTCATAACTAATTATTTATGGTGAGGTAGGTATTTTAATGTTAAGTATATGATTCTATGTGTTCACAGTAGACTGTTAGAGATGTATAATACAGGACTTGTAATGTGTATGAAATGATCACTTTAATATGGCTTTAGTTTCATTGCCTTCAGAGTGTTGTGAGGGCTTAAAAATTTATCTCAAATATTTTGCTAAACGATAATGTGGGAACTTTGCTGAATTATAGTTGTAGTAATTAAAGAGAATATCAAAGGAGAAAAATTGTTATGTTTTTAGTGTGCATATAGCCTTAGTTTGAAAGTTTGACTTTTTAACATTTCTACCTTTTCTGGAAGTATGGGATTATATATTTTTCAGCAAAACTTTTGTGTGTGTTGAAATTAGTACACTTAATAAAAGAAACTGAATTGAAACATATAAATGAAATGAAATAAAATGAATTAATTCCTTATTGATTTTAAAATAATGAAAAGATAGTTGTCCTCTATAAAGAAACAAGATAACTTGATTTCTTCTTTTATAAAGCATGTCAAATATACCATATATATGTTGGGTTATTTTGTTTTATCTGGGAGAAAGAAATAACTATTTGGTGACTGTTAACAGAAACAGCAAGTGAAATAGAAAATATGCTATTTTAGAAATGACGTTTTCTTTGGGGGTTTTTCTCCCCAACCCACTTCATCTCTTTGGGGGACTTTTATTTCAACAGCCAACCATGTACTGATTTAACTTTTCCAAAGAAAATGGCAGTCTGATTACTTTGTTGGAATTATTAAAGGCTTTTCTTTCCCTAAAATAGCAGCGTATGAAAAATATTTTAGAAAATGTGGTAGTCGATAGATACATCATTTTTATTGATACTGATTTGAACCTAATTTGATTTTTTGACCTGTTTATTACTTTCTTCTTTTTCATTCAACACTAGAGTATTACTCTGCAATGTGATAGATTCAGAATTAAAGTAATCTGTAAGCAGTGTTTTCAAGATTCGAGATCTCAAGTTTGATGGATGGATGCTAATTTTTTAAAGCACATACGAAATAAGACAACCATTTATCTGTGCTAAATACTTAAGACAGAGATAATGGTTTTGTCAGGTCCTCATCAATAGTAGTGGGTATACATAGTTTATACTTGTTGTTTCTTTTAACTTGACCTATTAGATTGGCTAAAGTCTCCCTAACAACATTGCATGAAAGCATTAATAGCCAATATCCTTGCCTGTTTCTGACTGTTAAGAAAAATACATCCATGTTTTACTGTTGTATCTTGTATCTGTGGTTTTTCCATGCTAATAAATGCTGTATTGAAAAATGACAATTTTATTTTCTACTTAATTTATTTTTAATTGGGAATGAGTGTTAAATTTTATCAAAAGTTTGTTATATTCAGTGAAATGATGTTGAGGTCTTTTCTCCGTAAGCTTACTTATGCAATCACTTAATAGATTTTCTAATATTAAATTGCCCTTTCATTTCTGGAAAGGTACCTTCTTTGCTGTGAGATCAGCATTCTTGTACTCTGTCATGTTTTGCTGTTAGAGTCATGCTAACATAAAGCGAGTTGGGATGTATACCTTTCCTTTTTTACTATGGAAGAGCTTAAACATAATAGGAATTATTAATTCCTTGAAAGTTTATTAAAGTTTACCCATATTATAATCAAGTTGCCTTTGGTTGGGAGTGAGCAGCATTGTGGTGATGGAGGAAAATCTTTGATTACATTTCTGATAGCTTCTAAAAGTATTGGTGTATTCAGGTTCTTTGCAGCTTATTGAATTGATTGTGGAGATTTCCTTTATTAGAAAACTATCCATTTCATTAATTTCCCTTTATTATTTCGTTTAGATCTTCAAATTTGTTGGCATAAAGTTGTAGATAATATTATTTTTTCTTCCTCTGTATTTAAAAAAATTATTTAGGTCTGGTATTACATCCTCTTTCTTTTAACAACTGATACTAAGATATTGTTATTTGCTTTCATTAATTTGTTTTTAACCTTTTCAGTATAAAATAGAATACAGATACAGAAAACTATACAAACAAATGTTTATCTTGTTGGAACATTATAAGACATGCATGCTTATAATTATCACCCAGTTCAAGGAAGAGTTTTGCCAGCCCCTTTAGAAGCCCTTCCATGTGCTTTATTAAAGTACCATTTCTCCCTCCAAAAAATAAACTATTCTTCTGACTTTCAGAATAATGACTTACTTAATTTTCTTTATGGTTTTATTACTCAAGTGTGTGTGTCTCTAAACACCATTTTAGTTGCCAATTTTTAAAAACTATATTTGGCTTTTAGGTCTTTCTTATTTTATAGTTTTCTCTACCTCTTCCTGTTCCTTTAAGTGATCTATTGAAGACTTGTGGTGTTTGACTTGCAGAGGTCACTGTAGGCTGTTTTGCTGATACCATATTTATGGTGCAGTTAAACATTTTCTTCTATATTTTCTTTAAATTGGCAGGTGGCATCAGAGCTTAATTAGATTTAGGCTTAATCTTTTAGGCAAGATTATAGGTGCTGTTCCGTCCTTTCATCAGGAGGCATGTAATATTTTATCATTTTAAATGTTGGCAGCCATTAATGCTCAAAGTCTAGACCTATTAACTCATTATTTCAATTACTGTATGGTGATTTTGTTATATAAGCTATCTAGAAGTGAAATTTGTTTCAATTTCTGATTATTTAATAAGGATTTTCTTTGGCATTGAAAAAATTCTACATGTGCCATTGTGGTAAAAAATGTGGGTTTTATATTTTTACGGTAATAAGATTATCTTTATCTCTCCTATATGTAAATTTGCAAATGTTCCGTTGGGATTTATAAAGAACTTCGATTTTTCTTGTTTTGATTTAAATGCTTTGTATTTATTAAACCAAATTTATTAATGTATTCTTTAAATGATCTGTGTTTTTATTTATGTATCTCTACATGATCAAATTCTGAGAGTAGGCTTGCATTTTAAAAAAGATTACTTCTAGTAGTAGTCTTTTAGGATGGTTTAGAAATATGACCCATACTAGAGGCATGGAGATCAGGGTTTTTTAGTTTGGGGGGGTGTTTAAGAGAAGTGATAACTCTGAATTAAGACATTGATAATAGAAAATGGGAGATAGATCCTAAAATATTTAGGAAGTAGATAGAGAAAATGAGGGAGATAAAAGGTTCTAATCTCTATTTCGTGAGTAAAGGACCACAGTGTGATCGAGCATGACTTAGAACAGGGGTTGACTTAAGTCTGGTTCACAGGCCAAATCTGACCTTTTTTGTACAGCCCACAAATCAACCATGACTTTTACATTTTATTTTTTTAAGTAAGCTCTTTGCCCATTGTGGGGCTTGAACATACAATCCCAAAATCAAGAGTCATACGCTCGACCAACTGAGCTGCCAGGCACCTCTGAGTTTTACAGTGTTTTTTTTCTTTTAAATATTTATTTATTTTTGAGAGACAGACAGAAGCAGAACACGAGTCGGGGAAGAGCAGAGAGGGAGGGAAACACAGAATCTGAAGCAGGCCACAGGCTCTGAGCTGTCAGCACAGAGCCCAATGCGAGTCTTGAACCCAAGAACCATGAGATCACGACCTGAGCCAAAGTCAGATGTTGAACCGATTAAGCCACCCAGGCACCCCAAGACTTACAGTTTTTAATGTTTTAAAATAGTAAAAAAAAAAAAAAAAAGTGATATTTCTTGACACATGAACTTTTACATTAAAAAAAAAATTCAACAGTAAATTTGAAGATCAATGATTTCATGAATTGGACATCATCTCATCTAGCCAGCACAAAGGAGCTCTGAGGATTTGTACAAAATGGAAGATTTTTATAAGCAGAAAGAAGTGGGGCAAGGTAGTTACTTTAGCAAAAAGTAGTTTCAGGCAACCTTGAGGGAAGGGAGGGATCCGTCAGACTATGTCCCTAGTGCTGACCATGTAATTCCAGATTGACTGGTTAAAGGTAATATTCCTGGGAGAGGCTGAAACTGCAAATAGGTTTGGTAGTAAGGCTTAGTTTGCTGATGTAATGCTAGGCACAAGTGACTCCGTTTTGGGCCTGTTGTTTCTTTTTTTCTTTTTTTTTTTTTAACAATGTAGAATTTAAATTTCAGTGGCCATAAATAAAGTTTTATTGTAACATAGTCACACTTGTTAATTGACAGCAGAGTTGAATACAATAGTTAAGACAGACTGGCCCAAGAAGCCTAAAATAATTATCTGGCCCTTTACAGAATGAGTTTACCAACTAACTCCTAGGTGAGAAGTACCCTCTTTTTTCATAATTTTCTCATTCCCATTCAGTCTGGGATTCATAACCAATAATTTCTTAAAGGACTTATACTTCTTTTTTATTAAAAATTTTTTAATGTTTATTTTTGAGAGAGAGCATGCACAAGTAGGGGAGGGGCAGAGAGAAAGGGAGAAAGAATCCCAAAGCGGGCTCTGAGCTATCAGCGCAAAGTCCAACTTGGGGCTAGAGTCCATACCCTGAGATCATGACCTGAGCTGAAGTTGGATGTTCAACTGAGTGAGCCACCCAGGCTTCCCAAGGATTATTATTTTTTAAAATCCTTACATATAACTGCTTGAATTCAACCCTGCTCATGACCATTAAGTTTTGACGTCATTGAAATCCATTTCCCATGCAAAATTTTTTTCGTCTTTTGTGTATGATTATTGAAAGCTTTTGAAAGAGAAGTCCATTTGGTATTTATGTGCTATTAAATCAGTGGTTTTTCCTAAATACCATTCAACCAGTCTTGGCCATTAGTGTTATGAAATTATAGTTTAGGGTGATAATTTTATATTGTACAGACTGTTAGGTTTGTGTTTTCCATAGTTTCCCTTTTTCATGAACTCAAGCTGCAATTTACATAAACAAATTGATTATTAAAAATCATTCTGAAGTAAATCTGAAGTTTTGGGAAATAGGATTTCGGTTTTATTAAAGATTTGATGTTAGAGTTGGTTGACTTACAAAGTTATAGTTTATTGATTTGTTCGGGTATTATAAAATATAATTTTAGGAAAACAAGGATTCTTGAAAAAAAGGCTGATCTGGTAATATGTTTATAGGTAGAGAGAAGATTTCTGGCTCTGTTAAAAACAAGACAACAGGTCCTAAATGGAGTCTTCTTATGCTAAGCCGTACATCACCAGATTGAGACTTAGCTGAATTACAGTATTGGCTCCCCTAGAAATGGAATCTTAAACCAGGCAATCAGCAATGACCTAATTACCAGCACCAGTTAGGTAATCTTCTTGATAGATCCCTCCCATGAAGGAAAGTGACCCTGCCGTAACCACTTTGCATTTTTGCCTAGTGGAACTTCTTGTTCCTGCTGCCTTCTGCTTATAAAAGTCATTCATTTCCTGTAGCTCCTGGGAGCTTTCTTCTCTCTGTTAGTTCTCTGAACAAAGCCAACAAAATCTTTAAAATTTACTCAGTTGAATTTTGCTTTTTAATTGCTATTATAACCATATAAATGGGTACTCTTATCCACAAGAGAGAAAAATTTGTATCATGGGAATTTCTAGTGTATATATAACATAGTTGTGCTGGGTAATCAGGAAGCCAGAACTGACCCATCCTTAGGAATTCAAGATGACACTGTATGGTTTCATATGTGTTTGTGTTTTTCTTTGCATTTGTATCCTGTCATATATAAGTTTCTGATATTTATGTCCTGGCAAATTGGAAAATGTTATCCTTTAATTTCTTTCATCTTTCTATGGCTGTTGTGTTCAGATAAAAAAAAAAAAAAATGCCAGAGGTAACTCAATGGAAGTTGCCAAAAAAAGCATGCAAAATATATTTTCATTTGAATGCTTGGTAGCAGCAGAGCACATTGTTAAACTTTATATTTTTATTTAGGAAAGTGCTGTATTGACATAGAAACTTCTAATCCCATCAAATAATTACATCCAAATGGGAATGTTAATTCATTTAAGCCATTGCATGTCCAAGGAGCTCTGAGGAGAGAATCTGTCACTCTGGTCTTTTCCTGGATACCCCGGGTTCATAGCTATCTTGTAAACATGGTTACTGGGAAAATTCCTAATGTTTGTTATTATCAATTCTTGATTTACACTTATTTATCTAGTTCTGTTACCGACAAATAGTTAGAATCAAATACTTGCTCTTTTACTAATGACAAACACTAATCAGTGCATAACATGCTTTTCATCCATGTTAAGCAGTTTTTATTTTTTATTTTTATTTGCTAAGCAGTTTTTATTTTATTTTCTATTTTTGTTTTGTGTTGAAGGAGGAGGGTACTGTAGGCTGTTTGACACATATGTTTTGTAATGGTGTAAAAATCTAAGTTCTTGACTTCTGCACTTTGGTTTTTCCTGTGTATATGTTTACCAATGTCTTAAATGTTCCTTCTGCTTGTTTATCCTTCCTTCTATTCCTACTGTTTTTTATTCCTACTTTTGATACTCACCAAAATAATAGAAATGAAATGGTCACTGCCTGTAATTCACTTTGTATGTAAATTATTGTTCTAAGGGCAGTTAATAATGGTTACTTCGTGCTTTTAAGGGATTTTCTAGTCTATAACAATCATTTATGAAATGTTTTTCTAAAGAGTAAAAATAATTAAATTGTCAAATTTGAAAATGCATTATCCTTTTGATACCTAAGAGTTGATTTAAGATTATCCTTTAAAAACACCATATATGAACAGTTGCATTGTATTAAACTTTCAGAGATGGAAGAGAAAGATATGCAATAAGGCATGTCCTGATCAAACCCTGGAATCATAGAGGTTATTCTGGTAGTAGCATATAAATTAGTATTCCTGAGTTGGGTAATGACTAAATGTGAAGAGAAGATGAAAATACAAGTAATGGAAATGAATTTTAAAACTTGGAAATTGCCCTTTTTTGGTAGATAAAAAACTATTAAATATCAGCATTTTCATATGGCACAACTTAATACATTCATTATTAACTAATGTTAGTAAGAAAAACGTAACTGTTAAATATTTGAATTAAGAGTCAGTTGAAGGGTTGTATTATAAGGAAAGGGTCAGTGACACTAGAATGGAAAGATCTTATGGAGAACATTGATGTGTTTTCTACCTTCCAAATCCTATGTGCCCTTTAGGAAGGATCTAACTCAGATCCCATTTTCATAAAGCTTTTACTCAGCACCCAAGTACTGAAAAGTGCTCCATCATGGGGGAGAATAGAGAACATTATGTATTCATTTGTCCGCAATCTTTGTTGATTTTCTAGAATGTGTTCCTGTATCATGTAACAAAAAGGAAGACTGAGCACAGAAGAACAGTTGGATCCCTGTGTTTCTCTTCAAGCAGAATATGTTCAACCTAAGCCTCTTAAAGTTCTTGCTTATTGTCCTATTTTCTTTTACTTTTCTCCTGCCCTATAAGGGCGTGTACTATCTCCAACAGATGAGAGCTTACCTATTGGTTACATTAGCTGTGGCCACCTGTCAAATTCTGACTAAAACTTCCCAAATTACTCCTTCATGAACTAATGCACTATGATTCTTCTCAAAAATTCTTTTCGAAAGATGTTTCTGTATGAGTTCCTTTTAAAAGAATGGAGTAGTTAAATGATAAATAATGGGTTTTGGTTAAGGACTTTTAATATTGACTAACCACCTCTTTATAGTGACCTTGACTTGCTATTTTAATCTTAGGTTAACATTCACACAATATTTTCTTATCAGATATACTTATGTTCTTGTAGACTTATGGGTCCTATCTGATGCTCTTATATATCTCACTTTAAGAGACAGATGAGGTGAAAGTTGACTATAAAAAACAGCATATACCATGCAAAAAGAAGATACTACACCCACATAGTAGGCTGAGTATTTAGTGAAAAGATGTTGATAGGATTTAAAGGCTGGAAGGAGTGGTTGCTTCAACCACAATAGAGTTGCTTCGACCAGTCCCCTATTGTTGAACACTTGGGATGTTTCTAACATTTTGCTGTTGTAAACAATATTGTAATGAATAAGCTTGTATGGATTCTCAGTCCCTTATCCGAAATCCATAGAGGGAGATCTGTTTTGGAGTTCAGTTTTTTTGGATTTTAGAATTGTTCATGTGATGCATGTTCCAAAATTATAGAACATTTCTGGGGAGGAAGCTCCAGGTGAACATGCACCTGTTTCTGATGGACAATGTATGATTGTAACACTGTTGGGTAAATAAAGAGTATGATTAGCTTCATATTAATTTAAGTCAAAGTTTGTTGTCAAATGACATTATATCAAAGTTAGGAAATTGCTGTTGGTTTTTGGAGATTGTGGACATGTGTATGTGTATGTATGTACAACAGTAGGGAGCCTGCTTGAGATTCTCTCTCCCCTCTCTCTCTGCCCTCCCCTGCTTGCACTCTCCCTCTCAGAATAAATAAATGAACATTAAAAAATAAATAAAAGCTTGATGCAAAATTTGAGCAGCAGACTTAAAAATTCTTCATAATCACTGTTAAAAGGTTATCAGTCAATATAAAGAGTCCTTAACCAAAGCCTTATGAACTGCCATTTCTTTATCTAAATA
>CM053573.1:126528207-126790707 GCA_028646485.1 Cryptoprocta ferox | reverse complement strand
GAACTTGACAAGATTGTAAACTTGTCAGCCACGTTCCTCACATCTTGTCCTTCCGAGCAGAGTGAGGAGATGGAAGAATTGCGGTTTCATAGATGTCTCGTTACACATATTGCAGTGAACAGCTAGAGAATTATATCGTGAAATCAGCTCGTCTCACGTGCAGTGTGATCAGGTTGTTACTATGGTAACATTTCCATTTGTGGGTTTTTGTAGAGTTAAAATTTGTAGTCATCACGTGATACTACCATTGGCTTTTGATTTTGCACGTAAATAAATCACTATACTACCTGCCTGCGATTAAGTGGCACAAGTCATAGCACTTAACTACCACCCGTACACTCTAGGCTAGGGAGTCAAAAACAGGACAATGAGAGAAATGTGAAATTACATTTTAAGACTGTCCTGATGTTGCTGCTAAAATTTTAAATGTTTCTTTAAAGGAGTAAGAGCGCTCACTGCCAGTTAGTTGCTTTCTGAGACGCCTTCCTTTTAGAAGTGTATGATATGAAACTGGTTAGGCACAGTAGCAGTAGGAGGTAAGGAGGGCTTTAATTTATCAGCTAAAGGGGAGCTAAATAACCAAAACAGAAGTAATGACCCTTCTGAGACTGAGAAGATTCATTTGAAAGCAGTCCTCTTTTATTTTAACCTTATTAACTGTTGGGCATTTGTTCTGTTTTCAGACATTCAGAAGTTGTCCTCTCATTTCACTTCTGATTATAAAATCAGACTCTAATATCTTAGATTAACTTGGATTAAAATAGCCTATAATGTTCCCTTGTATCAATTACTGTATTCTAGTAAAGATCCCTACTGTTTTTGTTTTGTTTTGCTTCCTAAAGCCCCCTGCTGCTGTTGATTACACCTAGATCTGCTACTGATTGGAACTGTTAAAAGGCAAAGATAGTGTGGCTGGTTGCTGAATCATTTAATTGTAGGACTAATAAGAGATGTTCTCTCTGGGACCTGAAAGAGCTAGACACTAGAATATTAGAATGAAGAGGCTGAGGAATATTCTTCTGCACTTTAATAATTTTTGAAGGTGTGGAATTTATTTACTTGTAACATAATAAAGGAATATCAGTAGCCTAGTTGGCTTCTGAAACTGTGTAACTGAACTCTGTTGAGGAGAAGAAAAGGGAGGAGAAATTCTAGAGAGAATTTAGTGCTAACAATTATTTTTCCCTGGGAATTGAATACTGTTCCGTTTTATGAAAATAAAACAAATGGAATAACTATATAAAAATGTTAATTCAGTAGTTGAGACATTTGATAATAAAATGGCAAGAAATTCGAAGTTAAATTTTCATTTGTAATCGAGGCCATATTTGTAAGCCCAGTGCACAGTATCGAATGAAGTTGTATAAGGCATAAGCTCCGCATGAGAAGTTTACATATAAGTTTTGGAATCTAGAGATAGGGTTTTTGCGATAGTTACAGGTGTTTTATGAGGCACCGACAGATCAAGAACAGCTATCAGTTTGCACACTCACTACTTCATAAATTGAGGTCATTAGTTCTGTGCTGGACTTAGAGATTACTTGAGGGGGATAGCTATTTATAGGTACATTAAATGATGCTTTATGATATTGCTACTCCTTCTGTTCATTATAAGTAATTGCTTCCTTTCAGTTTTCTAAGTGCAAACTAAATCAGTGGTTTTAGGTAATTTGTTTGAAGTTATGTACATCTATTTATTGGGAAGTATTGACTGACCATAGCTTCAAATGGGAAAAAGTGAAGGTTCTTCGAAGATATTTTTTTGAAATATTTTGAAGGGTGCTGTCAGGAAGGTGCCAGCAATGCATACGATACAGGTTGGAGAGGGGGAACGAGGCCAGTTAGAAAAGTCTGTGCTAAGGATTAGGTGTCAAGGAATGGGCACTGTAATTGGAATGGTGACGGCGGAAACGAGGTAGAAGTCACAGTGTTGGTGTCTTTTTATTGAGGACTCATTGAATCAAGCGTCAGAAAACGGATAAAATGGCTGAAATCTTATTAATGACCAAATGAATATTTATGCTTTTAGTAATAAACCTTTAGACTGTAAACTCCTTAAAGGCTGATTATTCATTTCTGTGGCCTCAGCACTTGACACATTACATTGCTTATAGTAGCCATTCAACCTGTTAGAGTGAAAAAAGCAAGAGAGAAAGCCCTTGTTTTGGTTTGCTAGGACTGCCATAGCAAAGTACCACAAACTTAGTGGCAGAAACAACAAAAATGTATTGTCTCACAGTTTTGGAGACTGGAAGTCTGAGATGACGGTGTTGGCGGGATTGGTTCTTTTTGAGGGCTTTGGAAGAAGGATCTGCTCCAGGCCTGTCTCCTTGGCTTGCAGATGCCTGTCTTCCCCGTGTTTTATCCTCTTCCCGCTTAGGTGTCTGCATTACCGCTTATATTACCCCTTAGCCTTAAGAACGCCTGTCCTATTGCTTAGGGCCCACCTTAATGATGCCACTTGGTTTTCTCCTGAAGGCTCCGTCTCCAAATAAGGTCATACTCTGAGGTACTGGGGGATAGGACTTAAAGGAATTTTGGGGGGAGGGTCATAATTCAACCAGTAATACCTCTCTTTGGAGTTGATACTGTTGATAGGCCAATGGCTAATGACGTATACAATTAATCAAAAAGTAAATATGGCCATTCTGCAGTTAATGGCAGTATAGGGACCCACAGATATATGTCCCTTTGTAATTACTACCATGTAACATAATTTTCACCTCAGTTTTACTGTTTTTCAATTTATATCTGCAATTTGACAGCTAACCATTGTACTGGTTTCCATCTAGTGGCAGAAATAGGAGATGGGAGGCTGTTGGAAAAAGCACAATAGGACTAATCTCCTTGCCTCCTCTCCCATTTTATTTTACCTTGTTTAGAATGAAGCATTCTCTACCCCCACCACCCAGATTTCTTAAATTTTAGGAAAACAAGCATTATCTAAGTACTATTGGTAATGATGAAATTACATTTATAATGTAGTAGGTGAGTTTTTATGTACAATTTTGAACAGGTAGTCATTTATCTAGAACAGATGTTCTCCAAGTGTGGTCCCTGGATCAGTAGCTTAGCCTTACCTGGGGACTGTTAAGTAAAACAAATTTTTAGGCTCTATTCCAGACCTATGGATCAGAAATTCTAACAGTGGAGTCTAAAAATCATGTTTTAACATGATCTTCAAGTGATTCTGTATACACCAGCATTTGATAACCACTCATATATTGTGAGTATATATATAAACACTGTACAATACCTAACTTTATTGTTTTCAGTAATTATAGAAGCTTAGAGTTTTGTGTATTTTTTCTTTCTAATATTCTTTTAGTTATATTATCTGTTACTAGACTTTGATTAGGAATGCTACCCAAAGTTATTACATTATTTTTATGGGAAACCATTAATTTCTATTGTTGGTTTATTGTGTGTCTTTCTAGAAATGTTTTATGCAGGTAAAAGCAAATAAAACTCTCTCCTGCTTTCTCTTTTCCCTCCCGCTCTCTCTCTGTATGCACACACATACATATATATGTGTGTATATATTCTTCTTTTTTTTCTCCCTGTACAGATGGTAACACAGGACTTTGCTATATTCACTTATCATTGTTACTTGGAAGACTTTCTCTATCAATGAATCATTCTTTTGTTTATCTTTCTCTTCTTGGTTAAAACAGCTATATAGTGCTACCACTGTATGCATGTACAGTGACTTATTTGATAAGTCCCCAATTGATGGACATTTAGGTTTGTTTCAACATTTTGCTATTTAAAAAATTCTGTGAGAAATATTCTTGTGAGTGGAGTACAGAATCTTTTTTTAAAAGATTCACATTAAAAACCCACATGCATATATAAAAGTTCTATCTATATTATTTTACATGTGCAGGTATATTCGTAGTATAATTTCCTAAGAATGTAATTACAAGGTCAAAGAGTGTGTATATCCTCATTTAAAAAAGTTTTTTTTTTTTTAACGTTTATTCATTTTTTTGAGAGACAGAGCATGAGCAGGGGAGGGGTAGAGAGGGAGACACAGAATCTGAAGCAGGCTTCAGGCTCTGAGCTGTCAGCACAGAGCTACATACGGGGCTCGAACTAAAGAACCGTGACATCATGACCTGAGGTGAAGTCAGATGTCTTAACTGAGCCACCCAGGAGCCCCAGTGAATTCATATTTTTGAGAGCTATTTCTAAATCATCCTCCAAGGAGGTTACACCAGTTTATACCCCCTTTACCAGATAAAAATTATTTCAAAATGTGTTTATTTGAAGGTACAGCGGTGTTATATACTAGTGTTATATTTTTGAGGAAAACATCTATGTTAAGCTAAAAATAAAACACAAAACTTAAACTAGAGTCTTTAACCAAAGTATATGAAGAATACTTCAGAGATTCTTCCATTAAGTTATCAGAATACTGAGAACAAACTGAGGGCTGATGGGGGAGGGGAGAGGGGGAGGGGGGTGATGGGCATGGATGAGGTGCACTTGTGGGGAAGAGCACTGGGTGTTATATGGAAACCAACTTGACAATAAAGTATAAAAGAAAAAAAGAGTTATATATTTTAGACACTTCTTGATGCATAAATTGAAGATAGGATTGAAGATTGTCTCCACTAATCTGAAGTAAATCTACATTTAGTGATTCATTAAAAAGTAATTTTTACATATCTGGAAAAACAGATCTTTGAAATAGTTTTGGTTTACTGTCAGTGAGTACTTGGACAATCTTTAAATGTGGGGATTATTTGAGATACTACATATGTAGTTGTTTAAAAATTTATGATTTTTTTTTTGGTAACCGCCATAATGTTTTTAATTAAAACTCTTTTTAGGTTTTTCATTTACGCAGTATCATTGGTTTATATTGTGTTAATCATTTCAAAATTTAAAATGAAGCAGTAGTGAGACATAGAGCATTGGTTTTTTGTGTGTGTTTTTAAAAACATTCTATACTCCACCCACCCACCCTCCCCACCCCCTTTTTTAACACTCTCTTAACTTAAAACTACTAAACAGATTTTTATTTTAATCTTTGGAACAAAAAATGTTCTCTTGGGCTGATACCAGTACTTCCATGCCAAGTTACAGACCGGAATCTATTTTTATAGGCCAAGATACAAACCTCTGAAAACCAGAGTTTATAATGGAAACATTGACAGGTCCTTAACTATCACAGCACACATGGCACTGCTGAAATCATAAGGTACAAGGCACAAGATTTCACATGCTGGGTGAGCATTGAATTTTTCAGTAATTGTATTGTCAAACGCCTTTCAGCTAGGGTTTAATAAGCATCACCTGCAAATGGAGCTACACTAGGGGCCATGAGAGCACATCGTCTGGGCCCAATTCTTGCCCTCTGAATGCTTTTACTGAAGAACACAGTGGACACTGAGAAGCATGAGATAAACCTGTTGGGCTTAGAGAAGGGACTTGGAAAGAAGTATGGGAACTTGCTTACCTCTAGATTTAATTTGTGCTACAACGCTGAGAATCCTGCATGTTTTTGCAGGTAGGTCATTATACATCTGTTCTGGGTATTATTACAAAACAGGTAAAACTAATCAATGACATCTTCATTTTAATTCTATCGCAGAAGAAAGTTTAAACTTGAGATTGTTACATAACCAAACAAGTTTGATATTGAGTAGTTAGGCGAATTAAAAACTTACCATTTTATTTCTTTGAGGGAGCCTATCTAGATTAAAAAAAAAAGAAAAGAAATCCTTCTTCAAAGACTACATCTGATTACTCAGCTTTATTTGATTAAAGAAAAGTCATTAAAACCACCACCCTGGGTCCTTGGAATCAGTGTACCTTAGTCATATTTTAGTTTACATGGGACTAGGCTTCCCACCATTAGTTCCGGAATGTCTTCAGTTACACTAATGAAAGAACCTGCAGCGTATTAACTACTTTAAAGAGAGACATGAACTCAGAACATGTCCGATGCCTTTATGGGAAAATAGTTTAAATGGTTTGACGTATACATTTAATTTGAATGTTCATTGCAGGTTGGATTCTTGGATTTGTAACACCAACATTGTCTACTTTCTTACTCCCTTTTCTTTATCTTGTTAAATTCTGGAGAGAAGTGGAGGTGTTATGTCAGATACGCCATCTCAGAGGCATTGTGAAGTGTTAGAGAAACCAGTATCTTGTGGGAAGATAATGAAGTGATAGTTTGTTGCTACAGATTTTGCAAGTACTGCCAGAAGGAATAGGTAAAAGGAAGATGTTAATTTGAATCTGAATCAGATTTTCTTTTCTAGTTTAAATTTGCCTTATTCATTGACCTATATCCGTATACATTTAATAAGATTTGGGTAGGAGACATGCTTGACATCCCAAGAGGCATCTTTTTATGTTTCATGCTGGCTTTCCACTAATAAAGAGAATGTGGACATTTTAGGAGTAGTTTAAGAGTTTTGAATCTGTGATTAAATTTCTTCCCCTAATGTGTTAGAAATAATGCTTTTGTATCTTCAAAGATGGAAAATCTAAATGTAAGCTATTTAATTCTGTACACTTGTAATAGTTCTAGAATGGGGGGGGGTCCTCATTTCATCTGTTTTTTTTTTAAGTTTGTTTATTTTGAGAGAGAGAGAGAGAGAGAGAGAGAGCATGTGCATATGCGAGTGGGGGAGGGACAGAAAGGGAGAGAGAGAGAGAATCCCAAGCAGGCTCCTCACTATCAGTGCAGAGCCTGACGCAGGGCTTGAACTCATGAACCACAAAATCATGACCTGAGCCAAAATCAAGGGTCAGATGCTTAGAACTGACTGAACCACCCAGGCACCCCTTGATCTATTTCTCTAGGGGGGAAAGTATATACATTAACTCTCCTGTCTACTTCTCTTTGCCATTGGTATAGAAAACCTCACCACACATTTCAGGAACTACAGTCTTGATCTTAGTTACTTGGGCACAAGATAATATCACCTCATATTTTTAAAGCATGACTTTATTTCACTATGAGGTAAAATGGGGTATGTGATATATTTATATTTATATCTATAGATAGACACTGGTTCCTAGATTTACAGATTTGTCTGCTTTATAAATTGTTTGAGAAACTAAAGTACAATAATGCAAGCAGATAGTAGTACATAAAACAAAAATCCAGAAGAATTATTAGAGCTAACTTAGTCCTTTGTAATTCACATCCATAGCCAGAGGGCTATAACTACTAAAGGCCTGTGACATATCGGACAGTTCACAGAATCTATTCTATACTGATCCAGTAACTAAATTTATCTGATGTGGTCTTACCACTAGCATTATCTAACTGAAATAGTTTTTAGGAAGGGTAATATTGTTAATCAATGAAAGAAGAGACTTAAGATTTTGTTTTGCCTTTATGCCTCATAAAGCATAGATTGTATGAGTTGGTGCCAAGGTTTTCTTTTTCCAGGTCATTCATGTGTTCAACTTGCCTTCCATTTTCTCTTATTAGGACTTGATATAGACACTGGGCTAGGAGTCCTGAGCTTCAGTAGTCAGTAGTTGTCATTTACTCAGAAACCTACTAAACATAGTGGAAAGCCAATAAGGATGCCTTAAAATGAATTTCTGAAGAAGTCTGAAATTCATGTCCCAGGTTGTTATTTGTCTTCCCCTAGTATGTAAATTCTCTGAGGACAGAGATTGTCTTGTTCACTTCTAAATGATTACCTTCTAGACTAGCTGCCAGGACATGGGAGGATTCAACAAGTATTTACTAAGTTGAACGTGTGTTACACTTGAGCAGCCCCTGCTTTCTCCAATTTCTGCTTTCTTCCTTCTTTCCTTTCTCAATAAACAAATTGAGAAACTGTTGTGTGAAATCTAATTGTAATGTATAAGAGGGAAGAATTTATGGGACACTCAAAGGATCTATATTTTTGAACTGTAAGTATATTCTGTCTTTTATCTTGTTCTAAAAACCTAATTGTGTAAATACAGCCATCAGAGCAGTGGCAGTGTGATGGTGATAGTAATAATAGTAATAGCTAATATGTAATAGCTAATATTTATTGAGTGCTTACTATGTGTGTGTCTGGTATTATTCTGAGTTCTTCAAGTTTGCTTAATCCTCACAAAACCTATGAAATGGGTATTTCTCATTTTACACTGAGGAAACTGAGGCACGATGAGCTTAACCAACTTACCTAAGGTCAGATAGTTTATAAGGGCATTTCCTCAATTTGTGCCTAGAAAATGTGACTCTATTTCTTGTATCAAAAAGAAGATTGTAGAAGTTTCCTTCTGTGGGAATAGTAAAACATGGTAATGGAAAGAAGTATGATGTTGAGGGGTGGGTTCCTTCTTTGGGCTCTTCTTCCCTTTTTATTCTCTTGGATGGTGCTTACATTTGCCTCATTAGAAGTAGAAATAGGAGATTGGCTTTTATGCGATCGACTTTCTGAATTTATTCATTTAACTGTTTAGAGCAGAATGGAAAGGAGTTAGGAAACATTTCAGAGAGAAGGGAGCATTTGAGATGAACTTTGGGAACTATTAGTGGGATCTGGTCTGTTGGATATTTAATCAATAATGTTCACTATTTGCCAGGTCATGAGAATAGAAAAGTGTTTTTGTTTTGTTTGTTTGTTTGTTTTTAAGAAATATTTCAGAGAGAGGAATGGGATGGAATAGGTTTTCTTGACCAGGGCTAGTTGCCCAAATAGAGAAAGAGAGAGAGAGAGATAGGAGAACACTGGATGTCTTTAGATAATGAAAAGAAATGAAGGAGGAGGATAGAAAGTTAGATGTGGTTAGATCATGAAAGGTATTGAGAACCTGTAGGTGTATGTATGTCAGGAGGCATCACGGAATTGTAATTATCCCTTGACTTCTCCCAGTTGGGGCTCTTCTAATATGTCTCCTTTGCAAGAGATTCTGTCCTGCATTGCATGGTGTGTACATTTTCTATATTCTGACTCCTATCAGATTCTAAGTGTCAAGACAGCAAGGATGTTGCCTCTGCTCATTCTTTATTCCCTGGTGGTCCTTTCCTGGTGCCATTAAACAGAGTGCAAAGCCAGTGAGGATGTTTTAAAGTGAATTTCTGAAGAAGTCTGAAATTCATGTCCCAGCCACTTGGTGTGTGCCATTGGGCTGAGATCCTTAATCTGCTAGCCTCAATATCCACATGCATAAAATAGGGATGATAATAATCCCTTTCTGATTAAGATTTCTAAAGAGATTGAATTGGATAAAAACATAAAGCACAAGGTCTGGCATTTACTAAGCACTCTGTAAAATATTAGTTATCATCAGTAGTGCATACCTCTCAACACAGAGAAAAACATCAAACAAATTATTATCATAATCATTAATTTTTTTTGTTCAGGAACATAATCTGTTTTCATTGTATTATATTTACAAAGGGAAAATCTGGTTTTCTTTAAATCATTCTTTTCAGAGTGCATCCTATAACATAATTCACCAAATGAGGACCATTTAAAGTATACATGAATCATAATTTAATATATACTGTATTCTGTCTTTTTAATACTGTACTAGACTTGCTGTGTGTCTGTGATTTATTTTTTTTAATCCTATAAGTTATTAAGCACGAAAGACAGCACAGTTGTAAATTGGGCAAAGAATAGAAACAGGTGGCTCTTAGAAAAGGAGACCCAAATGGCCAGTCAACAGATGTGACTGTTTTAATTATATGCATCAACTTGAGTGGGCCACAAGGGGCTTCCCAGATATTTGGTCAGACATTATAGTGGGTGTTTTTGTGAGGGTGTTTTGAATGAAATTAATATTTAAATGGGCAGAATGCAGATTGGCCCTCATAGTGTGGGTGGGCCTCATCTAATTGGTTGAAGGCCTGAACAAAACAAAAGGCTGGCCTTTCCCACAGCAAGAGGAATTCTACAGCAGTCTGACTTGGGCTTCGTCTACATCATCTCTTTTTGACCAATGGCCTTCAAACTGTATCATCAGCTTCTCCTACCCAGCAGCCTTTGAAACAGAACACTAACTTGCCAGGTCTGCAATTGTGAGAATCAGTTCCTTATAATAAAACTCTCTCTGTCTCCTCCTTTGCTCTCTGAAATCCTCCATTGGTCTGTTTCTCTTGAGAACTCTGACTAATATAACAGATGAAGAGATTTTCAATCAAGAAATAAGAAGATGCTAATTTAAACCACAATGAGATGCCACTTCATACCATTGAGAACGGAGAAAAAAAAGGCTCATAATATTCAGAGCTAGCAGGGATGTAGAGAAATAGGAACTGTCCATACGGGCGCATAAATTGGTATAGCACCACTTTGGGTAGAACTTTGGCAATATTTTGTTAGGATTAAAATGGGCAACAATTTTGATGCAGCAATTTGACTTCTAGATTAAAATTACTAGATCTGTCATCAAAGTAAGATTGCATTAGGTGTTAAGGTATGATATTTTAAAATTTAGTTTTGTGTTAATGTGATTCTCATGAAAATTGTTTCATGATCCATTTTTATAATTGGTTGCTCATTTAACCATAGATGTATGTATGTGCCCTGCCTGTGGGCTCATGATTGCTGTTCTGCACTGACTTCCATAGGGTACCTAATAAAATAATTTTGAAATGAGATGGTTTAAAGAAATACATCAATTCCAGTCACTATGTCCATTGTTAAATTCTAGTAGTAACTAAAAAATATAGATTAATTTTCATACATTTTTTTTGGTGCTGATGCTCTTTTGTCAATAACTTGCTACAGTGATTTTATAAAGATCCTGATGTTCCAAGAGGATGTGCATGCCATATGAAATAATCCATATCATATTAGAAGGTAAAGTATTTCTCAAATATGAGAACGAAGAAAGGTCATACCAGTGCATTTGTATAATTAAATTATGTAAGTTTACTGCTTTGACCACTTACGTTCATTCATCATATTTAAATAACTAGTGACCTTTCTTAAATATTTAGTAAAAACTTAGAGCTTCATAATATTTGGACAAATTCTTCTTACTATATTAAAAAAAACTGGCCATCTTAATCTTTTGCTTGATTTTTCTAGGATTTAAAATCCTAGAAATTTAAAATATTATGTATTTATGGATTTTAAAGTTACAAATACATTTTTGCTAAGAAAGACTTTGTAAAAATGTACTTAAGTGAAAGTGAATATATCTGGACTTGTGGGGGAAATTATTACCCGGTTTCAAAAGTTTTTGTAGGAAAAAAAAAATCACTGTATGATAATGTCACTTAAAGTGCTTGATCCTGTTTATTCTTTTTAGAAATTAAGATGAAACTTCTAGGCCCCAAACAGTTTTCAAAGCTTCAGTTCTCTATCTAACTCAATGTATAAATAGCACATTGTAATTCTGAATGTGTCATTGTTTTGCAAATGGTAAAGCGTGGCACGAAGTTTGTAATCACTCTTTAAATTTTTTGCTGAGGTTTGGGCAAACTTATCAAAATGTTAGAAATTATGCAGTGGTTTCATTTAAATCAGTATGGTAAGAATTATATATGTCTAATTTAATGTACTTACCTTTAACCACTTATGCGATATTCAGTGAAATTTTGGAGAAAGTATACTACTGTCTTCTGCTACAGTACATACACAGAAAGAAGAGGTATATGCATTTGCTAGTAAAATTCTCTGACAGTTGAGATAGGGTTTGTGTAGCCTCTTTGTTGTCCCTGTGTATACCCATATTACTATTTGTGTATTTATTCGGTTTTGTTAATTGCGTTCTTTCATCAACCGTTTCAAGGCCTTTATTTGTTTTACATGGTGTTCATGGAATTTTCCGGATTTTTTAGTATGCATCGGTGTCTTGAAAGTTCTTTAGTAGTAGCCATAGAACCCTTATGCTTTCTGACATCAAGATATCTGTGAACGCTGTGTATCATCTTCTGTTTTTTATAATTCTTTCTTCTTTATTCATCTTTCATTTTATCAGTGCTTTAAACTTACCCGCTTGTAAAAATGAAATATAAACAGTTTTATTCTCATTTTGAGGGTCCATGTTTACTTTTTTAAGCCATTTATGTGTGGGTGTGTATATATGTGTGTGTGTGTGTGTGTATATAGCAGTTTTGTGACATGAACATCTAAATGGTTTTGGTGTTAGAAAATATACAGAAGTTATGTGTACATAAGTCAGGACTCTTTGGGTAAAGATGGCACCATTACAATTAACATGGATAAGCAGAGATTGAGAGAGTCTTTCCAGTGAGGCTCAAATTCATTATTTTACAGTAAGTTTTATTATTTTAAGTGATTATCATTTTCTGTTATCAATTATAGAAAATCTGTATTTATATGGCATCAAATTGGAGAATTGGAGTTTTCTTGTCTCTATTATTACTGATGATCTATTATAATTCAAACATTTTTATGTTCATACTGAGGTTTATGCTTGAATATATAGATGCTTCTATTCCATGAGCAAATAAGCTAGTCATTTTTGAAGTCACCAATCAGTTAAGTTAGCAGCTTTCATGTGGAGTATACATGTCTTCACATTATGCATTATTGAATAACCTTTTTAACATTTAAAGTCACACTCAGAACTTACCATATCTTAGATTCTTATGCAGTATCATGCATATTTATTAACATTTTATTTACAATATAGGAATGAAAATGTTATATATTTGAATAAGACTGGTCTCAACAAATTAACGAAGTTCAATTTTCTTTGTATTTTTTTTTCCTAAATGCACCTATTTAGGGCTAGAGATAATCTCAATGTAATGTGATTTCCATTAAATAGTTGGTTTTTTCATTTGTTTCTTATTATATTTCTATGCAGTTACTTACGGAACTTGAAATTTGGGGTCAGGTCAGTGCATTTGAATAGTATATCTTGGTCTTTTCCATTAGATATCAGATAGCAGCTCTGGAAAAACAATTCTTTACTGTTTTGGGTGAGATTTTTGGGGATCCTCCTCTCAAGAGTTTTGATCTCATTTAATCCTGGGACTCCTATAATGAGGATAGCACATATTTTCCCATAGATATTCATCTTCATTTGCCTGTTGATAGGGTTGTTAGATAAAGTACAAGATACACAATTAAATTTAAATTTCAGATAAATTATGAATAGTTTTTAGTATAAGTATGTTCAAGATCTTTTGTTGTTTTTCTGAACTTCAAATAGCTGGGCATCCATATTTTTTTATTTTATTTCAATTAATTAATAATTTCAATTAATTAATGCTAAATCTGGCAACTAAATTCCTGGGCTCTTTCCTCACTAAACTTTGAGCTCTTTGGGTGAAGGAGGGGGTGGATGTACCCTAATTCATCTGTACCTAGTTTTCCTGTCTCCATGGTCTGGTGATTTTTACTGACTGAAAGAATGAACTCTAATCAACAAAAATATTTCTTTATCTGAGTATTTGTAAAGCAACTGTGTTCTACTGAGTTTGCCCTTTTATGTGAGTTAAATTCATTGAAAATAATCATGTTTCAATGAACAGTTGCAGATCTCAATAGGAATTTAAAAAATTTCATCTCCCTTTCTCTTCTCTTCGTCATCTCTTTTCCCCTTCTCTTTCCAGCTCTTACTATAATTAGCTAGCATTAACAGCAAATGTTTACTTTAGTTAAATTATTCAGAACATTTATTTTACTTGTCAAAGGTTAGATCAGGTTGTTGTTTGAACTGGTAATTAAATGCAGCCTAATATGCTCTCGTATTTATATGCAATATAAGCCTGGTTCCTCATCATTCTGTATAATTTTGATGTTCAAGGCTGACATTTCAAAAAGGTTTTCTCTCTTCAAATATTGCTCATTCTTCTTGAACGCCTAATTGTTTGTTAGAGTTACCTTGATTTTATGAAAGCCTGATTAAATAGTTTAAAGGCTAGAGGTGTTCTCGATATAAAATATGGACAGTAACAATTGGAAGTATTTTTGTATGGCTGTAAAATAACAAGTTTTGGTCAGTAGGCTGAGCTACTTTCCCAGTCTTTGCATCTTGAGCATCGTTCTGGAGAACTCTGAAACCAAATGAGTATATACTGTGGAGAGCTTTTTGTTAGGCCACTTTAACATTTTATAATGCTCGGTTTTCTCTTGGTTTATATAGTCACAACTGCCACTTTCTATTACTTTATAGCATTTGAATATAGAAAGGCCAAATATATTCTTTTTTTAAAGTTTATTTACTGAGAGAGAGAGCGAGAGCGAGAGAGAGAGAGAGAGAGAGAGAGAGAGAACGTGAGCACAAGCAAGCAGGTGAGGGGCAGAGAGAGAGAATCCCAAGCAGGCTCCATGCTGCTAGTGTGGATATGGGGCTCGAACTCCCGAACTGCCAGCTTAGGACCTGAGCCAAAATCTAGAGTTGGATGCTTAACTAACTGAGCCACGTAGGCACCCCAAAAGGCCAAATATATTCTTATTTTGTAATATCAAATATTTAAGCCCACCTGAGAAGCTGTCATATATTCTACTTATTTTTGATTATATATTGTTTATGAATCTAGTATTTTTATAGTTAATTGTTTACTCTAAAAATCTTGTTCTGATAGCCTGGAAAATGTAAGAATTAAGTCTTCCAATTTTAATTTTCTTTTGATCATTGTTCTTAGTATGTAGACCCTTATTGTATTCCTGTGCTTATTTAATTGGGAACACTTGAATAGTACAGATGTGTGTTGGTAAAAGTGAGTTAGGTTTTCAGGATTTTACCAATGAGTGATATTTAATATTGAATGACATGTATTAAGACAAATGCTTTTATATATAATTTATTTGGCATTGTAAATGCATTTATCTTGTGAGAAACAGACCCCCTATTGTCAGATGAAGTATTCTGGAAAGGTTTGAAGTAAATAAATAATAAAACTACTTTGATATACAATCTAACCAATATTAAATATTAAGACTTTTCAGATGATTGATTTTAATACTTAATTAACTTATTTAAAGTCCAGAGTAACCCTCTTGCATTAAACATTGACAGAATTTTAAAATGGAACTTTATTCTTTCTTTCTTTTCCTTCTGTCTTTTTCCTTCATTCTTTCTTCCTTTCTCCTTCCTGCCTCCTTCTCTCCCTTATGATAAAGACTTTAGAACATCATTATTCCCAACCATCAAATTTACCTCTAGCTACCGACATTTTTGAGTAAAAGAGGTTTTTTAATAGAATATTCTATAGATAATGTTTAAATACACTCTCTCTTAATTATGAAAATATAGCTTCTATCAAAGTTTGTTGCTTTTATAGCCACGATGTCATGTTTTAGGTTATATACCCATCATGGTAAATGCATGCTATCTGTGACAGATACTTATTCATGCTATATCCTCTTCCTCTTTTATGATCGTGTTCTGGAAGCAGTTCATTTCAACTCTTTGATATGCTTTTCTTATAGGAGATATCTTTATGTAAAGTAATATTACTCTGTCATTTCAGTGTTTGACTTTAAGTTTACCATCAGTCAAGAATTTAAATGAATGAAGTATGCTTATATGAGCTTTTCTGAATATGGATGTCTTTAGAAGACACAATTCAGAATGCTAATTCTCTGCTTGTGTATTAGAAGCTTTGAAAGAGTGAATACACACTGAAATACATAAAACTTCAGATTCAGTGGAAATAAATGATTTTTTCTAGAGGCTTTGTTTATATAATAGCATTTTAAAGGGAAAAATTTATTCAACTAACCTGTTGTTTTGTCTGTTCCATGCTAAGAATTTGAAGTTTTCACCTGGTGCTTGTATTGTTTCACTTACATGGAAAATAATCTTGTTTTGAAATTTTATTACTATACTTTAAAACTGTCCTTTAAGCTTTAGTGCTAGACTCTTCCCCTTTCATTAAATATTAACTATTTTCACAAGACTTCCCTTCTTTCAGGCAGATCACTTTTATCCTAAGATTTAATACCGCAAGAACAAGATTATGAAGCCAGTGTAACTGTCCTTAAGATCATCTTGGAGGGGCACCTGGGTGGCTTAGTCGGTTAAGCATCTGACTCTTGGTTTTGGTTCAGGTCATGATCTCATGGTTTTGTGGGTTTGAGCCCCACATTGGGCTCTGCACTGACCGCAGTTTCAGCCTAATGTGTCAATTCCTGTGACCACAGGATAGCCATAAAACCATATTGCACAACCAATGTTGAGTTTTGTGACATTTGAGTTTATGTGAAGCAGGAAATTTAACTGTTATTTATAGTCATGTAACAAAGAAGGGGTATCTCCTTTCTCAAGTCTTGGAAGGTTATATTGCTGTGCTTTCTGAATTAGAAAAAATAAGATTGCCTTCAGATTTAAAAATTCTTAGGGTTTTCTCAGGAAAATTCTAGAGACCGATTGGCATTATTTAAGAAAACTGAAATCCATTATTATGGATTTTAGTGGTCATTTACTAAGGTACATATTTATGGTCATTATATATTTCCTCTCTCTGTTATATAGAGAAGATTAAGGCATATTAAGTATAGACGTCTGAGTTTGTAACACAAATATGTAATGGTGAATTGTACACCTTAAAATGTTTATGGCAATTTCACTTTTAATCGTGATTGTCTTAAAATTTTTCAGATCAAAAAAATTCCCTTAATTCCTTGTTTGAATTTTTAACAAATATTTTCCTATGGTCTGATATTTATAAGTAAAAAGGTTATTTAATATAGTGATTAAAATAAGTACAGACACATTTGTTTAAAACCCTTTGATATTCTCCTTTGTAGTAGTCAGATATTTTTGCAGTTGGTATAGTCACAAAACACAAATTGGAAAATTTTTGACAAAATTACTTCACGTTTAAAAGCAATGCTACATTGTGATTTTATAATGTAATCATAATAGCAGTAACCAATGCACTTAAGTGTTTTTTATTCTAGAAAACTAAAATAGTCCTTGTATTTAAAACAGAACAACAAAAAACAAAGCAGCACCTGCTTAATAAGTTAGGTTTCAACCAGATTATTATTTAAATCCATAATTAAAAGAAAAGAAGATCATGTAAACTTTTTGTTCAGCATAATTTTTTTCCTTTTAATGTTCATTTATTTGAGAGAGAGCATGAGTGGGGCAGGGGCAAAGAGAGAGGGAGACACAGAATCCGAAGCAGGCTCCAGGTTCTGAGCTGTCAGCACAGAGCCCAACGCGGGGCTCAAACTCACGAACTGTGAGATCATGACCTGAGCTGAAGTTGGATGCTTAACTGACTAAGCCACCCAGGTGCCCTCTTCAACAGAGTTCTTGAAAATAACTCATTATTACTATTCGGTCAGGTTGCTTTATTTGAATAAAAAGAATTTCAGTGATTCAGTTTCAGTCTACAGGCATAATAAATTAGAATATAGTGGATCCCTGAGTATATACACTAGTTGTAGACTGGTGTATTTGGTAAATTTTATGTTTTGGTTATTGGTTATAACCATGTAACTATAACTTGGTTATAACCAAGTTGTCAATTTCTAAAGAATTACTAGTAAGGATACAATCAGTAGATGACTTCTTGAACCTAACTTTCTTTAAGGAGCCAAAAAGATCTTAAGTATCTTTTAAAATCTTGAATGAATATATGAACATTATCATGTTGTATTTAAAAAAAAGTTTTTTTAGTTTATTTATTTTTAAAGAGAGTATCAACAGGAGAGGGGCAGAGAGAAGGGGGGGGAGAGAGAATCCCAGGCAGGCTCTACATTGTCAGCATGGAGCCCAATGTGGGGCTTGAACTCATGAACGGTGAGATCATGACCTGAGCCGAAATCAGGAGTTGGATGCTTAACCAACTGAGCCACCTAGGCACCCCAGAGTATTTTTCCTTAAAGTTTATTTATTTTGAGAAAGAGAGAGAGAGAGAGAGAGAGAGAGAGAGAGAATGCATATGGGGTAGGGCTGAGGTGGGGGAAGGGAGGGAGGGAGAGAGGGGGAGAGAGAGAAAAAGTGAATTCCAAGCAGATTCCATGCAGTCAGTGCTGAGACCTACTGTGAGATCATGACCTGAGCCTAAATCAAGAGTGGGATGCTTAACTGACTGAGCTCATCCAGGTGCCCCTGGAGTATTTTATTTTAGCTATAGAAAGGTGTTTTTTTTTAATGTTCCTTTTAAAAATGTGCTTTGATATTAGTTTGCTAGTTACTTATTTCTCATAAAGTTTGAAGTACATGAAATCCCCTTATTTGTATATTTTAAGTTTGTGAAGTCTCTAACAGTCGAAATGTAATATAAAAATGAGAAATTAAGGTATTGATATGAAAACGTGTAGGATATTAAAGAAATGTTATGGAAATCTGGTTGTTAACTTGAATATGCATATTCAAATGTTTTCCCTAATAATTTCAAAAGTATAACAAAATATATGGAAAATATGAATCTTAACATTAAAATAGTTGTCCTTGGGTCAAATATACTTTTGAAATGTTTATTCTATACGGGTTGTTTTGTTTGTTTTGTTTTTGTTTTTTTGTTTTTTAGTTCGAATTATTTGCCAACACTTCAAAGAGATTTCAAATAAAATTCTGGATTTCTAGCTTGTCTTGAAAAAGTTGAAGTAGAGTAAATGTGTTTCAGTTGCTCACAGATCCCATCCTCTTGTACAGTTTTGTTTTATATTTTGTCAATTTGTCTCATTGTCTAACTGAGAGCCAAATGTAGTGCAGGAGTAAAAAATGTGAGCTCTGGAGCTAGACAAGATAGGTTCAAATTCTGGTTTCAACACTTACTACTTGTGTAACTATAGACAAATTAGTTAATCTCTCTGTGCCTCCATTCTCTTTGGTAAAATGAAAATGGTATGTCAGTAGGATCGTTGGGAACATGAAATGATGAGTACACATGAAGCATTTAGAGTGGTGTGTGACTTATATTCATTGTTCAATAGAGGTTAACTTTGATTAATAATGCTTTTTGCCTGGTACCATCAGGCATTTGAATTTGGTGGTTCTTCTCTGTAGTAGAGGACTTTAATCTGTTTATTCATTTGATCAGCAAAATTTATCAGATTCTGTTTTATAGTGTATGTAACTGATCATTTACATTTTGCTGTCCTCTACTAGATTATATTCCCCAGAATTCCTTCTGTTTTGTAAGTGCTAAATATATGTTGATTGATTTGCATACATAAGAAGCCAGTACTGACAGTTGTCTAGATTTATGGATTTAGGATTTGATTAATGGCTTTAAAAATTCTTACTGTATGTTGACAGTGAAAGTTTTCTGTCTAGTCTAGTGTTGGTTTTGCCTATACCTTTGCTTTTGTTTTAGCCACAGTCTAAGGCGGTGAGGATTTTTTACCATCTGACTGTGAAAGTGGGTGGGTGAGAGTTGGAGGGTTCTGATAAAACTCAGAAAATGTACCAGAGTATTTTACAAAATGAGAGTTTTAGAGAGAAACTAAGCAGGATAGACGAGCATGTTGTGTTGGGAAGAACAGGATTTGTATATTCATGGGCTTTTCTGGAAACTTTCCTCTGTAAATGGAGCCCAAATCATATAAAATGATACATTCATTTTGGTTGGGCTTGTTTTCCATCATTTTTCATTTACTCTTCTATCCTGTCTCCCCTCTCTTGAAACTTAAAATTTCATGTGTTAACATTATTTTGGATGAAAATTAGACCCCAGTTTATATTTTTGGAAGATTATGACTTGAGAAGGTTATCTGTAACTCATAGACATAGAAAATTTATAAGTAGTATAGCTTAAAATTTTTTAAATAATTAATTAAAAACATCTTTGTTTACATTGGCGTTGTCTATAGAAATCAGAATCGAGGAAAACCTTCAACACAATTTAAGAAATAGGTGGTTATTTATATAATCTTGCCTTTTTAAGCATAATAATACCAGAGGTAGAAGCCATAAAGGAGATATAGGTATATTTGGGGGCATAGAAATGAAAACATTACTTATGTCACAGAAACACCATGTTATTTGACGATAGGCACACACTGAGAAAAATATCTATATCACATGACAAGGGTTTAATATTCTTAATATTTAAAGCACGCTTATAAATTATGAAGACAATAATAATAATAAACTCCATCCACAAAAGATAATTAATAAATGTCAGAGAAAGCATATGAATCTTCAGTAATCTCACTAGTTATCAAGCAAAGGCAATATAAAAATTGACTATCACACTCGTCCGTAAAATGAATTACCCATTCCCACTGTTAATGAGGGTCCAGGGGACTGAATTGTTCTGTATACAAATCTTTCTAGAGCATAATTTGCTAAAATATATCATAGAATATTTTTTTTAAATACATGTTTTGGTCCAGCAAAGACACTGATAAGAATTTATCTTAAGGCAGTAATCATAGATGTGACATAGAGATATTACTAAAAGATATTCATTGTGAAACTGTTTATAGTGTTGAACACTGAAAGCATTCTGTTTACTAACAAGGAATTGGTTACATAAACTGTTATAGCTATTTAATGGAATACTAGGGATCCATTTGAAGTTATAATATGGTCTTTTTTTATGGGGTAGAAAATACCAACAATAATTTATATAATCAGTATATTTAACATGGTAGATCACATTAAAATAAATATATTTTAAATGCCCAGAACAAAGTCAGAAAGGATATGTGTAATAAACTGAAATATTAACAGGGGTGTTTTTAGTTAATACAATTACAAATGATTTTAGTTTGCTAAATTTTCTGTATTTTGAAAGCTTCTATTGTAATGTATTATTTTGGCGTGAAACAAAAGGATGTTATAAATAGTATGGTAATTTACAGTTCAACTTTTTGTGCAGAAGTTTATTAAAAATAAGTGTGATTGAACATTGAGGTAAAAGTTACCAAGGAAGTTCAGATTTGGGGAGAAATTGTTGGCACTTTCACTTCTTTGCATATTCTTGCCAATGTGTTGTAACAGTCCCTGAAGCCTGTGGAAAACTTGTTAATGTCTGTAATGCTCATTTAATCATTTCAATGTTGTATTTATTCCCAGTCATAGCAAAAAGAAAAAGCATAATTTTTCTGTTTGTTTTTTTTTTTTAATCTTCCAGGTAGTCACTTTCAGTGACATTGTTCAGTTCTCACAATGTATCATTCCTTATCTGAAACTAGACATCCTCTACAGCCAGAAGAACAAGAAGTGGGCTTTGACCCCTTGTCAAGTTACTCAAACAAGACTGGAGGTAAGTTTTGTATGCAGATACATTCTATAGTTACTGGGAAGTGTAGCAGAGAGCCTCCAGTTTGTTCAGCCTGCCTTATGTAAGTAATTCTTTAGATGAAACTGAGCGGGGCAACTTGAAGCACACTTCCCTGGATGGGTCGAGAGCACTCTGACACTAATGAATACCACAAAACATCAACTTTCAATTATAGACAGAAGCTTTAGCCAAATATTTAATACACTGTCATTCTTTTAAAAAAAAATCATGAACTTAAACAATTACTTCAGCATAAGAATATTGAAATCAAAATGGCCTTTGTCAGACATCTTTTAAAGAAGTCTAAGCTTTTGGTGTTGATTTTGCAGGGATTTGTTAATCTTTTTAAAGCAAGTTGACCTGATCCTAGGATAAAGATTTGCCTGGTTCTTTTTTTTTTTTCCACTAACTGAAATTTGTGTTCTACTTTTAAAGATCTATGCATTGAAATTGTTAAAAAGAGACTGTTAAAGGTAAACTGTATTAGGGGCTACCCTATAAAAATTTATCAAAAGTGTATGTTTCAGAATTCTGTGTTGTTTTCTCAGTATTAGTAATAATACGGTATCTTAAAAGGAGGCTGTTTATGCAGATTCCTAAAGCCTTATCCTTATTTTTGGTTGATTCAATGACTCAAGTAACTACTTGTAATTTTTCAGTCATGAAATACATATATCAAGATTATGAGATCTATTTTAAAAAATCATAATTAGTCAAAGTGATTCACATGTGTTTTGTATACTTCAGATACAGTTTTTTTCCTGTATTGGTATAAAGGTCTGCTAGTAACTTGTGTTTTGGAAATTTAAAAACAACAATTGATTTTTAAAGTGGTTATTTCTTTAGTGATTAAGCCTTGACTTTATGGAGTGCATTTATGTGTTTTATACATTTTTACTGCCTTCTACGTCATACAAATGCCATTGCTGTTTTCAATGAAAATGATATAATTTGCCTTACAACTTATTTTTGTGATTTTACTTTTTATTTTTATATGCGCATTTATGGAAAGGTCACGAAAAGACAGTTGTTCAAGGTTTTGATCATATGAAAAAATTGTTATCGTCTCCATTTTCATTTCAGTGTCTTAAATATTTCAGTGGTAAGAATACTACATCTCCTAGTGATCTTTTTAATGTAATACCTATAAGAAACACTAATAAGTAAATAAGTCAAATTATGTCAAAAGTCAATATTTTAAAAGTAAATATATTTTGGTGATAAGTATATAAAATAATTTCACCAAAATTTTCCGATTTATGTTCTTATTTTAGAACATTGTGTGTGTGTGTGTGTGTGTGTGTGTGCACGCATATTTTTCCTGGCCTAGTTCATTAAACACTGAGGTTCTATTTTTTTTTAACTTGTTAAAAAACATTTTAAATTAATTTTATCCTTTATTGTTTGCAGGAATGAGTAGTTACCTTTACTGAAAAGGCTTTTCGTTTATATCCTAGCCTAACATTTCTATGACATACAAAGTTATTAGGACTGAATTGATGTTTAAAAGTGCCATTAATTCATTTACCCCAAATGTTCATTAACAATGTAAATGTATGCTGATGTTCTATGAGACAAGGAAGTGACTAATGACTCTTCCAACTAACAACACTTAAAATGAATAGAAACTTTAGATAGCTAATCTTGAAGTAATCAAGACCCTCATTCAGCTTGGCATCTCTGTATGCTCTAAAACAGCTGTCAACTGTTAAAAATATATACAAAACACACATACGCACACGCACATGCAGAAAGAATGATATGTAAATATCTAGTTCTTGAAAGCCATAAAGGTTACTAACCGTAGTGGGTTTTGTGCATTGTATATGTAAATATTTTATATGAAGCATCTATTTCATCTTCTTAGATTTCCTTTTAGCAGAAAAACATGTGTTGCATTTTAATAGGGTTGTCATATTTATTTGAAGAATCATCACCTTTCTAGTAGGTTTGTTTATTTTAATGTATGTATTTCATGGGGTTCTCCACGTATTTGAAGCCTGTTACACATTTTTCCCACCAGGAAATTTATGGCAAATGGAGGACCCATTTTGTAAGTAGTCAAGCCCTGGACTTAATCAGTGGTTTCCCTGTGTGCAAGGCATGGGTTTTTGATCTTGTTTTTAATTCTTCTTAGAGACTCCATAAATAAACAAATGAGTCTTTAATTTATCAAAACTGAAATTTTAACATTTATAAAGAAACAGTATATTATTGAGATAAATGATCCTGATTATTCTGGAAAGGATACGTAATAATAGTCATATAGTTGGAATAATAAAGAGAAAACGGTTTCTCATTGGTTTATTTTCATGGTGGAGGAAGGTGGGTGAGATCAGAAAAAAGAGCTGTTTGGATATATACATGTAGAATTTTCCATGGGAATCAAACTTTTAACTGCTGGACTTTCTTTTTTAAAAAGAGAATAACATAGACATTATGACATTTTTCTCTTGTGCCCTATTGGTCATATACATAGTTTACTACCTTAAATTTCAAGATCTTTGATCAAAGGGTATTAATTAGTAATTGGCAAGTTACCTGTAATTCAGTTGAAACTATTAAAAAAACCCCAAAATGTTTGTTCAACTATTCATGATTATTCATGTAGGAAAAGAACATTTTTTTCTTTTAAGTGAGAATAGCACTTTGTTACATATTGCCAGAGTTTTTAGCTTCAATTTTATATGCCTTCTTACTTACAGCTTTTATAGTATTCAGATAATTACTTAATGTAATGCTTTTTATATAATACCTGTTTCAAAGCTTTCTTTTCTATTTTCACAGATAAAATATTTAGTAACCTACCTAAAAAAAAAATCAAAGACATTCAGAATATCCTGCCTACTCCATATTTGACTCTTGTAATTTTGTTTTTGTCCCCAATCTTCCTTTCTTTCTGTTATAATATCATAGAATTTTAGAGCTAGAAGAGAGTGCCTGGCTTTATTGCTGAATGAATTGGTATTAATTAAAAGAGTTCACTGAAGTTGATATAATAAAATGATGCAGCCCTATTATAATCTTTAATATTGTTTTCCATATAGTAGAAGTGGATTTAGATTTGAGTAAAAGATGAATTTGTTTTGGGAAGGTATCTGACAAAAGTTTAAGATGCTGTCTAACTTATCTCACTCACTTTAAACCCTGCCTTTGCTCTAATTATAATTAGCCATAGTCATTTGAGGGAGGGGAAAAAAAATCTTCTTTTCCTGGCTTATAGCTTTTCAGTGGTTTTCCATTGCATTAATAATAAAATCCAAACTGCTGACCGTGATGTTCATGGCTGTCTAGCCTTTCTGGCCGTGATCAGATGTGCTAAGCCAGTTCTAAACTCTGGGCCTTCCCACATGCTATTGTCTGACATTATTCTTGATTCCTTCACAGCACTCATCCCTAAATGTAATCCTACATTTATTTGTTTCATTGTTTGTTGTTTGTCTCCTTGTCTAAGTGTAAGCTTTATGAGGGCAGGGACTATTGTATACCTTTTGGCCCGCGGACACTACTGAATTAACTAACAGATGAATGAATTGTGTTTTACCAGTCTAAATTCCTTCACTTAAATTCCTTCAATAATTGCTCCATGTATCTTTTTTTCCATCTACCTTTCTCCTTTCTGTCCTAAGTTATAATATATGAAATCTGTTTTATCTCCTGATTATTTTAGTACTTTAATTTTTTTTCCTTTAGGGATTCAAACGTCAGTATAATCTCCTCCCTTCCTTTGGTCTCATTGACCTCTCCTTATTTGAAATCCCTCTTAAAATTCACTGCTTTCATGTTTTGTTTCATTATGACCCAAATCAAAATTTCCATAAGGAACAAATGGAGAGAATTTTCTGACGAATAAAGGTCAAGCTATGATATCCTTTTTAACCCACAGGAAACATTATTTAACAAGGGAAAACTAAGAAATAAATGATTATTTGTTCAAGATATTCGTGGTCATAATATGGAAGCATAGACTAAAGTATGTTTACATTTAACATACACGCTTCATATATGTAGTCCTAGTGAAAATTCTATGAAGACACTGTTCTTAATTTTTGGTTTATAAAATTTACTAGTGCAGTTTATACAAATATTGCTTATTTTGCATATGACACATTGCGGAATCAACAACCTATAGTGGTATAGGCTTTTCTTAAGTTTGCAACACTTCTAAAGTTTGTTGTCATTCAATAAATATTTGAGTGCTTTCTCTATACCTGGCAATGTTTCAAATGATGGAAATGAAACATTGGAAAAGATAAACATAACTCTGAATGCCAGTTGTAATGGTTAATAGCTAGGATTTGGGGACCGAGAAAAGTAAACGGGCAGTTAAAATGGAGAATAAGTACTTTCCGAAAGTAACTAATAGTATGCTCGGGTAAAAATTGTTGAGGAATTTAACATAAATTTGTGGTAGTGGTGTGTCAGGGAAGGTGTGATATCTGAGACACAACCTGGGGGGTGCTTGGATGGCTCACTGGGGTTAAACATCCACCTTCTGCTCTGGTCATGGTCTCACGGTTGGTCAGTTAAATCCCTGCATCAGGTGAGCACGAGCCCCCCATTGGGTAAGCCCCTGCCCCACTTCTGGTGAGCTCGAGCCCTGCTTTGGGTAAACTCCATTTCTCTCTCTGTCCCGTGCTCACTTGTGCCCTGTCTTCCCCCCTCCCCCAAAAAGGACACAACCTGAAGGAGGAGTAGCTGTTAGCCAGTAAAGAGTATGTGGTTTGTGCTGGCCCTCTGCCCTCTTCAGTGTGGTTGGAGGCTAGCATTCAAAGGAGGAACGGCCACAAATGAGACTGATGACCAGGGCCAGGAAGCTACTTGATCCTAAGAACAGTAAGTAGTCTAGTGAAGGAATCCTATTGCCAGGATTACATTTTAGAAAGATTATTATGGCTACAGTGAAGAAGCCATTGCAGTATTCTAGGTAAGAAATTATAGCGGCCTATTCTGGGAAAGTATAGAAATGGAAATGGAGAGAAGTGGAAATGTTTGAGATACGTAGTAGGTAGAATCGACAGCACTTGATATTTGGATATAAGGAAGTGATAAGGGTGAGAAGTTTGAAGTGACATTCAGTTTTCCCAGTTGACTGGTTAGTTCTGTGACAATGCCCGTATTGAGATAAGGAGCTGTAGAAAGAGGAACTTTATGTGGTGCAGGTAGAATGGGGGGTGGCAGAGAAGATTGTAAGTTCAGTTTCAGATGCGAGTTAGAAGTGCCTTACGACATTCAGATGAAGTCATCCTGAAGATTTTGATGTATGGGTCTAGAACTTAGTGTACAAGTTTGGGCTGGAGATAAAAATTTGTCAGCTTACGTGTGGTAGCAAAAAGCAGTATAAATGATTGTGATCACCCAATAACAGCATTTAGTGTGAGAAGAGGACCTGGAAGCAGTCTTAAGGAAAGTCAGTTTAAAGACCTTGTAGCAGAGGAAGGTACTGTAAACGAGACTAAGAAAGAGTGGCTGGAGAAGTAGTAGGAAAACTAGGAGAGTGTGGAGTCAGAGAAGCCAAGATGTTAAGCAGAAATTAAACAAAAACCGCCCAAGGTTAGCTAAAGGTTTAAGCAAATAGAAGTCTGCACAGGATAGAGTTATTGTCACAATGACAAGTACAGGGCTTTTTGTAATCTCAAGAATCCACAGTCTTGAGTATTCATTTTTACGAGTAAACTAATCACATGCTCTGTACTAATGAGGAATTAGAAGGAAGCTTATGGTAGTACTGGAAAAATTTTAAATCAGTGGAAGAAAGAGAGTCTGAGAGTCTTGGAAATTTGCAGTCTAGAGCCAAGATGGAGGAATGTGTAGAGGGTCATTATTTTCATTGTAATAATAGAAGGGAAGGAGAAAAGATATTTAGATACAGTAGGTTCATTAGTTCAATAACAGAGTTCAGTGAAATATCACTGATGTTTTAATCTCTTGATAAGTTATGGTGAAGTGATTTGCTGAAAGTGAGTGATAAGATGAAGCATGTGAAGATTTGTGGAGAGTGACATAGGTTAGGATGATTTGATAAAGAATATATAACCTTGGGGGCCAAGTTGAGATAAGACAGCATAATTTATAGTCATACAAGCTTATAAATTTGCATGATTATGTCCAACATAATTCAGCACCTAGAATTTTGTTACAGAGAAAAGCAGGCAGGGGTTTTGTCATGGGACAAAAGGTAGAAGAGGCACACATAAGCAAGGAGGTAGGTGGATGGTGGAAGAATTTATTGATGGTTTGAGAATATAAGAAAGTTTGGTATCATGGAAAGGGATTCTAAGAGGGCAGAATAGAAAGTTTTGGAAGGGATGGAGGAGTCCAGGGAGATGAAGTATAGAGTAGTGAGGTGATGGGAGTTCTGAAGGCGATATGGGAACAGTATATGAGTGTTTGTTATATACACTAATTCGATGGAACGTTGTTAAGTGGTAACCAATAAACTAGCTCCATACCTTCACTAATTCTCTGTAACAGTCCGGATCTACATTAATTTAGATAGGTTTTGGTTTGAAGTCTTTTTAAATTGAATCTTAGGGCAGTTATAGGTGAATAGCAAAATTAAGAGGAAGGAGTATTTCCCATATACTCCCTGCTCCCACATGTGCGTAGCCTCCCCTATTATCAATACCCCCCAACAGAGTGGTACATTTATTACAACTGCTAACCTGCATGACACATCATAGTTACCCAAAGTCCATAGTTTACATTAAGATTCACTCTTGGTATTGTATATTCTGTGAGTTTAGACAGATGTATAAAGCATGCATCCATCATTGTAGGATCATACAGAATATTTTCAAAAAATCCTCTGTTCTTAGTCTATTCATCCTTCCCCCAATCCCTGGCAAACGCTGATCTTTTTTTTAAACTTTTATTTATTTGAGAGAGCGGGGAGCAGAGAGAGAGGGAAGCTGGCTCCAGGCTCTGAACTGTCAGCACAGAAGTCACGAACCGTGAGATCATGACCTGAGCTGAAGTCAGATGTTTAACTGACTGAGCCACCCTGTGCCCCACTGATCTTTTTACTTTTGCATAGTTTTGCAAAAAGTATCTTTTTAATCAAAAATTCGTCATGGAACCCAAGTGTCCATCGGTAGATAAATGGATAAAGAAGACACACACAAACACACAGAAACACATAAACTGAATATTATTCAGCCATAAAAAAGAATGAAATCTTGCCATTTGCAACAACTTGAATAGAGAGTATAATGCTAAGCGGAATAAGTCAGAGAAAGACAGTGTATGATCTCAACCATATGTGGAACTTAAGAACTAAATCAAGTGAGCAAAGGAAAAATAGAGACAAACCAAGAAATAGACTCTTAACTATAGAGAAAAAACTGATGGTTACCACAGGGGGGTTGGGTGGGGAGAGGGTGACATAGGTGATAGGGATTAAAGAGTACACTTATAATGATGAAAAATAATAAAAAAAGAAAATGCAAAAAATAAAAGCAGTGTTTTTTTTTTTTTAATCTTTGTAGTTATCAAGGTAAAAGGCAGGTTAGCTAGATGAAAACTGTAAGGCTATAAAGCCATCAAGAAAAATGGGAGCTTTGTTGAAGGTAAAGATTGATAAATAGGGTGACTTGGAAGTTCTTCAGTAACAACAACAAAGATAAATGAAACGATTTAAAAAATGTCCCCTTGAGGCACCTGGGTGGGTCAGTCGTCAGTTAAGTGTCTGACTTTGGCTCAGGTCATGATCTCACAGTTTGTGGGTTTGAGCCCCATGTCCGGGCTCTGCTTGACAGCTTGGAGTCTGCTTGTGATTCTCTCTCTTCACCCCTCCTCAGCTCATGCACATGCACGCGCTCGCTCGCTCTCTCTCTCTCTTGCTCTCTCTCTCTCTCTCTCTTGCTCTCTCTCTCTCTCTCTCAAAAATAAACTCTCAAATAAATATTTAAAAAATATGTTAAAAATGTCTCCTTAAATACAGATATTGTTAAATGCTATGACAGTAGGTGGAAGTGATGTTAGAGAGCAATGAACATGTCACGCCCAGTTCTTCTACATCAGGCTGTCCAAAAGAAAGTTGAAAGTGCGAAATTTCAGTTTGAAAGGATGTGAGTTAGAGATCTGAGAGTCATCCTTCAGAGATAATCAGCTCAAAGTATGTGAGACATATTAATCCAAAGAAAGAGAAAGGAAAAGAGCTGAGGATTGCTATGTAGAAATTCTCCGTGATTAGAAATTGAATAAAGGTAATAGTATTAAAGTATATTGGAGGAATAGTTAAAGTAGGGGAAAGTTAGAGGAGTGCCAAAATTATAGAAACTACAGATATATGAGAGCTTCCAGAAGGTCCAAAGAGGTCAATGCTTCAAGGATTGCATAGGTTAAAGAGTATAAAAAGAAAAAGGATTTTTAATGTTAACAATGATATTCACTGCTTGTAAAATATAGATCTTTGAAATAAAAGACATGTCTTCTGAACTTAATTCTGATCCTTTTTTTCATTGAGTTGTCCATTCCTTATTAATTGCATCCAGTTTTTAGTTTTTTTTTTTGTTTTTTTATTTTATTTTAATTTTTTTTTCAGTTTTTAGTTTTATTTCAAATTTTCTTTTGGCGTGGCAATTCCCTTTATTTACCTGAAGAGATAGGCTCTTTTAGAGTTGGGGTGTGTGAAGAGTCATTGAGTCACCTTATGGCTATACCTGAATGTTATTCCCAGGGTCCTAGGAGCAAAGGAGACCTTGCTCCTGGCTCTGGTGGCAGACAAGCTATGGCCCTGCAAATGCTCTTATCACTCCCCCCTTGGGTGAAAGTTGGTCTGCAAAGGAATATTTCTCCTACCATGCTTAGTCAGCCTTGACACCATTGAATCTCCACAGAGGGGAGGTTGTGCGCTGGTGGTTTTGGTTGGCTGGGTCTAAGAATAACTAGAGCAGATATAGGTTATTTAGAGTGACAGTATTATCTTAAAACCTTAAAAAAAAGAAAATTAAAAAAAAAACCACTTAGATGAAATGACCTATAGTGGATTTTTTATCAAAGAATTGTATTAGTTGCTTTTACTAATTAGTGGGGCCAGAAAAGACAGTAGAGCCAGAATTTTGGCTGTTTAAATAATGACATATACCCAGCTCTAAACTCACAGGGCTTAGAAAAGTATTTCAGAGTTATCACCTGGCATCTCCTACAACAGCTCCTTTTTATTCATTTACATATTAAAACAGATCGCCCTCCCCCATGGCATAGTAGTGAAATGAATAATTAGTCCCTTACAAGTATAATTCTCCAGGTCCCTCATCTGTTTCTAACTCTTTTCATAGCATTAACCAATTTTAAAAACTGTATCTATCTAAACCACTGTTTTTAAAGATTACATGCTTTCTTACTTTGATTTTACTCAATTAGAGGGAAGAACAGAATACCCAGGGAAGATGAGATTGCAAGAAAAAATTTATATCTTACTCGAGGAGAATAATCCAGGACTTCCTCAATCCCTCTTCTATATTTCTCCTGCTCTTCCTCTAGCAGAAATACCCAAAGACCTAGTATTCCCAAGTTCAAATCTTAAGATCATCTCCTTACTTTGCTGTGCGAGTCGGCTATGTAATTCAACAGCCAGGTGTATTTTTCAAAAGAGTTGCTATATTTTAGTAAAATTCTCTTTTCACCTAATAGTAGATTAAAAAAAAACATTTTGATACCATTATACTTGGGTATTTATAAGTTTTTTTGTATACTTAAGTAAAGCACATTGTGTGTTTCACTTAAAACACTCAATTTTTATTTATTAAAGATCCAGTGATCTTTTTAAATAGTGAGGATGGAGAATAGTTTACTGCACAGAGTTTTAATCTGTATTGCACTGGTAAATGTTGGTGTCTACTTCAGCATATTTTAACAGTTTGGAAATTATGTAATTTGTAGTACAAAGGGATATCTACTTGGTTGTTACTATGATTTTCCTTCATATTTGTAAATGTAGATTTTCTGTGGTTGTTCTCTAACATTATTCTGAAAAGATCTCTTTACCAAAAGCTTTGAAAACACCTTTACCCTATTTATATATTGTTAATCTGATCTCAAGTATTTTTTATTCTTAACTTGTATTTTGCAAGTATTAAAAATAAGTTAGTTTGCTGTCCCTATATTTTTGCTGTAAGGAAAGCTTGCTTATTAATTTAGTAGGTGTTCTGAAATAGAAAATCATTTTCATGCAATACTTGTACTTTACTCTGGAGCCTGACCGCTTACTGCTCCTTGAATTTCCTGAGAAGGAATCCCATATGTGGAATATAGGAAAGCACAAGATCAGAAACATTATGTTAGCTTCAAGCTGTTTTGTTTTCACATTTTAGGAAAATCCGAGTGTTTCAAATAGAAGAAATTAAGAAGCTAGTAAATCATAAAAATTGTAATATCTCAAGTTATTTATTTTTTAAATATAATTTATTGTGAATCACATACAGTGTGTACAGTGTGCTCTTAGCTTTAGGAGTAGATTCCCATGAGTCATCAATTACATACAGCACCCAGTACTCATCCCAACAGGTGGCCTCCTCATTGCCCATTGCCCATTTTCCCTGCCCCACCCCCATCAACCCTCAGTTTGTTCTCTGTATTTTAGCATTTCTTATGATTTGCCTCCTTCTCTGTAACTATTTTTTTCCTTCCCTTCCCCCATGGTCTTCTGTTAAGCTTCTCAAATTCCACCTATGAGTGAAATATATGATACCTGTCCTTCTCTGACTGATTTATTTCACTTAGCCTAACACTCTCCAGTTCCTTCCACGGTGTTGCAAATGGCAAGATTTCATTCTTTTTCATTGCCAAGTAGTATTCCATTGCATATATATACCACATCTTCTTTATCCATTTATCAGTTGATGGACATTTGGCATCTCTTCATAATTTGGCTATTGTTTATAGTGCTGCTATAAACATTGGGGTACATATGACCCTATGAATCAGCACTCCTGTATTGTTCAAGTTATTTACTTTAAATGGTCATTTTCTTTTGTTACATCTTCAGTATTAAAAATATAATTTACTTGAGTCTTTGGAAATGATTTTCTATCATTTAGTGATTATTGTATTCCTATACATTATAGTGATTGTTTATCTTCTCAGAATGTACATATACGTTTAATTTTAGTCAGAAGAACCACCCTCTAGCCTTGATTTATCAACAGATAAACAGTGAGAATTAACTTTTACTTAGGTCAATTATAAGGCAATGTGTGAGCCAAATGCGTTTATATTATGGGAATATATGTGCTTAAATAATAATTCTTCTGCTTTCCCTTTTCTCCTCCTTTTGTCTTCCAAATTGACCTCCTAGCATTGTCACTGAGTGACAATTTTAACAGAATATGACTGATTTTGACGAAGCTTAGAACAGTGCTATCAGTTTGAATCTTTAATTAGACTTTTGAATAGATCTGTTATTATGAAACTTAAAGTTTTCTTTCTTCTTCTTCTTTTTTAAAGTAAATTCTGTGCCCAATTTGGGGCTTGAACTCATGACCCTGGGATCAGGAGTCACATGCTCTACTGCCTGAGCCAGCCGGGAGCCCCTGAACTTAATAGGTTTTCAGTCAGACATGTTGACATGACATGTTGACTTTTCGTGATACTTAATAAATGAATAGAGATTTATAATGGCATATAGATTTTACCACATGCAGTAAGGACTGTAGGCCACAGGACTTCTCATTCATTCATTAATAGTTATTGATCATCTAGTATTGGGGATAAACTGTTAAACAAGTAGACCAAGTGCTTTCTCTCAGTAGAATTCAGTTTACCATGAGAAGGATAGTAAAAAAAAAAAAAAAGTATGGAAATTAAAAATATATATATAAGAAAGTAATAAATACTAGGCAAAACATTAAATAGGATAATCTTATGAGGAATGACTGGGTGCCTACTTCAGATTGTCACAGATTTCTCTAAGAAGATTATATGTCAGGTAGGTGTAAATGACAGATAAACAGGAGCCAGGCATGTAAAATTGGTGAGAAAGAGAGAGAGAGAAAGAGATATTATGAGAGTGAGAAATAGCAGTCCTGTAAAAGGGAAGAGTTCATACAAAGGAAGACCCTATCCCAGGATAAGAACACACATGTCATATTTAAGGAACTGAAAAAGATCATTGTGTCTGGGCCACCATGGGTAGCATGGGAGTGACACAGGATAGGTCTCATAGAGGCCAGATTGAGGATTTTGTAAACCAAGCTGAGGAGCGTAGATTTTATTCTAAAGACTGGGAGCTATTTAACAGTCTGTATTACTATCTCTGTTGAACAATTAAATTTATTCTCAAAAAATGAGGATCATAACTATTCTTTAAATTTTTTTAACGTTTATTTATTTTTGAGAGAAAGGGAGAGAGAATGCGAGCAAGGGAGGGACAGAGGGAGTGGGAGATGCAGAATCTGAAGCAGAATCCAGGCTCTGAGCTGTCAGCACAGGGCCTGATACGGGGCTCAAACTTATGGACCGTGAGATCATGACCTGAGCCTAAGTTGGACACTTAACCGACTGAGCCACCCAGGTGCCCCAGTCCATAACTATTTTTAAAATATATATCCTTATGACTCACTACTAGGCATTTAGTAAGTAATGGCTGATTTACACAGAGTTGTATGATTTTTAAAATATATTTTCATGTTGCAGTTCTCTGTACCAATCTTTATTGGTTTCCTCATTCTCAACATTTTAACTGTGTATAATGGTGAAGTAATTTCTGCTTAATCTGATATACAAGAATGCCTTAAAATTAGCCATTTATCTAAAGCTCAGTTACTTCTGTATGGTGTCTTTTAGGCCATGCTATGGGTATTAAAATAGTAAAATTAAATGCAGTCTAATGTGACCTTTTCTGTATGACCTATTGTGTGTGTGTATGAGAGAGAGAGACACCGACCTTGGGGGTAGGGGCATATAATCATTATTTTCTCTTTGCTGATGTGATGGAAAATTTGCTCCTCTAGGACATATTAGAACAATGTATTTAATGCTCTTCAATTTAATTTGCTAGTATCACAATTAATACAATTAAGGTCACTTGAAATGAAACTATTAACAAATTGAATAATTTACTTTAACAATGTCAATGTGTTCTCACAATTAGATTTGCTTTAATTAGTGTACAAGCTATTATTTAATAGCATACTTCACATAGAAAAATGTAATAATGTATTCTTGGTTTCTTATAACAGAAAGAAAGAAACTTTTAATGGACTGAGTGATTTTGTGGAAGAGCTGCTAGATAGATATAAAGTGATGGAAAGAGAAGGTACAAAAACAGAAAGCAAAGCTTATAAGAATGTAAATAAAAAATATCTTTGTTTGCTCTTACCAATACATGTCCTAGTTATCATTGTTTAAATAGTTTTGGAAACTTTTAATGGTAGTTTGGAAGGGAACACAAATCCTGGAAAATTTTAAGTGTTTTCTCTGGTTTTTGCTTATAAATTTTTGAGTATCACAAAATAGGTCACTTCTAATTAATCACTGTAATAATGGAGGGGAATAGAATGATGTGGAATATAAAAAAGGTAGGAAGCAAAAAAGTTGTGATTCTCAAATCTGCTTTTAAAAACATTTTAGGGGCTCCTGGGTGGCTTAGTTGGTTAAGTGTCCAACTTCGGCTCAGGTCATGATCTTGTGGTTCGAGCCCCGCATCAGGCTCTGTGCTGACAGCTCAGAGCCTGGAGCCTGCTTCGGATTCTGTATCTCTCTCTTTCTCTCCCCCTCCCCTGCTCATGCTCTGTCTCTATCTCTCAGAAATAAATAAATGTTTTTTAAAAAAATAAAAACATTTTCATATGATTATTTCTTACCTAAGAATTCACTTTAATAGCCAATATAATAAAAAGCTCTTCTACTCAGCCTACTCTGTTGAGATCACAAGATCCAGGGATGAATAAATGGTTATATTTCTGTTTCTATATATGCAGAGTAAGGGGAAGCAGATGAATTGTCAACCAAGTCATAATTAATAAGGTCTCCTGTTCTCTGTAAACATGACAGCAAGATTTGCTATCATGTAATCAACTGGTGATTTTATGTGGAAGGGATATAAATGCAATCCAGATAATTCAATACTCTAATCTTAAAAATTAGTTTGACAATCTTTTTGCCTAGTTTGATTGATTTAAGTTTCGGTTGCTTTCATCTTCTTTCCTTTTTCCCCTTTGGTTAATGACAACATTTTGTAAAATTGCAAGTAAAGAAAGAAGCAGGCATAAGAGTAATTAGGTAATAAATATTTAAATGTAAAATGCAAGAAGCTTAGAGAATCCACAGACTTTGAAAAATTAACTATAGTTCTTATTTCTAGGGAGGGGGGTTCATAGGAGTAGAGTATATTTAGTTTTTCAGTACTTGTAAATGTTTATACAGCAATCTCCCGTTGGTTTTCATTATTTGTCCCCAGTTCTGACTTCAGCTTATCAGGTTGTTCTTAGATAAGATGAGTCAGAATAGTATAGTTTACTGATAGAACAATTTAGCAATAGTGGAAAATTAGTTTAGGTAATTCTCTAAATAGTATCTTGAGTTTAGCATGGGTAAACTGCTGCTTTGTTGGTATGTATATAACAATAAGCAGTTCTCATTTGGCCCTGATTTGATTCTCATACCTAATCTCTAAATTCTGTCTGGAATGTTACAATGATTTGTCTATTGAAATCACCTTGGCCTATACTGTAGAATATTAGACAAGTAACTGGAATTGATTATTTAATTGCTTGATCTTTAAAATGGAATAGATTTTTAAAAGAGACATTGATTTGTTTTATCAAAGAAGACTGAGTGCAAGACGTTAATTGCTTTTTACGAGCAGCCTGAGTTTTCTTAGATTAAGTAAAGTTTTAAAGAAATCTCAAAGACCTCCACAACCTGGTTCTATGCATTTGTTCAGTCACTTTCCCATGTGACTATATAGGATTTATCAATTATAATCTAAGATCCATCGAGAGTAGCCGACACAACATGCAAAGAGAACAAAGTTAGAAGACTGACACTACCTGACTTCAGAGTGGGGAGCCCAGAAGTAAACCCATACAAATAAAGTTAAGTGATCCTGACTAGATAGTCTTTTCAACAAGTAGTGCTGGAAAGCTGGATATCCACTTTCAAAAAAAGAATCCCCCCCCCCAAACAAAACAAAATGTAAACATAGATTTTACACCTTTCACAAAAATTACGTCATAAACCCGAATGTACAAATGTAAACCAAAATGTACAACTATAAAATTCTTAGAAGATGATATAGGACAAAATCTTGATGATCTTTAGTTTTGCAATGACATTTTAGTTTTAAAACCAAAAGTATGATCCATGGAAGAAAAAATTGATAAGTTGAACTTCATTAAAATTAAGACCAGTTTTTCTTTGAAAGACACTGTTAAGGAAAGAAAAGCCACAGACTGAGAGAAATTTCTTTGCAAAACATAGCTGATCAAGGAACAGTATCTAAAATATACAAAGAGGGGTGCCTAAGTGGCTCAGCTAGTTAAGTGTCCAGCTCTTGATTTTCTCTCAGGTCTTGATCTCATGGTTTGTCAGTTTGAGCCCCACTGTCCAGGCTGACAGTGCAGAACCTACTTGGGATTCTCTCTGCACCTCCGCAGCTCTTGTGCATATGCGTACTCTCTTCTCTCTCTCTCAAAAATAAATAAACACCAAAAATACATAAAATACACAACATTTATAACTCAACAGTAAGAAAACAAACAACCCAGTTAAAAAGTTGACAAAATATCTGATCAGAAACCCCATCAAAGAAGATAAACACATGGCAAATACACATGGCAAATACACATAGGGAAAAATGCTAAATATCATAGGTCATCAGGGAATTGCAAATTACAATGAGATACTGGTACACACTTTTAGAATGACTAAGATCCAGTACACTGACCTCATCAAATGCTCGTGAAGATGTAGAGCAACAGAAACTCTTCCTTCACTGCTGGTGGGAATAGAACATGGTACAGCCACATGGAAAGACAGTTTGGAGCCTTTTTTTTTTTTTTTAAATGAAACTAAACACACTCTTACCGTATCATCCAGCAGTTGCACTCCTTGGTCTTTGCCCATATGAGTTGAAAACATATAAACCTGCACAGTGTTCATAGCACTTTTATTCATAATTGCTAAAACTTGTAAGCTACCAGATGGCTTTTAGTAGTTGAATGGATAAACCTGTGGCACATGTATGCATTGGAATCATTATTCATTGATAAAAATAAATGACCTGGTAAGCCACAGGAAGACCAGGAGACCCATAGGTGCGTACTGCTAAGTGAAAGAAGCCAGTCTGCAAAGGCTGCATATATAATTCCAATAAGATAATGTTCTGGAAAAGCCAAACTCTGGACACAGTAAAAGGACCAGTGGTTGTCATTAGGGGTAGGATGTGGCATGGAGGGAGGGACGCATGTATAAGTGGAGCACAGGGGATCTTTACAGCAGTGACACGATTTTGTGTGGTACTGTAATGGTGGGTACAAGTCATTACACATTTGTCAAAACCCTTAGTGTGTACAACATAAAGAGTAAAACCGTAATGTAAATTATGAACTTTAGTTAAAAATGTATTACTATTGATGCATCAGTGTAACAAATGTGCTACTCCAATGCAGGATGTGACTACTAGGGGAATACCATGTATGTGAGGTTGAGGGCTGTATGCAAACTCTATACTTTCTGTTGTTTTTAAAAAGTAAAACGGCTCTAAAAATAATGTTTATTAATCAGCAAAAAATCTAGGGTTCCTCTTTCATTGCTTTTTACTTCTTCAAGTGGTACCATACCTTTTCACTTCATTCATCATGCCGGTTTAATATAGAACACATGCTTAGCCTATTTGAAATATACAGAATACTCAGGACTAGGGATTCTTGAAATAGCAAATTATTAAAAAAAAAAAAAGTATGCTACCCTCTCTGTTTACAACCGTCAATTAACTCAAACCTTTTTAGTTTGTAATAGTTCTGTTTCCCTCCTGAAAGAGGCTGAATCCTCTTATAGTCTGATCCTTTGTGTAGATAGTCTTTATCACCAGCATTACCCACTACAAATCTAATCCTCTAATTTTGTTTTTTAAAGCATTTTCTCTTCATTTGTGAGCACACCTCTTCCTTGTATGATTCAGTTCTTGATTCTAGATTGGAAATTGTTTCACAATCATTGGAACATTAACTCAGCCATTCTTTTGGAAGATTTCTTGGATTTTGACAGGCTGATTATTTATAATTAACAGGGCAAAAGAGAAATCTCAGTTTCATAGTCATATGTTAATTTTAGGTAAATTTCTGTACTAAATTATTTCTTAGAACTGAAGAGAGGTTGGCATTTTCTTTATAAGGGCCACATAGTCAATAGTGGTTTGTAGGCCCTGGCATTTTAGCCTGAAAGTAGTCATGGACAGTTTGTAAACAAATGTTTGTAGGCCCTGGCATTTTAGCCTGAAAGTAGTCATGGACAGTTTGTAAACAAATGTTTGTGGATGTGTTTCAATAAATGTTATTTATCAAAACAGGAGGTCAGTACAGACCATAGAGTGTAGTTTGTTGACTTATGTTTTAATTTTTTTAAATTTCATTTTAGAGTGTGACAGTATATGTTGGGGAGAGAGGCAGAGGGGGAGAGAGAGAGAGAGAGAGAATCTTAAGCGTGACACATATTGACCCTTGTTTTAGAATGAATAACCATTACTGTGTTATTAAAATAAGAATATATATATTGCAAATGTGACAGAGACTAAGAGGATATTCCTTTTTCCAAAATTTTCTTTAAATAGAGTATCTTAAACTCTGGGTTTGATAGCATTGAGACTATTAAACCAAAAGTGTTTTTTGTTTACATGTATGTAGAGGCTTCTTGTCAGAAAGATAGTTTTATTATGACCCTTAATAGACTCACTGAATTCATCAGAATTGCAATTATGCTAGTTAAAGAAATACACTGATTTTTGAGCATTGATTTTGTATCCTGCAACTTTGTTGAATTCATTAGCGTGCGTTTGTGTGTATTCTTTAGTATTTTCTCTATAGAAGATCATGTCAACATTTAATAGCAGTAATTGTACTTCTTCTTTTTCAATTTGGGTGCCTTTTCTTTTTCTTGCCTAATTACTCTGGCTAGAGCCTTTAGTACAGTGCCAAATACAAGTGGTGCCTTTGTGATTTTGGGGAGAGTTTTTAGTCTTTCATCATTGATTAATGTTAGCCATGAGTTTTTCATAAAAGCCCTTTTTTATATTGAAGTTTCCTTCCATCCCTAGTTTGTTGAGTGTTTTTATCTGGAATAGATGTTGGATTTTGTCAGATGCTTTTTCTGCAACAGTTGAGATGATCATGTCATTTTCCCCCTTCATTTTATTAATGTTGTGTATTACATTTCTACACTGAACCACTTTTGCTTTCCTGGGATAAATTCCACTTGGTTATGATGTATAATATTCTTAAAATGCTGCTGGAATTGATATGCTGGTATTTTGTTGAGGATTTTTATATTGATATTCATAAAGAATATCGGTCTATAGTTTATTATAATATCCTTATGTTGCTTGGTATCAGGGTAATGCTGGCCTAATAGATAAATGCTTTCTCCCTTTCTAGTTTTTGGAAGACTTTGAGAAAGATTGGTGTTGATTATCATTAATATTTGGTAGAATTGCCCGTGAAGCCATCTGGTCCTCGTCTTTTTTTGGGGGGGGGGGATATTTTGATTATTGTTCCAATCTCTGTACTTCTTACAAGTCTGTTCAAATTTTCTTTCTTGTCCAGTCAGTTTGTGGGTTTAGGAATCTGTTCATTTTATTTAGATTATCAAACATGTAGATGTACAGTTGTTTATTTTATCAAATCCTTATTTCTGTAAAGTCTGTAGTAAAGTCTCTACTTTCATTTCTGATTTTTAGTATTTTTCCTTGCCAGTCTAGCTAAAGAGTTGTTAAATGTTGTTATCTTTTCAAAGAACCAACCTTGGGCTTATGAGTTCGAGCCCCGCGTCAGGCTTGGTACTTGGTACTTGGTACAGCTCGGAGCTTGGAGCCTGCTTCAGATTCTGTCTCCCTCTGTCTCTGCCCCCTTTGTGCTCTGTCTCTCTCTGTGTCCCAAATATAAAGAAACATTAAAAAAAATTAAAAGAACCAACTTTGGTTTCACTAATTCTCTTTATTTTTTTTTCTATTCCCCATTTTATTTATCTCGGCCCCATTCTTGTGTGTGTGTGTGTGTGTGTTTGCCCTTGAGACTAAATAGTCTTCCTTGACTTATATACAGGTTTCCTTATTATTCTTCTGCCTGCTCAAATCTGCTGTTGAACTTCTCCATTGAATTTTGGTTTTATTTACTGTACTTTTTAGCTTCAGAATTACTATTTTGTTTCTGTTTATAATGTTGATCTTTTTATTAGTATTCTTTGTTGAGGCATTGTTCTCCTGGTGTCGTTTATTTTTTTGTGGTTTCCTTCAGCTATTTGAACATGTTTACGACAATTGATTTGAAGTCTTTGTCTAGTAGTGTAATGCTGGGCTTCCTCAGGGATATTTTCTGATAATTTTTTTCCTTATGAATGGGGCATATTTTATTGTTTCTTTGCATGCTTCTTAATTTTCTGTTGAAAATTGGATTATTTTGAATATCATAGTGGGTGACTTCCTCCTTGGGGTTGTTGTTTCTGATAGTTTCAGGTTGTTTTTGTTTAAATGACTTTTAAAAAAAATTTAAATTCAAGTCTTGGCTTCAGGAGTAGAACCTAGTCATCTTTTATATATAACACCCAGTGTTCATCCCAAGTGTCCTGCTTAATGCCCATCACCGCTTTAACCCATCCCCCCTGACCTCCCCTCCAGCAACCCTCAGTTTGTTCTCTGTATTTGAGGGTCTCTTATGGTTTGTCTCCCTCTCTGTTTTTATCTTGTTTTTCCTTTCCTTCCCCTGTGTTCATCTGTTGAGTTCTCAAATTCCACATATGAGTGAAATCATATGATATCTGTCTTTCTCTGAATAACTTATTTTGCTTAGCACAATAAACTCTAGTTCCATCCACATTGTTGCAAATGGTAACATTTTTCATCTTCTTTTTCATCGCTGAGTAGTATTCCATTGTGTGCGCGTGTGTGCGTGTGTGTATGTGTGTGTATGTACCACACATTCTTTATCCATTCATCAGTCGAAGGCCATTTGGGCTCTTTCCATAATTTGACTATTGTTGATATTTTATAAACTATTTTTGTAAAGTCTACAGTCTTTGTTGTGTGTAATTACAGAAGTCTCTGTTATATTAGCTTAGTGTTCAGCTAGTGTTTTGACAGATTTTCCTTAAATATCTGGAGCCAAAATAAGAAGAAAATAAAAGTGCTCTCAGACTGTATTGGCTCTTGTCAAGGCAGGCATTCCTTCATTGGTTAGCCAGGCTGTCTACAACTTTGCCTTAGCTTTTACTTCCTGCTTGCATGGAGAATGAAGTTTATCCACAAGTGACACTTGGAAGTCTTTTCAGGCCTTTTCTGAGTATGCACATGGCCCTCTTGCTTCCCTCAGGTACATGGCAACTTTTGAAAGTCCATATTCCCCCACATATCTCCTCTCCTAACCTTTTCCTACCTACGCTGTGTGGTTTGTCTATTGCTTGTCCTGACTTACTTCTTGCCCTGGTGTACTGCGGCCAATACTTTTGACTTTCTCGGCTTTTAGCAAATGCCACCAGGGAAATTGCCCCAGCCCTGGGAACGTTCCAAGTTGGGAAAAACAAAGGCAAGCACAAAGGGAGCTGCCAGAAGGGTTGAAGCATTCAACTACTTTTCTTTCAGAACAGAGTCGGTATAGCTCACTCTGCCATGAACAACCTGCACCAGGTTACCACAGAGTAGCAGCTTCTGTCTTCATTATTCTTTCCCGTTTGTTAAGTTTTTGACTAAATTTCAGGGTTCTGCAAAAACTTATTCTTAGCAGTTTTTGCCAGCTTATTGTTTTGGTGGAGGGATGGGACCTTGAATTTCTTCTCTGCCATTTTCTGGAGTCACTTTTACTGATACATTATGAAGAGACTTTTACGATGATGATTATTTAAATCTTATCTTTAAAAGTAATTGAATGTAGAGAGAGAGCAGAAGAACTGCCAATAACGTTTTCAGATGTATACAGAAGAATCATAACCTCACAACACCTTAAGAAAAACGTGTTCCCTATTTCCGCACCAGAGCCACTTAGTAAATTCTAAGTATCAATTTGCTTTATTTTTTTCATTATTAGAAAGTGCTGGGGAAAGGAACATCATACCTTAAAATTTCTCAGTGTTAAAGTGATACTCTCTAATATAATTTCCAATTTTTTATGTCAGTTATATTTCTTTAATAATTTGGTGTTGTCCAGACTCTCCTCATACATGTGAAGAATCGAATGTATTATTCTCTTTGATTTTAAGAAGCTTCAAGTTGGTTAATGTTAGTGCCTCGTTCTTTCTTCTGTGTTTGTGTAAGTGCATAGACCGTATCTTCCCTAAACCCTGGGGAAGGTTAGTTTAGACTGTGGTAGTTTATATGCCTGGTGCTACCTGTCATTCTAGTTATAAAGGTCCCCCCAAGGTGCTTGGAGTAACAATTATTACCCAAACCACCAGTGGGAGGCTACTGAGTTTCTCATTAATTTGTTCTTGAAGTTTTAGTTCCACTCACAACATAGTAAGCTCTATGTTTTGTTATCTTTTAATCGTGCCTTATGATTAAGTTTCTCCAAATTATGACATCAGGAGTGTGACAGGTTTCATACTGAGAAATAGTATTGTGTACCATATTGCATTGAAAAGTCCTTCTGTTCCACATCCTTAAGAATAAAACATGAAATCGCTATACCTTATTTCCTCTCAAGGCAGTGGTCTTAACTTTGGCCAGCTTTTTATTATTGAACTTGCTTTTCATTATATAATTTTCTCATGTTCAGCAACTCTTTAGTTATGATGCTTTATTGTCAGTGTCCTAGTATAGAATCTCTCTTTTCCTTAAATCTTGGTGGATCAATGACAAAAGATCAGCACTAGGGTAAAAATCATTGCTCGTTTTCTATCTGAAAACACTTGTGTAAATAAATACCTAAAGTATAAATGAATCACAAATTAACTGTAAGAATGTAAAGGAGACTCTGGTGGGGATCTTCTGATACTTTTTCAGTTATCTCCAATATCTTTGCCTAATAAAACAATTTTCTTCAATCAGTTGTCTCATTGTTCTTGAGAAAAGCTTTTGGAGACACAATTATGATTGTTTTCTTAAAATCATCATATCTGGGTAGCTATATTTAATAATCTAATTTTAGTTTAAAATGCATATTGTATGGGCCAAAATGACCTATATAGACAGTATTTAATTTTTAGTTATTTGAGGTTAAATTATTCATTGCAGCTGTCAGGCATAATACTTTAATAGTCCTTTATGTACATTTAATTAATTGCATGTTAAAATTAACATCACAAGTAACTTAGTAACAAGTTAAAAATAAATCTTTTATCTTCTTAATCAAACTTCACATATAAAAATGCAGTAATTAAATATTTGACACATTTTTATACCTTCTACTTTTAATGATTTCAAAATGTGATTAATTTGATACATGTGAACACTGTTAACTATACAGTTCATACATGAGTTTTGAAATTAATTGTATGCATATCAGTGGGACTTAGTTTTATATTGTATTTAAAAACTTAGAGTAATAGTAATGTCTGCTTATAAACAGATCAGAATTGAACAGAAATTATGGAGTGGATAGACCAGTTAAATAAAAATTTTTCACTATTTTGTTCAAGCCAAAAAAAGTGATTTTCAGCTATATTATTGCCAAGGCAAATATAAGTAGGTTTCATTTAAACCTTCCTTGTAATCAAATACATGGAAGCAGTTAGGATTGGAAACCTACACCTTACCAGGAACTTTTTTCAGGGGAGGAATGAGGACACTTTAAGAATGTTTTTTAATGGCAATTTACAGCATTTATTTATACCAACTTGCCATTCTTAATGGAGTTTATATGATTTTCGAGATGGTTGTTATGTTAAACCTCTTTCCAAAGACTGAGTGGTGCTATTGCTAATAAACATTGAGGCAAGGGACTAAGTGAGTTCAGGTACCTGGCTTGAGTGATGGGAAAACCAAGAAGCATTTACATGCTTCATAATTTCTTGCCATTAACACACATACACACACACACACACACACACACACACACACACCCAGACACACAGATTAGGGTTATATTTATGCACAATCTGGCCTTTTAACAAAGAAAAATAAGCCTATGTTTGGGCTGCCACTGCTATGAACAAAACAGCTGAGACTTTAATGAACACCATACTGAGGGCATGTAGGACATAAGGCGAATTAAGCAGGTTACAAACTGCACGTCTTCTGTTTAGATATAAGAGGTCTCCCCAACCCTGACAATTAGCTGTACTGACAAGGCAAGCAGATAGACAGAAACAGAAGGAGATCGTTTGTATCAATTTGAGAAATAGGACTAGTAATGAAACAAAATAGTCTTACTTTAATATTGTTCTTTCACTATATTTTTTCCCAAAAATAAATACACATGGTGAAACAAAAGCTTCTTGTATTTTGTTTGCAAATAAAGACCACCATAATTTTTTTTTTTGAAGAAAAGATTTTCTGGACACTCAAACTAATTTTAATCCTGGTAACCTGACAGCTTTGTTTAAACATTGAATATGAGTTTCCTTTCATGAAAATCTTTTCAAAGTATAGCAGTTCAGCTGTGAAAACCTGAATACATTAATGATGACAAAGAAGCTCCAGAATGAGCCAACATTTGTTTTGTTCTTTTACAACATTTCTTGATGAATTGCATACACAAAAGTGTTGGAGGCTTGTATAAATTTTTCCCTATTTCTTTGCTAATAACTGTCTTTGTGTTTTCCTTTTTCGATACAATACCTTATTATTAATCACTTTAAATTATTTTTTAAACAAAAATGACTAAAGTTTTTTTTAAAAATTATGACTTAAAGGTATGTATTAAAGGAACATTTAAACATTGCCTTTAATGTATGTAGTTAAACATCAAAATACATTACTCATGCTTAGGTTTTTCATAATTGTTTTCAAGAGTAAACCTCTTCCAAATACAAGACGTTTATTTGAGGATCATTTACTTTGTGTCTTAAGTGATAAAGATGAGTTATTTGCAAAAGAAAAAAACCCACCAATATTGAAATATTTTATTTTAATACTACTTATTCATCATTGTCATTCTTAGGAAGAGTGGCATTGTTAATTTTTCTGAAACAAATGTTTCTTAGTGAGATTCTTAGTGAGAAATTTTTATTTTTTTATTTCATGTATGTATGTATATATATTTTTTCATTTTTAAATTCACATCTTCAGAAAGGTTTGAGGCATAATGTGAGACATATTCTTTAAAGATTAACTTTTCTACTTCTTAATGTTTAAATATGTTATTTCTATTTCATTTACAATAGTTTTCAGTAAATATGTATCACAAAATTTGCAATTAAAGAATTATTTTCCAGAAAGTTCCTTGAACTGCACATTGGTATATTTTACATTTACAGATTGAAGATGTTTTCAAATGGTATATATCTGAGCTCAGTAATTAAAATGAGGTGTGCTGGCTAATTATATGTTTTGTATGTGCCAACCAATAATATTTCATGTTATTCATAAATAGGCTCCCAGTTTTTGCTGTATCACAAGCAGTCTCTTGACTTAGTTACAACACAATATGCATTTATTATTGCTAACGAGAAAGTGAATAAGCTGGGTACTTCTCATGCTTTGGGCTGAGCTTGCGTGTATGTCTAGGGGATGATAGCTGGACTAAGACAGCTTCACTTGTGTGTCTGGCAGTTGGTGACTATTGAGTGAAGTGTCAGAGTGACTCAGCCACAAGTTGCAGCCTTAGCAAGCTAGCCATTGTTTCCATGACGGTGTCTGCATTCCAGGAAGACAAACAGAAGCTGCACGGTTTCACACGAAGTAAGCTTGGTACTGGGACTTTGTCACAGTTACCATATTTTGTTGGCCAAAGCAAGTAACAAAGCCAGACAAAGTGAAGTGGTAGCAAAATTGTATCTCTGTGTACTATCAATGAACCATCCAACAATAATTTTAAGCCTTAAGTTCTCTTCACAAGAGCATTAAAAAAAATTAAGTACTTAGGAATACATTTGACAAAAGAAATGGAGGAATTATACTGAAAACTACAAAACATTACCCTAAGGAAGATGTAAATAAATGGAGAGAAATTTCATGTTCATGGATTGGAAAACTCACGATGCCACTACGTCTTGATGGAAGGAACTGGAAAGCCACATCATAAAAGGCATGTATTTAGAAAGGGGAAATAATCAGGGCTGTTAATACTACCAGTTTGTTGCAGATGCTGAAGTAAAAATTTATATAAACAATTATGATAAAAGTATTTTATGTTAACAGAAGTCAGTCAAAAAAGGATGGCATGCCAGAAAACACAAAAGAATCAGTGAAAATCTAAGACAATTGACTGAAAAATAATAGAGGAAATAAAAAAGTTCAACAATGTGGCAGCCAGTGAAAATCAATTAAGCAAAAACAATAGTTTTACTATATTTCTGGAATTACCAGATTAAAAAGGTACTACATATAGGGGCACCTGGGTGGCTCAGTTGGTTAAGCGTCCGGCTTTGGCTCAGGTCATGATCTCACGGTTCGTGGGTTCGAGCCCCGCGTTGGGCTCTGTGCTGACAGCTCAGAGCCTGGAGCCTGCTTCAGATTCTGTGTCTCCGTCTGTCTCTGATCCTCCCCTTCTCGTGCTTTCTCTCTCTGTCTCTCAAAAATAAATAAAAAACATTAAAATAAAAAAAGATACATATGACATAAATTATGTAGAGCTCTTTAAGATCTTATCTTTAAATAAGATTTTAAATGAGATGAATATAATTTTAATCAAATTTCTATAGAGATTCTTTGAACCTAGAAAATATCTTTTTAAAATGCATCCAGAGTTATAAGCTAGCTAGAAAGTCAGTAAGAAAATATTGTGAACATTTTTATCACAAAAAATTTGAAATCTAAGATGAAGTAGAAAATTTCTATTAGAAAAATTTATTAAAATTGGTAGAAAGGAATGCCTGGGTGGCTCAGTTAAGTGACTCTTGATTTTGGCTCAGGTCACGATCTCACGGTTCCTGAGATTGAGCCTTGAGTTGGGCTCTGCGCTGACAGTGTGGAGCCTACTAGGGATTCTCACTCTCCGCCCCACCCTCACGCGCATGCGCTCTCTCTCTCTTCTCGCTCAGAATAAACAAATAAATTAAAAAAAAAACCTGAAAGACCATTCCATCCATTCTAAGTAAAATACTAAGTAAGCTGTCCGGCTAGAGTACTTCTGTCACCATGTTATATTATACTTTAGATCCTCAGACCTTATTTATCGTGTGGCTGAAAGCTTGTACACTTTTACAAACTTCTGTCTACTCCTTCCCTTGCCCCAGACCCCAACCCTGGCAACCACTTTTCTTCTCTCTGTCTCTTAAAGTTTGTCTGCCTGCCTGCCTGCCTTTTCCTTAGCCTCTTTCTTCCCTCTTTTCCTTCCTTCCTTCCTTCCTTCCTTCCTTCCTTCCTTCCTTCCCCTTCTCTTTCCGATTCTACATACAAGTGATACCATACAGTATCTGTCTTTACCTTTCTAGTTTATTTCACTTAGTACAGTGCCCTCAGGTTTCATCCATGTTCTCACAAATGAAAAGATTTCTTTCCTTATGGCTGAATATCGAATATCCATAGTGTGCGTGTGTGTGTGTGTGTGTGTGTGTGTGTATACATACCACTTCTTTTCGTTTACCCACTGATAGGAACTTAGGTTGTTTCCATATCCATTGTGAATAATGCTGCAAGTATATTGGTATTTTGTTTTCATTCATTTTGGATATATATCCAGAAGTAGGATTGCTGGATCATATGCTAGTTCTGTTTTTTGTTTTTTGAGAAACTTCTATATTGTTTTCCATAGTGGTTGCGCTAGCTTATATTTCCACTAATACTGTACCAGGCTTCCCTTTTCTCCACATCCTTGCCAACACTTATCTATTGTCTTTTGATACTGGCCATTCTGATAGGTGTGAGGTGATAATCTCATTGTGGTTTTGATTTGCATTTCCCTGATGATGAGTGATGTTGGGCACCTTTTTTTTTTTGATGTTTTAATATTTGGACATTTATTAATATAACAGCATATTACTAGATCAGAAAACAAATCATATGATAATCACTATTTATGCTGGTAAGCATTAATAAAACACATCCACATTTTATTTTTAAAACCTTTCAACAATGACCCGATTGATACTTAAATGTGATAAAATATATTTTCTCAGTGCAAAGGTCAACATTAGTTTAATAGGAAAATATTTATAAACATCCTTTCATTGAATATAAGATAAAGATATATACTTATTGCTCCTCTTCTTTTTTAATACAATTTATTGTCAAATTGGCTTACATACAACACCCAACTTGTTGGCTCATCCCAACAAGTGCCCTTCCCCCATGGACTTCTGTTAAGTTTCTCAAGATCCACATATGAGTGAAAACATATGATATCTATCCTTCTCTGGGTGACTTATTTCACTCAACATAATACCTTCCATTTCCATCCACGTTGCTACAAATGGCATTATTTCATTCTTTCTCATTGTTAAGTGGTATTCCATTGTATATATAAACCACATCTTTTTATCCATTTATCAGCTGATGGACATTTAGGCTGTACCTGTTGGCCATTTGTATGTCTTTTTTGGAAAAAAGTAAAAATTTTTTTTTACGATTTTGTGTGTTCTTCACATATTTTGGATATTAATCCATTTACAGATATATGATTTGTAATTTTGTTCCCATTCCATAGATTGTCTTTTTATTTTGTCGATGGTTTCTTTTGCTGTGCAGAAGCTTTTTAGTTTGATGAAGACCCACTGTTGGATTTTCACTTCTTGCCTTTGGTTTTGGTTTTAAACCCAAAAATTCATGGCGAAAATCAATGTCGTGGAGTTTATCCCATATGCTTTCTTCAGGAATTTTATAGCTTCAGGTCTTACATTCAAGTCTTTACTCCATTTAGAGTTAAGTTTTGTTTATGGTATAAGTTAAATTTCCAGTTTTATTCTTGTGAATGTGGCTGTCCACTTTTTCCAGCATCATTTATTGAAGAGGCTATCCTTTCTCCATTTTATATTCTTCTCTTTTGTTGTAAATTAATTGACTATATTTCATGGGTTTATTTCTGGGCTCTACATTCTGACCTATTCATCTGTATATCTGATTATATGCCAAAACCGCACTGGTTTGATTAATATAGTTTGAAATGAGAAACCATGATGCCTTCAGCTTTGTTCTTCCTTCTCAAGATTGATTTGGCTATTTGGCTTATAGTTCCATACAGATTTTTGGATTGCTTTTTCTATTTCTGTGAAAAAAGTGCCATTATAGTCTTTATTTTTTTAATTGAGATATAATGACATTTAGATAGGGATTGCATTAAATGTATATAGGCTGCTTAGGGTAGTATAGACATGTTAACAGTATTTGTTCTTCCAATCCATGAGCATGAAATGTTTTTCCATTTCTTTATGTCATCTTCAATTTCTTTCGTAAGTGTTTTATAATTTTCAGAGTACAGATCTTCTACCTCTTTGGTACCAAACTAAAGGGCAACCTACAGAATAGGAAAATATATTTGCAAATGACATCTGATAAAGGGTTACTATTCAAAATCTATGAAGAACTTCTCAAACTTAACACCCAAAAAACCAAATAATCCATTTAAGATATGGGCAGAAGATATGAATAGCATTTTTCTAAGGAAGACACACTGATGACTAAGAGACATATGAAAAGATGCTCAACATCACTCATCATCAGGGAAATCCAAATCAAAACTACAATGAGATACCACCTCACACCTGTCAGAATGACTGAAATTAACAACATAGGAAACAACAGATATTGGCAAGGATGCAGGAAAGGGGAACCCTCTTACACTGTTGGTGGGAATGCAAATTGGTGAAGCCACTCTGGAAACTGTATGAAGGTTCCTCCAAAAGTTAAAAATAGAGCTACCCTATGATCCAGTAATTGCACTACTATCCTTATACAAAAAAACTGATTTGCAGGGGCACATGCACCCTGATGTTTATAGCAGCATTATCAACAACAGCCAATTTATAGGATGAGCCCAAATATCCATCGACTGATGAATGGATAAAGAAGATGTGGTGTGTGTGTATGTGTGTGTATGTGTGTGTAATGGAATATTACGCAGGCATCAAAAGATGAAATCTTGCCATTTGCAAAGACGTGAATGGAGCTAGAGTGTGCTGTTAAATGGAAGAAGTCAGTCAGAGAAATACAAATACCATTTGATTTCACTCATGTGGAATTTAAGAAACAGAACAGATGAACATAGGAGAAGGGTAAAAAAAAAAAAAAAAAAAAAAAGAGGGAAGCAAACCGTAAGAGACTCTTAACTATAGAGAACAAACAGGGTGGATAGAGGGAGGTGGGTGGGGGATGGGTTAAATGGGTGATGTATATTAAGGACGGCACTTGTGATGAGCACTGGGTGTTATATTTAAGAGATGAATCATTAAATTCTACTTCTGAAGTCAATATTGCCCGTTATACTAACTAGAATTTAAAAACTTGAAACAAACAAAAAAAAGAAGAGTAAAACTCCTAAGAGAGATATAATGACATTTAACATTATGTTAGTTTCAGATGTAAAGCCTAGTGATTCAACTTTTTTTCTTGTGATGAGAGCTTTTAAGATATACTCTGTTTAATGCCTTTCAAACATACAGTGCGGTGTTATTAATGATAGTCACCATGCTATAGATTACATTCCATGACTTAATTGTTTTATAACTGGAAGTTCGTGCCTTTTGACCTTCTTAACTCATTTCACCCACCGCCTATCCCTTGCATCTGACAACTACCAGTCTGTTCTCTTCTCTCTAGGAACTCTTTTCTTTTTAAATTCCACAGATAATTGAGATCATATGGTATTCCTCTTTCTCTATCTGACTTATTTCACTTATTGTACTCAGTGTCCATCCATGTTCTTGCAAATGGCGATTTTTTTTTTTATGGCTGAGTAATTTTCATGTGTGTGTGTGTGTGTGTGCGCCACATTTTCTTTACCCATTTATCCATCATTGGACACTTAGGTTGATGTGATGTATTGGCTATTATAAATAATGCTGCAATGAACATGAGAGTGCATATATCTTTTTGAGTTGATGTTTCTGTTTCCTTCATATAAATATCTAAAAGTGAAATTTCTCCGTCATATGGGTAGTTCTATTTTTAATTTTTTGAGGACCTTCCATAATGTTTTTCACCATGGCTGTTCCAATTTACAATTTTACATTTACACAAGGGTTCCCTTTTCTCATATCCTTGCTATTGGACATTTTCTAGGGATTTCATTGAATCTGTAGATTGTTTTGGGTAGTATGAACATTTTAACAATATTAATTCCTTCCCATGAGTGTGATATATCTTTCCATTTATTTGTATTTTTTGTCTTCAGTTTCTTTCACCAGTGTCTTATAATTTCCAATGTCTTCAGGGTTTTCTATATGTAATATCATACTTCCACAAATATATATTTTTTTCTCTTCCTTTTGGATGTGTATGCCTTTTATTTCTTTTTCTTGCCTACTTGTTCTAGACAGGACTTCCAGTATTATGTTGAATAATACTAGTAAGATTGATTCTTTGTATAGGGGTAATCTTACCTCATTCCTCTTGGTCCCTCACTGCAAAAACAACGCTGAAAAATTGCCCAATTACAGAGCAGTTAGGTCCTTCCAAAAAGAAATTGGAAAGTGGCAAGATTGGGCATTCTTGTCTTAATTCGTGATTTTAGAGGAAAAGATCTGAGCGTTTCATCATTGATATGTGGTGGTAGCTGTGGGCTTGTCATATAATGGCATTCATTATGTTGAAATACATTTCCTCTAAACCTATTTTGTTGAGAGTTTTTATAATAAGTGGATGTTGAATTTTGTCAGATGCTTTTTCTGCATCTATTGAGTGATTATATGATTTTCATCCTTTAGTAATGTGGTGTATCACATCAATTTGCATACGTTGAACCCTCCTTATACTCCTAGGATAAATCCGACTTGTCATGGTGTATGATCTTATTAATGCATTGTTACATTCAGTTTGCTAATCTTTTGGTTAAGCTTTTTGCATCTGTGTTCATCAGGGATATTGGCCTGTAGTGTCTTTTTTTTTTTTTTCTTATAGTATCCTCATCTGGTTTTGGTATCAGGATAATGCTGGCTTCATAAAATAAATTTATGTGTTCCCATATCTTCATTTTTTAAGGAGAGTTTGAGAAAGATTGGCATTAATTCTTTAAATTAATCTTTGGTAGTTTGGTAGAATTCACCAGTGAAGCCATCTAGTCCTGGATTTCTCTTCTTTTGGAAGCTTTTTGATTACTGATTTGGTCTCATTTGTTGTTACCTTTCTTTCACTTACTTTGGCTGGCTGCTCTTTTTTTGGTTCTGTGAAGTATAAAGTTAGGTTGTTTGAGTTTATTTTTTCTTAGCATAGGTGTTTATTGCTATCAATCCCTTGTATAGTGGCTTTTGCTGTATCCCATAAGGTTTATTTAGTATGTTCTATTTCCATTTTCATTTGACTGAAGATATTTCTGATTTGTCTTTTGGTTTCTGCTTTGACCCTTTGGTGGTTCTGTATGATGTTATTTAATCTTCACATGAATGTGAGTTTTCCTTTTTTCTTTTTATGAGTGATTTCTTGTTTTATACCGTTATGTTTGGAAAAGATTCTTGATATTATTTCAGTCTTCTCAAATTTATTGACCTGTTTTGTGGCCTAATATGTGATCTGTCCTGGGGAATGTTACATCTTTGGTCAAGAAGAATGTTTATTTTTCTGCTCTTGGATGAAATGTTCTGTATATATTCGTTAAGTCTGTCTGGTCTAAGGTGTTGTTTAAGGCCAATTTTTAAAAAATGATTCTCTTTCCGGATTATCTACCTACTGCAGTAAGTGCCGTATTAAAATTTTTCATTATTGTATTGCTTTCTATTTCTCCCTTAAGGTCTATTAATATTTGCCTTATATATTTAGGTACTCCTTTGTCAGGTGAGTAAATATTTACAAATATATTCTCTTGTTGGAATGACCTCATTATCATTATATAATGACCTCCTTTTTTTTTGTTTATTTCTTATTACCATCTTTGGCTCAGTTTGTATTTTGTTTATTTTCTTAATTTTTATTTCTTCAGTATTTACTTATTTTGAGAGAGAGAGTGTGTATGTATGAGCAGAGGAGGGACAGAGAGAGGGAAAGAGAATCCCAAGCAGGCTTCATGCTGTCAGTGCAGAGCCCAACAAGGGGCTTGATCTCTTGCACAGTAAAATCATGACCTGAGCTGAAATCAAGAGTCAGGCACCCTCTATTTTGTTTAGTATAAGTATAGGTACTCCTGCTTTTCCTTCAGTTTCTATTTGTATAAAATACCTTTTTCCATCCCTTCACTTTTTTTTAAGTTTGTTTATTTTGAGAGAGACAGAGACTGTGTAAGTCGGGGAGGAGCAGAAAGAGAGGGAGACAGAATCCCAAGCAGGCAGCACACTGTCAGTGTGGAGCCTGATGCAGGGCTGGAACTCATGAAACCATGAGATCACAACCTGAGCTGAAACCAGCAGTTGGAGGCTTAACCAACTGAGCCACCCAGCTTCCCCTCCATCCCTTCACTTTTAACCTTTATGTGACCTTAAAGCTGAAACGAGTCTCTTTTAGGAATCTTATAGTTGGGTCTTCTTTTTTTAATCCATTCAATCATTCCATATCTTTTTTTAAAATATTTTTTTAGGTTTATTTATTTTGAGATAGAGCGCAGGCAGGGCAGAAAGAAAGGGAGACAGAAGGAATCCTAAGCAGGCTCTGCACTGTCAGTGTGGAGCCCTTTGTGGGGCTCGAACTCATGAATTGTGAGATCATGACCTGAGCTGAAATCAAGAGTTGGACACTTAATTGACTGAGCCACTCAGGTGCCCCCACTTTTTATTCAAGAATTTAGTCCCCTTACATTTAAAGTTGTTATTTTAGGTTTGGATTTATTCTTCCTATTATGTTAATTGTTTTCTGGCTGTTTATAATTCCTTAGTTTCTTTCCTTTTCTCTTGCTTTTTGCCTTTGGGATTTTCTGTAGTGGGCACTCAAAGATTCCTTTCTTTTCATCTTTTGTGTATGCTCTGTAGGTTTTTGCTTTGTGATTACCATGTGGCTTACATAAAACTTATAAAGTTTGAATGCTTTAAAATATTACTGGCATCATATATATTAAACCATGTGAATAATTTATTCATCGTTTCAGCATGCATTTATTGAGTACTTGTGCCAATCACCATTCTGGTTCTGGAGATCTGTTGAGAGAATAACAACATAAAAGGTGATATATAGACAATAAATGCTTAAGAAAAACACAGGTGAATAAAAGCTATACAGAGAATTAAAATACACTGATAGGATAGCAAGTGGCCTCATTGCTTGTTTGAGCCAGGTTTTAAGGGAAGCCTTTCTGCAGAGAGAGCTAGTTATATGAAAATCAGAAGGAAAAGCATCCCAGTTTAAAAAAAAAAAAAAGAGTAGCCAGTATGGAGACAACATGTATCATGTTTGAGAAACAGAAAGAACACTAATGAGGCTGGAGTATGTCGAAATGAAGGGGGAACATGTGGTAGTAGGTGATGTCTGAGATTGGCATGGGATATCAAAGCCAATAGGGTTCATAAGTCAAAGGAAGTAGTTTGGATTTGATTCTAGTAGCATTGGTAAGCCATTTGAGCATTTGTAAGAAGGGAATTGACATGATCTGATTTGCCTTGATTATTGTTTTTATTATGTTTTATTTTGAAATAGTATAGGACTACTGAAGTTGCAAAAATAGTACAGAGTTTCTGTGACCGTACCTTACATGTCTGTTGTACATTGTCAAAATGAGGAAACTGATTTTGGTATAGTAACATCAATTCAGGTAAACACTATTCAGAAATCAACAGGTTTTAAGTGTGTAGTTCATATCCCCATCCCTTATGTGTACAGGTCTGTGGAATTTTATTACAGGTGTAGATGTGAGTAAACATCCCCATAATCAGAATACACTGTTCTGTCATTCAGAGAAACTCCATCATATTATCCTGTAATCGTCACACTCTCTTCCCAACTTTAACCCCTGGTAGTCATTGATCCGTCCTCCATCATTGAAATTTTGGCACTTCAAGAATGTTATATAAATGAAATCATGTAGTTATTTAATACTTTCTTTTGGCTTTTTTTTTTTTTCATTCCACAAAATGATCTTGAGATCTGTGTCAGTTGTTAGATGGAGCAGTAGTTCTTTTTCATTCATGAGTAGAATTCTGTTGCGTGGATATACTGTGGTTTGCTTATCCATTTACCACATTGAAGGACAGGTGGGTTATTTACAGTTTTTGGCAATCACAAATAAAGCTACAACGAGCATTAGTACACAAATTTTTGTATGGATGTAAGTTATCATTTTTCTAGGTTAACTATTCAGGGATGCAGTTGGTGGGTCATATGACAAGGGTATGTTTAGTGGTTTTTCAGTGTTTGCATCATTTTACATTTCCATCAGTAGTGTGTGATTTGTCCAGTTGCTCTACATCCTCCCCAGGTTTTTGACATTGTCAGGATTTTTTAGTCATTCTGATTGGGGTGTAATAGTTTCTCATTGTGGTTTTCATTTGCATTTCTCTAATGGCTAATGATGTGGAACATATATATGTGCACATTTGCCATCTATATTTTCTCTTTGGTGAAATGTCTGTTCAGGTTACTTGTTGAATTTATTGTTGAATTTAAAGAATTCTTTATATGTTCTGGATACAGGTGCTTTATCAGACATGTGACCTGCAATTTTCTTCTGATCATGAGCTTGTCTTTTCGTTACCTAACAGTCTTTTGCAGAGCAATTTATTATTTATATTCAAGAATTGTGTCTTTGGCATCATATATATAAAGGAACTCAGAGTCGTCAAATAACTCTTCACCTAACCCTAGGTCATGAAGATTTTCTCTGATATTTTCTTTTTTTTTTTTAATGTTTATTTATTAAAAAAAATTTTTTAATGTTTATTTTTGAAAGAGGCAGACAGAGTGTGAGCAGGGGAGGGGCAGAGAGAGAGACAGACAGACAGACACACAGAATCCGAAGCAGGCTCCAGGCTCTGAGCTGTCAGCACAGAGCCCGATGCAGGGCTGGAACTCATGAACTTCGAGATCATGACCTGAGCCAAAGTCAGACGCTTAACCGACTGAGCCACCCAGGCGTCCTGGTATTTTCTTAAGTTTTATAGTTTTATGTTTGCTATTTAGTTTCTTGATCCTATTTTATTTTATTTTTGTGGAAGATATGAGATGTAGATCAAGGTCTCTTCTTTTGCCTGTGAATGTCTAATTGTTCAGTGCCATTTGTTGAAAAGGCTAATCTTAAAGTGCTGGTGTACCTTTGTCAAAATCAGTTGCTCTTATTTCTGGTAGACTATTTCTAGGCTCTTCAGTTCCACTGAGTAACATGTCTGTCCCTTCACTAGTACCATTTGTCTTGATTACTGTTGCTATGTAGAGCTTGCATTCTGAGTGGGACTGATATTTCCCCTAAGGGGTCAAAGTGTCTTCTTAGGGGTTGAAAAAGACACTAAACATTACAATGACTGTGGTTCTGCAAAGGGCCACCATATATAACAGGTATATACTATGATCATAGCACTAAAATTCCATGGATGGAGAGGAATTTGGAAAAAATGTCTGAAAAGTTTCCTTAGGGAAGCGTAATGAAAAAAAATATGAGAAATGGTGCTATAAAGTATAAATCAGACACTGTGATTCCTCCAATTTTAATCTTCCCTTTCAAAATTGTTTTGGTTATCCTAGTGCCTTTGCCATTCCATAGAAATTTTAGAATCAGCTTTTCTATATTCTCAAATAATCATGCTCGGATTTTATTAGGAATTGTGTTTCACATTTTTTTAAGGTTATTTAGAGAAAGAGGAGAGGAGGGGAGGGGGGGAGGGGAGGAGGGGAGAGGAGAGGAGGAGAGGAGAGATAGGGGTGGAGTCTGCACTGACAGTACAGAGCCCAACATGGGGCTCAAACTCACAAACCGTGAGATCGTGACCTGATCTGGAATCAAGAGCCAGATGCTTAAGTGACTGAGCCACGCTGGTGCCCCATGTTTTACATTTTTAATATATCATTCTGCTCTTATGTAGATTATAGTCAGAGTGGAAGCAGGGAGATCGGGTAGGAAGTAATGCTGTTTTCAGGAGATAGGTGAAGGTGAATTTGCATTAGGGATGGTAGTAGTGGACATGAAGAGAATTAAACAGGTTTCTGTTTTCAAGATAAGCAGGCAAGACTACTTATTGATGAATCGATGGCAGGGTAGTGAGTATAAGAGGAATCCAGAAAGATTCCTAGATTTTGCGTTGGGTAAATGACTAGATAGATGATATTTTTTTAAATGTTGGAAACTGAGGGAAAATTAAATTTGGAAATAATGTGAAGAAGGAAGAGAAATTGAGATTTTTGTTTGTCCTATGTCCCAACATTCGACATGTCTGATAGCCATTCTTGTGGAGATGTTCACTGAGCAGATAGATATGTGAGTCCCCAGTAATTTTAGGAAGACAGAGTCTTGAGATACGGATTTGAGTCGTGTCATATCATAAGAGTGGTATTGGATATGAGAACATGTAAATGGTGGGGGGCAAGTTGGAACACCAAGACACTCTAACATTTAGAGCTGGTAAATAAGAAATTGATAGCCTTAGTATTTGAGGATTGAGATAAATTTGTAAGAAAGATGAACGCAGTAGCAAAATGGCCCAAACAACATAAATAGTCCCCAAAAATACTTCAGATTTTTAATAATGGTATATGAATGACCTCATTTTTCATCTATGGAGTGATATCAAAGCAAGTTTGTTTTTTCTATTGTATTGTCAAATATTAAATAAATAATAAAACTGGATGTTGGCTAGGTCCAGAGAGATAGACATTTTCATATGCTTTTTTAAATTTCATATGCTTTTAAGTGGGAATATAAATTGGTATAATCCTCCTGGCAATCATTGTGGCAATATTTAACAAAAGCCTTACTGTGTCCTTACCCACTAACCTTCCAGGTTAATATATCTTCTCTCTGAAATCCTGTGATTTTCCTCTCCTTTGCTATATTTTGCTTTCACTGTCAATGATGCGTCAAAATACATTAACATGTGGCTAATTGGTTGAATGCAAAGTCCTTACTCATCTGAAGCTGTACCTATTACGTGTTTTGAAGGTTGGAGTAGTGGTTCTTTCTATTTCTGTGTTTACCGTATAGTATTCTTCTTTGCTTTCACATACCTTCTAGCTTTTGTTCCTTATAAATAAATTTACTCTGCCTTTCAAATAGTGATCATGTTGCCCATACTTAGCATAGAAAGACTTAATTATAGTAAATTATGTAATGTTTACTGTTATGGACTGAGTATCTATGTCCTCTAAAATTCATGTATTGAAATCCTAAACCCCAATGTGATGGAGCTAGGAGGTGAGGCTTTTGGGAGATGCTTTTGGTCATGAGGGTAGAGCCTCATGAATGGGATTAGTACCTTTATAAAAGGGACTCCAAAGAACTTTCTCCTCCTCTTTCCACCATGTAAGGACACAGAAGGAAGAAGAGCCATCTATGAAGCAGGAAGCTATCTGGCTCTCACCAGACACTGAATCCTTCATCCAACTTGATTGTGGATTTCCCAGCCTCCTGAGCTGTGACAAATATTTGTTGGTTAAACCACCAGGTCTATGGTATTTTTGTTATAGCAGCCTAAATGGACTAAGATATTCACTTTTTTAATGAATTACATAGGAAGTAGGATATGGTTTCCCACTTTGGCCAAAGAGAAAGATAAGATGAAACTTCTCTTAGGACCAATATAAATAATCTCAGATTATGATAGGGCTTTTTGTCTCAGTAAGTGTTGTAACTATCTGTTTTGACGGGTGCTTGGCTGGCTCAGTCACTTGAGCATCTACTTCAGCCCAGGTCATGATCTCCTGGTTTGTGGATTCAAGCCCACGTTGGGCTTTGCATCGACTGTGTTGCAGCCTGCTTTGGATTCTCTGTCTCCCTCTCTCTGCCCCTCCCCTGTTCATGCTCTCTCTCAAAAATAAATAAACATTAGAAAACAGAGAAATCTGTTTTGATAAATAAGTAGTTAATATTCCAGAAAAACTGTAACTCTATCCTGTATCATCAAATGGTAAATTAAAAGCAATTTTTACCAAGTGCTTACTGACTTTGACTATGTGTACGTTTAGTAGATTATAAGTGTTTCTTTCCTATTTTAATGTTTCTCTGCTTATCATTGAATTTAATTTCACTTTATCATTGTTAAGTAAATCCTTTTAGAGTTACACTTCATATTTGAAAGTATAAATGTGAAGTTGATGAGTCTTTCCCCTCTTGGGATATATGCATGTTTGATCCAGAATGTATCATAAACAGGTAGAAAGCAAAACTTTTTTAAGAGAGCAAAATAAATAATTATAAGAGAGGATTTAGATGCACATTCATTTTATGTTGTTTACAAAAACTGTGCTTTTGTTTACTCTTTAAATTAAAGTTTTATTATATAGCAAAAACTACAAATCTGTTTATCAGTGGGCATTTCCACCTTCTACACAGCTAAATTCTCGTCAAATTTGGTTTACTGACTCATGGCCAGAACAGATGTTACCTTAATGGAAGAGAAGAAGAAAATTAAGTATGTTGAGCCACAGAGCCACCTCCAAATTTTATTCTTTGTAGAAGTACAAGAAAAGTTCAAAAACCTTTTTTTCCTAACATTTGCAAGTAGTATGCCAGAGCTTATTGTTATATACTCTGCACACTCATCTTTACCCTTATTTTAAGTTTCAAAAGTACAATTAAATATATAAAGAATGGATGTTGGAATATTCAGAGAATAATTAGTGTTACAAATTTCTTTGTGAATTCATATATTTATATTAATGTGCTAAGTTTTTTAATCCTCTGAAAATCACACTTTTTTTAATGGTGGATTAAGGACATGCAATTGCTTAAGATCACTAATTGTTCTTTTATTTAATCTCTGAAGATTCAAATATACTTTCAAGGTATTGACACTTTAGAATGTTAACCAGTTTGTTTTCTGTACGTTTTAGATGAATAATTCGGAGGGACAGGCGAGTCAAAGTTTATCTCTTTATAGGATTAATAGTTGGTGATATTTTTTCTCCATTGTATTTCAAGGTTTGGATAGCTCAACTAAGATGACTGAGTGGGTAGGTTAAGGTGCTGTGGTAACTTAGCCACACATTTTGATGACATTAATATAATATTAGTATTTAGAATTTAATAGGATTATGAGACATTCAGTGCTAGGTCTTAGAAGTATTCTGGTTTAGTTAATATATAAAATTTTTTTATCCCATTTGTCCTCAGATATTGTAAGCTTTAATAGTTATTGATTCCTTTATTGAGTACCTATTTATGAGTGCCTATTCTAGACCAAGCTCTGTTATAAATGTTGGAATACTGGAATGAACAAAACACAATAATCTCTACTCTTAAGTTAACATAACCTGTAGTGAAAGACAATAAACAATATTAATATGTAAAATTTATATCATGTTTGATATTGATAAGAGCTAAGGAGAAAAATGAAGCATGGAAGAAGAGTAGGAAATAGATGGAGAGTGTTACAGTTTTAAATAGGGCAGCAGGAAAGGCCTCATTGAGAGGGCGTAAAGCAGAAAAGGCTCTCGTTCATTTGTGGGAAGACCTAAAGAAAGTGTCCAATTAAAGAAAAAATCTCCTCTCCTTCATTAAACCTCGGTGTATTTAACATACTAGCTTAGTGTTGAATTTTAATATTTTCTAATTACGTGACAATAAGAACGTTGAAAAACTCACAATGTCCAGGAACTGGCATCACCACGTATTTAGTGTGTCCTATTGGTGTGGTTTGTCATTTATTCAAGGTATCTTAAAGGATAAATTTTTATTTTATGTGGTAACTCTACTAATGTTTTGACCTTCTGCTACAGCAAATGTGTAATTTGGTTTGTTTTATCTGTGTGATAGAAAGGAAATCCATTAAGGGGAGCCTGGGTGGCTCAGTCAGTTAAGTGTACGACTCTTTTTTTTTAAATTTCTTTTTAATGTTTATTTATTTTTGAGGGACAGAGAGACAGAGCCCGAGCAGGGGAGAAGCAGAGAGAGAGGGAGACACAGAATTTGAAGAAGCTCCAGGCTCTGCGCTGTCAGCGCAGAGCCCGACATGGGGCTCGAACTCACGGACTGCGAGATCCTGACCTGAGCCGAAGTCGGACACTCAACTGCCTGAGCCGCCCAGGCGCCCCAAGTGTCCACCTCCTGAGTTCAGCTCAGGCCAGGATCTCAAGATTGGTGCAGTTGAGCCCTGCATTGGGCTGTGCACTGACAGCTTGCAGCCTGCTTGGGAGTTTCTCTCTGCCTGTCCCCCATTCACATGCTGGCGTGTGGTTCCTCCCCCTCTCTCAGAATAAACGAACGTTTAAAAACAGAAACAAAAAGGAGATGAGATTAAATTCTGTTAATACATGTAGGTTCTGGTGCAGTAAAGAACGTTTTAAATCAGATGGTATTAGGGATACCTGCACTTGATATCAACTTATTTCCTGTTTTTAAAAATGCTGTTTGGATAGAACTATTATCTGTGTACTTTTCCTACATATTTTGGAAATGCTAAGAAATGAGGAAAGCAAAGTCGATTCTTTCAGTTTGTAAATACTTTTGATTCTTCCTGTAATATCTGTTTTTTTTTTTAGCTTATTGCTTAGCCAAACTTTTTTAATCCCTATTTGAGCATTAAGAGGACAAGAATATTAACACTGATAACACTTCCTTGCATTCTAATATTTGAGTCCTGCTATTAAAACACTTTGGAGTACACGGTAAGAATAGAATTCTTTGTAATTTTCACTCCTCAAGTATAGGTCATGAGAAGAGACAATGACTTCTGTGCTCTATTTATGTGTCAAACATGTGTCTCTTCCAATACTTAATCTTCTGGGCGACAGTTTGATCTAGTCGCCACTTGGGTGGTAATGATCACCTAGAAAAATGGAGGTAGGCTTCACGTTCTCCCTTCCTCTGAGCCGTGGTGCCTATTGAATTCAGGTGGGTAACCCCTTGCAATGATATGTCAGTAGTAGGAAATACTCACACTGCAAAAATTACAAGCCATCTTTCGTACACAAGTCCATGTTGCAGAAATTGATTTTATTTTAAAATCAGATTTGTCCCATTACTGTAGAAGCCCTTGTGATACTATTACATACATTTTATATTCTTTAAGTCCTATTCCATGTGAAGCACTTCGCTGCAATACCCGTGTAGAATTATCTACAGAAATAAAGGTACACTGCAATATATTCCATTTCTGTTTCATAATAACAAAACATCTTAGCACATGCTATCCCTTAATGCCACCACTAAATTCTGTTTTGCTATATGTTACATACAGTGTTTTTACTTTATTTTTGATTAGTAACATACTAAGTATTTTCTAAGGGATTGAAGGAATGCAGAAATAGTTACTCATTACCCAGGTACTCTGTTAGGAAGATTTTCTGCCTAAAGTAACATTTTGAGTTAAAATAGTTTTGAATAGTCAAGTTTTGTAGTACAGATTAAAGAAGTCACTGCATTGTTATTGAGGGGAAAAATGATAGTAAATGAACATGATAATGGAGTAAATGAATAAAAGTATGTTTTAGTATAAACTAGAGGAGGGTTCTGAAAGTTATTAGACTAATGTGGCCAATTATGAAGCTAGGGCTCAGTACAAAGTGTGGGGAGATACATGGCTGAAGGGGGATGGGATTTTAATAGGTACATTTCAGATTGATTATGAAGGGTAGGGTGGAACCAAATAAAATGATTAACTAAATTTTTTATATAAAACATTGATTCTTTTATTTCAGTATACTTCTTTTTCTGTACAGTAAGTTATGTCCTAATAAAAATTAAAGAGCAAGTTGCATTTGGAAGATCAGGTCATCGTAACTCATTGACATTAGGCCACATAACTGAATAATGTCTTCCTTCAGTGAAATACATCAAATGAGATCAACAATTATGACTCATAAACATGCCTCGCAGGCATAAAACAGCAGGGAATTAGCATGTGAGGCTGATAAATATGCATGTAAATAAGCTCCCAAAGGAATAACATGGGTTTGATTGATAGGTTTAGAATTGGAACATATGTAAACCCCTTTATTCCTCATTCTGGTGTAGCTAAGTAAAGATGCGTTTTACTTGTTAAAAAGTTTCAATAACTTTGTAAATCTTAATGCCACATCTGTTTTTTTTGTTGTTGTTGTTGTTGGTTTTTTTTGTATGTCACTTGTAAGATTAATTGAATTGTCTGCAGGCTGGATGGCCCTCACATACAATAAATGGTGGAGCATGTGAACGAGTGGCTGTGCATCTGGGGCTAGAAATGGGGGAAACAGTCTTCAGTCTCTTGTTTCTACATTATAAAATGATATACGGTTTTTGAAAATAAAGATGTGACATAGCAGTTAACTTTGACTCTCTAAATACAGTCTTTCTGTATTTAGCTCCTAACAATGAAATTTGTTTCTTCATTCATTTAATAGTGCTACTCTGATAGTCTTCAAGTAAAATGTGTCTTTTGGGGCGCCTGCATGGCTCAGTAGGTTAAGCATCAGACTTCGGCTCAGATCATGATCCCACAGTTCATGAGTTCAAGCCCTACATCCAGTTCTTTGCCGACAGCTTTGAGGCTGGAGCCAGCTTCAGATTCTGTGTCTCCTTCTCTCTGCCCCTCTCCCGCTCACATTTTTCATCTTTCTCTCTCTCTCTCAAAAATAAATAAACATTAAAAAATACAAAAAAATAAATCGTATCTTTTTAAAATATTTTTTCAGTTCTTGATACCTATGCTTTTTCTGGCCCTTCCAAGTCAGTACTTATAAACTGTTGTGGAACTGTATTTAGAAGGCACATGCTTAAACAATAATCAGATATCGGGCGCCTCAGGTTTTGTGCCCATGCTTCTTAATCACTAGATGACTTTGGGTACTATTAATTCCTTCCTTCAGGCTCCAATCATTTCAGGTAAATGGAAGGAGAAATGTGGCTTTTGATTTCCTGGTGCAGAGTCATAAGGATTATTACTGTGGAGGGTTCAGAGAGTTTGCTAACTGAAGACATTATGGGATCATTTAGTGCCCACGTCTGTAAGGGAAGAGCTTTCCTCTCTCCCTCTAGTAATAAACTAGTGAATAAGAAGCAACATTAGCTTAATTCCATGAAAGAACTTTTAGTTTCAAAGGAATCATATTTTGGTTTGGTGAGATGTGACTGAATTCTCTACAGCCTGCATCCATCATTCTGCAGACCAGGGTTGTTGATATGAACCATTGGGCTTTCTGAGTTCTGTAGCTGTGTTCTCGGTGCTTGGGATACATCCATGAACAAAACAAAGATCTTTACCCTCATGGAGCTTGCCTTCTAGCAGAGGGAGATAGTAAATAACAAGCATAATAAAGAATCAAGATAAATAGAGTCGTAGAAAATGATAATTGCTTTGGGAAAAAATGAACATTGTAGTTTAAGGAGATTCATAGTGTATATATGAGTCAAGAGGTTGCAGAATTAAATATCAAGGTAGATCTCATGAGGGAAAAAAGTCTTTTTTTGAGCTAGGACTTACAGGAGATGAAGGAATGAGCTGTCTGAATATTGGAGGCAGATGCAGTCCACGCTGAGGAAATGGCAAGTACAGAGGTCCTAGGGTAGGAGGTGCCAAGCTGTCCTGCATGTCAAGTGAAGGTAGAGGGATTTGAGTTAACGTAATGGTCCTCTTCATTCTGACCCTCAGTGGGTGTTAGACCCAGGTGTGACTGTGACCAAATGACCACTTGCTTAGTCCAGGTTGGCTGAACTGCCATCTGCAATGGTCTTGTTGCTAGGTGCCTCAGAACTTTGGTTATTATTTCCTGTAGGCCTTTTGCATCTTGTCACTTCATTTATTTTATGCTTTCTATTCAAAATATATACTTCTTTCCAACATTATTTTTTCTTGACTTGTTTTTGTCTTCACCTTAATACAGTGAAATTGAGTTAGAGGCAAGGGCAGGATTTTCTATACTGTAGAAGAAAGAGCTATTGGAAAAAGTAGATTGGGTTAGGGGATACAGAGTTCAGAATATGAAAGTAAGAAAAACCAGGCAAATCAGCTGTTAGGATATAAGGGATTTAGGGCAAGGTCCACAAAGTACATGTTATGGTAAATCAGTTGGGAATGGTACTCTGTTCCCCCTTGCCTCTTTCTCCCCCACCCCCAAGCATTTGGAAACAGAGAAGGGCAGGTTGTGTGTATGTGTGTAAGGGTTGTCATGGTAACTAGGAAACTTCACTGGCATTTAGTGGGTAAGTGCTATATGCTTGTTACTGCCCTAAACAGTTTCGCAAAAGGAGCAACTATCTTGCTCCAAATGCCTACAACTACGCCACTGAAGAATGCTGCAGCAAAAATACTGAGTACCAGGCTAGTCCACGCAAGCAAGAGTCCTAGAGACCTGGAGAAGGTAGTTTTCTGGAAGACTAAAGACTATGTTGTGGGTCAATAAGGGCAGCAAAAGGAATTTCCTACCTTAATGGGATGGAAACTCTGTGATGACTTTATGCTACTTGCCATTGTAGGGAAGCAACAACTTCTAGATAAAGATAAGTGTTTGTGTACACACATTTAAATGAAGACGACGTTCTGCATAAGACACTGTTAACCTCAACCTTAAATATGACCACATGGTTACACAATCAGAATTTCATGTTATGGTGATCTGGTACTGGTTAACAAAGCCATCTTTGGGAATAGAGCTTTAAATATTTGATTGGCTGGTATTGGAATTCTGATCATTTCAAACTGGACATTTCGTTGTTAAAGTTGCAAAGTTGTAAAAGACTTCATAGCAAATATTCCTATACAGTTTCTCTTGAAAATGAGAATTTTAATTTCCAAGAAAACTCAGAAATGACTATTGGTATAGGTACTTTTCCTAGGTTAGCGTAGGAATAAAATAGTCTTATATACCAAGATTTCTGATCACGTAGAAATAAAATTACATGGAAAGGGGAGAAATAATATTTTGAAAAAGAGAATTTTAGACAAGTAGCAGGTCTCTTGTCTGTTTTGCACACTTCTGGATCCCCAGCACCAGGACACAGACACTAAATGATTATTTGTAATGAAATGAATGAAATACACTAGAGATAGAGAGCTTTAGATTCCGGACCAGGACAAAAGGTTTAACTCTATGGGTACGTAATTCTCATCCTTTCATGGAAGAAAACGGACCCATTTCTAAGAAAGTACTTACTGGTATTAACTTCAAAAGATATTAATCAGATTGACTCTTCGGTAATAATTATTGATCTTGAGTAAAGATTATTAGTAAGTATATTTTAAAGAAAATGTATAAATATTCTTAAAAGTTTGCTCATTATTAATCATTCTGTAGTCTTTAGTAGTAGTAACTTTTTGTATCTATACCATGTTGGCCCCCTGGATCGCAGAGGAGGAGGCAATGCAAAAGGCAGACAGCGTGTTTGTAACGAGACCATGTAGCTGCTTCTTTAGTGTCGGCAGGGAAGGAGCTGATTGGCTTAGAAGGGCTGGCAGAAGCTGGACCCAAACTAGGAGGATTCTGGAGTCACTGAACAACTGGATGAAGGCACTGAACAACTGGATGAAGGCTCAGGCCTAGAATAATAACAATAAAACATACTATTTGGTGTGAATTTTATCTATGGAAAGCATTTATAGTCATCTCATTAAGATTTTGAAGGGAGAAAGATAAGAATGGATTTTTAAAAAGCAAGAGTAGATAAATGGAAATCAATCATGTCATACCTATTATTATTACTTAAATATGAATAACACAGAATATCTTCTTTTTAGTATTAATTTTTTATTTTAGAAAAGACTAAATATTTATTGGGGTTTTCAGAAATTCATTTCCAAAATCCAGTATTCCGCATATTATTTTCATTACAAACTTTTGTTTTTACTAAAGATGGCCTCTTCATAAGTTTATTTTGAGGGAGGGAAGGAGAGAGAGAGGGATGGAGAGAGAATGGGAGAGAGACAGAGAATATCCCAAGCAGGCTCTGCACCTTTGATGCAGAGCCCAGTGCCAGACTCTAACTCCGGAAACGTGAGATCGTGACCTGAGCCAAAATCAAGAGTTGGACGCTTAACTGACAACCACCCAGGCGTCCCTTTATTATAAACTTTTATATTTCTTTGTGATAATATTTTCAGTCCTGGCATTTTTCAGTAACTTAACTATTCCTGTTGAAGATGGACCTTGGTTTCTTTGAATACAAAATAAATAAATAAATAAATAAGGACATAATTCCTAAAAAGTTCTAATTCTTAAGAAAGGGCCTAAGTCAATGAAATCTAGGGTAGTTTATTCCTATAGGAATCTCTTGTCTAGTGATCTAACTTCTATCCAAAGAGAAACAAAAAAAAAATCCTTAAAGGAAATGATGGTTAGCTTATGTATTAGATCACAGTCTCCCAACCTAAATTATACTGTGAGCCAGTAAACTATCTAAAATCCTCATGACTGTTTTCTGGAGCTGGGGAAAAGTGAAGCTAAGTAAGTAGAGGATAGAATTGGAAATGAGGTAATTAAAAAAAAAAAAAAACGTTTGCACATTGCCTTAGATGAGTTTTCTTACACTTTGGCTGTTTTAACTACTTAAACAGTAGTTATAGAGGAGTTCAGAAGCCTGTTGTACCGATATTTCTTGTATTTGGTTTATTCATCTGTTTGCTCAACTAAATTATTTGTTCTTTGAAAGCAGAGGTTCTGTGTTTCATCCCTGAATTCCCCAGGCACATAGGAGAAGCTCACTAAGTTTTTACTAAATGAACTGACTCAGATGTTTTAGCTAGCAAACATGCTTACGGCAAGGCAGTAGCATTTCATCATGATATGAGAATACTGATTTGTATTCTCACTGGGACCTGTACTTCCACTGATGTGGGCTATAGGGATGCTTATAGCAGAGCCAACATATTTCTCAAGCAATCCATGTGAGAAGTGCGTACTGTGTTGATACCTCAGAGTTTTGTGCTACAAAAGATAGCAAGGATCTGGAAAGTATGAAAAGAAAATGCAGTCAGTTGTCTATATCAATTGTGAAGCAACTCAGGTCTGTACAACATCTGAGTTAAAGTAACATTATCTCTTAATGGACCAACCAGAAGGAATTGATTAAAAATATGTTGCCCCAGGAACTGCCCTACTTAATGGACTTTGGCATTTACCTTGTGTACACTTGAAGGTGGCTCCCACAAACAAAGATTTGAATTTGGGTACATTTGATACTGAGTTTTTACTCTCAATAGTGTAATTGTTGATCCACTGTTTCTTCAAATATTTCTCAAGTTATGATAATGTAACCATGTGATCTGTTTGGAGGACAAGATACATATTTCTTTTGGCCAAAGCAGGGAGGTTAGGTGTCTGTTTATACACATTTATAAAGTGTACAGTAAATTGAAAATAAGTTTGTGTATGTTTGTGGGGTGGAGAGTGGAGTGAGTCTGTTGCCTTTTCTGAGGATGAAGTATGATTTTAAAGTCAACAATCAAGTTTTATGTCTTAGCTCATTGCTTTCTGCAGGTAGTAGAATGATTCCTTTCAAATCTTTTCCCTCCTCACAAAAAACTCCCTCTTTGACATTAGAGACAAAAGTTCTTTGCTGTGGCCACCAAAGCCTTTTTTTTTTTTTTTAATCTCCTGTAATACCCTTACTTGCAAGTGGTAAGGTTGCTCAAGGTATTTATTACTTTGCTGATCTAGACGAGGAATTGACAGTTTTTTGTTTTTGTTTTTCCCTGTAACTGGCCAGATAGTAAATAGTGTAGGCATTGAGGGCTATATGGTTTATATCAACTACTCAACTTAGTCTTTGTAACACAAAAGTTGTCAGCCACAGAAAACATGTAAATGAGTGGCTATGGCTGTGTTCCAATAAAATTTTATTTATGATGACTAAAATTGGAATGTCATATAATTTTCATTATATGTTTTAAAATATCCTAATTCTAATGATTTTTTAAGATCTGAAAATACAGAAACCATTCTTTTTTATTTTTTAAATTTTTTAAAGTTTTAAAATTCCAGTTACTAGATAATATAATATTTGTTTCAGATGTACAATTTAGTGATTCAGCGCTTATATACAAAACCTGGTGCTCATCACAAGTGCCCTCATTAATCCCCATCACTTATTTAACCCATCCCCCCCACCTCCCCTCTGGTAACCATCATTTTGTTCTGTAGAGTTAAGAGTGTGTCTCTTGGTTTGCCTCTCTCTTTTTTCCCCATGCTTGTTTGTTTTGTTTCTTAAATTCCACATATGAGCGAAATCATATGGTATTTGTCTTTCTCTGAGTGACTTAATTTCGCTTAGCATAATGCTCTCTAGCTCCGCCCATGTTTTTGCAACTGGCGAGATTCCATTCTTTTTCATGGCTGAGGAATATTCCATTATATGTGTATGTATATTATACACACACACACACACACACACACACACACACCACATCTTCTTTATCCACTTTTCTATCGATGGACACTTGGGCTATTTCCGTAGTTTGGCTATAGTAGATAATCCTGCTATAAACATTGGGGTGCATGTATCCCTTTGAGTTAGTATTTTTGTATTCTGTGGGTAAGTACCTAGTAGTGCAAAATTGCTAGATCATATGGTAGTTCTATTTTTAACTTTTTGAGGAACCACCACATTCCATACTGTTTTCCAGAATGGCTACACCAGTTTGCATTGCATAAAACCTTTTTCACCTCATAGGCCATACAAAAACAGCTATAGTTTCTGGACCCCTGATCATGACTTGCTGGATGAATCATTGGTTTTGCTTGCTTGAAAGTTTCTTTTTTCTCAGTATAATTTTTGATGATATCTGTTATCTTGGGGAAACCAAATTATTTACTATTAATATCTTACGTTTTTGTAAAGTAAGCTTTTTGCACTATATGGTATTGTTCCATCTGTTCCTTTTTATTAAGGTGAGTTCATTCTGTTTGGTGCTGGAAACAGAGAAGGAGAGAAGTGAAGTAAAGTGAAGGTCCAAGCAATTTATAATCTAGTGAGAAAAAAGATCTCATTTAAAATGTACCCTGTACATGGCTAGGGTTTTACTGGGGAAGAGCATTTAAAATATAAGGAGTGGTAAAGCCAAAGATAGCAGACAGGAACTGTACAGCATGTTGAGAAGGCGCTTATCTAGGACTGAGTGGAGCATAGGTTTCTTGTTGCTAATGTTAAGAGATAAGGGAATAATACGTGTCACAATGTAGAATGGATTACAAAACTGAGATGGAACCCAGCAAATTAGAACACTGGGTCACTAGTTAGTTGGGAGCTGTTTCAATCAGTTCTGAATGAGATGATGAGGGTGTCAAGAAGGGACGAGAACTAGTGGAGCCCAGGTGAGTGTTTTTCTTTAGAGCCATAGTAAGCAAATGACAACTAATATTAGAAATCTGGCCAAGGTTCTTAGGATCTGAAAGATGTAAATGACATATGTGGGTAATGAAGGGAATTAATTTACCACCACCGTCCTCTTCTCCCATTTATTAGGAAAGAGCAGAAATACTTCAAGAATAAGTAAACAGTCAAAAAAGATCAAAAGATTCAATAGTACAAAATAAGGGGAGCACTGTTCTTAGGGGACAGAGGAAATACACATTTGTGGAAATGATTCAAATCTAGGGAAAACAAGTAAATTTTATTAAAATATGTTTTAAATTTTCAATAAGCATACATATCCTTTTGAAACAAAGTATGTAAGATGGTAGTTAAAAGACAGATGAAAAGAATTCTGGCTGAGAATATGGGAGAAGATAAAGAGGGGCTGGGTAAAAATTGTAAGAAATTTAAATTGAGTAGCTGAAATGAAGTATCTATTAGAAGCAGTAAAGAGCAGAATCAATAAAGTAGACATTCAAAGTATAGATAGGGAGGACAGATTTCAAGAGTGTATAAATTGAGGTGATGGATGTGATTAGAACCAAAGTCCCTAACGGAACATTGAGATTATAGAAAGGGGATTGCGGAAGATAGAAGAGCACCTCGTAAGGACTTTTGATTCTTTGGGAATTTAGATTTGAATTAGTAATCAGGTAAAACAAAACTCATACTTACACACATACAGACAACTGCGAGCCCTTGACTTATGTCTTACCTTAATAAACATAATTATTTATGTGACGACTATTCTGGTAGTTTGTTGTAGAACTTTTGAGAGAGAAAATGAAAGCAGATGCTGAAGTAGCAGTCTATGGATTAGGTTATGAAACCAGGGAAAGGAGTGTGGTGGCTTTACAAATAAAGAACAATGTAAACAACTTTATTTATTTATTCATTTATTTTTTAATGTTTATTTTTGAGAGAAAGAGGGTGTGTGTGCATTGGAGCAGGGGAGGGGCAGAGAGGGGGGGACAGAGAATCTGAAGGGAGCTCTGTGCTGACTCAGCATGCTTGATGTGGGGCTCGAACTCACCAACTGTGAGATCATGACTGGAGTCAAAGTCCAACGCTTAACCAACTGAGCCACTCAGGCACCCCTGTGAACAATGTAAACAACTTTGAAACATTGTGTGCAATGCATCATCACAACTCCTAACTATTAGATAAAGAGGTGAGAGTGAAAACTTCTAAGACTGGGATTTGAGAGAAGTCCATAGTACATTCATAAGAACAGATTAACAAAACCTGTTGGAACTGTAAAGAAAGGAGACTGTCATTCAAATAGAGGTAGATTGTGTGTGTGTGTGTGTGTGTGTGTGTGTAAAGAAAATATGAACAATTATCCTAATCGAGTGAAGTTAAACTGTGCTTGCATTATTGCTTTGATATTAACATACTTGAGTAATTCACACCATAAACTACAAATCCTTCTAGTTATACTGCGTTGTCCTCTACTGTGCTTGAAAAACCTGCTGTAGGATTTTATTTTTTGTGCTTTATTTGCAAGTTAACATTTTAATAATTATCATAAATAGTTACCTGATTTGCATATTCTGGTTCATAATCCAACTGTTCTGTGGATCAACCACAGTTCTCTTATTATTCATGCCAAGACTTCTATATTAGTCTGAAAATCTATCCTAGACTGCATTTCTGTTTCCAGTTTTCTGAGCTTTTTATAACTCTAAGTATAGTGCTTTTTTAATCAAAAGATTGAATCATGCATATGGTAGTATAATAATCTTTCTGACCCACTATTATATGGAAGCTAATTTTTATTATTATATGATTACCAACATATTTATGTAGTGTCTTCTTTTTTCAACTTTCATGGCTCTATGAGCTTGATATTCAGGTGGTATTTAAGTGATCCATGATCATTTGTCCTTTCAGAATATATATTGAAATGAAAAATAGTTGGGCATGCATACTAAGAACTGAAAAATTTAGAAAACATCTTTAGGGAATCAAATTATAAAATAGTTGTAAAATAGATGTGGATAGGAATGGTCATATCAGAGGGGCAGAATGTGAGACCGATTAAGAAACTGGCTATAGTGTAACTAATGATACTAAAATACCTAGAGAAATTTAATATGTGAGAAGGAGGGTCTGCTGGAAATGGAAAGAAGGAAATATTGGTAATAACCATTTGAGCATTAGCTATAGAAGGAGCAATTGTTTCAAAAAAACACAGTGTTCTCAACAGGTATCTCCAAAGATGTAGAAGGATCAGTGTGTCAAGTTGCAAAAAGCCATTAAAACTAGACTCTTCTAACCCCCTTTTACTATGGTATTTTCCTTATCAATTTACATTCCAAAACCTTAACTCCTAGGTAGTTTTTCTTACATATAGAGACTGTACTGGTTAGACTCCCACAAATATCCAATTTTTATCACAGATCCTTTTATTTTTGGGCTCCACATAATGCATTCATTTATTGGCATATATACTTTAATTTCTTATATGAACAGAATTGGCTAGAAGTACCTGACTGTACTAAGATCTGATGTACTGAAGAAGTCAGCCTTTAGGATTTAAAACTGAGTACTTACCACCAGAGTGCTAGAGGTACAAATGTGAAATACATCACGTTCCATGAAGGCTAGTTAACTTTAACCCCAGATAATATATTCCTGCCATATAATGTAATATAATCTGGTATATTCTGCTAGATTTTTAAAAATCCCTGTCCTTGTCTGCTGTTTGCTATAAACTTATGAGATCAATATTGCAAGGAAAACTCCATTTTTTCTAAGGCATCGATCGTGCCTTCAGTTCCCGTTAACCTGTGAATAGTGATTCTTATTCATTTATCCATGCCTTAACATTCTCCTTAAATACATATTAGTGCAGGTCAATGATAAAGTGTGCTGTATATATTTTTTGGTCAATGATAAAGTGTGCTGTATATATTTTTTTAAATATTTGAACTATTCTCTATAAGCAAGTATTATAGAGGTAAATCTTTATCTTACTCCTATCTATATTCTCTGCAGTGCCACACAAAATGTTTTAAGTCATTTGGATCAAACCACAATATTTATCTAAACTTAACTACAAATAAATGTAATCATGAAATAATTTTCTGTGACCTAAATGTATTCACCCTTAAGGTTACGCCTTGGGTCATCTTGTCTTGGTAGGGAGTTTGGTATGGCAGACGTTAGTTAGCTGCAAACTTTGGCAGAATGAAAGCATTGGTTTCTGTCCCAATGCCTGCCACATAGTAAGCATCAGCTGAACATTTGGTGGATGAGTGAACTCACGGGGAAAGTTACATGGTAAACCTTGAAAGCCATAATATATGAAGTTAAATGGAAAAAGGATGGCTTCTGGTTTGTGATCAGAGATATAGAGAGCTAGAAAAAAATTCAGCCCCAATTTTAAAATAAAAAGGTGGACAAACAGCAAGTTCATAGCTTTTCTTTAACCCATTAAGTGCTGAAATGGCAGGGCAGTGAATCTAGGCCCAGAATCTATAGAGCGATAGACCGTTTTTTGCAGAGAGAAGCAAAGTGCAAGTACTAATTTACCTGGGCAAGACACAATCAGACACCTACAGAAAGAGTTCAACTAAAATGATTGTTGAATTTATGGAGGCCAAGTGTGTACTGGTGAGGAAAGGTAAAACTCTTCTTTTAATATTTGAACTATTCTCTATAAGCAAGTATTATAGAGGTAAATCTTTATCTTACTCCTATCTATTTTCTCTGCAGTGCCACACAAAATGTTTTAAGTCATTTGAATCCAACCACAATATTTATCTAAACCTAACTACAAATAAATGTAATCATGAAATAATTTTCTGATTCCCACTGGTGGGATCTCTTTGTAGCTGGGGTATTGGAACAGGGGGGAAACTCTAAAGCCCTAGGGAAGAGGCAGGCATACCTATAGGAACCAGAACTATACCACGGGAGAGGAAGGACCACTAAAAAGGCATATACATGAGATCTAGGGACACAGTGCTTAACTAAGACTAAGTCTTGATCAGAAGATCAAAGAACACTCTCCCCTATTTTTTACTCCCTGCTGCCAGGATAGCAAGTGTCACATATTAAGAAACTTACAAGAGACACATCTTTTCTGAGCACAAAGCCTTAGAACTGAGTGTAGAACAGTTAGAAGAATGAAAAAATATTCTTATGACGAACTGAATTCCCCATCCCCAGCACAAGGTATTACTGTAGAAATTTGTGGCCTGTCATGCACTAGTTATGGCCATAGCAATGACAGACTTCAAACCTAGCTTAACTCCTGGTTACATTAATTCAAACCCCTGTGCTAAAAGGCCTAACGGATTGTATACTCATTTCCAAGCATAAAAATTACCTTAGTCTTAACTATCATACACACGAGAGAGTAATACACAAGATCTTTAATAAAAAGTTACAAAGCATATGAAAAAGCAAGAAAAAATTACACAACAAAGAGACAAAGCAATCATCCAAACTAGACATAGCAGTGACACATGTTAGAACTGTGTCACAGGGTATTTTGAGTAACTAGGAATTACATGTTAAAAGCTCTAGTGGAAAACCTGGACAGCATGAATGATCAGATGGTTAATTTCAGCAGAGATAGTTATGAAAAGTATATCAACAAATGGAGTGGAAATCTTAGAAATGTTTTTAAAGTATTTTTTTAATTAAAAGTTTTTAAATGTTTATTTGTTTTTGAGAGAGACAGAGTGGGACTGGAGGAGGGGAAGAGAGAGAGACATACACAGAATCTGAAGCAGGCTCCAGGCTCTGAGCTGTCAGCACAGAGCCCTGTGTGGGGCTCGAACTCACGAACCATGAGATCATGACCTGAGCTGAAGTTGGACGCTTAACCGTAAAGTCTATTTATTTATTTTGGGAGAGAGAGAGAGGGAATGAATGAATGAATGAATATGAATGCACATGGGGGAGGGAAAGAGAAAGATGGAGAGAAAGCACTGACAGTGCAAAGCCCGACGTGGGGCTTGAAATTATGAACCAATAAATCATGTCCTGAGCCAAGATCAAGAGTTTGATGCTTAACTGACTGAGCCACCCAGGTGCTCTTTGAAATCTTAGAAATTGAAAGCACAGGGGTGCCTGAGTGGCTCAGTCAGTTAAGCGTCCGACTTCTGCTCAGGTCATGATCTCACAGTTTGTGGGTTCAAGCCCCTCGTCAGGCTTTGTGCTGACAGCTTGGAACCTGGATCCTGCTTCAGATTCTATGTCTTCCTCTCTCTCTCTCTCTCCCTCTCCCACTTGCACTCTGTCTCTCTCTCTCAAAAATAAATAAACATTAAAAAATTAAATTTAAAAAAGAGATTTAAAACACAGTAACAGATGGAGAATGCCTGTGACAGGATCATAAGTAGAATTGACACAGTCAAAAAAGAACCAGTAAATGGGAAGATACATCAACAGAAATTACCCAAAGTGAAACACAAAGAGAAGTAAGAATTAAATAAACACCCAAGAACCATGAGGCAATGTCACATGGTACATGTAATTGGAATCCCAAAAGAAGGGAGGTAGAGAAGAAATATTTCAGGAAATAATGGCTAATAATTTTTCCAAATTAATGATAGACACTAAACTACAGATCCAAGAGGGTAGACAACACAAAGTGGAATAAATACAGAAAATAAAAATAATTTTAAAATGCAGTCATGTTCAAACAGATTTTAAAAACCCAAAAATTCTTAAAGGTAATCAGAAAAAAATTATTGATGTAGCAGTAATAGAAGGCTAATACTTTAAAAATGCACAGATGTAAGAACTAGGTAAGAATTAGAGCAGATTTTTCTTCAGAAAACATGGAAGCCGGAAGACCATAGAGTGACAACTTTAATGTGCTGAAAGGGGGGAAAATCTTGTGAAACTAGAATTCCATACCTAATAAAAATATCTTTCAAAAAAATGAAGTGATTAAAGGTTCTTTTTAGATGAGTAAAACCATGGGGATTTTTTTATTAGCACACAACACTATAAGAAATGTTAAAGGAACATTGTCTGGCAGAAGGTACATAACAGGACAAAGGCGCTTATATCTGTACAAAGAAAAGAAGAGCATTGGAGGTAAAATAAATGAAGGTAAAATTATTTTTTCTTATTTTAACTGCTTCAAAATATGACTGTCTAAAACCAAAATAGTAGCAATATATAGTGTTTATAGCATATGTAAAAGTAAAATACATGGCGAAAATAGTACAAAGGATTAGAGGGAATAATTGGGAATATACTGTTGTAAGGTTCTGACACTACATATAACTATGTAATACTGCTTGAAGGTAGACTCTGATTAATTAAATATTGTAAGCTTAGAGCAGGGGTCAGGAAACATTTTCTTAAAGGATAATGTAATTTATATTTAACCACTTTATGATCTCAGTTGCAGCTACTCAGCTCTTCCATCATAGTCTATAAGCAAATATACTGTGTTTGTATATAAACAAATGGTCATGTTTTAATAAAACAATTCACAGGAACAGTTTACTGACCCATCGTTTTGGTTTTTCAGTCCTTATTCTAGAGCATCCATTAAGTAAAAATGCAATACAGAGGCATAAATGATAATTCAGTAGGGAGGATCAAATAGAATCATAAAACATCCTCAACTCCCAAAGTAGGAGTAAAAGAGAGGGAAAAATAATAGATGGAAGAGAGAGACAAGAGATAGCTGGATCCTATATTTGAATTCATCTATATCAATAGCCCATCAGTATGAATAGTCTAAGCATACCAGTTAAAAGGCAGAGATTTCCAGAAATATTTAAAAAAAGAAAGAGGCAATTATATGCTGTCTACAAGATACTTTAAATAAAAAGCTGTAGGTTGAGTAAAGTCCTGGTCCCCCAATATTTCTACACTTTAATCTCCAAAACCTGTGAATATGTTACCTAACATGGATGTTTTTAAGGCTACACATGTTTAGATCAGAAAGTTATTAGGGATTTTCTGGTTAGGCCCAATCTAATCCTGAGTCTATAACAGCTTACAACCTTTACAACTGCAGTTAGAGAAAAGCAACAATAGAAGGGATGGGAAAGAGAGAAGGTGTGAAAGGGATTTGGTCTGTTGCTGCAGCTTTGAAGATGGATGAAGGCAGGGAATTCAGGTGGCCTCTGGAAGCTGGGAACAGCTCTCTACTTACAGGTTTTAAGGAATTGGGGACTTCAGTTTCTGGGGAATTGACTTATTTGAACAACTGAGTAAGAAAACAGATTTTCCCTAGGGCCTCTAATAAGTTATACAGCTTTGCTCACACCTTAATTTTAGCCCAGTGAGACCTGTATTAGAATTCCGACCTAGAGAACTGTAAGATAATGTATTTTTGGTGTTTTAAGCTTCTAAGCTTGTGATTATTTGCTATCGCAGCAACGGAAAACTAACACAGATGACTTAGGTCAAAAGTAAAAGGATGGAGAAAGATATGTCATGAAGACACTTAACAAGAGGGCTAGAGTAACTGTTAATATCAAACTGAGTAGACTTCAGAACAAGGATTATTATAAGGGATAAAAAGAGACATTGCATATCATTATGTCTGGCCTATTTCTGTTAGCTAATGTTTTTGAGGTTCAGCCATGTTGTAAGCATGTATTAGTACTGCGTTCCTTTTTTCCTGGCTGAATAGTATTCCACTGTGTGGATATCCATTTTCTGTTTATTCAGTGGTTAATGCATATGTGTGGCTTCAGGTTTGGTCAATAACAATTTTGCTATAAACATTTGAACACAGACATTCCTATATACATATGTTTTCTATTCATTTTTGTTGGATAGATTCTTGGAGTAGAATTGCTGGGTCATATAGTAAATTTATTAACTTTTGAAGAAACTATAATACTGTTTTCCAAAGTGGCTGCACTATTTTATATTTGAGTAGCAATGTATGAGGGCTGTAGTTTCTCCACATCATCACCATTTTTTGTCTTTTTTTTTATCGCTACTTTTTGGGCCTGATTTAGCCATTGTTAACCATTGTCCTAGTCTGTGGGAAAGAAAGGAAGGTAATGTAGGGTGTCAGAATTTTTTTTTTTTTTTATCACTTATGCTTTCACATTGTGAATTGTAGTCTGTAGCTGGGTTGCTATATGCCCAACAAAAAGGGGAAAACAGATTTGGGGCAACAGTCAGTATTCTGTAATACTTAAATACAGAATGTCTAATTCACAGAATGTTCGTCTTTCAGGCATTGACATTCATCAAGTTACTTCCACATGGATAGTTCTTTATGGATGTCTAGAGTGAGCAGTAGTAGGAATATATTTACTTATTGGTGGTTTATAATACGCAGTGAAGATCAACTATTGTTTAAAATTCTGTGCAGCCACTGAAGGTTGTTTTACTATAGTATTAAAACTATATATTGTATGCAAATATTAGAATATATAGTGTATTTCATTAAAAATTTAAAGAAATCTGTCAAAATATTAACAGAATTATAGGAAGCTTTTTATTTTCTTCCTTGTATGAACCTGCATTTGAAAGTTTTCCACAGAATCATGTATGAGTTTTGTAATTTTTATCAATTTGTATTAATTTGGTAATTTTGTTAATATTTTTCCCCTCAACCAATTTATTTTTGTAACCTAAGGCAGCCAGGGAAAGATTTACACACAAAGATATTTATCATAGTGTATAGGTAACTACTTTAAATACAGAAATATCCGGTGATATAAGAATGGTTAAATAAATGATAAAACATTCATTGATTACTCTATGTTATGCAGCCATTTAAAATTTTGTTGTAAATAGTTTTTAAAATAATATGAGAAAAGTGCTTAAACTTGTAATACATGAGATAATAGAACACAAAATTGTTTATATAGTGCGTGATTTCAACTTTACAGGAAAAAAGAGAAAATATTTCCCCCTATGTAATTATAGTATAGGGATTTTTCCTTTATTTCTTCCTTTTTTTCAAAATCTTTTTTGCTAGTCTTAATTTCTTTCAATATGTACAAGTTTTTAATGTATATGTATTTTTTAAATTTTTTTAATGTTTTATTTATTTTTGAGAGAGAAAGAGCATGATTGGGGTGGGGGCAGAGAGAGAGGGAGAAAGAATCTGAAGCAGGCTCCAGGCTCTGAGCCCATTGCGGGGCTGGAACTCATGAATCATGAGACCATGACCTAAGCCGAAGTCGGGCACTTAACCGACTGAGCCACGCAGGCGACCCAATGTATATGTATTTTTAATGGGAACATGAAATAAATCTAAGAAATGAAAGAAAAGTTGAATGTGAGAATGGGTGAGATTAATTTCCACATTCTGTTGTAATCTCATTCTTCATTTAGATAATTTTTATGTTTATTTTTTTTCTGAGGCTATATTTGAATACATCTGCAAAGATAATTAGATTATATTGATGATTTAGATAATGTGATACTGATAATGTTTTAAAGTTTATTTATTTTTTAAATTTCTTTTTATGTTTATTTATTATTGAGACAGAAACAGAGCAGAGGGGCAGAGAAAGGGGGAGACACAGAATCCAAAGCAGGCTCCAGGCTCTGAGTTGTCAGCACAGAGCCCAACGCAGGGCTTGAACCCACCATGAGATCATGACCTGAGCCAAAGTGAGACACTTAACTGACTGAGCCACCCAGGCACTGCTATTTATTTATTTTGAGACAGAGACAGAGAGAGAGAGAGAGAGAGAGAGAGAGAAAGGGAGGGAGGGAGAGGGAGCTCTCTCGTTCATTGACTTGTTCCTCTGTCAACTTCATGTTGCTCTGTCAACTCCATGTTGATTTTGAGCCCATCTACTGATTTTTTTTTAAATATCAGATACTGTACTTTATAGTTTAAAATTTTAAATTTCATTCTTTTTAATAGTTTCTTTTTCTTTTTTCTTTTACTGTGAATGTCTCTCTTTCAAGAGTGTGCTTCATGGCAAAAAGGTATATAGTAGGTTTGTTAAATCTTTGTTGATTCCAGCATCTAAGTCACCTCAGGGTTGATTGTATTATACCATGAAAGTTGGCCAGATTTTCCTCATTCTTGATGTATCAGGTAAGTTTGCATTGTATCATGAACATTTTGAATATTTCATTTCAAAACTCCAGATCTTGTTAAATCCCCTAGAGAAATCTTTTTGTTGTTGTTGTTTCTTTTCTCCTTCTTTTTTCCTTTTTTCTTTCCTCTCCCAGCCCTCCTCCAGCAGCCAACACAATTAGGTTCATACTACAAGTTTAGCCTTACCTTCTGTGGTGGTGATGGTGGTTTCAATGTCAGTTCAGTTTTTAAAGTCTTTTCTGTGCTTTTTGAGTCCTACTTGCATGTCACCTTCAGGGGTTAATTTGGGACTATAGTGTTAGTTTATGTCCTAGGTTAACTTTCAGTTTTTGCTGTGCTTCTTTGGATATATTTTGAGCATATTTTGCTTCGGGGTGAACCTAAGGTTTGTGTCAGTTCATATACAGAAGTAGAGAATCCTCTGACCCAGTGTATTCTTCTCAAGGATAACCCCACACTCTCTGCCTTGTTCTGTCAGAGTTTTGCTTCCCATGCTATCCTATGGTTCCGCACAAATGGGCCCCCTTTCATGGCAAAATGATGAGAGAAAGAGAAAACAAAAAAACATAATCGGGTTCCCCACTCACTGTTCACACAGTAGGTCTTCCTTTTTTAGTATTCTATTTGAAAAGATAGCTTTATCCCTCTGGGTCTTGTGCACCCATCACTGCTACCACCCACCCCTGGGCAGTGTAGTTCTTCAGTTAGGCTTGGCCTTGTTGCAAGGTTGGAAGTCAAAAAGGGAAAAGAAAAGAGGATTATTTTCTTAGTCCCAGAAAAATGGGATTGGAATTTTTGCTCTCAGTGCCTGTTACTTAGTTCAGCTCAAAGCTGGGACATGCAAGAAAAAAGCCCCAAACACTCAACACCACTCTATCTTTGCGTCTTTTGTCCAATATGCCTGCTGTTGTTTACACTTCAGAGTCCTCAAGAAGTTGTTTTTAGTATTTTGCCCAGAGTTTTTAGTTGTGATCAATGGGGGAGAGAGGTTTGCAGTGATCCTCCATGTCGGATGGGATTGGAAATCCTACTAGTAATCTATAATGTGCTATTTTACTGTTTCTTCTATTTGTGACCAGATGCCAGTCTTATTTAGAGACCAAATTAATTTCTGATGTATATAGAAAGCAGTGTGTAAAAATAAATAAAAATTTCAACCAAATTAAGATAATTCTTCATTGTGTACAGAAATAAAATATTAGTACAGTTATTGACTTTTCCACCATAGAAATAATTTCAGATCATTTCAGAGGATTTAAAATTTCAAGTCCTCATTTAAACTATCTTGGAATTAAGTATGCAATTGTTTCTGCCCATTTTATCAGGTTCTCCTATGATGGCCGATCGTAACTGATCTCTTAGCTTCCATCTTTGTCTCCCACTTTCAATCCAGTGTTTACACAGCAGCTAGAATCATCTTTCTCAAACATGAAATAGATCTTTTTCATCGTTTTAAAACCTATGGTGGCTTCTCATTGTACTTATAAAATCTAGACTTCCTCCCTATAAAACTCTAAGTTCAATGACTATTCCTTCTCCCACAGACCTCATCTCAAATTCCTAGCCTTTGAGCCATCTTGGCTTTCTTTTCTCTCTCTCTCCCTCTCTCTCTCTCTTCTTTTTTTTTAAAAAGCCAGTTTCTGCTCTAGGGCCCTTGCATGTTGTGCCATTTGCCATTGATATTTAAATGGATATTTTTTTTCTTGTTACTAGATTCTCAAATCAGGTATCGCTTCTCCCTGCAGAGAGCATCCACTCCAACTGAATATCACATTATTCTGCTATATTTTCTTTACAGCTTTTATAATTATCTGAACTTATCTGTTAATTCATTTTCTTTTCTCCTGCTTCCCCCCCCCCACTCCCACACTTCATTCTGTTTTGTTTACTATAATACTTCCATGTTCTAAAAACTGTCTGGCACATAGTAGGTTTAGGTTCTCAGTAATAATATTAACAAGCTTTAAAAATGGAGAGTTGCCATTCCTAAGATGGTATGATAATGATATCATCAATACGACTATTTTATAATCATTTTTTGCCTTGGAGGGCTTTTCATTCAGTATTATTCCATCCACTTTCCTTCTCCTTACACGCACTCTTAAATTCCTTCATCCTGAAGTTGAAGTGATCTTTATTAGGCTGCAAACCTTATCATGTCTTACTTTTCCTTAAAACAGTTCTTTCACTGCCTTCCTATTCATCTTGACCCAAACCCTTAACGTGACCTTCACAGAATTCTGGCACATGCTGAACTCTAGTGGAGTGCCTTTTATGTACTTCCTGGCCAGTGACCCCTCCCCCTCATATGTTATTTTATAGTAGGGTGTGTATCTTTATTCTGTAACATTTTTCAGATTTGTCTTTATATATTTCTTTGTCTCTCTCTGCTGAAATTTCAACAAACTTAAGGATGTCGGGGATGGGTTTTCAGCTTTTGCTTACGATTGTATTATTAATGCTAAAATGTAGGGGGTACTCAACATTTAATTGTTGAAAGAATAAAGTAGGAGAGCTATCACATAATCTAGTTGCCTGGTTAGAAGTGTGAACCAGTAAATACATTTATTAACTAGGGCCCATTTTCAAAGTTGTCTAGATACCTAAATATATTCATTTGGATAAAATGCTCAATAAAGAACTAATTTGAATAATATTTTTTATTCTCTAAAAGGATAGTTGAATATGGTACATTGCACATTTCCTAACAAATTCAAGAAGTCATTTTTTCTTTTATGTATTCCTAGTTATTATCAGGTTTAAAAAATCATCGCTGCTAATAAGTAATTTATACGTTATCATAAATTGGTAAGTAGAAATTCATTTATGGATTTATAATTTTTCTTTAAAAATCAGATTCTAGTATAATTCTTTAATGTCATAACAAAAATAATTTAAAAAATGAAACAGTTTTATGGATCAATTGAAATGTTTTTGAAACTTTATATAAAGGAAATGGTAAATACTAAAACATTTTTGATATTGTACTTAAGGATTCAGGATTACCATATTTTAATGTGATTTAGTTTAGTAAATCATTTGTACGAATAAAGGTATGTTTGAGTTTTTACCCTTTGTTCTTCATCAGAGCTTTGGGATGTATAGTTAAAATGCCCATTATACCTTTTAAGTAGATCCTTGATATTAACAACTTGTTCAGTTAGCTATCATTTAAGACATAAGTAGGATTATTTGCCTTGGTTCATGGATGGTAATTTTTATCCTTCAAATAGTTCACTTTAATTTTTCATACAAAAAGGGTGATATTTAATAATTAGCTAAGCTAATCACTTTTGGGAAATGGATATCTTTACATTAAAAAAAATTTTTTTAATGTTTATTTATTTTTGGCGGGGGGTAGGGGGAAAGGGCAGAGAGAGAGAGAGACAGACACAGAATCCAAAGCAGGCTCCAGGCTCTGAGCTGTCACACAGAGCCCATAGCAGGGCTCAAACCCACAAACTGTGAGGACATGACCTAAGCCGAAGTTGGATGCTTAACCGACTGAGCCACCCAGGAGCCCCTGGATGTCATTATATTTTCTTGAGATCTTGTTTACCAGATGTTAAACCAGTCTTAAAGTATTGAGCACTAATTGTAATCAAGAGTGAAAATGGGAGGTGACCAAAGGAATCTGTTTTGCATAAAAAGATATTTCCTTATTTATACATTGAAGAAAAAGAATAATAAAAATATATATTATATATAGTTATTATTTGAAAGATTTCTAGACAATGAAATAGGATTTTACTGCTAGATATACTCCATTTTATTTTTTATTATTTTTTTATTTTTTTTAATGTTTTTTATTTATTTTTGAGAGAGAGAGAGAGAGAGAGATTGAGAGAGAGAGGGTGAACAGGAGAGGGTCAGAGAGAGGGAGACACAGAATCTGAAGATATGCTCCAGGCTCTGAGCTAGCTGTCAGCACAGAGCCTGACGCGGGGCTCAAACCCACAAACCGTGAGATCATGACCTGAGCTGAAGTCGGATGCTTAACCGACGGGAGCCACCCAGGCGCCCCGATATACTCCATTTTATTTGGCAAATAATGTTATTATATTTGCTTAGGCACTTAATAGAAATTTAACATCAGGGTTAGAATTACCTAAATCAATTAGATTTTCTTTGAAAAGCTGTTGTGTGTGTGTGTGTGTGTGTGTTGTGGGGGCATTTCATTTAAACGTTTGTTAAGATTAGTAGCAAACTAAAAATTTCAGTTAGTTAAGGCTTAAACCAAATCATTATTTAAATTTTTGTTAAGAAAAAATAGAGCAAAGGGCGAATTATATAATAATCATCCTTGACCTTAATACTCTTTCTATAGGTTTAAAGAAATATTTTCAAATATTCTTTGTTAATACATGTACTTCTGAAGAAGCTCTTCTCAAATTTGTTGTTGATCTACTTAGTATAAATGTACTTCGTACTTTTCCAAATTACAGCATTGACATTGTGTCACACTTGTCTGAAGGTGCTTTTGAAGCCCAGGTGGTCCACAGGAGGTGGTCCACAGGAGGTGGTCCACAGGAGGTGGTCCACAGGAGGTGGTCCACAGGAGGTGGTCCACAGGAGGTGGTCCACAGGAGGTGGTCCACAGGAGGACCACATGGGCCAGTTGCAGTGTTCTGCTTGGCATCTCCAGTCTGTACCCTTCCGCCACTCATCAGTACGTGCTACTGGTCATATTAGAGCAGCGCGCAGTGTTGACGTAGCTCAGTGCAGCCCACTACTGCTGCTGGAAAATGAGATCGAAGCTTGTGCTTATGATAGTGCACAGTAAGTGATGACACATAAGATACTCAGTAATCACCCTGTTTGGGACAAATTAGGCTGCCTTCAACAAGAAATTCACTTTTAGCACAGTAGAAGCTTATTATTTTGGATTAAAAAAGACTCACAGATCGTCAGAATAATCTAGAAAACCATTTAAAAGTAGGGAATCAGACCCATCCATGATTGTCTCCACCTCACCTATCTCTCTCTCTCTCTCCCTCTCTCTCTCTCTCTCTCTCTCTCTCTCTCTCTCTCTCTCTCTCTCTCTCTCTCCCTCTCTCTCTCTCTCTCTCTCTCTCTCTCTCTCTCTCTCGCTTTCCCCTCTCTCAAAAACACAGCAGACATACACGCACACACGTTCTTGCTTGCCCTTTCGCTCTCTCTTTAGGAGCCAGAGAGATTAATTTTGCGTTAGAATTCTGTTTTCCTGATTGATTCCTGGTCTACTTCCCTTCCCCCCCACCCCCGCCCCAAGACATCGAGCAGCTTTAAATCTACGGAATGCCTGGAGAAATAACAATCACAATAAAATTTAGAAATATTTGCATTTGTGTATTATTACAGGTTAACTTGGATAATTATACTTGTGATTATCTTTGAAATTACACCTTTTCATTCATTTGCAGTCATTAATAGTTTTTCTTAAAACTTTTTTTAGTTTGATTTAATTTTATTTAATTTTATTACCTTAATAAAATTAAATTTTATTTCATTTTGCTATTTTTCTACTCTCTTTATATCATATTCAGTATTTGGTATGATCATCATCATCAGGAAGGATACTAATTTTTTCTTAACATTTATTCATTTTTTGAGAGACAGAGACAGCACAGGCAGGGGAGGGGAAGAAAGAGAGGGAGACACAGAATCCGAAGCAGGCTCCAGGCTCCTGGTTGTCACAGAGCCCGACACTGGGCTCAAACTCAGGCACTGGTGACCTGAGCCGAAGTTGGATACTTAACCGACTGAGCCACCAAGGCTCCCCAGGAAGGATATTAAAAAAAATACCACAGAACTTGACAGAGTTGTATAACCCATTAAATAAACTTCTCGTTAATTAAAAAATTGATCAGAAATAATACTTTTTAATTACTAGAAGAGTTACAGTTTTCAATTATTTAAATTATGGATAAGCTTATTCTCTATAACATACGGAACTAATAGCCTTTTTAATTGTATCCCTCCACTGAATCCAGTATGTTAAATATATTAATATGTTGAGAAAAAACAGCCAACATTTATTGAGGAATTACATTATGCTACATGCTACAACTAAACACTTTACTTGAACTTATTTAATTCTCATAACGACACTTTGTGGTAGAAACTGTTATCTTCCCCATTTTCCAAATGAAGAAACTGAGATACTGCATGGTCAGTAACAGCAAGTAAATGGCAGAGCATGTGTTCAGGTTTGTCGTACTTGAGACTTAACTTTAGTTGTGATGTAATGATGCCTTTACTTTAAAATTTCATTAACTGGAATCTGGCAATTTAATTTTACCAATTCAGTGTTTTGTTCCCAAAAGTTACTTTTGAAATTTAATGAAAGGTAATCAGTAGTATATTTTTTTCCTTAAAAGTGAAAACCATGTTTAAATAGACTCCACTCACATGTTTATCCATTTGTCCTTTCTCCATCTATAGACACACATATTTGCATTTATACGTGAAAATATTCAGTTTTCCTTCTGCACTTGACTTCTAGCTTCATTTTGTTATATCAAAGATACGTATGATTTCGGTCTTTTTTATATATTGAGGCTTGTTTTGTGATCTAATAAACGGTCTGTTCTGGAGAATGTTCCATGGGTACTTGAGAAGATGGTGTATCCTGTTGTCGGGTACAGTGCTTTAACATATGTCTGTCAGGTCTAGTTGGTTTACATTCTTATTCAAGTTCTCTATCTCCTTATTGAGCTTCTGTCTAGATGTTCTGTCTGTTACTGAGAATGGCAAGTTGAAATTTTCAACTAATTTTGTAGAACTGTGTGTTTCTCCCTTTAATTCTGTTGATGTTTGCTTCATATATTTTCATGTTTTATTGTTCGGTGCATATATGTTAACAATCATTATATCTTCCTGGTTAATTGACCCTTGTATTAATATATAATGTCCTTCTTTGTCTCTTGAAACAGCTTTTGACTTAAAGTCTGTTTTGTCTGATACTAGTATCCTCTTTTTTTGATGACTTTTTACATAGAATATCTTTTTCTACCCTTTCACTTTCAATCTACTGTGTCTTTGAATCTTAAGATTTGGATCTTGTGGATAATATATAGTTGTGCAATTTTTTTTTAATCCGTTCTGCTAATCTCTGTGTTTGACTGGAAACTCTAATACAGTTACACTTAAAGTAACTGCTGATACAGCAGTACTTAATTCTGCTATTTTGTTCATGTTTTGTATCCTTCTTCCCTCTCCTTCCCTTCGTTACTGCTTTTTTCTTGTGTTTAGTTTTTTTTTTTTTTTGTAGTGACCATTTTGAATGTCTTCTCATTCTTTTTGTGTAATTGATTTAGCTATGGTCTCTGTGGTTATCATAGAGATTACATTTAACATCCTAAATTTATAACAATCTACTTCAAGTTGATACCAAAACTTCATAGCATACAAAATACCTGCTCCTGTTCAGCTCCGTTCTTCTTCCCTTTTTTATGTTTTCTTTTAAATGTTTATTTATTTATTTTGGGGGGGGAGGGAGAGGGAGAGAGCACGAGTGCAAGCAGAGAAGGAACAGAGAGAGGGGAGAGAACCCAAGGAGGCTCTACACTGTCAGTGCAGAGCCTGATGATGTGGGGCTTGATCTCCCGAACCATGACATAATGACCTGAGCCAAAATCAAGAGTTGGATGCTTAACTGACTGAGCTACCCAGGTGCCCACATTCTATGTTTTTAAAAAATTTTAATTCATACTTAGTTAACATACAGTGTTATATTCATTTCAGGTGTACAATATAGTGACTCAGCAATTCAGTGTATTACTCACTCCTCATCAAGATAGGTGTACTTCTTCATCCCTTTTACCTATTTCACCTATCCCTTCCACCTCCCCTCTGGTAAACATCAGTTTCTTCTCTATAGTTAAGAGTCTGTTTCTTGGTTTCCCTCTCTTTCCCCAACTCCATCCATGTTCCTTTTTTTTTTTTCTTAAATTACACATATGAGTGAAATCATGTAATATTTGTCTTTCTCTGGCTTGTTTCACTTAGCATTATACTCACCAGCTCCATCCATGTTATTGCAAATGGCAAGATTTCATTACTTTTTATGGCTGAATAGTAACCTGTTGTGTGCATATATGTACACACACATGCACACACACCCTTAAACACACCACATCCTCTTTATCCATTCATCTGTTGATATACAGACAACTTAGGTTGCTTCCATAAGTTGGCCATTGTAAATAATGCTGTGATAAACATAGGGGTGCATGTATCCTTTCAAATTAGTGTCTTTGTATTCCTTGTGTAAATGTCCCATAGTGGAATTACTAGATAATCTGGTAGTTTTATTTTTAATTTTTTGAGTAACCTCCACAGTGCCTATACCAGTTTACATTCCCGCCAACAGTGCAGGAGGGTCTCTTTTCCTCCCTATCTTTGTGAATACTTGTTGTTTCTGTGTTTTTGATTTTAGCCATTCTGACAGGTGTGTGGTCTTATCTCACTGTGGTTTTGATTTGCTTTTCTCTGATGATGAGTGATATTGAGGATCTTTTCATGTGTCTGTTGGCCAGCTCTGTCTCTTCTTTGGAGGAGTGTCTGTTCATATCTTCTGCCCATTTTTAAATTGGATTATCTGTTTTTTGGGTGTTGAGTTTTATAAATTATTTATATATTTTGGATACTAACCCTTTATCAGATATGTCTGATACCTTATAGATACCTTCTCTCATTTAGTAGGTTGTCTTTTAGTTTTGTTGGTTGTTTCATTTGATCTGCAGAAACTTTTAATTTTGATGTAGTCCCAATAGTTGCTTTGTGCATTTGTTTTTCTTGCCTTAGGAGACATCTAGAAGGATGTTGTTGTAGCCAGTGTCAGAGAACTTACTGCCTGTGCGCTCTTCTAGGATGTTAATGGTTTTCTGTCTCACATTTAAGTCTTTAATCCATTTTGAATTTATTTTTGTGTATGGTATAAGAAAGGGGTCCAGTTTCATTGTTTGCATGTTCCTGTCCAGTTTTCCCACCACCATTTGTTGAAGAGAGTGTCTTTTTCCCATTGGAAATTCTTTTCTCCATGGTTGAGATTGATTGACTATATAATTGTGGATTTATTTCTGGGCTCTTTTTTCTGTACCATTGATCTATGTGGTGTATGTAGTCACTGAAATCTTTATCTCTTAGGTTGTATTCAGCTAGGGTTTTGACAGATATTTCTTTGAATGCCAGGAGCTAAAAAAACAAAACAGAAAACAAAAAACAAAACACAAGAAACAAACAAAAACCCCAAACCTCTGCTTGTCTTTGCAGATTGGTTCTGTGCCACAGCAGTCTTCATCACTTAGCCAGGCTTGCACTCTCTGAGTGATCAGCTTCAGGTGGAAGGTTATGGTCCTCTTATTTCCTAGAAGGTCATACATCTTCTAGGCATGCTCATGGAGTTCCACATTTTCCTAAGTAGATGGGTGCTTTAGAATGTCCTAATTTCCCAAGGAAATACTCAGCAGCTCTTGCTGCAGACCTTAGGTGGTCTATTTAATGTTTCACTTGTAATTTTTTGTCCCAGGCATCTGCTTGTTCCTAATTCAGTTTGCAGTGTATTCAAGAGCAATGCCCACCACTTTTTTTTGACTTAGACAAAAAAGAGATGTTCTGTGTCATACCTTCAGGTAGCTCCTAAACAGGTTAAAACAGAATTACACAATATTTTACAAATATGGTCTGCACTGCTCCCCCTCCCACCCCAGAACCAAATACCAATCTCTCACACTGGAAACTGCATCCCTCTTCAAAATTGCTATGGTATCAAGGAGGGGCTAGGGTAAGGGCAAGTAAAAATGCCACAACGCTTTCAAGATATCTCTTTTTTCATGTGTTGTTCATTTGGTTTTCATAAATCTTTGACTGTTTTCTAGAATTATGGCAAAGTTGGTGTGCTTATTTTGATATTTCTATGGGATGATGAGACTTTGGAGTTGTATATTCTGCCACTCCACTGATGTCACACTGCTTTCATTTTGAAAATTATTCTGTTGATGATTTAATAGGAATAACAAATATTAAAAATTAAATTATCTTAAAATTATCCATTTGTAATATTATTTATTTAAAAGCTTCTGTATATTTGCTTTTTACATCTGATTTTGCATTATCTAAGTAATAATTTTGATCCCCTGCCTCGGCCCTGAGGGGGCTGGATGGGCAAGTTGGGTGCAATGGCTCTAGTCTAGGCAATGGCACCTTCATGTCCTTGCCCTGACACCGGTGGTTGATCCGAACTAGTGGCCATGGTCCTAGACGAGACTGTTTGTGGGCTGGTTGTGCCTCAGCCTGGTGTCCATGTGCCTGGTGTGGAGTCCACTCATCTACTCCCCTACATGTACATGACAAGAGGACTTGACGGGGCCACAGTGGCCTAGGCCAGCAGGAAGGAGAACCACCAGGGGTAGGTGTGCAACAGAGAGAAATTATGTGAATAATTCCAAGGTTTCTTTGTTCAGAGTTATCTTGATCAATGGAACACAGATCTTCTTAACAGCGTTGAGAAACCGGGCTATTTGTCCAATTATTTCACTCTTTTATGTCATTTGTATTTAGCTTGTTTATTTCTACAACGTCTATCAGTCAGTTGCTAGGAAGAGGCCCAATGTTTGTGTTTTTATCCTATCAGTTTCAGAGACTGCTAAAAATTAATCCAGACTGGAAACCCCATAGATTTAGGTGCTGGAGATGGAGAAGTCATGAAAATTATGAGCCCTCATTTTGAAGCAATTTGTGCCACCAAGCTGTCTGAAACTATGATAGGGCAGCTTCAGAAGAAGAAATACAAAGTTCTTGGTATAAACGAATGGCGGAATACAGGGTTCCAGTATGATGTCAGCTGTTTGAATTTGCTGGAGTACTTGTGATCAGCTCCTGACTTTGCTCAAAGATACCAGAAGTATCTTGGAGCCAACTAGAGGCAGGGTCATCCTTGCCCTGGCTTTACCCTTTCATCCCTGTGTGGGAAATGTAGGTGGCAAGTGGGAGAAACCATGAGAAATTTTAGAAATCAAAGGACAGAATTGGGAAGTCCAAGTGAATAGTCTGCCTGAAGTTTTCAGAAAAGCTGGTTTTGTTACCAAAGCTTTCAGCAGACTACCGTACCTATGTGAAGGGGACATATATAATGACTACTATGTTCTGGATGATGTTGTCTTTGTTCTCAAACTTGGATAAACACGTGGAGGCCCACGTCTTCAGAGCCCACACCAGGAACTTACAGTCCAGAAGAGAGTATGTGTTTGTGATTCTGTGAAGGGAGGACCTTTGGGGATTGCCACTGTAAATATCATGTAGGGATTTAAAAAGCCCAAATACTAATCATTTTTTTGTAGTGTGTAAAAGGAATGTTTTTAAAAAACAAAACGCCAACTCTGAGGATTTTTTTCAGCTCTTTACTTAGTAATACAGGTCATACTCCAATTATGGAAGATATATTTTTATACTTAATTGCAGTAGGGACTCATTCCCAGTCAAAGCAATAGCCAGAACTTGACACGGAACCAAGAAATATGGATTGTTTTTAATAAAATGAAGACTGTCCATAAAGCTGTCCATTCACTTGGAAATATTTGGTTCTAAGTTATAGCACTGATATTCTTTCATGTTTAGAAATCCTTTCTGTCATTCAAAAAATGTTTTTAATCTTGCTAGTAAACATTTTTGGAGATGAAAAAAATTTTTAAATATTATATACAGAACTTAATATGGGCCATTGAATCATTAGAATGTAGATAATAATGATAGAGAAGATGGAAAATTATTGAATAAGCATTGTTTTGTATTTACTTGAGCATTGGGTCTTAGACCTAATGGGTAGTCCTTTGATTTTTAGCATAAATAAATTAGCCTAGAGAGATGTGTTTACCTGATTCCTGAAATGAGATAATGTCCTTGGTGGCTACTTCTTCATAGATGCTGAGTCCTTATACTTTGTTTTACTATATGTCCACACATGAATATACCTAATTCATGGATTTTTTGAAGGATTTACTTTGAATGGGATTTTAAAGAAAAAAAAAAACATTTCAGTAGTAATATTCATTAAAAAAAAACTCAAAGATTTCAGGTCTTTACACTATTTATGGCATATTATCATATCACAACTAAATGTGGCTACCCATAGCTTTGGTTTTTAACTTAGTTTAAAGCAAATCTTTTTTGCTCCTTACTATTAAATATTCATCACACAGACTTGGTGACATTTCTCTAACAATTTTGAGATAAGCCTTATTTTTTAAATTATGTAATACTTTTTGGAATTCGTACCTAGTACAATGTGATCTTCTAAAACTCAATTTTTAGATGTAAACTGAGGACCCAGTTGAGTACGTGTGTTTATTTATAGCATTATTCTGGTGGTTTTTAACGTAACCTAGTTTAAAATCTCTGGTTCTACCTTCATGAAGCAGATGTTTGTGCATAAAAAGCACTATAGAAGTCTATTGTAAACCTTCATTTAGCGTGATTTCAGCGGTGCACAGATAGATGCTCTAAATGCCCTTAGCTAAACCTGACTGCAGTAAAAGTTAAAACGGAGTTTGGAATTTGGTTTATCTTGTTTTGAGATTTAAGTCACCATTATACATATTATTTGCTTAGTAAGTTAGACACATGTATGTTAGAAATTACTAATGGAAAATACAGGCTCTTTGTATCCTCATTTAAAATAATGTAACTACAAGCATGGTTTTTCCAAATCAGTCAATTTATTTTAATTGTGACTGCTAGGAATTCATTTTACAAAGTATTTACCAATGAGGAATTGATGTGTTGTGTAAATTTAAAATTGTAATGGTCACAAATAATTGTTGAACTATTTCTGTAAATATATGTTGTACAATATACAGATACATAGCAACATATATGTATGTTACAAACTGTATATGATTTATGCATTTATTAAAATTTCCTCAATAAATATATCTAGATTATTTTATTGGTTAACTTACATTAAATATTGAAATACTTTGAAAATCGCAATTGTATTTTAAAAATTTACTCTTTTGTTAAGTTACTTTTCAAGCAACTGAATGGTAGTCCGTTATCTTAAAACACATTTAAGTATTTGTGCTGTCTGATCATTTAAAGGTCTTTGTGTAATATTGCTGTAATCACTTATGCATGTGTGTATGTGTGAGGGAGAGAGGAAGAGAGAAGAAAGTGAAGAGGAAGAGAGAGATCTGAAAACAACCTACACATCCTTGTTACAGTTATGGCTACCTGACAACTTAGAACAAGAATCAGAACAGCAACTACAAACATCATATTAAACTCTCTTGCACCCTCTGTTGTTTTTTTGGGGTAACACTGCACAGACCTTCCCATGATTGTATTGGCATTAGACTTATTAAAATCCCTGTTAAAATTAATACTTAGTTTATTATAGTTACTCCAAATTAGATTAATAATAAGGTAGCATTTGTCTGTAATTCTTAGTTGACGTTTCCTTGTATTACAGATATATTTTTATTGTACAACACCTTAAATCAAAGAGGAGCCTGTTTGTCTTTGAATTCTCCTAGTTACCAACCAGTTTCAAGCCCCTTCAAATGTTTAACACAAATGAAAATCTCTGCAGGGTATGTAGTACACTATATATACAGTTTTCCAGAATTACAAATTCTGCCTGTTCTTTTGTAAATCTTTCAATTGTCAGACAATTTCCTTCCAAAATAAGAATCTGGAATCGTCCATACTAAAATTAAGAATTTATAACTGTAAGGAACAGATGTTTTCATAAACATTTGCTATAATTAATTTCAACTAGAGGATTGAAGGAACAAAGCAGTTTTTCCCGCTTCAAAACTTTATTGCCTTTTCCCCATATAGCAAACTCTGAAATCTTTTCTCTAATATTGTTTGGAAAATCAGTTGTACTCCTTATTTGGTATGTTTTCGAGAAAGAAAAACTGCTTTTTTTCCTTATTCCCATCCTTCGAAGGTCACATTTAAAGTGGTATACTCGTTTTGAAACAGGTATAAAATGAAGAAAACCTTTGTAATATATTATGATGGCAAAACCTAGTTTAAAAACCGAAAGTCTCTTAATTATTTGAAGGATTTTATATTTGCTCTGGTAAATACCAGCAGAAAGGAAGAAATATTCTGTTGGTGAGATCTTATGTGTTTTATCATAATCTTTAGTTTTAAAGAAAAAACTAGGCTTATATTTTAAATATATGATGTAGTACTTATTTTATACTGATTATAGAATGTTTCACAGGAAATGTCTGCAAGCTGTTAAATAACATGTGTTGTAGGAAATTTTCGTTTAGCAAGAAACAGACTAATTTTCTTTAAATTCTTTTAGTTTATTTATTATAATACCATTAATTTTTTTTTAAGAAAAATGAAGGATCTTGTGTGAGTAATCCTACAGTGTCTGTGTTTTCAAAGAATTAACAAAATATACCCAGCTAAATTTATCTTAAACATTTAAAGTGTTTTTGGGTAATTTTCTTCTATAAAATTTGGCAATAGTTTTGAATGCTGTAATCCATTTTAGGATTTTTGTTTAATGGGAAAAATAACAAACCTGAAAGTGCATTTTGAAAAAAGAATGGAGTTAAAAGTTAGTAAGTGGACCCAGTCCATTTCTTGTCCTGCTAAACACTTTGGCACAGCTGTAAAGGTTTTGAAAAGAACCAACATTCTTGACTAATCTGTCAACTATAAAATGTGCAAAGAAAAATAGGTAGCTGTCATTAAAATTACATTTCAGCTTTCAATAACCATTTAATGAGTAGCATAATTATATAAGTATGGTACCTTAAGTACTGTACTCAATAATTAAAAATAATCTCATCTTTAAAGTGAAAGCTCTGTAATTACTATTTGACTTAACCAGGACCACTGTGATGATCTCCAGTGGCACCTAGATTGTTCAAAGTGGATTAAAAGTATATAAATTAAAATGGATAAGTCATTAAATTATTAAGCTTTAAATATCGTAAAAATGAATATAACCTGATGTTTGAAAGTTACATTACAAGAATTAGGAGTATAAAATGTAATCACAATCTAGTCTTTTTAATGCATTTCTAAGATTAAATGGTCTATTTAATAGTAGAATACTATGGTTTCATAAAAACTATACTTTGAAGTATATATTTTAAAAAGTAAACTATTAAAATTAAATTTCTTTTAATAAGCATATATATTTTATATTGTGGCATTGGCAAGCATTTTTTAAGCTTCTTTAGCACATTTATTTTTATTCTGTAATCTTTAAACTGATAGGTATGAATTTGTTCTATGTCTCATACAATAAATATAACTGTTTCTTAAGTGGATTTTTTTTTCTAAATATTTGGTATTACTACATGATGCAGAAATATCTTTCAGTGTTGTTTTTTCATTTTTAAAACTGCCAAACTTCTGCCCACAGTTGAAACATAAAGTTTCAGTAAGACTATATTAAGGTGTATTGAAAGCTCCTTAGAATGCACTCACTACCTCCCAAGCCTGCTTTCTGTTTTACTTCTCTGCCTACCAAATTCCTAGAGCAGGGGGACTGAAGACATTCCAGGTCCCCTCTCTGTTGCTCTCTTTTGACTGTACTAGTGGCCAGGACAGGTGGCCACTGTCCCTTTATGTATAATCATTTCCCTTTATTTATAATCATTAGTGTGTGATTAAATGGTTTATAAATTTGTTTTGTTTGTGATTCATGAAAGGGAAATGTCTCTGTACTGTACTTCATTTGTTCCTGTTAACAATTACTTTGATAGTATTCCTATCCAGTTTAGGAGTTGGTGGTATTAGTTCATATTTTAGCATCTAAATGAATTTTTTGACTAAAGAGTTCTGATTACAAAAGATATTTGGGGATTAGGGATAAAGGGTTATATGCTTTTGGACCCAATATACTGCATAGAGCTGTCACACAGCAGCTTTTCAATTAAAATATTCAGTTTCATAATCTTCATTATTTCAGTATTTTTAAATTTTTTTTTCCAGGAGATTCAAATAGAAATGGAAGAAGAAGTTCTACTTTAGATTCAGATGGGACTTTTAATTCATATAGGTAGGTGATGAATACATAGATACATATTATTACAAGACAATATACAAGCTACCTAATGTTACAGGATTCTAAGAGTAGTAAGGAATTGTTACCTGTATTTTAAAAATACATCAAATGTAAAGAATGTTGTGATATGTGATTGTTCTGTAGCCTTATTTAGTAATGAAAAATGTAACCTTTTAAATTCTTGAGTCAATGGCCTTATTGTAGATATCAGTTGTTAGCATATAGTAGCATAACTGGTATGAATGCACATGTAGTAGCAAGCTCCATTATAATCCATTTTAGTTTTTGTTTTTCCAGTATACCTGTTACGGTACTAAAGGCTTCCGTTTAAGTTTTCTTTTAAAACAGGATATATTCCTTATGAGCATCTAAGAGTATGAAATGTACTCCGTGGTTACATTAAGTGCTGTTTGTTAATATCCCATTTGACTATTCAGCAAACAGGGCAGTTACATCTCAATTAGTGATTTTTTAAAAAGGATACACTAGTTAAAAACAAACATGTATCTTATCTAGTATTTTGGTAATGTTTTCCTTATAACTTGATATGCTTGAGTAAATGTTCATGGATTTTGTACCTTCATAACAGGGAAGCCTAGGAAGAAGAAAGATTATATTATTTCCAGTAGTATTTGAAAATTCATATACTTAGTCAAGGTGATATAAGATCTCTAGGTTGTTTTAAGGAAAAAAGGGTACTTATTCAATAATAATGCATTTTGGCATTGTAGATAGCAATGCAGATTCTTGAGGAAATACTTTGAGTACATTGTCCTTATGATTAATTAGTTTGGACACTTTTGCAGTGACACTGTAAAATACACACTAGAACCACTGTACACTTGGAAACTCATTTGGATGTGAAGCTGCAACTCGGTTTATGTAATAAATATGGAGTTTATGATTGGAATCTTTATATTTTTATTTGAATACATATTATATATCACTAAGAACTGTGTCATTTGTTTTTTTCAAATCCCAGGCAAGCTTTTAATATCTAGCATAGGGCCTTGTATACAGGAAGCACTTAATAAGAATGTGGTAAATGGGAAAGTTTTTTTTACCATTTGTTTATGAATTCCAGAAATGAGATGGTAATTGAAACACTTGACATCTTTATTTTATATCAGTTGGGGTCTGTATAAATAATCAGTCGTTCAAGTGTCATAGATACTACAAAAGGCTTATGTTCCCATGGTGTTCTAGAAGGGTATTATCACAGCAGTAAAGCTCATATGTTGTCATTATGTTTTCACCGTACTCATCCTACCTTATAAATGTTGAAATTCTTCAAATCCTTCTTTTAGTGGTGAAGTAAATATAATAAACATTCATGATTTGATATGTAGGTGAGGAATGTTAATATGATAATACACGTGAAATCTGTGTTAGTACCATTATTAGATATAAACACAATAAAAAACTAAGACAAAAGGAAAATAGAGATGTATTTCAAAAGAAAGAAAACCCATATGTGTATAAATTTTGTTGGTGAACTTAATTTTACAATTACATTTGTAGTTTAGCTAATTATAGTAAATAATGGACATAATATAAAGTTAAGAGAAATGTGTTAATGTGAAGGCACAGTATTATCTTGTAGCTTATTTTATTCTTGAATAGTTTGAAGATTAAAGTATTTTAGTATTATTGAATGATAATTGTACTTTGAAAATGAACTCCTAATGCAACTTTGCACAATAAATACTAATGTTGTTAATTAATATAATTTTAATCAATGCCTGTCAGTGTTGTAATGTTAGGATATTAATTTATTGTTGTAATTAAAAAGGCAAAATAAAAAGCTCAGGTAGTACAATATATAAAAACGAGCTTTTAATAGTTGGCAGGCCAGTGCTGTTATTAAATAGTATTATAGTATTTAAGGTGTGAAATGAATATTTTTCTACTCAGCAGGCAATAGCTCTTACAATATAATGAGCTTACTTGTGAATTTGACACTTGGGTTAAATGCAGAATTCATAGAAGCAGAGCTCTGGGGTATATTTTCATATTAAGGTTAACTGATAAAACCTAGGAATTGTTGCACAATCATACTAAGATGGCAACAGAATTGTCAGTAAAATTCACTTTTGGAAACAAAAATTATTTTTCTGTTGCTATTGCTGTTTTAAGCTTAAAAGAAATAAGTTTTTAGAAAAATGTGAGTATTTCAACCCTCATAGACCCTTGAAGCCTAACAATTCTACCTTTGTATTATTTAAACTGTCTCAGAAATCCTGACCTTTCTTCACAGTCAGACAGTTCTGGCTGTCAGCCTAGTGCCATCATATTCAAGCTATATATATACTTGTGTCCGGATAATGATTAGCTTTAGTTTATCGTCTTATGAGACAGACATTACAGTGTCTAACCTGCACCCTCCTCACAAGTGTTTTAAAGACTGAGATAAAACGTGTAAGGTAAAGCCTTTTGGAAATCGAAATGCAAAGCCATGACTTTATTAATTCTTTGGATATTATTCTTTCATATAAATTGGCAACTTTGTTGCCTTAGTTTCACTTAACCCTCCAACACATGTACCTTTTATAGCATATGCCAAGGTTTTATTAACTTTTGAATTCAGTCTCGAATTGGTCACCTAAGTCTATACTCTTTCCATTCTTTGTTTGTCTTATCATGGTCTTAGATTGTCACTTTCAAGAGGGCATGGTCACTGATTTTTGTTGTTTTGTTTTTCGTTTGTTAATAATATTTAAATATAGTGAGATGGTTTAAATGCTGGCTCCAAGTACTTTGGAAACTTGGGACAAGTCTTAGCCTCAGTTTCCTCATCATTAAAGTGGGGGTGTTCTAACACTTGTTATAAGGAGTTAATGGGGTAGTGTCACATGATAAGTGCTGCATAAATATTAGCTGCTTTTATCTTCCAGTCAATGCCATTATCATCATTGTCATCATCGTTAACCTTCTGGTATTTAGAATTTTTTACAGTGCTCTGATATAGAGACACTAAAAGGAAGATAAAAAATATGTGTTGTACAGGAAAATAACTTGTCTTTTAGCTGAAAGGGAGCTAAGAACAAGCTTAACCTGAGGCTTGAAACTCTCAATCTCTGATACAGTATTCTGGGTTGCCCTTGTATAGCAAATTTGTGCACATAATAGTGATAAAAGGAAGATGTTTTATTATTTGTATAAGGTCAGAGGTGGGTTTTTGACAAATTCCGAAATTTATAATCAGTCAGATCCTAACACGATAGTTTTATATGTATAATGTTCATAGATTTGTTGTTCATAGGCCAGGAGGTTTTACTTGGATTTGCATCTTTTGTGGTTTTGCTTCATTGATTCAAATAGAGTACAGCTAAATTTAACTCCTAAGGCACCAGTATGATTATTATATGGTGCCTAGATAATAGAATAGATTTTTAGTTTTTATTAAAATTCAGTTACTTGTCCCCCAACCATTTTGCAGATGATGTGTTAAAATGGAAACTTTATGAGAATTGAGAAGATATTATTGGTTTATGCAATAGATCATATGCTTTTTAAAGACCAGTGTTTTCTATGCTTTTTAAAGACCACTGTTTTCTGTCAGATTATATGAGCTTTCTGTATTTCTTATTTAGCTCCTAAACCTGAGAGACCCTTGCTGGGTATGAAAGAAGAGTAGTCATTTGCCAGTTAGCAGTTTGCAGTAGATGATTAACTTAGTGACTGGAGCACAGGGCTGCATGGTAGAAGGAATAGTCTCTCTCCACCACCCTCCTCTTCCCAAGGGCAGCTGACCTTCTCCTCTCCAAAGAGGCGAGCCCCTTGCCAGCACATATGACTACAGACTATTACATTAATCTGTTTAGCTGTAGTACCAGCTGCTTGCATGTTTTTAATTATCTTATTAGACAGTATAACAGTGACCTATGAAATAAATTGAAGGTGAACATTTTTAAACTTTCCTTTTTTTACCCTAGGTTTTTAAATATCTTTATTGATCAAATTATAACTTTCCACAAAAGTTCATAGAAGTGTATATGGTTTTTGAGTCCGTGTATTGCCTTTGTCACATATAATGTTATAATTCCCCAAATAGAAAACAACTTCATTTTTGCCTCATTTTTGATTTAGGATTTAAAGATTGAGGATTGCCTCATTTAAGATTTAGGGTGTGTTTACAGAGTGACAAATCCATGTTAAAATACATTGGTTAAATAGTCAGTTTAGTTAGAGAAGACTCAGACCAGTTATTGGCATTCTCTGGGAAACTCGGAGTATTGCTAAATTTTCAGACATCATCTTGGCATTGTATAAATGTCATAGGATAGAATATAAGTCATTGTAGATTATTTTTAGATACACTTGTGTATGTAACTGTTATTTTCTAGACTCTGATATGTGGTAGTAAATCATGTAGTCTGTCCTAATTATTTTTACAATTTAATTTCACACGGTACCATTTCTGAGTGTTTTTTCCCAAGCTGTGTCATTAAGAAAAATGTATTGTGAATTTTGACAGTTACATAATTTTCAAATAATACTTTGTAATTGAAGTGTTGACTACAGGAGACACAGTTGAAAATAGTAATAACCAATGGTTGTTCTAACTCATAGCCAGTAAACAAAGATTGTAATAGAAACCCTGGTGTTGAATTAAAAAAACAAAGATAGTTGGATGCAGAAAGGATTGCAAAATACTTAGGCATGTCTTTTCATTAATAAATCCTACAACTGGCATAGTGGGATGACTTGAGACTTGAAAAACTTATAAAGACCTTAAATATTTGTAAAGTACCCATTATGTTTTTGTAAATCAAGAAATACCCATTCTTTTTAGTTTCCTATTTTTTCCTCTAAAGAAATACTGTATTTCATATTTCAAAAGATCCTTTGTTGCAGAAATAAAGGTAACTTTTTTTCCCTCATATATTTTTTTCTTGCCTTAAAAAGGAAAGATGATAAAAAGCCACTTGGCTCTAAATTGGTGGTATTTATAATTTCTTAATATTGAAGTTGCCTCCCTTTCTCAATATGTGTTCTATAGCCCAGAAAGTTGAAGGCTGTTTGATAAAATGTTTTAAAAATAGTATAGTTGGTTCAGCTTCTTGATTCTAAAGTTAATTCTTTTCCTGAACAATAAAAATACATTAATTTGAACATTATTTAGTCATTGAGTAAACTTTAAAATTTAGGCTTACAGTTTTATCACAAAAATATCTTATATACGTGTAACCAGTAATTTGAGAGAATGTGGGAAATATTCTTCTATCATTTACATTTATTTTTAGTATAATACTTTTTTTCTTCATTTGTGTCTGTAAGTGTGTCATGTGTGTCTTAAATCAACCATGAAGTAGTGATTCAAAATATTAGTAGAGGTAATAGAACAAAAGCATACTTTGGATTTAAAATTTAGAAATTTGGGTTCTGGTTACACTCTTAGAGTGATAGAAGTTTGTTAATCTGTTATATTTATGAATATGGAGTCAGAGAATTAATTGCTGAATGTTAATGCTATTAGTCTGTTCAAGCCACTGTAACAGATACCACAGACTAGGTGGCTTATAAGCAACAGAAATTTATTTCTCACAGTTGTGGACGATGGGAAGTCCATGATTAAGGTGCTGACAGATTGGGTGTCCAATAAGGGCCCACTCCTGGTTCTCTGTCTTTTCAACAGTGTTCTTACATAACAGAGGGACCAGAGAGCTCTCTGAGCCACTGGTTGTATTCATGAGGGCCCACCCCCAAATACCCATCACACTGGGTGTTGAGTCAACATCTGAATTTGGTGGGGGGAGACATTCAGTACACAGCATATGCTAAAGGTAATAGAGACTAACTTGAATTTCCATCCCAGTCTTCCACCACCCAGTCATTTTAAGTAGTTCCTAAGTCCTTGCCGTTTTATTTTTCCAGCGTATCATAGCTTAGTATGTAGATGAGAAAGGCTTTTCCTGATTCCTAGAAACATTGCCTTTCTCACTTTGTGTTGCCTATATTTTGTTGAGAATCTATGTACCTATATGATACAAAATCTACATATTTTTAAGAATAAATACATGATTTAGGGAAGCAGTTTGGAAAAAGCACACAGATAGAAATAAGACCAATAAATAAATAAGACTGACTAAAGTTTGTATCTTAGCTGACTAACTGACCTTAGGCAAGATAATTAACCTCTCTGATTCCTGGTTACCTCATTTATAAGATTGGACTGTTAACAGCCCCCATGTCGTAGAGTTGGAGGGAGCATACCTACACAGGCGTAGGACACCTGGCCCAGTCAACTAACACACAGTAAATCACAAGTACTTTCCTTTCTCTCTTTTCTAAAACGTTCTGTAATTTTTTAAAAGTTCATTTATTTATCTTGAGAGAGATAGAGTGGGGGAGAGACAGAGAGAGAAAGAGAGAGTGAATACCAAGCAGGCTCCGACTGCCAGGATGGAGCCTGATGCAGGGCTTGAACCCCCCAACTGTGAGTTCATGACCTAAGCCAAATCCGAAAGTTGCACACTTACCCGACTGAGCCATCCAGGTGCCCCTAAAATTTCCTATAAGTTTTAATCAACTTTTTCACCTATCACAGTTGTCCTTTGTCTCAGAAAAGTATTTTAAAAAAATTCTGTGCAGTTCTAAAGTGACGATAAATGAGTGTTTAAGGATTAGATTTACAGTTATCTATAAAAGATCAAATCTATATCTACAGGAACCTATAGATTATATAGGAAGAATATTTATGAAATCCACACTCATTTAACCTTACAATCTCAATATCACATTTTCTTCTTTCTCATTTTCATATTTATTGAAATAGTACCACAACCTTTATAGTTAAATGATAATTTCAGAGAGCAGAAAATAACCTTTGCATTTTCCAGAAACCAAAATCAAAATAATACCTTTTATTCTATCTCCATAATGGAGCCATATTTGAGAGAAAGAGAAAAATCATACTTGAATAATCAATATATCTTCTTGTAATTTATTTTTTATGATAATGGAACTGGTCAGTATCTGTGCTTTTCTGTAATATACAACTGTTTGATCTAATTATTGATCACTTAAGGCTCTGAAAATGTTACCTTCCATTTAAATAATTAACTGGTTTCTTTGCATTTACAGTCTTAAATTAACATAACCCAAACTGACTCGAGTATACATGTTAGTTTGAGTTCCTTTGCTTCAGAAGTCCCTTCAAGCCCTTTTTATTATCTGTAGCCAGGCTCTAGGGGGAAATTTTTTTTTTTTGTATTTGTTTATTTACATAGTCAGCTGCAAGCTCCAATCATCCAAGGCTGTGTAAATGTTTATCTTTGAAAAGACAGGCATACATTTCAAATATGAGGATAAGCTGCTCTGAGTCAGTCGGCACTAAGAGTCCCTTCCCCAGGACACACTTCTGTTTTCCTCTGGTTTTCCCAGTTAAAATGTATTCCTGGCAGCCCATGGGTCACTACTTCTAATATATATTAGCATGCTTCACTGTTTATTTAAAAAAAAATTTTTTTAATTTTAGACAGAGCACAAGCAGAGGGAGAGAGAGAAGGGGGGGGAGAGAGAGAGAGAGAGAGAGAGAGAGAGAGAGAGAGAGAGAATCCCAAGTAGGCTCCACACTCAGCGCGGAACCCAACTCAGGCTCGCCTTGATCCCACGACCCTGGGATCGATCATGACCTGAGTTGAAATCAAGAGTTGGACACTCAATCGACCGAGACTCCCAGGTGGCCCTAGCATGCTTCATTTTTTTAAGTGTGGTGGTGAAATAGACAAAACCAATTAAATATTTGGTCAGTAACGTTGAAGTATGTTATTGGATCTATAATTTGAGAAAGTAATACAAAGAAGCATGGTTTAAAAATGAAAAGTTATAAATCTTTTTAAACATTTCACAAATAGCTTGCTTGTTTATTTACTTATGGGTTGACTTTATATAGTTAGTTATGTAATAGCTAACTATATAATGATGATGACTTAACTACTGATTTTAGATTTGACAAAAAATTTGTAAGTCTCAAAGATACAGTTTAAAGGTGGAATTTTCACAGAATATTTTAATAGAGATTGATATTCAGTATTTGTGTATTTTCTGTATCAAATTACTGTGCCTTCTGGGGAAAGTGGCAGGGGTTAGTAATCCTTTTTTTTTTCTTCATATTTTTCATTTTTTTCCTAATCTAGAGCTTTCAGAAGTGTTTTTCTGACATTTTTTATATCTTTTTGTTGTTGTTGTCAAGAGACCTAACATATCTTCAGCATTCTGCAGATCTTTATTGTATACCCATTACAGGCAAGCCAAGTGCACTAAACTTCCAAGACCGAAAGAGGAATAAAACACTGCCTGCTTATCATGTAGGAGGGGAGACACACGTGGATGCAGCTGATGTAGATAATGGCCAGTGTTACAATGGGGGTGCATTTTCCTCAGATGGAGTAGTTAAAATTGAGGAGTTGGGGAAGTCGTGGTTAAGGGGAAGGTAATGACTGCTGGACATTCTAGAGGGGCAAGAGTTTCCTGTGAGGTGAATATGAATAAAGACAGTCTTCATTTTCTACTCTCTAACAATCCATTCTTTTTTTGGGGGGGGGCACTATTAGAATGGTTAGATTGATTGGCCTTATATTTGTTAGTGACAAAATTATGCCCTTGGTTATAAAAGACAGCGAAAGTGGCCCTTACGGTAGGAGTATTTACATATATCTGTTTCATTGTGTTCATATTTTTACTTTGCATGACCTAATGTTTCGATAGTACTAAAGTTTTAGATTTTATTATATCATAGGTGTTTGATACATTTAAATCCATGGTCAAAAATTTTAACTGGGTGGTGAAAATGTGAGTCTTTAAATCACAAAACTATATGAAATAGTTGATAATGATACAATTGAGAATGAATATTATGTGCTTAGAAATATGGGAAAAATCAATAAAGCAGCTATGGAATAAAAAATAGCCTGCTAATGAGAGAATATTTGAAATTTAAAAGAAGTCCTAGTATCATCTGAACATATGGACATAGTTTTCATTTCATGATTATAGATGCAATGTTCTGAGATAGATATAGTAGTTTAGCTGGTTGACATATTTCAGGGATTTTCAAAGACTGCATTTCAAGCTATTTGTTCAGATTAGAAAAGTAATTCAGATGACAAGCCCAAGTCTCTGTACCCATTTGAAGCAAAACAGGATAGTTGAACACTATCTTTTGAATCGCATTCCGATTTTTTAATGTGCTTCTAGATCTTAAAGTCGTCTTGAGCAACTGAGCTCTACTGCTTTGAACCAGGCACAGACCTCTTGTTATGTGGATTTTGTTTAGTGCTCAGTAATGAGTTTATAATCTCTTAAGTAACTACTGTTGTTTGCTTGCCCCTCCCCACCTGACCACTGGGTCAAACCCAGACCCCATTTCTCTCTTTTCTGGTCTAAATATGTAGGTTGAACAGGGACTACTTTCTTTCTATTTAAGAGATCTAGAAGAGGGTGCAGGGAGTGGGATACGTAAATAAAGCCCGTGTAGTCTGATTGACATTTTTAACACTGCTCCCATCCCTGTTTCTCCCCCTGTTACCTGGACTGTTGGTGGAACCTAGAGAAGGAACCCCCTTTTCCTGCCTCTATATGCCTAGGTGCCATACCTAATCATAATATTTTAAACAGCTCTATAGAAAATGAACATTTTTTGTGCTAATTTTCATTTTATATAAGCATTCCATGTGACAGCTTTATGGAAACATCTCTTTGGTTCATATAAAGATATCTGTGGTCATATAATTAAAACTTTCATGGCATTCATTTGGGAATATCTGAATTATTGAGCATATGGATAACAGAATAAAAAAATAACAAAAGGTCTCATAAAGTCAGGACTAGATTTGAGTTCTCTTGAAGTAGGTGAACTTTCAGATAACATAAAAATTCATCGGTGCAGAATACTTCTGCCTAAGACAGGACTTTTATGAAACATATTTTAATTTGGACAAGGAGGTCATGAGAAAATGGTTCATCTTCCACTGTGATGCAGAACAACTGTTTTAAAAAAAAATCAGTAATAAAAATACTACTCCCACTGGTGTTCTAGCCTACATAGGAAACACAGTGCAGGCTCCAATTAGGTCTCCACACCCTGATTCCTTCATTTTAGTGTCTTCTCCCAACCCTTTCTCCCTCACCCCCTATATCCAGTATTCAGAAAAGGTCTTTTTCCTTCTTTTCTTTGAGATAGAGTAGGCAGTTAAGGAAAGGGGTTGGGTGGGGGTGGGGGGAGATACCTGTAGTCTCCCCTAAGACCCTTGCCTGGAGTATAGCTTCATTATAATACACTTACATTGTAATTTTGACTCCCTCCCTGCAGGTGGGAAAGGCTGCCCTAACCATTCCAACAAAGACCAAATAGGGCCCCAAACTCCGAGTCCCTCCCCACCTATAGGCTAGAATGTATGAAGCTTAAAGTCTAGTTTATTTGTCTTTATTTTAAAAACGACAGACTGGGCAAGTGACAGAGGGATGTAGATTTAGGATGTCTAAAAGCTAATGTACAATCATTACACAGATTGGTAGCCAATAGTCATAAGAAAAATGACACTAAACACGGAAGGGAAAACTCCATAAGCAAAGCAGTATGGAGTTATTTAATGTAGGAGCAAATAGTCATACATTTTTTAAATGTATAGCACATTTGGACAAAAATTTCTGTAAGACTTAGAAATATTTTGATACTTTCAACATTTTTATGTTGCAAAAAAAAATCAGGTGTGCGGCATACATTAGTCTTTAATTATGTTGCATAAATTAGGTATTTGAGTATGGGATTTTTTTAATAGTAGTGAGTTTTTTCTTTTAAATTATAAATATGTGAGATTTTTAGTGGCCCTATCCTTGGGTAGGGATATTTCCTTACCTTTTCAGAGGCCCATGTGAAATTATTTTCCTAGGTGCATTAATCCAAACAAACCGTAAAGCACATAGAGTCCATATTGACTTAAACTAAAGTTTATCACATGACCCATTTATCTTCCATTTAAAATTTTCATTCTTGGATCTTTGAGGCAGTCTAATATGGTCATAGTAGGTTTATGATTCAAATCTTGGGTCTGATTCTTTGCAGCATTGATCATTTTTGTTAATGGTCATCACTAAAGATTTGCTTCCCTAACTTATGTGTGTGTATGAGAAGAAGGAGGTAGGAAGAAGCAAGGGGCAGTGTGTGGTGGTAGAGACAGAGTCATAAGGAAAGGCAATCAGAGACAAAAAAGAAAAAATATCTATTACATCTGTATCTGATCTTATTAGTAGCAGGCCATTCATTAAGAATTCTATACTGTGTTACATCTCTTATGGAATTACCTTGAGTTTTTAACTACTTGTACTGTTTAACTTTTTTTTCCCATTTTTTTAAACATTTTTATTTCTGAGAGACAGAGAGAGACAGAGCATGAGCAGGGTAGGGGCAGAGAGAGAGGGAGACACAAAATCTGAAGCAGGCTCCAGGCTCTGAGCTGTCAGCACAGAGCCTGACCCTGGAGCTCAAACCCACGGACCGCAAGATCATGACCTGAACCAAAGTCAGACGATTAATCAACTGAGTCACCTCAGCATCCCTGTATTGTTTAACTTTTAATGTATATCTGTCTTCTTTCCCCAGTAACACTATAGGTGATACGTATCATGTATATATTTATGTACAGTTTCTACTTTAAAAGTCAAATGTATATATACAAATGGTTTATTATCCTTAAAACACTTTGAATTTTGGTGTTCTATATAGGAACAACTAGTGACATGAGGCTATTTGAATTTAGGTTTAAATTAATTAAGATAAAATATGTAGTTCTTGAGTTGCACTAGCCTTATTTCAACTGCTTAGTAGCTGCATGTGATTAATGATTACAATATTGGACAGTCAGATATAGAACATTTCTGTTCTTTCAGAAAGTTCTGTTGGATAGTGCTGATCTACAGATTATCAAATGAATGTGGATTCAGTTACAATCCATTTAAATCTCTTTAAGAGAAAGTATTCATTTGAAGCATACATGTTTTTCTATATGTGTAATATCCTATAAGTCAACCCAGTCTTGTAAACATGGCTTATGAGATAGGATTGACTTTTGATTAGGACATCAGATTTTGCTAAATAAATGCCTGTTTCTGAGTTACTGCAAAATAATTTGTGTAAGCATTTCTTTCATGGTATTGCTTACATTATAGACCATGTGGCTAATTCTTCATCATATAGAAAGTTAGATATCAAGTTCATGCTAGTATCCAAGTAGCAAGGAAATATGGCACAGTGGGGATGTAAAGCAGGTGAGTGAAGTCTGCAGGAAGGTGTCTCAAAGAATTCATTATATAAGAAACATCAGTTAACTATGGAATATAAAATATATTCATTCCAGGCAACTTCATAGACATGGTTTGGTACAGGATGCATTTCTCACCTTATTTCTAAATGCTGTTCCTCTGATGACCTTTATTATATACTTAATTTTTTAAAACCTTGTGATACGGCTTTTCTTGATTCCTTTTCTAAAGGCATATTTGTTGACTTTACCTACATAATATGACCTTGCATTTAGAAGCTCTTAAACATAATAGTTTAACGAAAATGATCTATGTTTTTTACAAAAAGAATATTCTGACAGTCCAAAACTAGCTAACTTGGTTCTTTGTGTCCTTGTGGATATTGAGGTGGCAGTTCAAGATTCCTCAATTCAGAGTTAATCCCAAACCCAAATCAGAACATCATCATAAATTAATTTTAACAAACCTCCACACAGTGGACTATTTGTTGCCTTTGTTTCAATGGAGCCGCATTGTATGAGAACATATTTTACCTAGACATAGAAAGAAATCCATTTTAAGCTTGTGAGTAATTGTGCATTCTGTTTTTATATTTATTTATATATGTATAAGTGATATGCCCTGATGGTTCATTATGGAGAAAAAAAAGCTTTAAATAAAAGTAAGTTTTAAAAAATTCCTGATACAGGAAGCAAAAAAGCCAGTACAGTTTCTAATTGCCTTTTAGAGTCTCTGAGTTCCCTCATTACCTGTGATTTAAGCTAAAAATGAGGTAATTATAGATAACATCAGTGTTTATCTGGTTGATCTTGGCACCTGCAGTCCTAATGTTGTAGCTTACCCATATCTGGTGCCACACTTTGCAGTCTGATGCTGACATACCTAATTTACACTTCTCATATTTCCATTGATTTTTTTAGTTAGATGTTCCTTGTTCTATTTGAATAGTATTTTTAAAATCATACTTAAGATGGCATAAAACTATATACTCTTTTACTTGGAATATTGAATTTATGTACAGTCCTTTCACTAGTAAAAATCACTAAAATATATTTCCAAACAGATTTAAAGTTTATTGTGTCCTTTTACTTATATATGTGATAAAGCAGTTATGGGAACTCATTGGCAATTGTTTCAAATTTGCCATGCACTTTAGGATCATAAAACTGTGTTTTCTTATATTGTGCTTTCTCACCTTCAAATATCCTACACATCTAACTCTGGTCTTATTCTGCTTAAAAACCACCACTATTTTGCCCTGGCCTATAGCGCTGCTATTATTCTAGTGAGGTCTCAAAAAACGAAATGATTGAGGACTAGCTGATCTTGTAAACTACGGGATCCTGTCCGTGGAGCTGCTTCACCATACCGCCTCCTTGCCATTCCTCCCTCTTAGGACTCCCTTCTCTGTGACCTGTTGAAGTTCCCCCCTGGTGATAATCCCTTCTATGTCTCCTCAGCAATTTCTTTATCAGTGAAAACCAGAGTATCCCTTTACCAAGTATTGGAGATCCTCATACTTGACTGTATGTAGTCTCTGAACTGTTTTCAGTCATTGTAGTTGAGTTTCTTCAGTTAGCCCCATAGAGACATTGCTCCCTGCCCAAGTAATGCATGAAAATGAGGTAGAAATCATCATATAAAATAAGCAGTATAAAATTGTTTTGTCTGGTATGTCATCATGTGGGACAATTCAGAATTTTTCTAGTCCAGAATTGGCACATAATAAAGTAATTTATACATTATTTAGGTTACAAAAGTACTTAATTAAATTTAGAAGGTATTAACTAGTTTTATACCAATTTTATGTGGGTATCTTGGGAAAATACTACATTAAAATATATAATTAGAAATAGAGATCTCCTTATGATCATCAAGTGTATTTATCCACTGCATATTCTAGTTGATTTCAGTGTCAAAAAACAAAAACAAAAACACATTGCCAAGAGCCTTAACTACCTAAATAGGTATTCTTGGAGGGGAGACCTCCCTCAATTGCTGCTGCAAAAGTTGATTTCATTTTCTTAGAAATGACTTCAACACTCAAGGCCAACATTTTTAATCAGTCACGCTGTTCTTCTCTGAGGAGCACCTGGTATCTTCAGAACCCTTCTCAACACAGTGTTTCCAAGGCAGCCACTACCAATCCATTAACATTGGTGGAGAAAGGAAACCACTCTCTCTGCCTTTCCCTCCTTAGATGCTGGTTGTTTTTAGGGACCCAGTGCCTGCAAGGCAGAGTGGTTGCCACTAGATGGCAGGAGTGCTTTGTCAAGAGAGTCCTTAAGGCCCAGGTGTCTCTCTAATCTGTTCCCTTTGAAGTGGTTACACACCTAAAAACCAGGTTGTTTTTAACCACTCACAGCAGCTATTGAATCATTTTCTCAGTCCAGCTGGTGAAAACTTATCTCTGTACCCTTGGACTTGATGTTCAAAGACTACAAGTCTGAGGAAGAAAATCTGAGCTCATATTCTTGTCATGCTTTGTTGCTAGAAGCCATTTTTATCCTTTGATATCTACAGTATCATGTTTCCCTTTTAATGTTGCTTCCATGTTATTCCAGAAAGATGCTTTTCCAAATTCTCTTTTTTTTCTTATTCAATTTTTCAGAGCCTTAGTTTCCTCGTTGATAAAGAGGAGTTAAATATAAACACCCCAAGAGATTTGTTGTAAAGGTTGAAAGTGATTTACTTAAAATACTACATATTTTAACATATCAGGATTTTTTTAAGCATTTTAAAAGCATCACTGTCCAGTTTTGGCTGTTACAGGCACACTGTATACTTTTGTTTTTAATATAGGACAGAGGTCAGGAACTACCTTTCCTTTATTTTTGTTAATTAATCTGAAAAATTCCATCACTGACTCCTCAATAACTTATTTTTGCATTTCTTGATCTGAGTTCAGGAGTAGTTCACCATTTGCACTTGTGATTGTAGAAAGCTTTTGTTTCGGTTCAGCCCCCCTGGAAGGGCTAAACTGTTCAATGTTTTATCCTCTATGGACTGTTTAAGCTCTGACACCCCAGCTCTTGGGGTAGCATTTGAGTGCCTCTGAGTGCTACTATTTTCTACACTAAGTTTTAAGTTTTAGGTGTAAAACTATTTCTTTAAAAACAACTTTTTTAATGTATGTTTATTTTTGAGAGAGAGAGAGAGAGAGTGAGAGAGTGAGAGAGTGTGTGTGGGAGAGAGGGTGACACAGAATCGGAAGCAGGCTTCAGGCTCCAAGCTGTCAGCACAGAGCCTGACACAGGGCTCGAGCCCACAAACTGTGATATCATGACCTGAGCCGAAGTCGGACACTTAACCGACTGAACCACGCAGGCACCCCTGTAAAACTATTTCTGCCTTCTCCGTACTACCAGAGTGCTTCACCTTATTAACCATATTATTACTGGTTTACCTATCCATCTACCTCCTTAACTTAATGCTTTTTCTGATGTCTCTGAGTGCTAAGCACATAGTAGGCACTAAATGTTTATTGTGTTTACTCTATCGCTGTTTATTAATAAAACACTATTCCATAGAAGAGAAAAACAATAAGTTATCTTGTGGCCTTTATAAGTTCCTCCGTTGTTAGGGCTAGTCATCAGTTTGAGATGTTAAGCCTTAATTGGAACTTTAGGTACCATGAATAAATTTAAATGATTGTGAATTCCAAAGATAATGTTTCCATTTCACATGCCTCAGTCTCCTTTTCTCTTTACCAACAGTGTAATCAAGGCACAGGGTCTTATTTAAGCTAACAAATAATTATCCTTCATTACATGAGTACTATGTAACTTGACCTTAAAAGGCTGCTTAACTTGACAAGATGGCAATGAATCTAGCCACCAGCTGTGTCTACTTTCACAACTTGGTACCTGTGAATAGGAGCTGATTTGGGAAGAGGCTGGGGAGTCATTGCCTCACACTTCCCTCTCATCTGGAACATATTGGTGATTTCAGGCCATGGAACTGCATGGTCTTGCACAAATTTTGATTCCTCTTGGGTTCAGAATGCATTTAAAATCTGGGCTTTTTGCTTGCAGACCACAAGCTATTTAGACATACATTTTCTGAGATGTATTCATTGCTTACCTCATCTTTGAGTATTACTAAAACTGGGTAAAAACAAAGCTTGAATATGAGATTTGGATAATATATGATGAGATTGTTGGGAAATGGATAATATATTTTAAAAATTATAGGTAATAAAAATGGACCAGTGTGATTTTAAAAGGACACACATAAGATTTCAGTAAACATTTCTTTCTGGGCTTGGAGTGGCTAAGAATTAAGCATGAAAACAGTGGAAAGAACATCAAGAGAAAATAATGTTAGTTTTTTTTTTTTTTAATGTTTATTTATTTGAGACCGAGAGAGACAGAGCATGAGCAGGGGAGGAGCATAGAGAGAGGGAGTCACAGAATCTGAAGCAGGCTCCAGGCTCTGAGCTGTCAGCACAGAGCCCAATGCAGGGCTCAAACCCACCAACTGTGAGATCATGACCTGAGCTGAAGTCAGACGCTTAACTGACTGAGCCACCCAGGTGCCCCAATAATGTTAGGTTTAAGTTAATACACAAATTAAAAAGTTTCACTGTGTTGAAAATCAAGATATTGGGTTAAAAAATATGTGTGGAAGACAAAGCTGTGGTATTTTTAACGTATGAATAACTCCTCCCTTGGACCAATAATGAGGCACACTAAAATAAAACCAGTATTACAATTATTGTGAACAATAATTATTTTAAAAACTGTGATATGCTGCACATGCTTCTGAGGGCTTGCCATGTATTTTAGTCCTCATAATAATTTTTGAGGTAGATGCTATTATTATTTCATTTTACAGATGAGGAAACAGAGACACAGGGAGGTTAAGGAACTTGGCCATGCTTTCATAGCTAGTAAGTAGCTAGTAAATTGTGTACTGTTTCTGTGAATGCATGGCTTTCTTTTTAACCCATGAGTGTGGTTCTGCAATCCATTCTCTTTTTTTTTTTTTTGAGTTTTTTTTTTTTTTTTAATGTTTATTTAGTTTTGAGAGACAGCGTGAGCCAGGAAGGGGCAGAGAGAGAGAGAGGGAGATACAGAATCTGAAGCAGGCCCCCAGGCTCTGAGATGTCAGAGCAGGGCCCCATGTGGGGCTTGAACCCACAAACCGTGAGATCATGACCTGAGCTGAAGTTGCTGAGCCACCTAGGTGTCCCTGCAATCCATTCTCTTAACCACTATCCTATGGTGCTTAAAATAGGCAAAGGACAAGAAAGGAAGTTTTTAGAAAGAAATAAAGTGACTCAAAACCATGACAGATTTTCACTTTCACTAATGATACAAATGCAAATGAAATATGACTTTCTCTTATGAATGGAGTGTTGAGAGTAAGAAATTTTTACAGAATGGTGGTAGGAATGCATTTCTTCTAGTATGGGATTGGAGTGCTTGTCTCATCTGGTGTCCTTAGCCACTAGCCCTTCCTGGCAGAAGGGGGGTGGGGGTGGGGGAGATTAATGCTGCAGGGCTGAACTGAAAGATCTCCTGCTTGAGGCAGTCAGGAAGGTGTCATTGCCTTGGTCACTCTTCTGGAAAACTCTGTGCAGAAGATACTTCACAGTCAGGTTTTTTAACTGTAGGTGCAGTTGGTTGCATTACTGGCTCTAAGACCATAGTGTGCAAGGCTGTCCTTTCTCAAAATGAGTAGGGTCTGGCCAGTGACAACTGAATGCACCTATAAGAGGATGATTGAGGCTTTTAAAGGCTTTCTTTTGAGGAAGGCTCACTGAAGAGCTTGCCAGGGTTTTGGCTTTGATAATAAAATTTAAATCGTAAGTTTATTGTGGCATTATGAAATCAGAAATTTCATAAAGCTGTGCTCAGTAGCCTCAACTGTGGACAAATGATTCTTGATGTTTAGCTTGGTACAAGATGCAGGGAATGTAGGTCTACTTTCTTTATTCAAACTCAGTAAATGGTTTGGGACAATTAATTTCCAATTGTTTCCCAGTAGAGCAGATTTACTTGTATATTAATGAGGCACAGGTGTTAGGCCCCTGGTGTCTGCGTGCCTGGGAGGCATATTTCAGTTGTTTATCTACTCAGCCATAGGTACTGCAAGGTACTCAAGCTTGCCTTTAACAGTTTTTACAGTGAGGCTTTTTAATTTTTTGATGTTTTTTTCAAATTTGCCTGCACCTGTTAAAATTTTAAAACTGATCATGTAGAAAGAAGTTGCAGAGATTTCAGTAAGTAAATAGCACTAAAAGTTAAAGAAAGTAGTCTTCTATTATATTTAACTCCCCAGCCTGACACTAAAGAGAAGTGGGTTCATTTAAACAGATATTTCATGTGAGAAGCTAATATGATCAACAGTACCTTTTCTGTTGTGTATTTTTGCAGCAGGTATATCTTTGTCAGTGGCTAAAGCAGTCATATATTTATATTAATATTCATTTTTTTCTTGTTTCACTGAACTGCACTACCAACATTTTAGAGGAAATGGAATAGCCTCCATAGACATTATGAATTTCAGTAGCTGGCATAATTATAGTGATCTACATATTCATTAAATCTACAGAAGAACTGTGTCCAAAAAGACAGCCATGCATTCAGAAACAGTACACAACTAAATATATACGTTTTAAAAGTTGCATTTCTTAGACTTATTTAAAATTAATTTCCTGTAGCACTCCTCTCCAAGCAGAGAATTTTAACAAAAGGATCCCCATGCTTTTGGTTTCTTGCATATAGGAAAGAATGGGAAGAACTATTTGTAAACAACAATTACTTGGCAACAATAAGGCAGAAGGGGATTAATGGGCAGCTGAGAAGCAGCAGGTTCCGCAGCATTTGCTGGAAGGTAAGAAGAAAATATTTATTTACAGTTTGTGGTTGCAGTATATCAACACATTACCTGATGCCCTGGGAGATTGCCCAGGCAGGGGATCACTGAATTTTCCAGGAGACTTCACTCTCCGTTTTTTGGCCATCCATGTTTATCTTTCATAGGACATTTACTAATAAGATTGAGCCACCTTAGTCCCGAATAACTGGTGACGGTAAAGGAGTCATTTGAAATAACTATTCTTTCATCTCATTTGATGGTGCGGAATTCAAAGCAACACCTTTACTTTCCTGAGAGGCTCTTGCAGAAATCCTGCAAGCTGGGCAGGAGCAGAGGTGGATTTACTTTCAGGTTCCTGTTGTATCCAGTGCCGCCGTCATTGAGACACCCTCTCTTTTTACTGCAGAAACAGCAGATGGAAAAGATTTTTTCTTTTTCTTTTAATTTTTTTCCTTTCTTTCTTTCTTTCTTTCTTTTCTTTCTTTTCTTTTCTTTCTTTCTTTCTTTCTTTCTTTCTTTCTTTCTTTCTTTCTTTCTTTTTTTTCTCTTTACTAGACACACAGAGTGAAGGGCAGCAAGAAAGAGAAGTGGAAGAAAATTAGGTCAGTCTCCAAAGAGAAAGGGCCACTCATTACCAAAACTAGTAATAATCTATAGTTATCTTTTTAATTACGTGGAAATATTGTCCCTTTTTGTTCTCACAAATGAATTAATTCAGGTTTAGACTTATTTCTGAAATGACTTGTACTGAAAGTTTTTTAGGTTTTATCTGCATAAATTGAGCATACAGAGTCTGTGCAAGTAAAGACAGTAAGAAACACATGATGTATTAGACAGTTTTAGATTTAATAATTTAGATTTAATAATTAAAATACATTTTTCTTCTGTTAGATGCAGGCAGTAAAGGCAGGAGACCTGCTGCTAGAATATTTGTATACAAATATTTGTGCCCCACCCCCCATTCCTTGTTGTTTAACTTTCAGTATCATTTGTTTGCTAAAAATAAACTCAAATCTAGATTTATTTTAATGTTGTATTAAACTAAATTAAATCAAATTTGTCTTTTTAAGAATGCTTGTTATTTTCATAAGCTGATTGCCAGTTGCAGATTCCATTTCTGCTGTAAAAGGAAGGACTTCACTTCTCAAGCTGTGCCCTCAGGTGGTTCTTCTCTGTCCTTTACCTGCCGGACTTAAGACACATCTGAAACCCGGAGATGATTGATTGGGCTTTGTGTCTGTCAATAGTCCATTAACATAAGACTTTAAAATGGGAATTATACTGGAACCTCAATGAATTCTTCTTGTTCATTTTTAATATAAATCTGGAGGGGAAGTTGATTGAATTTTGTGGTGTAGCTTTTGCGATCTTGTTTTTTTTGGCCTTTATTCACTTTTTAAATTATCCAAATATATATATTTCTTAAACATTCCCAAATATACTTTATTGGGAATTGGAATGATATGAATATGAAATACCATGAATATGAGTATCTCTTTCAATTTTCAGGTGACTCTGTTTGGCATAATTTTACATGTTACTTGTTATCATTGTTACAAAAGTTTCCTTTTTTTTTTTTTTCCTTGACAGCTATTTCTTTGTGTTCTTCCTCAAGATAAAAGTCAGTGGATAAGTAGAATTAAAGAATTAAGAGCATGGTATAGCAACATTAAAGAAATAGTAAGTTGTACTTTAATTAATGTAATTGTTTTCTTATGGATGCTTTAAAGTCCAATAACCTCTGATCTTTGTGTGTGTTTTCCCTCTTTCTTTGCCAGCACATCACAAACCCGAGGAAGGTTGTTGGCCAACAGGATCTGATGATCAATAATCCCCTTTCACAGGATGAAGGGGTAAAGTTCATCTTTACTCATATCTCAACTTCTTTTGCCCATAAGAATATGCTTATGAGACTGGTTATCAATCACCATGAAAGCAATGTTATTTCATGCCAACTAATTTTTTTCTTTTACTCTGTATACAATGTGACCAAAAACCTGTTGGAAATTATTCCATGCTGTATTCATCCTGTGTTGTAGGAGGTTTACGATTTGTATTTCTGTGGAATGGCACAATGGAGGATGAGTCCCAGGGGACCATAAGAACTCAGGGTAAAACAGAAGAACATAAAGAGGAGGATAGAACTGTTTTATCAGGCTTGTAGTGGGCTGTGGGGAGGCTAGAAAAGCCTCTCTTTATGGTAACAATAGATAAGGGTTCACTTGATGGGTCTAATTCCAAGAAGAAAAGTAACTATTAAGAAGTTTTTAAAGAGGGGCTCCTGGGTGGCTCAGTGGGTTAAGCGTCTGACTTCTGCTCAGGTCATGATCTCATGGTTCATGAGTTTGAGCCCCACATCGGGCTCTGTGCTGACAGCTCAGAACCTAGAGGCTGCTTTAGATTCCGTGTCTCCCTCTTTCTCTGCCCCTCCCCTGCTCGCGCTCTGTGTCTCTCTCTCAATAATAAATAAACATTAAAAAAATTAAAAACAAAAAGAAGTTTTTAAAACATAATGAAAAAGATCAGCCTGTCTCCATTCATATTCCAGTGAAGACTAAGAATAATTGCTGCTTTAGAGGTATTGTATATCTTGTTCAGTTGCTGCTCTTAATTCCTGTTTCCCTGCTAACAAAGTATTTTCCAGCTAATATCTAATATTAGCGTTTCTTTTTTTTCCGATACATATAGTTGTTATAATATGATCTATAGTATAGCTGCATAAAATATTGTTTTAAAACTTTACTTAAATTCACATTTTAAACAGTATCTAAAAATCTATTTGATCATTAAACCAAGCTTTGTATAAAAACTCATGTGTCTTTCTTAGTGCATTGGGAATTCAGGTGAGGTTCAAGTTGGGACCAGTTGGTCCATGGCCCTGTTGTAACCCAAGCAGACCTTTTTGTTGTTCTAAGGGAAGTAGTGGATGTATGGCAGTAAAGCTATCATTCATTTTATATAGATAATATAAAAACTTTAAATATACATAGTATACTGTATACTGTATATCACTGGAAAATTAATGTTAGTATAAGAATGTGTTTCTGAGATTAAACTAATTTTTAATAATATTATTCCAATTTCAGGTTTCCTTTGCAATGTGAAATGATAATTCAGAGAAGGATAATTTGATCATTTAAATTATTGATATCATAAAAGTCATGCAGAGGTGTAAGATTATTTTAAATAGGTTGTTTTCTTTATTTCAGAGTCTTTGGAACAAATTCTTTCAAGATAAGGAACTTCGATCAATGATTGAACAAGATGTCAAAAGAACGTATGTAGAACTTTAATACAAATTGATGTTACCTCTTTGTAATTTTAGTAAAATACAAAATCCATAGAGAAGCTCTAATTGAATGCAGTATTTTCCTTATGTTAAGAACAAAGTTTTTTTGGCCATTTTTGGTAGTAACGATTATTTTCTATTCTTAAAATACAGATTTCTCTTTTCTCTTTTTCAAAATAAATTATAATATTGGTAATCTTAAAATAATATTTAATCCACTTTTCAATTTTCAACAATTGTGAAGTCATGTGCTTCTGTTTAAGGTTATATTATGTGGTCATAATACTGGTATTACTAGACAGATTTGTCTCCTGCTTTACACCTTTGAATCCCTTTCTAACCAAATTACTTTTTAAATGGCAACTATTATTTTTACCCTCCTTATTTCTCTCTCTTGAAGTCATTCAGGTTTGCAAACAAACTCTTCTCTCAATTAGTATTTCCCATGTGAAAGAGTTGTTTACTTAGCACACAGTTAATATCTGTAACTTTTATATATTAGGCTTCATTTTTCTGGATCATGTAGTGAGAAGCACATGGAATTTGTGTAGAAAGGTCCTGGGATAAGTTCTAGCAACATACGCCATAATCTCAGGCAGATTGCTTTCAACTAACGTTTTTCTTCCTCAGTATCCTTTTCTGTAAAATGGGAATAAAAGTTAACCGCCTCAAAGGATTGTTGTAGATTAATAAGTGTATGTTGTAATGGTAGTATTTAGATATGTTTACACTTTAAACTGTAAACAGTTACCTAAATGTTAGTGAATTTAATTTAACCATTGGGATCTAGGATGTGCCGCGTATTTGCAGAGTCATGGATATCCCTGGTGCCTTCTTCCCCGTCCTTCTGCAGCTTTGCCTGTCTGCCCCACTGCCAGTTCAGCTCCTGCTAGACCTATTACAAAACAAGGCCAAGGCCTCTGGTTCTCTGACATCCCTCTCTTTCTAGGTCCAAACACAGAATAATCAGACGACACAGACTGCCGCTAAGCCTATACCACATATTGGACAAATCACATTTTCTGTTTTAAAATGAAGATCAGTGGAGGGATGCCTGGCTGGTTCAGTCAGTAGAGCATGCAACTCTTGATCTCAGGGCTGTGAGTTCAAGCCCCACGTTGGGCCTAGAGCTTACTTTACAAACAGGAGGGAGGGAGGGAGGGAGGGAGGAAACAGTGGAGTGGAATCATGCGTCAGAGTGTGACAGAACTGGACGTAACTGGCAATGGTGGCAGGTTGGAGAGTGAGAGGTATGGGAACATTTTGATGAGCTGAGTTATCTAGGTAACCGAAGAGTAACCGATAGTAGGGAAACTACTCTCAGAGGAGCTGGGTGGCCGTGCTTGACCTCTAGTATGTAGTTTCAGAAAGTATATTGCCATTATATTGGTCCACAAGAGGCACTCAAATATTTGTTGGAAGAAACAAAAGAATGAATCCCCTCACCAATATTTAAGTAACTGTATAATCAGTGGCAGTAAAGCAGGCCTCTTAATATCAAAATACATGGTATATATTTGCTGACCAAACAGTAAAGGTATCCCTTTTTAAAAAAAATTGCTAGGCAATTATCTTAGGAACTTTGACGTCTTCATCTCTAAGTGGCTAATAAGAAGGATTATGATCAATCTTTCTACTGTTACCAAATGAAAATAAAGGCACCATGGCACTGGAGCAGAGTCACACACTCAGAGGCCCTGTCAGCCACGTTGGCTAAAAGACAAAACAAACAAGAGAAGGGGAAAATAAAGCTCAGACAGGCAAACCACATAGGAAGTGGCACTGAGAGCCTGTTGATCATTTTGGTTACTTAGCGCAAACATTTCTGCTTTGCTTTGGGGGAAAGTGTTATTTCTAGAACACTGTATTCTTAGAACTATTTGGTTTTATGTTTTCTATGTATTTTTCATATAAAAGCATGTGTGTGTGTGTGTGTATAACACATATATGGCTGACTTTTTTTTCTTATAATTGGTCTCCACTGGTACATTTTAATTCAGTTTGCAAACCCGAGATTCAGGGATCACAGTCAGGAGACCCTATAGTTCACAGCATTGATTGGAGGGGGTTGCGTAGCTTCTTCCCCAGAAGGCTCTCCCATGGTTCTCTTCCACATTTAGAGTAAGTCAGTCTCCTTGCATCTCTCTATAAAGTCTGTGGCAAGTGACTTAGCTTGTAAGGAAAGACTGTCAATCTCACTTTAAGCCACCAAATGGCTTATGATAAATGCCTAATGATAAAAGCCGAATAGCTTGAATAATTTTACTACTTTAGGTAATATACTCTTTTTATAAGGCACCACACGACCTAAAATCCAAGGTTTTCAATCCAGTCTGTAAAGCACCTCATTATGCCATGGGGGAAGAAAAGAAATACAGCTCAGTGAATGTTATGTAGTGTTACTCATTTACTAGCATCTGTGATAAGAATTTTGTTTCTTGAAATGTATGTTTACTCAGTGTCTGCTATGTACCAGGCTTATCCTTTGCATTGTGTGAACGGAGTAGTGAATAAGACAGACAAGGTCCTGCTTTCATGGGATATACATTTTAGTGTTGGAGGGGTGGGGGCGGGGTGAGACAATCAGCATGTATAGATAAAGAAGATGATTGTAGAGGGTGGTAATTGCTGTGAAGAAATAAAGCAGGGTGATAGGATAGTTAGAGGGATGGCTGTTTTAGGAACAGTGACTAGAAAAGGCATCTCTGAGAAGATGACATTTGAGCTGAGATGTGAAAAATTTTTAAAAGCCAGCCCTGTGAAGATCTAGGGAAAGAATATTCCAGGCAGAGGGAACAGTTAGTGCAAAGTCCCTTAGTGACTGGCTCAGTATTTTGAGAAACTGAAGGGGGGCAGGCATGGCTGGAGGCAAATGATTTAAGAGGGGAAATCTGAGAGAAGGCAGATGCCGGCCAAGCAGTCCTGTAGATCATAGTATTGAGTTTGGGTTTTATTGCAGCAGTTGCAATGAGAAGCCACTGGAGGATATTGAGCAGAGGTGTGATATCTAAAATGATCATTGTGGCGGCTGTGCAGTGGGGTGAATAGGGATCCACATGGGAGCTGGGAAGGTAGCTAGGAGTCTTGTGTTCCAAGTTAGGTAGCGTTGGTGCCTTAGACTAAAGACATGATGCTTAGGAGTAGGTAGGTTGAGGACATGCAGTTTATATTTTTAAATACGGATTAGGAGGTCATTTTATGTAGTTTTCTCATGTTCAATCAGTTCTCTTCCATTTTCACTGCTCTGTTAGGTCCTTTTTTACCTCTTACCTAGAGGCTCTCACTTGTTTAATTTTCTCCTCGGATCCTCTTTCTCCGCCAGTCGAATCCATGTGTTCAGCCTTATTTTCTCATAGCACGCTTCGAGTCATGCTACTTGCCGAAGCTAAAGCCTTCTATGACTCTTTGTGGTCTGTGGAAGAATGGACTTACCCAAACCCCCTAACACAGAGACACTTCTCTTTTAGAGTTTTCCAGCTCTCTTTCTGTTACTGATGTCTAGTTTAACTCCATTGTGGCCTGAGAGCAGACTTTGCATGATTTTCCCTCTGCCAAATTGGGTAAGGTGTGTTTCGTGGTCCAGAATGTGGTCCCTCTTGGTGAATGTTCCATGTGAGTTTGAGAAGATTGTGTATTCTGCTGTTGTTGGTTGAAGGGGTACATAGATATCAGTATATTCAGTAGATTTATGATGTTGAGCTCACCAATATTCTTCTGATTTTCAGCCTGCCAGATCTGTCCATTTCTGATGGAGGGGTGTTGAACTTGCTAACCATGATAGTGGATTTTTAAATTTCTCATTGCAATTTTATTTTTTTTGCTCCACACAGTTTTTGCAATTTTTGCTCCACACAGTTTGATGCTCTGGTGTTTGGTGGTTACATGTTAAGGATTGATATGTCTTCTTGGAGAATTGACCCCTTTATCATTAGGTAATGCCCTTTAAAGAAAATCTTCTAATTAGCATAGGCATGATATATTTTTCTTCATATATTTACTTTCAATCTAAGTGTGTCTTTATATTTACAGTTTATTTTGAAAGAGAGAGAGAGAGAGTGTGTGTGTGTGTGCACGTATAGGGGAGGGGCAGAGAGAGAGACAGAGAAAAAAGAGAGAGAGAGAGAGAGAGAGAGAGAGAGAATCCCAAGCAGGCTCTGCACTGTCTGCCCAGAGCCCTGATGTGGGGCTCGATTCCATGAAGTGTGAGATCATGACCTGAGCCAAAATCAAGAAATCAAGTGCTTAACTGACTGAACCACTGAGGCACCCCTAAAATGTGTCTTAATATTTAAAGTAGGTTCCTTCTGGGCAGCATATATAGTTGCGTCCTGTTTTTGATCAACTTTGACAATGTCGGTCTTCTGGTTGGCACATTTAGACCGTTGACATTTAAAGTGATTATTGATACAGTTGGATTATTATCTATCATATTTGTTATTCTTTTCTATTTGTTACCTTGTTCTTTGTTCCTGTTATTGTCTTCTACCCTTTTTCTACCTTTCATAGTTTTAACTGAGTATTTTATATTATTGCATTTTCCTTCCTTTCTTAGCATACCAGTTACACTTTTTTACTTTTTTTAGTGGTTGCCTTAAAATTTTGCAATTTGCATTTGAGGCAGTCCAAATCCACTTTCAAATAACACCATACTACTTCACCAACAGTGTGAGTACTTTATAACAACAAAGTAATCTTAATTCCTCCCTCCTATCCTTTGTAACATTGCTGCTATTCATTTCACTTATATATAAGCATATTCATACCTATGTATGTTTGTATATGTATACACATATAAGCATACATGGTTGAATACATTGTTGGTATTCCTATTTTAAACAACTGGTAACTGGGTATTCCTATTTTAAAGAACTGGTAACTGTTATATCAATTCAAATAAAAAAAACTAAAAGTTTTTACTTATTCCTTCTTATGTTCTTCCTTTATGTTCTTTGATTTTCTATAGTTTGAAGATGATATGCCTAGGCATAGCTCTTTGGCATTTACCCTGCCTTGTGTTCTCTGACCTTCCTGGATCTGTGGTTTGGTGTCTGACATTCATGTAGGGAATTCTTCTTTTCTTGTTCTGTGTCAGTTTCTAATTCTTCCCACCTCCTTAGATGGGACAGGACGGTTAAAGTGGACTGGAGTTGGGTATTTCCCTTCCCCTCTGTCATTTAGGGTCAAATAATACTCCAGCAGATTAGGCTCTGTTAACTGGTCTTCCCTGAAGGCAGATGTTGTTTAGAACAGAATGCTATGTTCAGAATGGCTCCTTCTTCCTACCCGCCTCTTCCCATGGGAAGCAAAGGAGATCTTTTTATTTACTGTGGAAGCCTGGTCAAGCTCTTGGAGGTATTCAGGGTAGAGGGCTTCCTATTATTGGGTTCCTTGGAGTATTTAACTTTCAGAGTTGTCCACCCAGCAATTAGTTAAGTATAGTTCAGGTTTTCCTATCCTATACTGGTTCCTGCCAGGGGTTTTGCTTATGAGTTCTGCTCTGGTTAGGTTGTGACTCCCCATTTTTGCCTGTCTGGTTGCCCTGTGTCCTCCCTGCCCTTAGATCTAGGAAGAGTTGTTGGTTTTTCAGACTGCTCAGCTTTTTATTGTTCTTAGCATGGAGTAGTGATGTTCAGATTCCTTAGATGCAGCACCAGAAACCTGAAGTCCTTCTATAGTTCTGTTTTAGACCAGTGCTCTGGCATTATTTCCTGAATGCGTTTTGTGCCTTCCATTTTCCATGCTTTGCATTACTTGATTCTCCTCTGCTGAAATGCTGCTTCTCCTCATTGCTCCTTTTTGGATTCCTGAAACTTCATTTTTAGAGGCCTGAGTTCATCATCACCTTCTTCATGAAGTATTATCCAGTCTTTACAATTGGAAATAATTTGTGTCTATTCTGTGTTGTGGTAGAACTTCTTAATAACCTTTTGATGATATTACTTAATTTTGTTGAGTCCTATATTTACTTAGACCTGCCAGTGTATTAGATTTTCCAGTGTATTCAATACATTTATATTAATCTCAGGGTGCCAGGCACTGGAGATGCTAAGGTAAATATGGCATGGACCCTTAAGAATCTCAAAGTCTGATAGAGAAAGCAGCCACACAGAAGTTACAGTGCAATGTAACTGGTGCTGAAATGGAAACAGTATGTATGAGAACTCTGGGGTTAGCCCAGGTCTCCTCTTTTAAGCCTATTGGGAGGCCCTTAGAGGGCATGGACCTAATCTTGTTTTTATGCACTGCAGAGTCAAGTTGATGCTTAATAAAGGCTCATTGATTGTGCATCTTATCTCTGATGATCAGTATTGCTCAATTTTAGTAGTAACAATCTTTAACATTCTTAGTCTTCAGAGACACAAGTACACTTAAAAATACTGTTATTAGCCTTCTAGTCCGAGTTTAAACAAGATAATTTCATCTCATAAGCTGTGTTGTTGCCATCATTATTGAATTTGTTTGATCTGAATATGTCACTGTATTAAATATTATCTCCTCTTCAACTAGTTTTAATATTCCTTTATTCTACTAACCCTTTTTTTTTTTGCCTCAAAGCGTTTTGTATTCATTTCAATTAATTTTTCCTTATCTCACCCTAATGAGGTTGTTACTGTTCTCGTTTTTATTACTGAAAAAACTGATAATCAAAAGGTAAATCAAGAAACTTCCAATTTACAACGTTTCTAATTCAGAGCTTAAATCGTCCATTCTGAACCAATTTTGCCATGCTTCAAAGGCTGTAACATTGAAGGAAATACAGTATTATTTAAAATGATGGGAAATATTAAACTCAGAATAAAATATCACTTCTGCATTAGATGCCAAAGAAGTCTGTTATTTGGTCTATCAAGGTCTATTCTAAAAGTATATTTGTAGTATATATAATATCATTTGCAAATTATTATATTTCTAAGCTATTGCCAAACAGTATCATTTCTTCTTTAGCTGCATTCTTCCTTTCTCTTGAATTAAATGATTAAAATTCTTTAGCTATCACCTCTGTAGTTTTGACTGTATTTATAGTTTATCTGATTGCCTCTTGGATATAGTAGTGAGTATCTTCAAGTTTGGTCTTATGTTTCCGGTTACTGCAGAGTTACTGCACTAGCACCCAGGCAGTTGGACTCAACACTTCATTACATTCTTTCCTCCGTGAATCTCCATGATATGGTTAGATCTTCAAGAATTCAGCTTTCCTGGGGTGCCTGGGTGGCTCAGTCAGTTAAGCGTCCAACTTTGGCTCAGGTCATGATCTTGCCGTTCCCGAGTTCAAGCTCTGCATTGGGCTCTGTGCTGACAGTTGTGAGCCTGGAGCCAGTTTCAGATTCTGTGTCTCCCTCTCTGCGCCTCCCCTGCTTGCATCTGTCTCTCTCTCTCTCTCTCTCTCTCTCTCTCTCAAAAATAAACATTAAAGAAAAAAAATTTTAATTTTGAAAAAGAATTCAACTTTCTCACTTTAGTGCTTCCTTTTGGTTATAGTTTATGTATGGATCAAGCTTTAGACACAAATATTTATAAGCAGACTTTGTCTTCTCAGTATTTTATATCTTATAATTTAATTTGTGGATTCATCCATAATTGCTAAAATTCTCTTTTTAAAACTGTGGACATGTGCTGTCCACTTTGGTAGCCACCAAGTACATTCAGCTATATAAATTAAAAATTAAGTCTTCATTTACAGTAGTCATATTTCAAGTGCTGATGGCTGTTGGATGGGACAACAAAGATGTAGAATGTTTCTATCATAAAAAGTTTTACTGGACAGTGTTGTGTAGCTAATCCATTGTTACATATTTATATATGATAGGAATGTCTGCATTTTATTTTTTATTCATGGTGAATTTTTAGACATGATCTGTGCTTAAATACTTTTATTTCCTTCCTCTGCCCTTAGGGGTACCTCCATGAATTTTCACCACATACAAGTCTCATCTGAGTTTTTGGTTGAATTTAGTTATTACCTTACATTGTAGTGGGCAGCTTGAAATTAGACTCCTTGAAAATTATTCCTATATTAACGACACACAGAAGTGATTTTACAAAGTGAATTTGTTGGTTTTTAAAATTTTTCTTAAAGTCCATCCTCTCCAAAAGTTCCCACTTTGAGGGGAATAACTGCCAGACCTCTGGTCTGAATGTTGATCGCCGCACGTTACAAAGTTAAGATGTCCTAAGTGCTGGTCTCTTTTATACAGTTTTCCTCTAAGCCCATTTTTTCCTTAAATTAAAAAAAAAAATTCCTTAGGGGAAGGAAGATCTTACAAGCAGTTTCAGAGCAGAATTGATTTTGGTTTGTGTTAATGCAGACAATCTGCCCAGTGTTAAAATGTTAAAGAGAAAAAAAAAACACACAAGCTGCCATGTTCGTGTGATCACACCAAAATAGCAGCTTGTATTGATATTTTCAGTCTCCTCGAGGTGGACTGCAGGCACACATGAATGAGTGGATGTAGTTGGTGTTGTGTTGTGATTTTATTTAATGCAGGCAAAGTACACGCTTGCGCAGGCACGACCAGCCCTCACATATGCACTCGTTCACAGCCGGGGAAGTGGGAAGTACAACACAAGCCGCTCTCTAAGAGTTGTCAGCAACCTGTGTGTGTGTTTCTTAAATATTAAAGAGGGGAAAAACAGATTTTCAGGAATACAAGAAACAATTCTTCTTGTCAAATGGCCTGTAGTCCTGCCTCATTTGACAACATTTAAGGTCAAAACAAAATATTTTATTGTTATCATAGTTGCATATACATATTTAGAAATCTATGTTTTCTTTTACCGCTCTTATTTTTAACACGTATTTTTCCCATTTCTGTTTCATTTAGGCATGCAGATTCTTACCACACATTTATTCTAATTTATGGGATTTATTTTAATTTGAAAAAAGTTCTTTAGTACTTGAGTGAAAACATAGGTGTATCTGCTGCAGAACGTACAGCCAGAGTGCTTCGGCTAGCATCCTGGTCCTCCTGATCTCTGGACTTTGGGAGCTGTGGTACATGAGGGCAGTAGAGATATTTCGCCATGAGCTGCTGACCAGCAGAAGTTTTGGTTTTGAGATCCTCCTTGTTTTAAATTGAACCAGGTTTTTCAGCACTGTTTATGATTGTGCGTTCACATATTAATTATTATAAGGTTCAAAAGTAAAGTCTGCTGGGTGGTCAATAAATAGCTCATCCTAAAATATTCCTACTAGGCACAACCCGTTTAGGAGTATAATGTGATCTTTTCAGAACTTAAATGCAGGTTCACAGTTGAAGCCACATTGGTACTTCAAGAGGGGTAAATGCCTTGAATTACTTTAAAATGTTCTAATTGTTGAAAAACTGCAAAATAAAGTCTGTATTTTCAGTTGTGACAAACTCTTCTTGCATGTAAAGTGCACACATCTTTCTACCTATATATATTTTTTCTATTTTTTCACCTTTATGGTATGAGTAGAAAGTTCTTTATTTTGGTTTTTTTGAGTCAGGGAGGCAGTGGGGTAGAGGACTTGCTAGGTAACTCAGAGCATTGGAGAACTAGACAGAAACTGTGAGGAAAATGTCTATTTAGATGGTGACACCCGTCATCTTTTGAAACTCCAGCCCTTCCTGTCCTTTCCCCGCTATGCATTCTTATGACGTTTCCTGTCCTCCTAAACCTTCTGCTTCATCATCTCGCTTGTATGGTGATTTCAGATCCCCACCTTCCATCTTAGACTCTTGGAGATTTCTGCTATCCTCTTGGGCTGGATCTGCCGGTTGTCATCACAACAGATTTCTACTTTTTTTTTCCCTGCCTTTCCTTTTCAAAATCAGTGTTCACCTTCAGTTTATGGCCTATGAAAGCTTCACGTTGCTCTTTATTAATTGCAGAAACAATGACACAACTCTGGCCCGGCCCTCCTTAGGCTTCACCTTCCCACCTCCAGTCCCTGAGTCTGTAGATTCCATTTTTATCTTTCATTGGCTTGTTGATAGGTTTGTGGGTTCATTAACTCATTCCACAAATACTACTTGGGAATTACTATGTCCTAGCTGCTGTCCTAGAAGTTGAAGGCCCTGATAAAGAAAATAGTGCCTGTTTTGTTCTTTTACCGGTCATGTACAGTTCATTGTAATTATCTTTCTTTAAAAATATCTGTAAAATGTCCGTTATCTGTACTAGATTTTCTTGAGTGCTTAGTTCTTATGCTTTGTATCTTATGTTTTTTATGTTTCTTTAGTGCTTCATTCTTACGTTTTGTATCAGGCACCCATAATAGGCATTTGTGTTATTGGTAGTTCCCTAATTAAATCTTCTTATTTTGAAAATCTGGAAAGTTGAGACTAAGAAAAAATATGACTTAAGAAAATATAATTTGTTAATGACCAAAATAGGACTCCTAGTCTTTCCACAACTCTGTAATATTGTATGTTAATGTTGTTTGCCCAGACTTCACACTTTTTCAGTTCAAGAAACATTAAGTGAGTACTTTGTATATGCAGAGCACTCTGTGGAGTGAACAGGAGATGGAAACATTGGTGAGTTATTGTAAGTCTTCCTCTGAAAGAGGTGGAGATGAAATAAATACAGTTTGTACCCTCTGGGCTTATATACTCTAATGCGGAGTTTCTCAACCGTGGGAGCACTGACATTTTGGACCAATTCTTTGATGTGAGAGGCACTCGTGCCTGGTGTAGGACATGCAACACCATCCTTGACCTCTCACTGCTGAAGGCTCTGTGAAGCATGCTTTTACATCTTTGCAGGAATCGGGGCATCCCGACTCACAGAAGGGCTCTCTGAGGCACCGCTTTAGAGCTTTCTGGGATCTTAACAAAAGATTTTACACTGACTCCCTCGGTTTCATCTTTAGACTTTTTTTTTTTTTTTTTGGTTTTACTGAGTTTTAGATTTGATCTTTGCCCTTTGCCCAGAAACCCTGTGTTAATGTTAGCATCATTCGCTGAATAAAGAGGCTGAGAATGAGAAGTTCTGTTTTCAAAGCCAGCAAGTCCTAGAAACTTTATGTTTAGCAGTTCTTCCTTTTGCTTCTCTCCTCTTTCATTCCACCACAAGCAACAAGTATAAATCAGGCAGCACCTTCAGTACTCTGCCTGGATATCTCCTTAGATAGGTCATCCAGCTTATGTGGTAAATTTTCAATTCTCCGTATAACTAGAGGCTGCCATGTTGCTGCTATACAATAAAGGACCTTCTTCCTCCATTTTTCCTATCATTTTTTTCCTTACTTTCATGTAAGCCTCACTGGCAGCTTCCTCATGGGCTGTCTTTTGCTAGCAGTCTTTTTCACATCCTTTTTCACATCCTTTAATCTTTTACTGGTGCTGTACCCAAGGTCCTTCCAGCTTCTGTCCATAGACACTCCTACCATGTATTTTATGGTTTTTTAATAACATCCCAGAATCAGGTATCAAAACCTGTGTTAGTTATTGATTGTTGCAAAATATGGCAACCAAAACTTAGTGACTTGGAACAGTGATCATTTGTGTCATAGTCGGTGCTCATCAGCAGTTTGAGAAGAGCTTAGCTGGGAGGTTCTGGGTTGAAATTGCAGCCAGATATCATGTGGAGGTGCAGTCATCTGAAGGCTTGACTAGGGCCGGAGGATCCATATTGGATCTTTCCATGAGACTGCTTAAGTGTCTCTCCAGAGAAGACTTCTCCCAGACCAAGCAATCCACGATGGGCATTGAGGAGAGTACTTGTTGGGATGAGCACTGGGTGTTTTATTGAGCCAATTTGATAATAAATTATATTCATTAAATAAATGAAATAAATAAATAAATAAGACTTTGCAGATGTATTTTTAAAGCTACCGCAGTCCACAGGTAGCTTCCCAGGCCTCTTGGATAACCTTCTCCCCTTCTGTCCATCTGGAAGGGGAAATGTGTATGGGGCCTGATTTAAGTGGATGTAAGAGTTGAATTTTGTGGTCAGTCATGCATCACTTTCACTCTCATTGGCTAGCGCTCAGTCACATGTCTACAGCTAAACTGAGAAAGAAATTGGGAAATTAAATCCAGCTGTGTGCCTGGAAAGAGGAGAAGGCAGATTTGGTTGAATGGGGAGAGTGGTGCAGTCATCAACCGAAACACAGCACAGGAAGAAGTATGCCTTCATTCGTTCTATATGAAATTGCTCCTCTTCATGGTTTTTGCTTGATTTTCCACTTTTTCTCTAATAAAACAATAAACCAGAGGAGGTATTATTGTTATTTTGGTTTTTAATAGTATTCTAGGGAGTTTCCATCAGCTCATTTTAAATTTTGGATGAATGCTTGTTTTGAAATTCTGTTTTTGAAGTATGGGCATAACATCAGTTATTGTTCCTTCAAGTCCTTCTGTGCTTCTCTGTCCTACTGCATGATTATAAACCTTCACCAAGGGCTTTATTTTTTCCCCTGGGGCATCTTATTGAATACTTGCATCTTCAGTAATTCATCTGGGCCCAATGCTTTGTCTGTTTTAATACTTCTAATTACCTAATTATGTACTATAATGCGGTGACAAAGCCCTTTATCATTTCACTCTTTTCTTAACCCTTTTTTTGCGTAGGAAGTATATATTTTTTTTGTCTTTGTTGTCTGAGTAACTCTTCATTATAGATAGCCCAGAAATTTGCCTGGCTTCTCTTCATTGTCTGTCTGTATTATGACAGACCATTGCTCTGTTGAGTATCTTTCTACTTATCTTACATCAGGCACATGGATTCCTGGTTCTTAGGGCTCTTCAGTTGGTGTGTAGCTGTTTTTCCTCCCTTACTTCTTGATTCAGTCCAATATACTGCAGTCACATGAGAAGATACCCAAAAGGCATGTAGAATAGTCTGGTTGATGTAAGTTACTTTTGTGACAGAATTAGTGGCTATTCTGTCATTCATAGATCTTAGATGTCCACAAGTATCCACGAACTAATGTAATGGGAGTCAACAAGATTTTTCAAAATTATGCGGACCTTGCTTCAGGATAAGCAAAAATTGATGAAGGGAAATTTTTCATTATATATGGCTTTTGGATAATAAAGGAGGATAAAATGACAGAATTATAGTTTTACTATTTACAATCTCTAATGAACTAATAGATCTAGGCAAAGATCATCAGTTGTTGCTAGCATCATAAAAAGAAATAAGCTAATATGTGCATCCTGATGGGGAGGTACACAGTACCAACTATTCGAGATATCTATTGCTGCATCGTAAACCACCCCAAAGCTTAAAACAACAGCATTTATTTTGTTGATGAATCTACGACTTGGGCAGGGCTGAGCTGGAGAGTTTGTCTCTGTTCCACATGGTGTTGGCCAAACCTGCCTAAAAGGTAGGGGCTGGAATCATGTGAAGTCTTGCTCACTCCCCTGTCTGGCTGTTGAAGTTGGCTCTGAGTGGAGACCTTCTCTGCAGCTGTGACTAGAACACTTCCACATGGCCCTCCCATGTAGCTACTTGACTTAGGAGTGGCATGGTGTCTGAGTTCCAAGGATGTGTCCAGATGGAGAGCCAGACAGAAATTGTGTGACAGCTTCATTTTGTGAGAAGCTAGTAACTAAAGTCAGTACATATTCAAATGGAGAGGAGTTAGATTCCTCCACCTTTTCATAAGAGGGGTGTCAAAGAATTTGTTAACGTGCTAAAGCCATCAATACCACCCCATGAAGAATTTTATTGAAAATTGAACTTGAATTTGATGAAGTCTCTAGACCTAACTACCAGTTTATAAGATCTATAGGAGGAGGAGGAGGGATGTGTTAAATAACAAAATAGAGAAATAATAAGTAAAATTCAAAATATGGGATGTTTCTACATGGTAAATAACCTGGCTTCTTTAACAAATACATTGTAGAGAGAGAGAGAGAGACAGATACAGGGAGGAGGGTGGTGGGGAGAGAATAAATCTATAGAGTAAAAAAATCTAAAGAGATATATCAACAAATTGTAGTGTGTGGACATTTCTTGTATTGTGACTTTGAACAAACTGAAAAGAAAATTAGGGAAAATTGCATATTGACTGGATACTTGATTTAATTAATGGATTATTACTTTTATTAGTTGTGATGTCAGAATGGTACATGGTTATGTTTTTAGAAAGCCCTTTTTTTAGAGATATATACCACAATATTTATAGATGTGACATCTCAGATTTGTGTCAGAATGCAGAATTGAGGGAGGAATATATATGAAACAAGAATTGATTGGCAATGAAACTGGGTGATAGATATATTGAGTCTACTATGGTCTATTCTCTAGAAATGTTTGAGTTTTCTATAATAATAGATTTTTTAAGTTTTATAAGGTAAACTGTAGTGCCTACGAATTTTGGGTTATTTCAAGATGCAGAACAAAACTCACAAACCAAAGTTTTATGTCTCTTGGTGTTAATTTTCAGTATGTAAAATTTGTCTGATTATAAGTTGATTTACCCATCTTGAAAGAGAAACTGCTTTATTGTAAATCTGATCGGTTAAGGTAGAACTGAAATACTTTTTTTCCATCAAGAAAAATCTTAGAGTCCCTTGGAGAGCCCTCATCTCTCCAGATCCGTGGCTTGGGTGTCCCTGTTCCCCTTGGTGCGACACCTGGCTCTCATCTTGGCCTTCAGCCCTGGCTAGGTGGTGGAGGCGATGGGCCTGGGAGCGCCAAGCCTGGCTGGGTTGACCCTTAGACCTTGCTGAGCTTCCAAAGCCCTCCTGGTGGTTCAGGAATCCTGGGGGTTGGGGCAGGCTCTGAGGTGTGAGGGGTTCCTCTGCCCCACCATTTGAGTTCTGCTGGGTAGGATCGCTACTATGGACCTCAGGTTCCAGTGGGGCTGGTGCCCCGGTACCCCAAGGTGGCCTGGAGACCTCTCACATGGAGGGCGAGTGGGGAGCTGGGGTAGAGAGCAACTCAATGGGGGGGGGGGGCTCCCCCGAGCCCTGCATTGCCCTACCTGGGGCTGTGAAGGCAGAAAAGAAGAAGCTGGAGTAAAACCCTGAGGAGTCCTGGGACATCAGAGCTCTGCAAAAAGACCTGTAACAATTGGCCAAGCTCCTGAAACAGAAGAGGATCGCTCTGGAATGTACTTAGGCCGATGTGGGGCTCACCCTGGGGGTTCTCTTTGGGAAGGTGTTTAGCCAAATGGCCATCTGTCATTTTGAGGGCTCTGCAGCTCAGTTTCAAGAACTTGTAAGCTGTGGCCCCTGCTGCAGAAGTAGGTGGAGAAAGCTGACAGTCCTGAAAATCGACAGGAGATAGGCAGAGCAGAGGCCTTGTGCAGGCCCCAAAGAGGAAGTGAAGAAGTGTGAAGAACTGAGGGAGAGAAAGCCTGGAGGACGTGGTCCTGCAGTGCCCCAAACCCATCCTGCGGCAGATAAGCCACACTGTCCAGCAGCTGGGGCTGGAATGGGATGTGGTCCAACTTTGTTTCTGCAACCCTCGCTAGAATGGCAAATAGTCTTCACTAGGAGAAGACTCTGAGGCTTCTGGGTCCCCTTTCTCAGGGGTTCCAGTATGCTTTCCTCTGGCACCAGGGCCACATTTTGGTACCCAGGCTAGAGGGGCCCTCACTTCACTACCCTGTACTCCTCATTCCTTTTCCCTGAGGATGAAGCCTTTCCCTCCGCTCTGGGCTCTCCCTTGCATTAGAACTGTGGTGCCTGGTCTTCCCAGGAATGGGGACCAGAGGAAGCCAGAGAGCTAGGAAGAGAACCTGGGGTTTGTACCAGGGCTTTGGGACTACATTCTGCATTCACCGGGAATGGATTTGGGAACGCAAAGGGTGTGTGGGCAGAGGGTTTGGGGGGGAACTCGTTAGAGGGAAGATAAAGTTCAAGGATGCTCTTGTTTTTAATCTCCACATCACTCATCACTTTGTTCTTAAAGAAGTCTGGGATACAGAAAAAAAAAAGAGAAAAGAAAAGAAAAGAAAAAGAGAAAAGTAAAAGAAAAATTTTAGACTGTATTGTCTAAATTTCATCATGGAATAAGTGACTGTGACTTTCTCTTTGGTTTTATCTATACCAGAATTCCACTCTCACTTATTTCTGTTTCCTTCCCATTTCCTGGCCAAATGCGGAAGTTACTTCTCTTGGACTTGCTTTTTCTGATAATAACAAAACTTATCCTCAGTCCCTATTTAGTGTGAATTGTCTTTCCCTTTTATTTGCCTATCAGATATTCGGCTTGTATTAATCTATAAACTTCTACAGTTTTAATTCTTAAGTTGTTTTCTCTACCTCATCTTTACTGAAGTTACTACCATTTCTTTCTTTTTTTTTTCATGGAAAAAAAAGCCCACCTTGGGCCTGTATTCTGTGATTTTTATTATTGTTTCAAAAGTAAATTTGCCTTTGCGAATGATATTTGGGTTAGAATGATGTTCAAATTACTTTACCTATCCTGAATCAACACCAGGTGGCATGGGGGCACCAGAAAGCATACAAGTGTAATGAATGGCAGGGAAGCTATTTTGAAACTTAAACCCTATCATCAAAAACTGATTATTACTATTCCTAGAAAAGCTACTCGCTTACTTTTCTCCCTCTTATTCTTTTAAATTAAAAAAAAATTTTAACGTTTATTTATTTTTGAGAGATGGAGAGAGACAGAGCGTGAGAGGGGGAGGGGCAAAGAGAGAGAGGGAGGCAAGGAATCTGAAGCAGTCTCCAGGCTCTGAGCTGTCAGCACAGAGCCCCATGCGGGGCTCGAACCCACAGACCATGAGATCATGACCTGAGCCGAAGTCAGACGCTTAACCAACTGAGCCACCCAGATGTCTCTTTTCTCCCTCTTATTTCTGATTCCTATAGATGGTATGTTATGTCTTCTGGTTTGAAGCCTGACAATAAGACAATCAAATATTTGTTGTAAGAAATATGTTACTCTTCAGGTGTATTCATCAGCCTTTTGAGCTAGGTTCTTCTTGGTAACTCTGAACTCATGGAATTTAACCTAAATTGTATCTCTGACTCATTTATAACTGATGAGTGAAGTGGTTAGTTATGTGGGAGCAGGTATTAATCACTGTGTCTCAGAATCTTTACCTGTGACCTTCTGAGTTAGACTGGATAATCTCCAAAGATTTCTTGAGCTTAAAACTTCTCTGAATAGAAGTTCTTTTTCAAACTTCTTAAATAGCCTAAACTTTTATATCTTTTAAAAAACTTTTCTACATCTTTCTACCTTACTTATTTGGTGCTATGAAACCATCAGAATTTAAAGAACAAGTCTTACTTTTTTAAAAAAGAGGGTATCATGAAACTTCATAAATTGGCACTTTAGGATTGTAGATCATGTGCTGTTGCGTAGATATGCTGTGTCTGCCTAATACACATTTTTAGTTGATTGGGTATTTGCTAAAAGTGGGTAATTTAAATTATCTACCTGCAATTTAATTCTTGTAGCTCTCTTGTTTTTAATCTTGCAAGTGGTTAGTATGCATTTAAATGAAACCATGAATTGGTATGTAATATAATTTACATTTTTAGTAGTCAGATATTAAACTCTTACTATATAGTTCATAGGTATTTGTTACAAAGTGAGTATTTAGTACTTTCTCGCAAAATCATTTCAGATTACATCGGCCACACAGAGTTTGGTTGACCCATTGCGTATGGAAAATTTCCAAAGATTAGTTAAGGGAGGAGATGTGCAAAATCGTGAAGCCATATGATCTAAATCATAGGGCAGGAAGCCTATTTGAAGACATGGCTAGGATGGTAACTAGACTTAATTGTGGTGATCATTCCACAGTATATACAAATATTGTATTATTATGCTTTCCACCTGAAACCAATATAATGTTTACTGTCAATTATACCTCAAATTAAAAAACAAAGACAGGGCTAGATTTAAGTCCTCTGATGAGGAAGAAGGGGAAATAATTTCACTTCTCAGAAGGATTAATCTGTTTTTACCTTAGTGACTAAGGTTTCCCAAGAAATTTCTCTTTAGCAATTTATTTTAACCACTTGCTTGTCTTTCATCCTAATTACTTTAATTTGGGATATTTGACTTTCTAAGGGCTTTATCAACCTTCTTTTGTCCCAAAGAAGTCATTTAAAATGTGTTTGTGTTTCTTTCTTACTTCAGTGCATTTGACATCTTTCTGAAACACCTGTGGCTTCTCTGACATAACATTCTTGCCCTGAATCTACCGTCAGGTTAATTTTTCTCTTCTTTAGGAGCTAAGATCATTTGCGCCTAGTGGCCTTCCTTGCCTGAGTGGCCACTGTCCGGAGGGGTCATCAAATTAAGATTTATGCAGAGATGTTAGGTAATCTTGCTCACCCCCATGGGTTTTTTTTTTTTTTTTATTATTACCGGCATCTAAAAATAGAGGCCTCCTTTTTGCAAGAGAAAAAAACAAATATATGTGTCTGGGGACAATTGTACATCGAAGGGAATTTCAAACAAAAGTCACATGAATGAATGAAGATAAAACAGGCTTTACTTTATTATAAAAACTAGGATGAGAAGTAAGATGCTTCACAAACCACTAGCATAGTTAACCCAGAAACCCAGCCTGGACTGGGGAGAAAGTTATAACTCTCACAGGGAGGCAGAAAAGGATCTGAATGAAGCATAAAACAGCGGAAGTCTCCAGCAAAAGGCAGTGAGCCATTATAACATGAAGTAAAACAACCATTTTTGCACTTTAAAAGACTCATTAAGGAGTATTTTTCTGTTTTGATAATGCCCTGTGCCTCCATGCCTTGGGTACTCTTCCTTTCAGCCTCTCCTGTCCTCTTATTCTCTAGTTCCAAAGCCACCTAATTCACTTCTTTATCACCGAAAGTACCAGTACTCAAGACTAATGATCACCTCTATTCCTGCACATTGCCAGGCACTGTTTCTGGTGCTTTAACATCTCATCTTGGTCACAAGATCAGTATTATTATCTCCACTAATAGGTGAGGTAGTTAAGCAATCACTTACTCAAGATTATAGAGCTGGTAATTATGCAACATGAATTGGAACGCAGGCTTTTCTTCTCAGGTTTGTTATTTTTCTACTTCATTATAATGCCCTCTTGTTCCTTCCTGTCCTCTCTCCTCTTTCAAGGCTTATTCCCACTTAAAGTTAATCAGATATTATTTTCTTTGGTACTTATATTTTCAGAAATGTAGAGTCACTTGGTTGTTTTTCTTCATTTGTAAATTCAGCATTCAGAGCTCTTTCCAGATCTGCCCCACCTTTTCTTCTGTCTTGTCTTTCTCTCAACTGGCAGTACTTCATGGGAGTGCTTTTCTTTCTCATACTGCTTGCCCTACTGTGCTGTACACTGGGAACGCTCATTGCCTTCTGTGCCTACATCTTTCCCTCTGATTAGGTTATCTTTCCCACTGATAGCCCTTCCTCCTCCTCTCCTACAAATCCTTGTTCACACCTTTTGTGATTGAACCTATTTGACAGTTAACTTCTAGGAATGTTATTTCTTCCCTTATATATTCATTGTGTAGTAGATTTCTATGTATTTGTCCTTTGGATTGTGCAGTTTTATATTCTTGCATTAAAAACAACTGTGTAAGCTCCTTTCAAGTGGATACTGTGCCCTTTTTCTGTTTTACATTACCTCAGAGCACCTGGCAGAATTTTTGATCCAGAGAGCATTTAAGCAATACTGACTGACTTGTTCCGTTTGAAGTCTACATTTTAATCAGACAAAACTAACAGTGTGGTCATGTATAATAATTTAAATCCTGATATTTGCATTTAAAAAAGATAATGATTTCTTCAAAAAGCTGGTGCATACAAAATTACATTCTAGTCCTAAAAACCAAATGGCCAAATGGGCTAAAACCCTAAATATACAGGCTCGGATTCATTTTGCTTAAGAGCTGTTGTATCCACCGTGTGAGGACTTTAAGCATATGGAGGCATTTGAAATATTTAGATGCTGAAAGGTATCATTTCCCTCTGTGATAGAATGGTTTCCCTTTTCTCAGTCTTTTTTCCTTAACATTATCAGTCTCACCAGTGGCATAAGTTAGTTGCTTGGCAAATACACACTTGTATTAACACGTAAAGTAGCCCTTGACGCCTCTTAGAGATGAGAGTTTGAGGGTGTTTCTTGGAATTGTGCTAGTCAGTTTTAATCCTGTGTTTTCTTTCTTCAGGTTTCCTGAAATGCAGTTTTTCCAACAAGAAAATGTGAGAAAAATTCTTACAGATGTTCTTTTCTGTTATGCTAGAGAAAACGAGCAGTTGCTTTATAAACAGGTAATGAAAATATCGTACAGGTGGCACCCATTGACTCAAAATTTTCTATACAGCTTGACAAATGATAGAGCAATAATGTAGCCTTTATTGTATCCAAAGTTGTATCATAATAGTAAAGCAATCAGAGAGCTGCTTGTCAGCTGCATGGTGAGAAAAGTAAGCTCATTGAAGCACATATGCTTCTTCCTTATTATAAGACATTCCACCAAATTGTCTTCTGTAAGGCGTTCAATCTTTTCTTTCAACTTTTGGGAGTTTGTTTATAAACAGCATCTTTGAAGCCAATCTAGTAATAAAACTTTTCAGAGTTGTATGTATAAATAGTGTTTATAAATACAGCATTCATACATATGTGACCTGCCGTGTAAAAAATAATCAAGTGTCCTTCCACTCTTTAAAATTTACTGGTACTATGACTTCAGAAAGTTCCTGTAAATTTTTAGAAATTTGGGATACTCTTTGTTATCTAGGTATTTGATACATTGAAGGAAAGAATTTGTTGGATTATGTTTCGCTCTCACTGAAATGTGAAAGTTATTTATTATATAAAGAAGTATCTGGATTTCTACTTAAGCTGATGGTTTTCCAATAAAAATATACAAAGTTGGATATTTTTATGTATTTCTCCAAATGTATAGTAAGTGGAAATTCAAATCAAATTAATAAATTCTCTAACAGTCAAAAGTTATGATGTATGTCCAACTGATAGTGACTTTACTGTATGATTAGAGCAATGTATTTTTAAAAAAACTTTTAATTTTTTAAAATATTTATTTATTTTTAATACATAATTTAAGAGGGAAAGACAGAGCGGAAGCAGGGGAGGGGCAGAGATAGAGGGAGACACAGAATCCAAAGCAGGCTGCAGGCTCTGAGCTGTCAGCACAGAGCCTGACATGGGGCTCGAACCCACAAACCACAACGAAAGCATGATCTGAGCGGAAGTCGGATGCCTAACTGACTGAGCCACCGAGGCGCCCCTAAAATTTTTTTTTAAGTTTATTTATTTAAGTAGTCTCTATGCCCAGCGTGGGGCTGGAACTCACAACCCCGAGACCAAAGGCTGCATGCTCTTCTGACTGAGCCTGTCAGGCTCCCCTAGAACAATGTATTTAATTTGAAGTAAACTTGATCAGTTTAAAGATAGTAAACTAAGTCATATTACAGTTGTCTTACATAATATATTTGTTATTATATACATAGAATACCCAAGGGAACTAATTTTATCTTGCTTTTAATATTAGTAATATGTCTTTATATTAATTACATGGTGATAATCACCTTTTAGAATGGGAAATGGAAAAAATATATCTCACTCATAATGGCAACCAGAACTTTAAAATGTCTTGAAATAAATATAGCAATATAGCTACAAAAGCTATATGAAGAAAACTATAATGTTATTGAAGGCTATAATGGAGGAGTTGAATAAATAGAAAAGTGATAGCATGTTTGTGAATGAGAAGACATTAAATAAAAAAAATATTACTTCTTCCCAAATTAATATGTAAATATATTAGCATTCCAGTTATAATCTAAGACAGAGATGCACATGTTAAGAACTGGACACAGTTATTTTAAATTTAGTGCCAAAAAGCTTTACAGTAATTAATGGAAATAATATAATTTAGTGGTTAAGAGCATTGGGTGTGGGCCTGTAGCTGTTATTTGAATCTCTCAGTTCAACTATTTATTAACTACATAATCCTAGACAATTTACTTAAATTTTTTAAATCTTAGTTTTGTTAGCAGTAAGATGAGGACAATAACAGTATTGGCTTCGTAGTGTTAAAAACACATAGTGCTGTGGAGCCTGGGTGGCTCAGTTGGTTGAGCATCAGACTTCAGCTCAGGTCATGATCTCCCAGTTTGTGAGTTCAAGCCCCACGTCAGGCTCTGTGCTGGCAGCTCAGAGCCAGGAGCCTGCTTCAGATTCTGTGTCTCCCTCTCTCTCTGCCCCTCCCCACTCATGTGCTCGCTCACTCTCTCTCTCTCTCTTAAAAATTAACATACATTAAAAATGTGCTCACTAAGGGTTCTTATTGGTAGTTATGGTGGTTATTACTATTATTATCATTATTAAATATTTTGGAGTTCCCGCAGAATTTAGGGGAAGGGGAGAATGGTAAAGGCATTTGGCAAAGAATGGTAATTATTCTCTAAGTATTCTGTTATCAAGCCAGTATAACAACAGTGTGGGAATCAACAGAGATCACTGGAACAAACTAAGAACAGGTCCAGTTACATATGGATTCCTTTTTTTTTTTAACTGTATTTATTTATTTTGTGAGAGAGAAAGAAAGTGAGTGGGGTGGGGGGGTGGGGGCGGTTGGGGGATGGAGAATGAATCCCAAGCAAGCTCCATGCTGTCAGCACAGAGTCTGATGTGGGATACAAAGTTCAAAGACCAAAAACCAAAAACCAACCAACCAACCAAAAAGGAGACTAGGAGAAAATAAGTATCAATGTAGAATTTTTGGAAGCAAATAACTGAAAATCTCATTCAGAATGACTTCAACTCTAAGGATGTTATTAACACACTTTGCAAGAAGTCTAGGAGCAAAATGGTTCTGCAGCATTAGTTAGTTCAATAGTTCAGACTCCTCACCAATGATCAGGCTTGTTTCTGTTTTTCTGTGTTCTCCTCATTGTGTTGGCTTTTGTCGTCAAGCATATCTTTTCATCGTGCCCTTTCTTCTTTCCAGTATTTGAAAATACTGAACAGTAAAGGATTTGATGACAGTGAACCAAATCAGTATAAAATCATCCCAAGTTATACATTTGTTTCCCATTTTTCTTTAGTGGAAGAAAAAAAGTCAATTAAGGAAGTGTTGTAATAATGAAAACAAGTTCCACGGACAAGGAACAAAAACATAATAACTGCACTCAGGATTTGTGATGTATGTGGCCCACTGCATTTGTAAGGAAGACTAAACAAGAATATGGAAGGTCAGATTTTGGATAATTTAGACAAAATGAATCAATTACTGAATAAGAAAGTATTATTAACTTACTCTTGGGAGTCACTTAGTAAGACTTAATTACTCCCTGTACGTGTTTAAAATCCTATAGATTCTTTACATAGAAATAGAAATAATACCTTGCTAAAGAAGGACTGAATATTTAGCCAGATCAAATTTAAGAAAAAAACCTTGAGTTTCATCACAAGCTGTTAAAGCTATTATTTTGTACTAGGTGACACCCCGTTTAACATCGACCATATTGTTAATAGTTATGGGATTTTATTGAATTAATGAGACTGTTATCATGTAGTAGAATGTCTTGCTGAGTTAATTGAAACTGCAGAGATTATATAAATGGTATTAATGAACTTTGACTGCCTGATGCCTCAGCTTTAATAAAGACTGCTTGGTGGGCTAAATGAACACAGGCAGATAAAAGAACAGGTTCAATTTTGTGAGCCTACAGGCTGTTGATGAAGAAAACTTCGTTACCTTTATGTTCAACTGGCATGAGTTTGGAGTGCAGTGACTACTAACGATCCAGCAGGGATAAAGACTTGAAGCAAGCAGAAATGCTGATGGTATAGATGAAAGCAAAATACACATTTTGGGAGCCAATACGTATACTGACAATATATTATGTTTTATTATGCTTTGTTAAATTATAGCATATTGAATTTTGATCATTCTTTCTAAATAGTTCTCTTTTCCTTTAAAGACGCTTATACACTTGCCACTTGTAATTAATAATCAGGTTTTACTAGTCTAGAATTGAGTAAAACCAACAATCTCTTCAATCTGTTTTAGAAAATATCCCCAGTTTAGTTAGAACTCAACAGTGAATTTGTAAAAGGTTGTCCTAATGATATTCAGGGGACTCTTAATTTCCATTATACAAAGAGCACCCTTATTTACTGATTTTATATATGATTTAATGTTCTCCTTTTTCATTTCTCATATTGTAGTTCAACTTTTACCAATATATTGCTATATGGAGAGGTAGCTATTTCATCAGCCAGCCACCATGCAGTGAACACCTTCCATGTGCCGAGCCTGTAGTAGAAGCTGGGTTTTTGTATCTACACATAGAAATCACTTACCACAGTTTATAATTGTATAGTCATTTCTGTGCTTATTTTATTATTGTGTGTCTGGCTCTCTAGACTGCAAACTCCGTAATGGTTAGGAACTTGCCCACTTCATTTACGTTTGTGTTCTCAGCATTATAGGTAGTTAATAATTAATTAATTTTTAGAAAGAGAGAAAGCATGAGTAGGGGAGAGACAGAGGAAGAGGTAGAGAGAATCTGAAGCAGGCTCCACGCCCAGCACGGAGCTGGACTCAAGGCTCGATCTCACGACTCTGATATCATGACCTGGACAAAATCAAGAGTACGGTGCTCAGCCAGCCGAGTCACCGAGACACGCCTATTTTTGAAATAAGAATTTGGAAGGTGAATTATGCATGAACAAATGGAGAATCTGGAGAGAATAGGGTCATAGAAACCAGAAGGAGGAGAAAAATTTAAAGAGGGTGGGAAGATGCATTTACGCAAGAACTCATTCTTATTAAGCCAGCCCTTAATTAGAAATACATCGAGGGGAAAAAGACCCAATCAGAAGATCACCACCACCACCAGCAACAACAAAAACCTAGTGAGAAACTAAGCAGTTTTATAAACTTTTGGGCTAGAAAAAGTGTTGTTCTTTAAAATATCTATTTTCTTCAAGTTAATGTTAATGCAGTGCCAATAAAAGTTGCAGTATTTTGTTTAGCATTTTATTTAACTCAGTGATACTGAAGCTTACCTTCTAAGTAAGTGAGAATAGGCAAGATAATTTTGAGAAAAAGAATGGAAAATATGGAGGACTAGAATATTTTACAGCTCAAGTCATTAAAATAGTAAAATTCTTGTCAATAATGGACAAACCAATGGAATGCCAGTAAAAGCTGAGGAAAAACAAGCTCTAGCTATTCATGTATGGTAAAGACGACATTTCAAAACTCTTGGGAGAAGATGGGTTATTCAAGAATTAGTTGAACTCTTTTGCAGAGAAAAATACCTATTTATTCTTCAGGGCAAAAATAAATACCAGATGTGTAAAGAATTAGCTGTAAAAAAAAAAAAAAAAAAAAAAAAAAACTACATACTCCCCTAACCTCGATATAAGCAAGGTCTTTTTAGGCAAGGAAGCAAAACAAGAAGCCATGAAGGATGATGTCTAGATTTGACAGTTTTAAAGTATACACCTTCACTGTGATGTAAGGTAGCATCAAAGATTAAAAGATAAACGATGAATGTGGAAAAGCATGTGTAACAAAAATGACTAAAAGTTCATATCCTGGATTGATGCAGAACTGTAACAAATCATCAGAAAAAAGGAAACACTTCATTAGGAGAAAATGGGCAATTCATTAAATAAAAATGGTCAATAAAACTTTTGTGTCAGTCTCACTAGCATTTAAATAAAGTAAACCATTTGACTATGAAGTTTTACAGGATTAAAATAAAATAAAACACTATAAATTAGGATGTATGAAGTGGCAACTCTTATGCCCTGAAGTGAGGGAATTCTTTCTGAAGGGCAGCTTAATTGTGTATATCAGGGACTTTAACAAATGTCTTTATTCATTTACCCAGAAATTCTACTTCTAGGGACTTATCCAAAGTTAGTGATCAGAAATAGGCAAAAAGATTACCATAAGGATATCTAACATAGTTTTTAATTTCTTTCTTTCTTTTGGTCAGTCCATCCATCCTTCCTTCCTCCCATTTCTTCCTTCCTTTCTCCTTATCTTTTTTTTTTTCTTTTCTATAGCTACAGTAAGTACAAGCACTATAATAAGTAGCTTGTACTTTGATGATTAAGTTATGGCACTTGACGTTTGGAATACTTTAAGATTATTCCAGGAGAATAAACACCTCATGATGATTTTAAAGCACACTTAGCAGCACTTAATTCCATTTTTTCTGAATCTCTACCATGCCCTTCTAAGAGATAGTCAAATAGGCATTTCAAGTTTTGTTTATTAAGGACGTGGTTACTTACAAAGATTGAAGTGGTGTGTGGTAATTTGTCTTAATCACAAGTAACTATTAAATGTATTGGATTATTTTGTACAAATGTCATTAAGTCCCAATTCAAGGCTAGTGAATTCTGGTAGAGTTCACTTTCATCTTATTTTGTGCTGACCGCTAGCTTTCTACGAATAGCCTGGTGCTTCTAGAATGTACAGAGGTTTGTGTGAGTGCCCTTCCCTCATGGGAAGTCTCTACTTCCACCAGCGAAACTCTTTGCTTCTCTTTGCTTCCATATTTTATTTTTATTTCCTATAAAGGTGGTGTTTTGTCTTATTTTTTAAATAAAATCTCATCCATAATTATTAAGCATAAGGAAAATGTTAATTTACTCACTGTAAGAGGCAGAAAAGAATATGGTCTATTTTTAATTTGCTAAATGTTTTCTGATGCTTAAGGGGGGAAAATCTCAGTTAAAAAGCAAATTACTGTTGTGGAATACCTTACTTTTCCACAATAATGGATAAATAATGAATTTATATAATTTTCTTTTAGAGATAACTTAGTAACTAATATCCTTTTTTTTGTTTCTGTGCCTATTCATGTAATCCATGGGTCACACTAATATAAAGAAAAAGAAAATACAATTGGTGAATTCACTAAATGAATTTAATAGTAACCTTATAGTTGAAGTAGACAGGAAAAAAATTATGGTAGTTTTCAGATTAAACATGTTGAAAATCATACTTTGAAAACTTTGTTTGCTGTCATACCTGCTAGAGATTGTTTCTTTTATTATCCAGCATTTCCAGCTAGCTGACTTCAGCTCTTCCTAAATCTACAGACATCCTAATTTTGAGCCATTATATAATGAAAACATTGGATGTAATTTCCTTAGGTCTACAGTTCTCAGTTGCCCTTCTTACTCAAGATCTTTACACTGTAGCTCATGATTATAATTTGCATAAATGAAATTCATATTTATGAGTACAGTTCCTGAAGCAACTGACAGGTGCAAGGTTGTCTGCCATGCCAATTTATTGTTTGTTGTGTCATTTAAAAGAGAACTGCTCTCCATGTTTTAAAGAAGAAGAATTTGTGCTGTGGTTGAATTGGAATCAAATTCTAAAAGTAAATAAAATCTCATTTTGTAGCTTTTCATTTTATGCATTTCTCTAAAATATGGAAATGTTGGTGGCAAGGATCCGTTGAAGAAGCATTTAACTGAGCCTGTTCTGTCCACTGGTGGGCCCTCAACATCTTCCCGCTCTCATTTCTCTTGCTCTTATGTTTCAGGGCATGCACGAGCTCTTAGCGCCTATAGTCTTTATCCTCCACTGTGACCACCAAGCTTTTCTTCATGCCAGTGAGTCTGCCCAACCAAGGCAAGTTTTTATATGACCTCCCTCTGTTTTTTAAGCCTTGCTGTAATCATTTTAACCTGAGAATCTTTTACATTGAAGGTACTTTTGTAAATTGTAAACATTTGGTTGTGTTTCACGTGGCTGATTGTTAATTGCACTTAATAGTTGTAGTCCTATGGGCCATGGGCAAATTTATAATCATAATAGTCTCTGCAAATCATAGATCTGTGCCAAAGGAAGACATATAACTAATGGATCAAGAAGAAGAAATTTTTGTTATAATGGCAAAGTGCTATTGATTGGTAATATTCATATATACCATCCTCTAATGAACTGTTCTTTCACTACTAGCTTCATGAGAGCCTTATTTGTCAGATCCTTTCTCCTCACCAGGTTTGACTGAGTTCAGGTCATAAATAGGAGACCAGTACTGCAAAGAACCCCAGTCTATAAATAAACAAAAATGATTTGTCATGAATTTATCTTTCCAGCAAGTTAACTTTAGTAATTGTATTTAATTTAAGCTAATTGTTAGAATTTGTTTTCTGACTTTAAATGCCCTGATGGCCCAGAGAGGTGGAGCCAGGAAGTATCTGGGGAATGGATGCTGTGAGATTATAAACCTTTGTCAGAAGTATTCCATAGGCTGACCCATCCATATGCAGAACATAAAAAATAACGTTTTATGTGTTTATATGATTTTTATTAATTAAATACAGCCATCCATTTTGGTCACCATAGAGTCTTTGTTAAATTAACTTTTGTTTACTGTATTATAGATTAGTATTTTCTAGTTCATTTTGAGTTTTTTAAATTTTACTGAGTATTGGATCTGACTAGATTTTTACCCTTTCTTCAGTTATTCTAAAGTATGATACGGATGAAGTTAGTAGTGCGATCCTATCTTCATGCCAGTTTTTATCTTTTTAAAAACGTGTATACATAGTATACTCACCAGTAAAGTATAAATGATGGAAAATTACTTTTAAATAATTTGGACATGCTGCTTTAGCAGTTTCAAGCCATTGAAAGGTAAAAGCAACACAAATAAATTTGAAAGAGGTACTGTCACTGATTAATGGGTATGAAAATATAATAAAAATAGAGGCCATTAAAAGAAAAAGAATGTTTTGATATGGCATATTTGATCAGTAAGTAAATATTTGTTTTGGTTTGTTTTAGAAAAACAAAATAGATTGCGAAGTAATCGATTTATACTAGATCAGGTACATGCAAGGAATATATTGTCACATTTTGTATTTATTTGGAGCAATTAGATACTTCATTGTGGTACAGACAAGGCACCTAGTTTGTTTTTGATCTTTATAGAAAGAGAAGATTTCATTTGTTAATGGAATTGCTTTTTTCATTTAGAAAGGGTGATTTTTTTTCATTTGCACATTGCATGAAAGTTGGCTTATGAGTACAGGATAAGGTAACCTCTGCATCACCTTCAATTAAAAAATTATATATTTTGATTCTTTGTATTACTTTTTTAAGTGAGGAAATGAAAACTCTCTTGAACCCGGAGTATCTGGAACATGATGCTTAGTAAGTACAAAAGGTTTCTATTATGTTAATTTTTTACACCATTTCTACTTTAATGAGGGTTTGTCACTGTATTATTTTTCTAATTTTTAGTGCGATGTTCTCACAACTTATGGAAACGGCTGAACCTTGGTTTTCTACTTTTGAGCATGATGGTCAAAAGGTAAGTGTTATAGTACAGATCTTTTCAATATATTTGGGGGAACAGATGATTTCAGTTAGTAGGAACATCTAATCAGAGAAGCAAAGCCATTATTATTATTATAAAAAAACAAATATTTAAAAATACTTACAGAATAAGATTGAATTGGGGATCTAAACCATATTGCTAGTAATATTGGCAGATGTATGATGGTAACATAAGAAATTTGATATAAATAGAAATTTTATTTTATATGTATATATATTATCCATGCAATAGAATTGCTTAAAAATTGTTGTAAATTTTAAATGCAGTGCATTTATCTACTTGCTCTGTTGTTATCCTAGTGAGTTGATAGACATGTTGTTACTGAAGTGCATAGATTAACTTTGTATCAAATATGTTGTCTTAGTTTTACTAATGCATCACTATTGAATTCACACACTTAGCATCAATACCGTTTTTCCTTACTCTCTCTTATTCTTTTTTTTCTTATTCTTTTTAACTATAAATTTTATTGTGTGATGGTAACTGATACACCATAACATTCTTCTTTTTAAGGTGTACAATTTAGTAGTTTAGTTTATTCACAGGATTGTGCAAATGCCCCTACTATGTAATTTGAAGATATTTTCATCACCACAGAAGGCAATCCCATACCGACTTGCAGTCACTCTGCATTGTCCTACCCCCCAGGGTCTCTGGCATCACTGATGTACTTTCACTTTCTGTGAACTTGCCTATTCTGAACATTTCATATAAATGGAACCATATAACGTGTGGCCTTGTGGGACTGACTGCTTTCACTAACACGACGTTTTTTTCAGTGTTCATTTATGTTGTAGCACACATCAGTGCTTCATTCCTTTTTGTGGCTGAGTAGTATTTCATGGTGCGGCTACACCACATTTTGGTTATCCATACATCAGTTGATGGACATTTGGGTTCTTTCCCTTTCTGGCTATTAAAAATAATGTTGCTATAAACATTGGTGTCTTAACTTTGTGTCAACACATGTTTTCAGTGCTCTTGGCATTCCTCTAGGAGTAGAATTGCTGAGTTAACTGACATTTTAAACAAACATATATGCTAACTTAGACCATGATGGTGTTTTCAGTGTTATTACACAATATCAGAAAAATTGCCAATTATTCTGGCAAGGGATATCATTAAGAGTTATTGGTATATTTTTTCCTATATGATTCATTTACTTTATGTTGGTGTGATTGATTGCATTCTGGTCAGAAACCATATATTCTTCTGTCACTTTATTCCATCTTTTAAAAACGGAAATGGGTACTAATGCTTTTTATGCCTTTGGTCTAGATCAGGGCAGACTACCGCCTGCAGGCCAATTTGGCCTGCCATCTGTTTTTATACAGCGTGGGAGTTAAGCATGGCTTTTACATTATTAAATGGTTGAAAACTATCAAAAGAAGACTAATATTTTGTGACATATGAAAATTATATGGAATTCAAATTTCTGTGTCCATAAAAAAAGTTTTATTGGGATACAGCCATGCCTATTTGTTTCCATATTGTCTATGGCCGCTTGCTCATTACAGCTGCTCATTTCAGAGTTGAGTAGTTGCAACACAGACTATGACCTGTAAAGCCTAAAATATTTACTGTCTGGCCTGTACAGAGAAAATTTGCTGACCTTCAGCCTAGATGATAAAGTCTTTCTTCAGCAATATGTCAACATGTTACATTCTGTAAGGATTACAAGAGGTGAAACTTGTAAGCATATTTGATGAACTATTGTGTTTTAGAACAATTACTTTATATTTATTCTTGTCAGGTGATTTGATGAAGCCATGGACTTATGTGAAAATCAAAATTTTGAACAAAAAGTATTTTAATACATATAAGTATAAGCATCATGATCGTGCAGGGGTCATTTGTATCTTATAACTGTTTCACAGTGTCTGAGAAACTGAATGATAAAAACGTGAGCATTACCACTTTTCCGTTTCACCCATTCATGTTGACATCACTGAGTCAAGTTCATGAAAATGGCTGAGACAACACAAAAAAGGATGTCCATTTTATCAAGGAACATATAGATGTGACCTCTGAAAATTTATATTGATTACTTGCATATATCACTAATATATTCCTAGAAAGCGCATCTAATGAATCCCTTGTTCATCCTACCCTTTTTAATCTATGTCTTTATTCTGTTGCCTTTTTTAAAAGAGGTTTGAGAACTTAATACACTTCCCTCTCTTTCAGTTCTTCTATCACTGTGTATGTTGCTTAGGTCAGCAGACATACTTCCCATGAGAGTTTCTTAACGAAGAAAGCAGTGTGTTGGTTTACATAATGGTGTAAAATTATTTCGCTGAATCCCTCCAACCGTCTGTGGACTGGCACTGACCTATAGACCACATTTTGAGAACCACTTAATAAGTGGTTAGAAAGGTTGCTAGTTGTGTTGATACTTTAGCTGTCCCATTTGATGATAGCTGTGAAGTGCAAATAGCATTTTTGATTATGATAAATCCTGAAGATAAGAAATATCTAATATTAGCTATTTTCTCTTTTGATTTCCCTGTTAGATAAGCTGTTTATCATTTAAGTGATCATGAGCATTACTTGTGAGTTTCTTAAATTTAAGAAATTTTGTTGTAACTATCAGCACAGGGGACATCTTTTCGACGTATACTTTGTGTACACCTGTAGTTCTTAGGCTACTCATGAGTCTCTATTAAGCATTTGAAAAATGGACTGCACATCCTATTGATTTAGTGACAACTCATTCTTTTCAGCCTGGAAACTGATTGCATGATTTCATTAAGTTAAACATTTTTAACAGGTTAATTTAGGATCAGTTCTCTCCAAAGCCAGTGATTGTATCTCTACAAAAGTATGTTTATTTAAGACTTACAGAATGGCGAAATGTAGTGACCTGTTTCTCGCGTGGTTGATAGAAACCCTGCCTGAGCTCAGTGCTTCCCCCGACACAGTACGGTATCAGCCACATAAGGCGCTGCATTAGAGAACAACTACATGAGTAAAATGAGTAAAATGTTGAATCGTTCATTTTTTTTGAGAGAAAGAGAAAGCATGCACATGTATGCACACAAGCGAATGGGGGAAGGGCAGAGGGCCCAGCTCCAATGCTGGGCTCCATCTCATTACTGTGAGATCATGACCTGAGATGAAATCAAGAGTCGAAGGCTTAACCGACTGAGCCACCCAGGCACCCTGAATTGTTCATTTTTAAAGGAAAGTTGGCTTCAGAGTAAACACTCACTATCTTTTGAATGGGAATGGTGCCTTACAATTAACATGAATTCTCCCCTCCCAAATTATTTCAATTTAATATCAGTAGGAAAAATGTTAGCAAGAATTACAGTTTTTTTTAAATTATAGCACCCTATCATTTGAAGAGAATACTCAAAAATATAAAATGAGAAAAAGTTGTCTTGGTTGTATTATTTTTATAATAAATGACCACCACAATACAGAGGTATCTTTTTATCCTGTCTATACAAATTAACAGAAACTAATCGAGCCATAAAAATCAGTATGGTATTATATCCCTAAATGCCCCGTAGGAAGTCAAGGACTACATTTCTTTTTAAGACTTGAAATGATCCTGGAAAGACAGATAGAACCTCCTCCAGGAAATTTTTCTTCATGCTAACACATACCCCTCCCCTCCTCTGTGCTTTGTACCAGCCTGATTGGTCATTGCTCCTACATGGAATTACATTTTTTTCTGTTTGTCTTCCCCTTCCCTGCCTCTACAAGGGCAAGAGCTTTATCTTCTTTATTTTTGTGCCCCTGAATGTGGTCCAATGATGAAAAGCTGATGTTCCTTTTAGAGATCTCACAGTTTAGGAGGCAGAGAAGTAGAAATGGATACTGTAGCAGTAAAGAAGATGATGAAATAGAACCTGACACTTGAGCCAAATCTTTAAATAGACTGAGGGAGCTCCTCCGTGGGAGCCCTGGGGAAGGGATCTTTCAGGTAAAAGAATGGCTCCCCATCTCTGGGAGCGCAGTGAGAGGAGAGAGAGGCTGCCCAGGTAATGAAAGGCCTCATAGACCTCGCTCAAGAATTTGCCTTTTGTTTTTTGCTTTTGTTTTCTTTTCCTGAAGGGCCATTAAAAAAGTTTGAAGGAGGGAAATTTGACATAATCTAATATCTATTTAGATGGATTACCAGGCGTTTTGGAAGATAGATTTACCAGGGCACCTGGGTGGCTCAGTTGGCTAAACATCCGACTTTGGCTCAGCTCGTGGTTTGTGGGTTCATGCCCGGCATTAGGCTGTGTGCTGGCAGCTTGGAGCCTGAAGCCTGCTTCAGATTCTGTCTGTCTGTCTGTCTCTCTCTTTCCCTCTCCCCACTTGCGCTCTTTCTCAAAAATAAATAAACATTAAAAAAATAAAAAATAAATGAACAAATGAATAAGTAAATAAATAAATAAATAAAAGCAGACCAAATTAGGGTCAATGAGACCAGTTAGGAGGAAAGAAATGATTAGGACCCCAAACTAGATTATAACAGCTGAGCTGTAGGAGAGGAGACATAGTAAGAGTATCTTGAGTTGTTCTGAAGAGCTAAAATTGGCAAAGCAGGTGTTCTTATTGGAGGATGGTTTGAGGTGGGTATGGGGAAAGGATGAACATGTGTTTGAGCAGAATATGATAAGCTCACTTCTGGGCCTCTTCTATTAGAGACCCTTTTGCAACCTTAGATTCCTTGCCAACATGTGAATGTATGGGAGAGAACCCAAGAGGATTCTAGGTTATGAATACAGATTTAGAAGTCTATGGAAAATGGGTATTGGTTGAAGCACTGTGTATGAGTGAGATCAGTCAGGGAATCGCAGGCAAGCAGAGAATTAAACTAAGACCAGACCCGTGTGAAAAAGCAGCATTTGCAAAGCAGAAACAAAAGTTTGAGCTAGAGAAATAGAATGAGGATGAGTGATAGACAGGCAGTCACAAGAGAGTGATGATGTAAATTCCAAGAGTTGAGAGAGGTAGAAACTCAGCATAAGAAGGGGTCAGACATAATAGAAGGAAATCACCAGACTCAGGATAGTTGAAATTTACATGAAAGCATTATAAGGAATATAGATACATCTTTCTTAACATGGGCTATGGAATGGGAGGAAGGAAAGTTGTAGTCAGCCTACATAGTTGTTGGGTTTTGTTTTTGTTTTTGTTTTGTTTTGTTTTGTTTTTTAAGCTCAACTATATTCTTAGTCTGGAGAGTTTAAAAATCTTCCTACTCGGCTATTTTAATTAATCGAAGGACAGTTGGAAAATACCTTCTTTTCTAATACTTTACCTTTTTTCCTGACATTTTTATAGTTTTGAGAGCTCAAAGTAAGGCAGTTTTCACTTTGTTTTTCATGTTTAAGTTTTGTTCCACAAGAAATACCTTTTCATTGGAGTATTCCATTTAGGTTCGATGGCTGATTAGACAAACTGGCTGTAGACAAGTAGACTAGCAGCCACTGTAACAAAAATTATCTTGAAATATTTAACTTAATAATTTAATATTTAATGTCACCAGAGAAACTGGCCAAGGGAATACAGGTAGAAAATATTTTAGAAAGCATTTCTTGGCCTTTACTTTAGGAGCACAATTCATCTGTATGACGATCAGCATATGATTCCACAATTTAAGCTTTTGTCATGAGATGATTCTCATGAGTTTTTGATTCTTATTTAAGCTTCCATTGATAAGTACATTCAAGACTGATGTCCATACATTTGCTCATTTCATACTGAAATAACACATGCTCCATTTTTTCTGTTTTTAGGGAAAAGAAACACTGATGACTCCCATCCCCTTTGCTAGACCACAGGATTTAGGACCAACAATTGCTATTGTTACTAAAGTCAACCAGATCCAGGATCATCTACTGAAGAAGCATGACATTGAGCTTTATATGCACTTGAACAGACTAGAAATCGCACCACAGATATATGGGTTGTAAGTACTAAAGTTTAAGTTTCAGCTACATCTAAGTATGACTCAGGGTGGTTTCTGTATGTCTCAGATCTGTAGAAGTAAGAGCCAAAATTGTTCCAGCTCCATTTCATTTCCTATGTCTGTTGTGTCCTATGTGCCAGGCTCTGTGCTCATTACTTTTACAGATGATATTTCATCTAATATTACTATCAATGCTGTTAATTGAGGGTCATACCAGGGAAGAAACTAAGGCTTACATTGTGTTTATGCACATTAAATAGTGAGGTCATGATTCAAATCCAGGAAGGATTGGCTCCATAATCTGCGGAGCCCAGTGCAAAATAAAAATGAATGTCCCCTTGGAAAAAAAATTAGTAAGAATTTCAGGATGGCAGCAGCAGATCATTAAACCAAGCATTCTAAGAAGTGCAGGGTCACACAGGTCATGCACACATGAAGCCAGCCCCACACCCAACCAATCCTGTAGTATATCCATGTGTTTTCATTGTATTGGGAATTGCATTTCTAAAAGTGAGCTGAATGTCCCTCACAGCAAACATAATATGGTAATCACCTTCAGCCATGTAACTTTTGTAACATGCTGTAGCAGAAGAATGGGGAGCCAAGCACTCCTCAAATACGTGTGTTATGTTTGTATGTGTGTTTATTCAGTGGTTTAAGAGGATGAGTAGGAAAATTAGAAAGATTGGAGTTTTAATAAAATTAATTCGTTGTGTAGTGCTAAAGACATTGAAACAATAAGATATTCATATCCAATGCTGGACAGTTTCTTGGTAGGTATTTTCTGCAATTCTCATCTCTCAATTAGGTAGAACATGGAAAATTAAGAAGGTATTGTTAAGATGTACATAGTAGATGCTCAGTAAATATGAATTCATTATTTGAATTACAAAGAATTTCAAGCAAGTCAAAGGTTTAAGACCAGAGCAGAGGCTGTTTATTTAGCCCAAAGAAATATCAATGAATGTTTTCTTTATGTTCTCATGTTACACACAGTCTTTCACTGATAATAACTCTGCTATCTATCATCTCTGGAAGCCCTGAACTGTGATTAAAGATGTCTGCTTTTCTGTTTTAACGATACTTATTTTCATTTCTGTGACTGAAACATTGCAAGCAGCTCCATCATTCCCATCAGAAATGAGAAAGTTGTGGGTAACATGAGTATTGGGCAGTACTGTAAGTTATTAATGAATCATCATTTACACTTAAAAGTCTGGCTAATGTGTTTGTGATTATAGACCAAAAAGTTTATTTTAAAATAGCTGGTGGCAAGGTCAGGAGTTAAATTCTATATTCCTCTCCATTGTGCACTCAAACAAGTGGTTTATTCAGATACAAAAGCCTATTTTACATCCTCAAAAATTGTTTACTAAAGCCTAGATATTGGTCTTAAATATTGGGAAAAGAAATTAATGTTGGACATACTTATCATTTCTTTGAAATGCTTTATTGTTTATTACCTCTTTGAGCTGGTGCTTTACTTTGCAGTGGTGGGTGGCATGGGCTTGGGTATGAGGATTTATAAACCATTGAGCCCCAGTTTCCTTTTCAGACATGAGTTGCCATCAGCTTTCTCTTCATCATAATGATTCACAGAGCTTCTTTGCCATCCGACCAGCACCTTCCCAATAAAATTCCATGATCCATGACATAATCATTCTTAGTCCTTTAAGCTTTATTTTTCAGCAGTAACCATAGCTGACTCATTTATCCCGTTATTTTAGTATAGAATCTCATCTGCATTAACTGAAAACACACGTATTTTTTAATCTTTGAAGAAGTCACTCATTCTCTTAATTGGTCTCTACTGCATTTTATAGTGCAAGGAGTTTATTTACTCACCTCATTTATTAAATTTGGTTGTATTATTTTTATTTGTGGGGCACAGGGTGGCTGAATTTTCCTTTGTCTTTATGCTGCTTTCGGTTGTGCTACTCATCTGTATATTTCCTGTTGATGACTGCTAGAATCTTTGAGGCCAAAGAAAAATATAAGTATAGTATGAAATAGCAGTTAGAAGCATAGGCTTTGAAACAAAACAGATCCGTTTAACCATTTTGATCCTTGATATCTTCATTTGTGAAATGGATATTGAAAATAATGGTACCTACTTCATTGGGTGTCTTTGAGAATTAAATTATAATATACAGAAATCATAGTGCTCAGTATGTAGTAAGCATTCAATATGTGTTGGCAGTACTTCTGTTATCATTATCTGTCATTACCATTCCCCAGTTAGGATGTCATGGCTCCGTGAATATGATGTTCCGCGTGTTTCATGAACCTTTCTACCTCTGGCTTTCTATGTTTTCTTCACCAAAGCATATGAATAGCTTCTACTTAGGTGGAAACAGAACAGCTGTCCTTCAGACCATTGCTTCTAAAGAGCCAGTATAGAGCTGAGGAGTAAACTTCTAGGAACAGATTATAGCAATTTGGCACGATAATTTTGTGTCCCTAAGGCTAAAAGAATATTATGGGTTTATACTTCATGGAAATGAATTGAAATATTTTGTTTTGTTTTATGTCATAAAAGTAATATTAATCTAAGTAATTGCTGATGCTGCTGTCCATTCCTGTTGAAATAAAGTTGGTAATTTAGGCTGACATTCAGTATTAATGCTTAAAAACAATTAGTTAATGCTTTAAGTATATTATCCTCAAGTGGACAAATACAAAATAATCAGTTTTCAGTTAATAAAAACTGCTCTTCTTTAAGATACCAGAATCCATAGTTGGCATCATCTAAAATGTGCTTTTACATGCCATTTTCTTACAAAATTTTGATTTTCATTTTTTAAAAATGGTTATTTATTTTGAAAGAGAGAAAGAAAGTGTGCATGCATGCATGCATGAAGGAGGGACAGAGAAAGAGAATCCCCAGCTCGATCTGAATTTGCCAGTGCAGAGCCGGATGCAGGGCTCAGTCCCACGAACCGTGAGATCATGATCTTAGCTGAAATCAAGACTCTGATGCTCAGTCAACTGAGCCACCCAGATGCCCCAGAATTTTGATTTTCGAACAAGTATTTTCTTGTATACCAAAATGTTTTAACAAAACTAGAATACGATATATTAAAAATGTCAATAATGAATGTATCAATGGGAAATGTTATCAATATTAACAGTTTGCATACAATGAGGAATAAATCATAAATATGTGTTTATTACATGGTGAGGAAAGTGTTAGCAAAATGAAATTATAGTCATATTAAGTCCAGGTTTCTTATTCTAGTAAATCTTTAGCGGTTTCATGGTACATTAAAATTTGTTTAAATCTGCTTTATAATATGGTTATAATTATCATTGAGAGATTTTGCAATTACTCCATTTTTAGAGATAGTTTTGGTTCCGTTTTTTGTAAGAGAGTATATGTGGACGTCTCCTGATGTGGCAGATGTGCCATATACAAACATACTTATTGTATTTTGCTAATAAATTTATTTAACAAAATTAGAATTAATAGTATGAAAATATTAATAGTACTAACATTGACTAAAGTCATTCTGAATTAGCTTATCTTAATTTTAAGTAAATTGATGATATTTATCTTGAAATGTGGGAATTAAATACCAATGAGATCTGGAATATTAAATAATAATTTGCTTACTAATGCTATTATTTTATGTACTTAAGTACATTATCCCCTGGATAATTGTAGCTGATTTTTGTGTTACAAAATGTTAAATCAATCAACTTACTATTTAGTTTAAACAAAGTAAATTTGAAGTTAAATATTATATTTAACTAAATATTATATTTAATTTAATATTATATATAATATTAAATTATAAAATGATATTTCCTAAAAGTAATTTACACTGTTTTTCATTAACTTTATGAATGATTACTACTGTTGCACTTTGATCAAAGTTTCTCTTGCTTTAATTCAAATAATTAACATTTTGTATTGTCTTTTGAAATTTGCCAGTTATTGATGGGTATTAGACTTTTAAAAATTAAGTTTGCAGGGACCTATAAATGCATGCTGATTAATATACGGAGTAAATATTGACTACATTACTTCCAACTTTCCAAGGTAATTTCTAAGGGATTTTTTTTTTTTTTTGGCATCTTCATTGTTAGTTTGAGAATAGGAATGTGCTGTGATTTCATCCCTAGGGGTTATTTTTGTGCAAAAGCCTCTAAAGTACCAGTGTTAAAGTTCCATCCCTAAGTATGTGCTTGTTTGAGTCCCAAAGACTCTTAATCACAAGAGATTCAAGTATAAAGACTGAATACCATTTTCACTTAATTCCATAATACTATTTTATAGAGAGACCAAAAATTGAAGTTTAAAAATAACAATTTTTGCTAGGCCAGAGTAACTATGTTTTATTATCACCCTTAAATATATATGAATCTGTATATTTTCAACTATATTTTATACTTTGATATAAATAGAATACATAATAAGCATCTGTGGGATATGCAATTAATGTCACTTTTGAGGAAAGGCCCTCATAACACACTTGGGCTTTGGCATTCTTAAATTATGAGCTCTTTACAACACTCATGGGATAAATTTCATATCTCCCAAATGTTTATTATACATCTTCCATTTCCATTATTTCCTGTTTCTGGATTAGCAGTTGTTTTGCTGTGGTGGTTTATAGTGATTTAATTGGGGAGGTTCTTGGTTACTGAATATTATTTTAAAATATTTATATCATAGTATATTTTAACTCATATCACAGTATAATTATATATGACTACTAAGTTTTTTAAAATCTATATTTGAAGTATAAACATATAATAAAAAATATAATTCTTAGTCATCAAAGTCAGTATAATTACCCACCTTAAAAATTCTGTCTCTCACCAATTTAAACAAATAGCCTTCTATTCTAAACACAGCTAATGATTGAAATATTCTTTTCTTTTCAGTGAGTGTTGGGTTATGTTATACATTAAATGTAAAATCATAATGACAGACTAAAAGGTGAAGATCCAGTGATACCTTATCTTATGCCACTGAATATACCCCCAGAATTACTCCCTTTGGAAAAAAAAAATGTTTTTTCCTCTTCTATATGAAGAATTATCATTGTTAAAAATTATGGAGGAGAATAATACATTATTTAAAATAATGATTAATAATTGTTAATATTTATTGTTTCCTGTGGGCTAGGCACTGTACTAAAGTCTTTACATAATTATTTTACTTATTTTCACAACACACTGGGATAGGTACTATTATCCCCATTTTGTCGATGAGGAAATCACAGCTTATAAAGGCTTATTTATATCAGTTGGCTCCCAAGACTCTTTGAAGTCTTTGAGGCTTTGAACTCTTGAGCCTATGTTCACACTCTAATTTGAGGAGGGCTAGGAGTGTGGTAGAAAATTAAGGCACTCAGAAGTCCTTTGAGTTAGCTTGGACCATGAGCCAAACTCAGGGTGATTAGATAACAGCAAAGATCAGGCAGATGATACGAGGCCTGGAATCAGAGGGGTTTTATTGGTAGCGATCAGAAACACGCCTGCTAAGGAGGAAATGGAAGAATTGAGGGCACTGGCAAGCCTGAGGCCCACCACAGTGTAGTTAATTGATGACACAGAAATAATAGAATCTGGACTGACAAAGTAATCATGCCTTTTAAGTAGACAGAGGCCATGCGCAGATTTAGGAAAGGAACCATCCACATGCCTTTTTAGGTAAAAAATATGTTTTTCACACTGAAAAGCAAGTAAACATTAATCATTCAAGCAAGAGGAAAGCAGATCTTCAAGGACTGCTAGAAAGCAGCGTAACCAGTCAGATAAGGCTAGGTGTATACAGCTGAATGCAGGTCAAAATAATCACCTGAAGAGCAGTAAAAGTAAATTTAAAATATTTTTGGATCTTAGATCTACTTAATTCTTTCTTTTTTAAATGTCTGTTTGTTTATTTTGAGAGATAGGGAAGGAGACAGAGAATCCCAAGCAGGCTCTGCACTGTCAAGGCAGAGCCCAACACGGCTCAAACTCAGGAACCATGAGATCAATGATCTGAGCCAAAATCAAGAGTTAGACACTTAACAGACTGAGCCAACAGGCGCCCCATTTGTTACTAGCTTTTTTAAAAAAGTTTTTAATGTTTGTTTATTTATTTATTTATTTATTGAGAGAGAAACAGGGTGTGAGTGGGGGAGGGGCAGAGAGAGAGGGAGACACAGAATCTGAAGCAGGCTCCAGGCTGTGAGCTGTCAGCACAGAGTTTGAGGTGGGACTCGAACCAATGAACCATGAGATTATGACCTGAGCCAAAGTCAGACATTCAACTGACTGAGCCACCCAGGCACCTTGTAACTTTGATGTGCTAAGTACAATTACCTGACCTGTAAGACTCACTAAGATGGTAAGAATAACAAACTAACGAGTGCTTAAAAAGGAAGCATAAAACAAAATGATAAATACTGTCAAACATTAGGTACACATAAATGCTTTAAGCTTGCCTAATAAAAGACAAAGATTCTTGATTGGCTTTATAGACAAATTCAACTATTATAGTTAAGAGAGACAGCTAAAATAAATTTATATGGTTTAGTAAAAGGAATACAGGAACAACAATGGTAAAATAAAAATATTTTGGAACAAAAGCATTGAAACTCTTTATTGGTAATACATTCAGTTAGTAATAGCTTTGAATTTTGGTGTATAAGATCTATGACAGCAAGAAGTTTGTCTGTCTGCTTCATTAATTTACCCAGATGCCTCCTTAGCAGAACCTGGTACATGGTACGCATTCAGTAAATATTTTTGAATGGATGAATGAATGAAAAGGAGGTAAAAACGAAGGAAAGATCATAAACCAATTATATAAGGAACTGATTATTCAAAATGGAAAATTTTCTATTTTGAGGAACATCAACCTCTAAGTACAGATTTTAAAAAATTCAACTAAATCATTAGTAGAAAGCATACATAAATACATGCATGAGCTAATGTTTCAATGAGCACAGATTTTCTAAGAAAAATAGCATTGAAAGACATTTCAGAGGGTAAGTGAGATTTGATAACTCCAAAATTTCATTCCAATAAAATTCAGTGCAAAAGACGAATTTCTTTTTTAAAAACTTGCAACATACAGAAAGATAATATGTGAAGAAATTAAAAACAAAATTCTGTTCTTTATACATAATAAACCCTTAAATTTAGTAAGAAACCATTTAACCTACAAAATAGAAAAATAAAAACCAAAAATGCATAGGAAAAAATAATATAGTGAAATACAAAGATTTCAACTATTCAAATATTTAAAGATTTAGAAATTAAACAACAAAAGATAATTTTTCTTTAGATTGATAAGGATTAGAGGAAATTTTAATTGAGAATGATACAATTTGGGAGACAATTGGGAAAGTGAGTCACGTGACTGATAAAGTTGGGCTCTTTGACTCATGATTCCACTTTTAAGCATATAGACATCTTAGGGGGCACAGGGAGCAGAGGTCTGGGTATAAAGATGTTTATCATAGTGTTATTTATGATATGAAGTGAAAACTACATTTCTAATTATAAAGGAAATAATAGGGTAAATAAATCCATTTGATTAAATATTATGCCATATTTGAGGAATGTATTTGTGGACCATGTAATCCCAAGAAATGATGCTTATGATATAATGTAAGTGAAAAACCAAGAAGAAAAGCCACATACATTCTCTGTTCCTACTTTTAAAAATCATAGCTGTTTTTACATGAAAATTAGACTGGAAGCACTGTTAACAGTGGTTATCTCTGAGAAGGAATAATGGATGGTGTTTATTTTCTTTTTAATTATTTTCTCAGTTGTCTCTATTAATCATAAATTGATTTTATAAGACAAAAAATGTGAGGGCAAAAATAAGAATGTACTTAATTACTGTTAATGAGCACATATGTCGATATCCAGAAAACTGAAACACTTTAAAAATGTATTTAGATGATTGTCAGGAATATTTGAGGAATGAAGGAAAATGGAGGACATGGCCAGAAGATGTAACATGAAGAAAAATCTGTTTTTATCCTTTATAGTGCAATAAAATATACTCACCTCTAACAGTATTTTAGAACTTTTAAAAAGTAGATAATCTGTAATTCCTTAGGAAGGGAGATTGTTTTTATATGGAAGTTTGTTCACCAGAACAATTTAGGCAAGATACAACTGTATTTTCTTTTCTGTCAGATGGCCAGATTAGAGAAAAAAATTTTTGACTGAATATTTCAATCTCATCATTTTCTTATAATATTCTTTTTCTCAAAATGGAGCATTTGTAGACTAAAAGATAACGACATTTAAGCTGAAATGTAGTTTTATGTAACAACCATGTTCAAAGAGTACGGATGAGTACGTTGCCATCCAGGAGGTCTCTGGCATGAGGTCTCCGGAAGCATGCCATTGGGCTTTGTCATTGGTCTTGCACAGAATCCCAGCATCTCAGGGTCTTGGAAGGTCGCTCCTTTAGCTAGTCATGAAATGCTTTAATCTCAGTTGCAACATCTGTATTAAGTAATTGAGTATCTCAACTTGACCAATCCCTTGTTGGGGGGCTTGGTACCATCACAGACAGCTTATTCCATGGCAGATTTCACTCGTCTCTACTATATCTCCAAGTACGATATAACGAATATTTAAATTCCAAATAAGTATTAGGCAGTTGTGCACGAGGAGCTTACAACATTGCACAGAGAGAAATGACATTTGAAATAATATAGAAATTAAATCATGACTTTAATATTCACTCCACTGCCTATTAAAGCTATATGTGGGTAGTCAAGATAACTGTTACAATGATTAGTGTGGTATATATGTAAATAATGTCATTTTGATATAATTAAAGCAGAATTGTACACAACATGCTGTAGGAGCACAAAAGTGGAACACTACTATATCAGGAATGCATCTGGCTGCAATTAATAGAAACTCAACCAGTAACGGCCTGAACAAATGGCCATACATTATTTTTGTTGTTGTTAAAAAGCAACAAGTCTGGAAGTAGGCAGCTACTGATTCAGTGGCTCTATAGTATTGAGATGGGCAGATTCTCTTGGTCTTTGTTCAGGATTGTGCTAGCTGATGTCAAGATCCTTCTATAGCTAGACATCAGTTACTCAGTTGTTTACTGGATAATAGTTCAGGCTACTATTGGTACAAGAGACTGATGCCAGTCTTATTTGCCCTCTTTGATCAAGCAAGACAGAAACTTTCCCAGCAACCACTTCTAGCAGACATAGGCTGAAATCTCATTGGTGGAATTTAGGTACATGGCCAACCCTAGATATAACAAAGGCTAAGAAAGCAGGGAGTAGGATTTATGGTTACCTTAGATCAATTGAAGTTGAATTTAGGAGTAGAATTTAGCAATTCATCACTTATATGTAACACCCAGTGCTCATCCTTAATGCTCATCACCCATCTAACCCATCCCCCACCGGCCTCCCTCTGTCAACCCTGTTTCTCTTATGATTAAGAGTCTCTTATGGTTTGCCTCTCCTCTCTCTTTTTTCCCCTTCCCATACATCCACCCCTAAATTCCACATATGATGAAATCATATGATATTTGTCTTTCTCTGACTTATTTTGCTTAGCATTATACTCTATAGTTCCATCAGTGTTGCTGCAAATGGCAAGATTTCATTCTTTTTGATGACTAATATTACATACACAAACACACAGTGGACACTTGAGCTCTTTCCATAGTTAAGCTGTTATTGACAGTGCTGCTATAAACATCAGGGTGCATGTAACCCTTCGAATCTGTATTTTTCTATCCTTTGTGGAAATACCTAGCAGTGCAATTGCTGGATCGTAGGGTAGTTCTATTTTTAGCTTTTTGAGGAACCTCTATACTGTTCTCCAGAGTGGCTACACAGTTTGCATTCCCACCAACGGTGTAAGAGGGTTCCCCTTTCTCTGCATCCTTGCCAAGGTCTTTTGTTACCTGTGTTGTTAATTTTAGCCATACCGACAGGTGTGAGGTAATGTCTCACCATGGTTTTTGATTTGTATTTCCCTGATGATGAGTGATGTTGAGCATCTTTTCATGCATCTGTTGACCATCTGGATGTCTTCTTTGGAAAAATGTCTATTCATATATTTTGCCCATTTCTTCACTGGGTTGTTTGCTTTTTGGGTATTGAGTTTGATAAATTCTTTGTAGATTTTGGATACTAACCCTTTATCAAATATGTTATTTGCAAATATCTTCTCCCATTCCATAGGCTGCCTTTTAGTTTTGTTGTATAAGTAAGAACAATACAATCAAAACAGTTGTGAGGACCTCCTGCAGGGAGGACAGTATGAGCAAAGGTGTCTGTGTTTGAATACCATCATAGATACAAGACACACTAACCAGTTTACTAAAACTAGAGTAAATTTTGTGTGAGAGGAAAATGCAATGCCAGGACATGGAACTCTTATATGCCATGATAAGAGCAATCTAGACCTATACTGATCAAAAGGTAACTAACCACACACATGTAGCTATAAAATTTAAATTAATTAAGGTGGCTCAGTTGGTTGAGTGTCCAACTTTGGCTCAGGTCATGATTTCATGGCTTGTGAGTTCAAGCCGTGCATCGGGCTCTGTGCAGATAGCTCAGAGCCGAGAGCCTGCTTCAGATTCTGTGTCTCCCTCTCTCTGTGCCTCTCCCCTGCTCAGACTCTCTTTCTCCCTCTCAAAAATAAATAAACTTTAAAAAAATTTAATTTAAATTATAAATTTACTTCTTTAGTCACACTATACCTATTTCATGGACTCAGTAGCCAGCCACATGTGACTAGTAGTCAGATATAGAACAATCCAGTCATTATAGAAAGTTATGTTGGACAGCATGGGTCCAGCTCTTTAAGGTAAGGAGAGGTGGCCTTGAAACATAATGGTTTTCTGATCATATTTGTCATTTAGAAGGACTGCGCTGGTTGCACCGTGGTAAGATATTGGAAAAGTATGAATCAGGTTCGGGTAGCAGTGATTAGCTACAAAAGTAGTAACTTGTGTTTTCTAAAAGAGATGATATGAAAGCAGCCTGAATAAGATAAAAGCAGTAAGAATAGAGGTAAGTGGGAAAATTTGGGAAATACCAAGTTGCTGAAATTGTCAGGACTTGTAACTAATTGAATGTACAAGTGAGGGAGAAGGAAAAATCAAAGATAATTTGGACAGAAGGTCAATGATGCTAAAAATCACAGAAATAATGAATGGTAGAGAAAGAAATTTCGAAGAAAGGAAGAACTGTATTGAGTTTGGAGTTTCTGTGGAACCATGGATATTTAGTAGAAAATTGAATGATGTGGTTCTGGAGCTTTGGAGAGAGATTGAAAAGTATTGGTTAGATAGACTACATGCTATATGTTGCTAATTGAAGTTGCTAGTAAAGTGAGACAAGGAGGACAGGGATACTTTTCTAAAGAATATCCACTGTGTGTAACTAACTTTTGAGAATATAAAGCAGGAAGTGATTTGGTATTATTTGGCATTTAAAATAAATTATTGTAGTTTGTGTATTTGAGAGAGAGAGGCAAGACTGGGAACAAGGATACCAATTAGGGCTTTGCACATGTCTGAGTAAGAATTGATAAGAGCAGTGGAGAAGAGGCAGTTTAAAGAAATATCTTACAGATAGAATCTATGATTTGGTAATAACTCAAAATGCTGCATAGTACTTGGGAGAGTGGAAACATTGTGGATTGGAGCCACTACAGTTTTAAAGTATCCAGCTGCCCCACTGGACCATCCTTTTATTCATTCATGTGCTCAAGTGACTATTTCAACTTCTTTCTCCCTTGCCACCAGCCTGAATCTCACCTTATTTTCTGTCCTCTGGTTGATACTTCTGTTCACTCTTTCTTTCTATACTTTGGAATTGACTGTTTCCCTCTCCTTCATGACCATGAGTCATCAGATATTATATCTACAATATTTTTATTCTTTGCTGGTTTCTTTTTTCAGAAAAAAAAAAAACACACAACAAAAATGCTGCTTTGACCATTCTCCTGCAGCAGCCCTACTCATCTCCTCTTTCCTTCTAAACTTCCACAGACTTCTTTTCCAGCTTCCATTTTCTGTTGATTCATTATCACTGTGGAGACACTGTAAATGGTCTAAATACACCAATTGAAAGATCAAGAGTAGCAGATTTTAAAAACATAACCCAGCTATATGTCTTCAAGAAATACACTCTAAATATAATACTATGGGAGATTAAAAGGTTGGGAGAAGACCTATCATGCAAACATTAATCAAAAGAAAGCAGAAGTGGCTATGTTAATATCAAACAAAGTAGACTTCAGAGTACAGAGAATTATCAGATACAAAAAGGGACAGTGTTTACATAATGATAAAATGGCCAGTCCACCAAAAAGACTTAGCATCCCTAACTGTGCATGCACTAAACAACAGAGCTGCAAAATATGTAAATCCCAAACTGATAGCACTGAAAAGAGAAGTAGGCAAATCCACATTTGTAATTGGAGACTGTCAATTGATAGAAAATAGCCAACTATTGTAGAAGAACTCGTTAATAGTATCATCCAACGAAATCTAAGTGACAGTTATAAAACACTTCCTCCATTAATAGTATGAACACATTCAAGTGTTCACAAAGCATATACCAAGATAGATTATATCCTAGGCATGAAACAAACCTCAACAAATATAAAAGAATTGAAATTATGGAGGGTATATTCTTTGATCACAATGGAATCAAATTAGAAATAACAAAGGTAACAGGAATTTTCCAAATGCTTAGAAAATAACGCTCTTCTAATAATCCCTGAATCAAAAAGGGAGTCTCAAGATAAATAAAAAATGCCAGAGACATGAATGAATTGAAAATACACCATATGAGGATTTGTGGAACACCGCTAACGCATAGCTAAGTAGGCAGTTTATGCACTATCTGTTATATTACAAAAGAGAAAAAATCAGGGGTGTCTGGGTGGCTCAGTCAGTTAAGCGTCCGACTTTGGCTCAGGTCTTGATATCGAGGTTCATGGTTCCAGCCCTGCATTGGGTTCTGTGCTGACAGCTCAGAGCCTGGAGCCTGCTTCAGATTCTGTGCCTCCCTCTCTCTCTGCCCCTCCCCGACTCATACTCTGTCTCTGTCTCTCTCTCAAAAATGAATAAACATTAACAAATTTTTTTAAAAGAGGAAAAGTCAAATTGTAATCTAAGCTTTTACCCCAAGAACCTAGAAAAAAGCAAAATAAAGCAAGTAGAAGGAAAGAATAAAGGTAAAACTTAAAACCAATATAATTAAAAACAGAACAACAATCAAGAAAAATGAAACAAAAATATTTCTTTGAAAAGATCAATAAAATTAACAGTCTATCAAGAAAAAAAAAAAAAAAAGACCAGAAGAAAGTGGGTGTGGCTATAAAAGGGCCCTTTGGTAAAGGAACATTTTTTTTTTAAGTTTTTATCTTGAGAGAGACAGAGACAGCTTGAGCCAGGGAGGGGCAGAGAGAGATGGAGAGAGAACAATCCCAAGCAGGCTCTGTGCTGCCAGCACAGAGCCTCACGCAGGCTCGAACTCACGAAACTGTAAAACCATGACCTGAGCTGAAACCAAGAGTCAGACGCTACCCACGCTATCCAGTCACCCCAAAGCAGTACTTCTGTATTAGGACTATGGCAGTGGATGTATATCCTGGTTGTGTTACTGTCCTATAGTTTTGCAGGATGTTGACTTTAGGGAAGTAGGGGTCACAGTCTCTCTTTACTATTTCTTACAACTGTGTATGAATACATAATGATCACCAAACAAAAAGTATAAATGAAACAATGTCAGTTCAAATGACTCACGTCTTTTGCCCTTTTTATAAATTGGGTTATTTTTCTTTGCACTTCCTGTGTTTTGAGAGTTCTTTACTCTAGGTACCTGTCCATTGTCATGTTTGTGATTCACAGTATTATCTCCTAATCTGTGCCTTGCCTTTTAAGTATCTTCCATAGAATAAACATTTTTAATTCTGGTAAAATCCACTTTATTAACTTTTTTATCAAACTTGTTCTTGGGTCATCTCTAAGAACCCTGTGCTTAACCCAAGTCAAAAACATCATATTTTCTTCTGATTGTTTTAAAGCTTTATGTATGATTCATCTTCAGCTAATTTTTGTATAATGTGAGGGGTATAGGTCAAGGAAGTGTATTTATTTTTGGCATATGAATATTGAATTATTCTATACTATTGTTGAAAGATTTTTTCATTGAATTGCCTTTGTCTTCTGTCAAAAATTAGTTGATTTTATTTGTGTGGGTTTATTTCTGAACTATTATGTTTTATTGATCCATCCCTGTACTTAATAGAATTTGCCAGTGAAACCTTCTAGCTTGGAATGTTTTTTGTTGGAAAGTTTTCAACTATAAATTTATTTTTTAATACATATATGACTACTCACATCATTTCTCTTTTTTTTAATTTTATTTTTATTTATTTTGAGAGAGCAAGTTGGGGAGGGGCAGAGAGAGAGGGAGGCTGAATCCCAAGCAGGCTTCACGCTGTTAGCGTAGAACTCAGTGCAGGGCTTGAACTCACCAACTGTGAAATCATGACCTTAGCTGAAGTCAAGAGTTGAATGTTACCTGCTGAGTCACCCAGACACCCCTCTCATTGTTTATTTCATGAGTGACTTACTCGCTTACGTTGTTTAAGGAATTGTCTGCTTCATCTCAGGAGTCAAATTTCTGAGAACAAAGTTTGTATTTCCTCATAATCCTTTTAATTTCTGTGGTACCTATAGTTATCTAGCTTTGGGTATGGGGACATTCATGCTATGGGGTAATTTTTATGTTACCTCTTATCTGCCTAGAAGATTATCAACATTACTAATGTTTTCAAAGAACCAGCTTTAGGTTTTATTGATTTCTCTCTCTCTTCTGTCTCTTTCTCCTCTGTTTTCCATTTCATGGTCTTAGCTCTTACCTTATAAGTTTTTTTCTCCTGACTCTTTTGGGTTTCTTTTACTCTTCTCTTTTAAGTTATTTAGATTGGAAGTCCAGAGGTGCCTGGGTGGCTCAGCTGGTTTATCATCCAACCGTTGATTTTGGCTTAGGTTATGATCTCACGGGTTGGTGAGATCAGACTCATTGGTTCTGTGCTTGGGATTCTTTCTCTCTCTCTTTTTCTACCCTTTCCCCATGCACTCTCACACACTCTCTCTCACTCTCATAATAAATAAATAAACGGTAAAAAAGTAAAGTGGAAGCCCAGATGAATGATTTCAGAATTAACTTTTATAGTATAAGAATTTAATGCTGTAAGTTTCCTTCTAAGCACTGCTTTAGCTGTGTCCCTATAATTTCAGTGCAGTATATTTCATTTTTCTTCAGCTTAGTATACTTTAAAAATATTTTTAAAGAGTTCTTTTTTGTACCGTGGATTATTTAGAACTCTGTTGTTTATTTTCCAAATATTTGGGGATTATCCCTTTTTTGTTGTTGTTATTTATTGCCAATTCCATTATAGCCCAGAAACTTAATTTGCATGATTTTTATTTATTTAATTTTGTTAATGCTTATATTTTAGTCCTAATATGATTTGTCTTGGTGAATATTCCATGAGCATATAAGAACAATATATATTCTTTTATGAGTATAATGTTTTATAAATGTCTTGGGTCATGTTGGTATTCATGGTGTTGTTCAGATCTTCTATATATGTTTTTTCTATTGTTCTGTTAATCACTGAGAGGTAAGTATTGATCCAGTTGTAACGGTGAATTTCTCTGTTTTTTGAATCCAGAACTACTTTAGAATGATCAGACACCTGAGATTGAGAATTAACTACCCAGTATTCTTAACTCAGTACAAATGGCACAGTTTATGAGTATTTTTAAGTTATGGCATGCCACTCAGTTTTCTTTATTTCCTGGCTCTTTTTGAATACAGGGAATATAATTTCAGTCATTTGTATAGTTATGTGGAGAATTTATTATATAACTTTTAAATATAATAGGGCTTATGAGCTTTAAGAAACCATGGGATGTTATAGCTAAAAGGAGTGTAACTTACATTTTTTGAAATGTAGTGTTTAACATAGACCAGGATTTTTTTTTGTTCTTTCTTCTTAAAATTCTGCACGTAGTTTCTTCCAATTAAGTGACTTCTTCCTCTAGTGTTTTGGAGCTTAGTAAATATACTGGACCAGTGAAAACAACCAAAATAACACAAATGATGCCATTTTCATTTAATATATTTGAATAGTTTTAAATGCTTCCAAAATACAGGCATACCTCATTTTATTGTGCTTCACTTTATTGCACTTCGCAGATACTCTGTTTTTACAAATTGAAGGTTTAAAACTTTGGTGGGGTATGTCAACTGCAGATGCGGTAGAAACAGCAAGAGAACTAGAATGACAAGTGCAGCCTGAAGCTGTGACTGAACGGCTGAGATCTCATGATAAAAACCAACGGATGAGGACTTGCTTCTTATGGATGAGCAAAGAAAGTGGTTTCTTGAGATGAATCTTCTCCTGGTGCAGATTCTGTGAAGGCTGTTGAAGTGACAACAAAGGATTTGGAATATCACATAAACTTAGTCGATGAAGTAGCAGCAGGGTTTGAGAGGATTGACTCCGATTTTGAAAGAAGTTCTTCTGTGGATAAAATGCTATCAAGTGTATCGTGCTACAGAGAAATCATTTCTGAAAGGACATCAATCACTGTGGCAACAGTGGCAACTTCATTGTTGTCTTATTTTAAGAAATTTCCCCCGGCCACCCTAACCTTCAGCAGCCACCACTCTGATCAGTCAAGCAGCCATCAACATTGAGACACGACTCTCCACCAGCAAAAAGATCGTGACTTGGTGAGAGCTCAGATGATGGTTAACTTTTTTTGTTTTTTAGCCATAAAGCATTTTTTACTTAAGGTATATACATTGGTTTTTTTAGACATAATAACACTGCATACTTCATAGACTATAGTATAACACATATATACCACTGGGAAACCAAACAATGAATTTGACTTTATTTCAGTGGTCTAGAACTGAAGTCACAATATCTCTGAGGTATGCCTGTATCTAACTTCTAGTAAGTATTTACAGTGAATGTTAAAATGCTTCCAAAATATATGGCATATAAGAAGTTTTCAATCATAAACTTTTTAGCTCTGCAACTAAGGCCTCATTTGTTAAGTTGTATTTATTTATTAAAACAGGTCATTTATTCAAGATCAATGTGTAATATATTTTCCAAAATTTTCTGCAAAAATGTGGTTAAATTCACAGCTTTGAAATTTATATTTCTGATTAAGAATTGAGATGATTGAAACATAAGACATACTAGACACCTGAGAAATACTGATATGCTGAAGACTGCAAGGTCAGATCAGTTCATATAGAACATAACCCCTACTCCAATACCGTTCCAGGTACTGAAAGTCATCCTTACCTTTCGGTCCTATATCTTAAACAGAACAACACTTTGCCAGCTCCAGTCTTAATAACCAGACCTGGATAAACTTCAGGTTATATCAGCATTCTCTAAAGGAAGCCCGATAAAACTGTGACTTTACAATTGTTGTGATGTCTTTAACTGAATATAAGTGCATAGGGAAAAAAATATTACCCCCAAAACTTTACACACATAAAATGCCATCTAATGAAGGTCATAAAACCAGAAAACTTCACCAGAAATATGTTGTCAGAGTTGTTTTTAAATCACTGTGGGACAATGGAATGTTGTCTTTAAGCATTCTGGTTTAACAACACAATGATACAGCTGTAAATCCTGTATTGCTTCAGAGTCTATTAGCCAGCCAGCAGAGTACATTTAGATTAGAAAAGAAGTAAGTTTTTTCTTCCAGTCAAAACTGTGCGTTCTAAAGCAAGAAGGAGAAATTTTCAGGACTTACTGGGAAATAATAGTTAAATATGGATAAAAATCTTGGCATTATTAATCAGTTACTCATATTCAGTTTTTCTCCATCTTTTCTCATACTGGACTTTTTTATTTCTGGGTCTCTAAATGTTTTGTTATTGTCCACTTCTTTCCATAACCACATAAGCCAGAGGCAAGCTGAATATCCACAGCTAATTGCCCTAATAAGCTCTTTCCTATTGCCATATGGCAATTCATGTGTGATATCATATTCCATTACTAAGTGTACCTTGTATTCAACCTAACTTGTATCACTTACATCAGTTATTACATTGTGTGTCTTTGATGGGTCTCTTACTAGACTTAGACTTCTACTCTTATTCTTTGACCTAGGGACTCTGCCTAATATGGGTAAAACCTTTTATAGGAACTATTTGTACTTAAAACAGATGTGTAAATGCCAGGTTTTCTGAAGAAGTGTTTCTTGACTAGCTTTCAAGACATTTGAGATCACCAGTATGTATTTTGTGCAAGAACTCTATTATTTTTCTGACTTTTGTGAAATTATTTTAAGCACAGTGTGTTACCATTACATATTATAATTTTATGTGATCCACAATACCAAGATAGAATGCTGCCTGCCCACCATTAATTCTTCCCTGACTGAAATGTTACAGAAATAATGAGCTTGCTTATTAATAAGAGGACCTCTTCCAAGCTCATACTTTCATGAGATGTTATTTGACAAAGGCTGCCGAATCAATTAAAAAAATTCATTTACTACAGTCTATTAAAGAGGATTAGAAATAGAGCTTTTCTACCACAAACTAAGAAAAACTTTTTCTTTACTACTTAGGGATACAGATGAAACACTGGTAGAGCATGTTGCCTTTTCTTTCTTTCTTTTGGCTTTTTCTCCTTTTGGTTCTTCATATGTATTCTTATATTTTGTATTTTTAAATAGATTTATACCAGAATTTAAGTGCAGAAAAAGATATGTGTAACTCAGTTTGGCATATATATATATATATATATATTTCTAAAAATTTCTTTCCTGAAAAGTTTGCTTTCTCTGTAAAAATAATGCTCTTGTTTTCATTTCACTTCAATTATTATTTGTTAGATATTTTTGCATGATTTCATAGATGACTTTTTTTAAACCAATGCACCACCTGCAAAAGGTTTCTGTTAGGACTTGAACTGTAAATGGTGTGTAAAAAAAAAAAATCTCCAGACTTAAAAAAAAATTAATTAGTCTTATTAAAATGAAAGGTTGTACTACATGGAATTTGTTGGAGAAAATATGTTGGTTCTGGGTTACAATGAATGCTTGCAAATGTTGAGTCAAAGTCAAATTAAGAGTATTTCCTTTCTAGGATTGCCACATGGAGTTTCTATTTGCAGAGCACTTAAAACCATGTCTGGCACATAGGAAACACTTTCTTAGTGTTCATTAAATTAAAAAATAATGATAAATCATAGCAAGGATCATAAAATTCTAGTTAAGACCTCATACCTCTAAATAATAATAAAAGTGATGAATAATATTACTCCTTCAAATTGAAAATTAATGGGAAATGGTTCTTTCCAGAGTCATGAGTTCTCATATACCAAATGCCTTTGCTCTGGTTTAGGCCATCAGTAATAGCTGTCTTTTTTGTAGCTTGATCAGCTCCAGGGAGGAGGAGTACCTCTGTCTCTCTGTATTTATGACAGTACTGCCAAATCAGGCTGGGCTGGCTGATTTTCCTCTTCAGCTTTTCCCTCCCACTCTTTTCTTTGGGGGAAATGCAATTTTAAGACAGTAGTAAATGTGGGGTGAGAGTGATCAGTTATCTAATTATCCTCTTCCGCAGGTTGTGTTGCTGGTGGTGGAGACCAGGCACCTCCTTTCTGTGCAGTGCTGCCCAGAGTGTGTCTGCTAGGCCTTCTCTTGGCTCCCCTCCACCACCGTGCCTTTCTGCCTCTGCTGTTCTTTATTTTTTATCACCCCCCTTCCCACATCCTCTTCCTTGCCACCGCCCCACACCTCTACATTCCCACCTCCAACTAATGCATTCTGCTGGTTTTAGAACATAAAGACAGGAGGAGAAAGAAAAGGAAGGGAGGCCAATGAGACCTGTAGAGTTTTTTTTAATGCTGCATTTAAACCATTTATTGAGAGTTGATATACTTTTCACTATTTCTTTTTTACCAGGCAACAGGGATCAGTCCCCCTCTATAGTTTGTTTTAAATGTCTTAAAGGATCTCTGATAAAACAAGTTTTGACTATTTTCCCTGTACCAGTTTTCAACTGTAGGTTTAACACTTGCCTCCCGATCCCTGCATTTTGGAATAAAGTCCCAAGACAGTGAAAGACTAGCCCACCAAATCCAGGACCAGTAATTTCACAGCCGAAGTGTGGGTCCCCACAGCCACCTGACCCACATATGACTGGCCTCTTTGCTTCTGGTTGCTGCCAACTCTGTTCTAGGTGGTCAGAAGTTTGACTCTTTACCTAGCTGTTCTTAGATTTATTAAGTTTTTGTATTGAGGGAATTTGATTGAGCTATATGTATATCCTTATTTCTTTAATTCCTTCTACTTGATTTCATTAATTTTATGATAATTGGTTTTTCAGTTTTATGTTTGTTTTTTTTTTTAAAGTACTGTTTCAGGTCGTTCAGCATTCACTTCTTATTATTTTTAATTTATTTGTTGTGAGAGAAAGCAAGCACACGGGAGAGGCAGAGACAGGGAGAGAGAGAGAATCCCACACAGGCTCTGTGCTGGCAGCACACAGCCCGATGCGGGGCTCAAACTCACAAACTGGGAGATGATGACCTGAGCTGAGATCAAGGGTCGGACACTTAATCGACTGAGTCACTCAGGTGCTCCCATTCAGTAATTATTAGTAAGCACCTATTGATATCAAGATTTCTGCTTCACGTTAGCATTATTTGGATATTTGGAGGATTATTAATTAGAATAGGGAAAAGCTTCTCTAGAAAAGCTAAGCCTCTGAGAAGGCCAAGAACCTGTAGAAAGAATTTGGGTGGTGGGGCATTTTTTGAATCAGCAAGTGGAAAAATCCTCTATCAAAAAGTGTTTGCAAAATAGATGGTTTAGGACTGTTGGATGCCTTCACCCTGATGTTTCAGCAGAGGCTCAGCAGTCCTAAGCCAGCAGAGGTTATGGATGGGGTGCTTTACGAATGAGAGATTGGACAAAAGGGTAAATAAAGTCCAATATTGAAGTTGCACATCTTTGAAAACAACACAAATGACTAGGTTCATTCGCATTAAAAAATAATCAAACCCAAGTTTTTAACCAGTAGTGATTAGTTGTTTTTTTTTTAAACTAGCATACCATATTTTTATATTGAAAATGACCATGCGCCTTCTAAAGCATGGTCGCTTTAACAAGTCATACACTTACATTAATGAGACATTATTAGTCAAAATACTTGTGGAATTCTCTCTTTGGAATTATCTTCATCACTAGTGTAGGAGCCACATTAGAAACCCTTTTTATAACAGTGCAATCCAAATAAGCAAAAAAGTTTTTGACTTCAGAGTATTGCCTATCCTCATTTCTCATGTTGTTCCCTACATTTGTCTCTCATTAGAAGTGTTAGTTACTTGCATGAATAAAACTTATCCTCAAAACATACTTCCCAGCCTCTATGGGACTATACAAAAAAACCTACCATGGGCTCTGAATGAATCATTGTATGTATAAATTTTGGTATTTCTGTTTTAAAAATCAGTGTCATTACTTTCTAGTCACATGCTCTATGTATTTTGTTGAGGATATGTGAAAAATTGATGTCAGGTATCGTACAGTGAAATTAAAACAGTACATTTGATACTACTTGATGATGAACATTATGTTTTCAAATACTGCCTTACAGTGAAACTTGCGGATTACGTAAAAGAGAGAATCCAGTCTGAGATGCTGTCCTTTTCCTACAAGATACTCATTCAGTCAGTGACATACTTGACTGAATTTTTTGAGTTTTGTTCTCTATGGGAGCCAGTTTAATTGGCCACAGTCTCCTGAGAGTCAGTGTTCATCCTTATAAACAACTGGGAGCATACAGGAGCCTTGAGAGTGCCATAAATAGAAGAGTGCATTTGAAGGACCGTGGAAACTGGTAGAGTAGGGTCCTGGCTCCTGTAGCAGCCATAAAAATAGCTGAGCCAATAAACGGCCATACCTTCTTTTGAACATAAGCTGGAAGTTAGAGAATCTGGAAGACAATTTGGTAGAGTTCTATAAAAACCTTGGCTTATAAGAAAACAACTAAAGGGAAATGGTAAAGGGAGTGAAATGATCCTGTCCCTTGGACTGCAAACCACAGTCCACTTGGCCAAATTTGGATTTTCAGCTATTGCCCAGCTGGTGAACAGTTCAAAACTATTTTAGGTCATGTGATCCCATTGCAGCCAATTGGGTGGTTTGGCAGACAACAACATAGTAAATTTCTATTCACACAAATTGTATGCATACTGCATTTGTCCATGTGCTTTGTCTGCCTGTCTATGTTGATGATAACATATCCACATAGGTGGATGGATAAATTGTGGGTATAGGTCCATACCTGGATATTTATACACAGCAATTATGTACTTTGATTCCTTCTAGGAAACAGAATGGTAGGAATAATCTAGTTAAATCAGTTTCTATGGGGATTTTTTTACTCCTTTTTTCATATTTCCTCTAGTTGTAAAAATTACAGTGATTACACATCATAAAGCCTATCTGTAATAAAACGCATCAGCTGGCCAAGGTTTTCATCGCTCACTCAATAATCCATTAATACAGCAACGCTGCCCAGGCATCTTTATAATACCAACTCGGAGGTAATTTTAATCAGCTAGACCAGCTGGTATTTAACAGCAGCTGCTGGAGACGCCACAAATATACTCAATAGCTGACATCTTTATTTGCAGTTTTTCAAGGGGAGAAGAGATTCTCCTGTGGTTACTTGTATTAAGCATTTAAAAGAAGGTGTAAAGTATACAGGGGTTTATACCTAAATGAGAAGGGGAAGGGATTAATGGTAAAACAAAGGTGATAAATTCTGTCAGGAGGAGAGGTTTGTGAATGAAGAAACTGCTTAGATGAATAAGAATACATTGGCTTTGGGTGGACTTCAGACCTTTTTCCTGGTTATGTTTATACTGATCTTGGGTATCGATCCCAGCCACGAAAATGCAGTCTGTATCTGCTGTACAGCATGCTTATATCCTTCTATACTCGACTTGTGGGATTCTTTCCTACACAAAGCTGTGAAAAATTTGATCCTGTGGAAGAGTGATCTGCTCACATGCGTGTGTTCTCAGCCACAGCTTGCCATGTCCTTTTTGTTGTTTTATGAGTATATTTTTCTTAATGTTCAATCTTGATATTTTTAAATGAAAAGAATCGGCACCAATATGTACTATCTAGTGGTAAATGTAGAATGCCATTTCACACTGGTGTGTATGAGCATGTGTGGGGGAAGTAAACGTCGGCAACATGAAGTTAACAGTCACAAACCCATTATAAATAAAAATTTAATTACACTTGGGGGAGCTTGGCTTACAAAGCTCAGAAATCCATAATGGAGCCTGCTGGTAATAAATGCCTGATCTGTTTGTTAAACTCCACTGTTCCCATCCCTTTTCTCGTCGTCTTTTCTAAAATACCTCGACATCTCCACTGATTAGAAACTGGTAAACGGAGCTGGCTTCCTGATTTATAAATTGTGTTGCCCTTACCTCGTTGGATGAGAATCTTACCTTTTGGTTTGATGAGTAAAAAGGAAGAATTAGAGTAAAGTAGGAAAAGGAATAGCTCTAGTTAGAGAAATAAAAGTCTTACTTGGTCTACATTTACAGATGATGTCTTTGCACACAGATAGCTGTGTATTGAAATGTGTTGGTGATATAAGTGTCTGATATCTATATGAACAGAAGTTAAGTGGTTTCCATTTTGTAGAAAATGTGTCATTTTCTCTAAGACTGTTTTCAAAATTAAAGTCCGTATAAAATAAACAAATGGGCCTTGCACCCTTGATACAGAAATTGTTTTGTTATTTCTGACTCTTGTAGAGCAATCAAACCTTCTTTTCTTATGCTAATAGTTCTTGCTGGGAGATATGAAGCATTATAAACCCCTAAAAAAGTAAAGTATTACAGGCAGACTGTACTTCTGTACTAAATTAACCAGAGGTTAACAAAATTCTTTGTAATACAAAGTCTTTTGCAGGTAGCTTCATTTATCAGTGCCACTGATTTTTTTTTCCAGAGCCAAATAGTGATCTGTCTGTGTTGGACTATGATTGAATACTTAAAATTAAAATCCAGTGACAGAATGGATTACTAAGATAGCAATTTGAATTTTAAAATTACTTAGCAAGCATTTTTTTTCTGTTATTTGTAGTGAAAACAGTCTGTTTAAGTTTGTTTAGTGTGTTTGACAACAGACAGTTTGATATATTGCTGGGCACAGCGGTAGGTTGGACTTGAGTGGTATTAGCTCTCGGTGTTTTGATTAATGGTAATTGTTTCGATGAAAAGGCATGTTTTACGTACAACTCATAGTTCTGAGAAACAGAAGTCAACTTGCAAGATCCATAATTACTATTCTGAGTTAGTAAATAAAAAGGGCCAGAAGAACCTGCTGGAGTAGCACAGTTGGATTTTTTTTTCCTCTTTGCTTTGTATTGTGGTTACAGACTGTTCTTTATGTCAGAATATAATTCTTCTGTTATTTATCTTTTGTTCAATATTTGAAGTTGATTTATGACACATTTCTGTATCCCATAATTGAGTCTGAATCTGTACCAGGGTGAAATTTCACCTGTCTCTACAGTTGACTATCAAAGGAACCCAAATCAACCCAGTGTGGTAAAGATTTAAAACATTTTTTTGAAATTCTTTTTCCCGGTTTTGTCTCTTATTTTAAAAGAATGCAATTTAGCAAACAATTAGAAAGCTTATTTTAACACTTCCAAGATTTGTATTGCCTTTATTGTAAATAAAATATTTTACATATCATTAACGTACACAAATCCAGGAAAAAATAGAAGGTTATTTTTCACTTGCAGAAAATAAAACATGCGCTTAAGGACCAAGGTTTTGTCAGTTTAGAAGCTGTCAGAATAACCCCCTTGTAACATCTTTCAGACACATAGGTCTGTATACATGCGTGAAATAAATGTACCTACGCATATCTGTCTACCACATGCATAATGCTGTGCATTTAGGTTATCAGTGCACAGAAACTGATTTTAAGCAATTGTCCGTATCTTTAGCATGAACAAATAAAAACTACCTTCACGTGAAGACTTGGGAAGGAAGTGGGAGAAAATGCCCTGAATCATATTTAACTACCCTTATTTTAAGATGGTGAGAAATTGTGTAGGTGGGAGGTAGTGCTAGGGGATATTTTTCTTCTCTCTTTTCCTTCCTACTAAAGAAAAAACTAGATAATACAGTAAATATAATCAGAATTTTTAAAAAGTGACATGAATGGCGACTGTGTGTGTGAAGCCAAGGTTGAAAATTAGTATTTGCACAACCTTTCCCTACTTATTTTTTTTTAAGAAGCATAGAAATGTTGAGTCTATTGGGTAATTTCCTAAATATTATTCAGGGAACTTAGTATGATATTCAAAAAATAATAGCCCTCCCTGACAGTAGCAGGATTTTAGGTTTATATTAATATTAGAGCTTTGGCATAAATATTAGCACATATCTCCTGTATAGCTGTTAGATAAGCCATGTTCTTTAACATATTTGGAGGAAAGGAATAGGAAGTGAAATCTGCAATGCAGAAACTTGTGCTGTTACTGACTGTTTATATCAAAAAGGGAATGATCCTACTCTATAGTAGCCGGGATTGAAATGCTATTTGTCAGGTTGCTTAGTCCCAGCAAAATTAAAATTAATAAAAGGTTGTCTAATGCATACCTAAGCCTTTGACACCAAAATAAATATAATTTTAAAAAATTTTTTCCTCATGGTTAACAACCATGTGTCATTGTGGCATCTTTTATTGAAAGGAACTTTATTTAAGTAGCATAAACTTGTTGGATGGGCTTCAATTAAATGATGATTTGTTAATGCAAATGTGTAGCGAATGACTAGTAGTACATCTGTCTCTTCATCCATAGGCCATTACTGTGCAGCGTTAGCACATGATTGTAAAAAACGAGAAATCATTATATGCAGGTAGTACATATTCAATCAATTCTGACCTTATGTCTCTGGCGAAATAAAAAAAGGATATAATGTAGATGATATTTAATCTGAATAACAAAAAGTGGCTCTTGGATTCCCTGTGACTCAGACTGTTAGGTGATTTGAGGTGACTACTCTTTGGGATAGATGATTATGGTGGCCCAGTGGGGAAGGGCCATCACTTTAACCCTTTGTCATCCCTCCCATGCACTTTTCCAGCCCAAATTATAGTTTAAGTTCTATTTTCTTTTTTTTTTTCCCTCTTCATTTTTGTTTCTTTTAGAAAGCGGTTTGTGGGATAGTGGTGAGAAATGGGCACTGATGACCACCAGCATGAGCGTGTTAAGCAAGCAGTGACAATTAATACAACAAAAAATGGTACAATTAGCTTCAGCTCCATAAGTGTCTAATGAGCCATTTGTCAGTCTTTTGCTGAAATAAACTACTCTATCTTAATTCTCCACTCTTGCAGCAAATAAATAAAAGTTATGAAACACCCGGGCACCAATAAAATAAAATTTATTTCATAGGGCATGACAGAACTCTTTATATATCTAAAATGAACATGTTATTTACAAATGACTTGTGATACTCATATAAACCATGGATGTGTGTGCTAACTGCTTTCATTATAGAGATATGCATTTTTTTTCTGATTGTTTAATCATTTAAACGTATCATTACTCCTAAAGGCATGTGAGTTAAAGTGACTCCTCCTGGTGTGATTAACTCATGAGGCCAAAAAGAACCTCAGAAATGAGCTACTCTGCAGCTGAAGACATTAAGGATTTACTGGAAAGGACAAAACAATAATTTTCATTTGGGAACCTCTCAGCTCTCTGCTGATTATCTTCCTGCCCTCATTTATTTTTAGGAACCCCAATCTCTCGAAAGTTTTCATCATCACTATATATCAGTCAAACAAAACAACATTGTAAGCTTCTTTCACTTGTATTTTGTACTAAGTTAAAAGTTGTCATCTCATCACACTGTGAAAATGTGAATTGAAAATTCGCATTGAAAATTTGAAGTATATCACAAATGAAAGCCCAGATATTTTAAAATAATAATTAGTTGTTTTAATCAGAGCAAGAATACACAAACTGTTTTTCAGAATAGCATGCATTGTGGTTCTTCAGTCTAGTTCCTAACCCAGACAGCCTCTAGCATCATCTGGAAGATTGTTATAAATGCAGATTCTGCAGTCCCTACTGAATCAAGAACTGGAATCTCTTTTAACAAGCCCAGCAACTGATTCTGATGTCCACTAAAGTTTGTGAACCACTGCTATGTAGTGATAGAGTAATTGAAGCAAAAATAAACATTGTAAGACATTTATGAATCCCTGATGTACACATAGAACCCAAAAGAAAACAGAAAGCTTTCAGCTTCAAATAATTTCCATGAGATCCAGTCCATCCCATTCCAACTCCTCTTGGTCAGTTTACTGCTAACTCCCCCCAGGGCCCCCTTTCTTTTTCTCTTCTTAATATATACCCATTTTACAAAATTACCTTAGTAGAGTTTTTCAGGCAAATTCTAAGTTACTTTGCCTGTTAATTACTACTACCCAAATGTTTCTGTCTAGCAATTTAGGAATAGTAGTATTTGATGGTTAGTAGTTTACCTTTTCCTTTTAAAATTATTTCAAAGCTACTCATAGTCCACTTAAAGAGAACAGGTTTCTTTCAGTGGGAGCCTGGGTGAACCCATGAAGGAGTAGGCAGGTATCCTTGGAAGCAGTGGGTCACATACCCCAAAATGGCTGATGGGAATCATTAGGACTTGATGCTGCTTTACACCTGTAGCCTGAATGATTGGCTGTTGTTACCAGTAGCTGTAGATTGACCCCAAGAATGAAATTAAGTCCAAAGTAGAGAGTGGCAAGTGAAATAAAAAAAAAAAAAAAAGGTGGCCAGGAAGGATTTTACTAGAAGTGACCTAGAAGCAATGATAATTATGTTTTGTTTCAAAGGCATTCGTATATCCCGTGGTACTCAAAGTGTGGTCCATCCGTCGGCAGCACTACATCACCTAGAAGCTTGGTAGAAATGTGGAATCTCAGGTCCCACACCAGGCTAGCCTACTGACTAAGAATCCACATTTTAACAAGATTCTCAGGATATTTGCTGCACATGAAAAATAGAGAATCACTTGCTTAGTAGCCAAGGGATTGGATCAAAGATTGATAGTGAAGGCAAACAGTTACTTTTGTATGAAGATGAATTCTCTATGGCTGTGGTAGTTCCAAGGGGATTTTCAACAAATACACAGTGCTATTGCAGCTGTGGGAGGAATTATTTTATTGGCCTGACCACATGATTTTGGAATAAACCCAATATGGAAATATGAAATTTGATTTTTTTTTTAATTTAAATTTTAGTTGTCTCTTCTCCAGAGGAGAAATTAAGGTGATATAAATGTGAAGCATGCTAGAATCAAAGGACAACTTAGATTTAAATCTAAACTCTAAAAATTCTGAGCTTAGACTTATTTAATTTGATTTTTAAAAAGTTAGAAGTGTTTAGATTTTGATATTTTTAAAACTCCGTTGCCTTATCTCAGAAGGTTAAAGAAAAAGAGGTGAGTTTATTATTACTTTCTTTTTCACAGTACCAGAAGAAAGATTTATAATTTTAGGTAACTTGTCGCACGATTTTCAATTTAATTCAGAGCTGACAAAAATTCACTTATAGGTAATTTTCAATTATCCATATTAAGAAGAAGCAAGAATAGTTTAAGAAGTGAATATTAAGTAAAATAAATGGATAAGAAGAATTGCAAAAGACTGGGTTATTTGGAATTAAGAAGCTAAACCAAGTTTACTTGAATATAAAATAATCGTTTAACAAAAGGTGTCAGATGCTTGATCTCACATGCCATCCAAACTCCTCTCTGATGTGTTCGTTCTGAAGTGAATATTAAGTAAAATAAATGGATAAAGAGAATTGCAAAAGACTGGGTTATTTGGAATTAAGAAGCTAAAACAAGTTTACTTGGATATAAAATAATCATTTAACAAAAGGTGTCAGATGCTTGATCTCACATGCCATCCTAACTCCTCTCTGATGTGTTCAAAGCAAGTATCACTGAGGCTCTGAGATGCTGACTAGCTTACCCAAGTACCCATAGCTGCTACCTAATGGAGCAATGTCTAAAACTTTTATCTTCAGACTCCTGGACCAAATGTCACCATATTTCAAAAACATAAAACAGAGAAACAGCCCTAGGATGTAAAACATCCATGTAAAAGTGTATAAATAAAAAAGAACTTTAATTGGTGTTTAAATTACATCCATTGTCAACCCTGTATGGAAATTAACAGACTGTTCTATGGAACAGAATTGAATGTCCAAAGACAAATTAAGTATATATAAAAATTTGTGTATACCAATAGTAAATAGATACTAAATATGCTTTGTATGCCTACATGTATTAATGTGAAAAAGATGACTTCACATTTATGGAAAAGGATAAATTATTCAGTAAACAGTGTTCATACAATTATCTGTTTGAAAAAAAATTAAGTCCTTATCACAGTCCATATGCTGAAATTAATTCCATAAAGATTTAAATTTAAAGAGTAAAACTGCAAAACAGGAGAAAAAAAATAGTCAAGTATTAATTATTCTTGAGTATGGGAGGGGCTTTCTACATGTGATTTCAAAGCAAAAAAAAAATACAAAACATTGAGATTTGGGTAAATAAAATGTTAAAAGTATTGGAGAAAATGCCATCAGCTCTAGGACAAACTATGAAAAATATTTGCAATGATATTACAAAGGATTAATATTCTTAATATGTTAATCTTTTACAAATAAATAAGACTAATAACTGAATACAGAAAGGGGCAGATGTAAAGACATTTTGATATAAGTATGATTATATATGTACATATGTACTAATAAGCATATGAAAGCATTTAACTTAGTAATCAAATCCATGCTAATTAAAGCACCAGTGACATGTCATTTGCCTGTTGGATTAACAAAGGGTATACACTCTGTTTTGGGAAAGTTTCATGGAAAGGATCAATTTGGTAGTTTGTTTCAAATTCATAAAACTGTACATAACCTTTACCCTCAGTTCCATTACTGGGGATTTATTCAAATGAAATAATTAATGGTACACAGAAATTTTGCTTTAAAGTTTTTTCGGGCCATATTGTTTATGATACTGAAAAATTTTATAAATGCCTAGAATAGAAGACTAGTTTAATAGTACAGTGGAATACTATTCATCCATTTTAAATCATTCTTTAGGGATAAGTATTTGTTGACACAAAGATTATAATATATACATATTGTGGACATATTTTTATCATAAAATAAATGTATTTATACCTTATCTGTGCATAGAAATAGGATTGGAAAGCCATAAACCAAGATTATTTGTGGGTTATGAGATTATGGGTATCTTTACTTATTTTCTTTCTGCTTATAGTTTTATTTTCAGGCTTTTTTGAAACAGATAGATGACTTATGTAATAAGGAAAAATTAATATTGATAAGGTCAACAAAAAATACATAAAATTATTTTAAGTGTAGATTGAACATTTCCCTTTAATTTAGCACTTATTATGTGCTGGTGACATGTTTAGAAATATAGCTCAAGGAATATATCATGGGATATAGAAGAAGTTAGTTCTGTAAATAAAAGGCAGGTAAATCTGAAAGATTTGTGTAGTAATGAAGGTATATCTACTGGTAATTAAGAAGAATGGCTTTCTGTACTTCATGATAGTCAGAAGGTGGATTAAGCAAGAGATATTTGAGAAAGGTTTTGAAGAAGTTCCCTAGATCCATGGAAGAGGCAGAGCATTTCTGTCCTGTGTAAAAGTGGTGCAGAAAACATGACTTTGTAGTCTGCAATTAGGAAAGACTGAAATATGGGCTGCATATAAGGAGGTGTCCAAAAATGAGTTTCAGAAGATAGGAATTTAGATGCCACACTAAGATGTCCCTCAGATAAGCAGTGCAAGGCAGAAAGAGCTCTCTGGCAGCAAGATGGGCTGAAATAGGATGGCAACAGGGAGGCGCAAAACTGATGAAATGTCAGGCAGGAAAGATAAGGTGTTTGTCCAGTGGTGTGACAGAGGGAAAGGTAACTACAAGTCAGAGAATGGTGTATCTTCATCCTCAAGGATTGGAGACTGGAGAGGATGGGCTTAGAGGCTAGAGCCATTAACTCCACTCCCAGATACAGGAGGAGAGAGGTTGGGATGGGAGAGGGTACAGGCATGAGTTCTAGACCAGAGAAATCGGGGTTAAGCTACCTGTTCAAATCTCTGTATCTGCTACGGTTCTGTTTGGTGATTTCTTACTGCAGGGCTCAGCTTGAATAATCATTTTACGGTTATTGGTAATATTCTATTAATTTCTTCCCAGATACTTGGCTTCATTTAAATGTGGTGGTTTAAAGGTTTTACTTACTACATTTGAATGCCATTTATTAGAAGTCACTGTAGAAGAGTGATGGAGGCTCGCTGTGAGTCAGCCTACCTGGAACTGAAGCCAGCTCCACCACTTCCGCTGTGTGACCTTGTAGAAGAGTAATTTGCCCCTCTAAGCTGCAGTTTCTCATCTGCAAAATGGGCATAATACCTGTAAAGAGTTCAGAATTAAATGAAGTGCTACAGGTAAACTCTCAGCATAGTGATCACTCAAATAAATGTTAGCCAGAGTTATTACAACTTGACAAAAAATTTTTTAGGAAAATACAGTTTTATAATAGAAGTAATATATAAAATACACATTTTTCTAAAAATGATTATTGTAATATCTTCACTATGCAAAACTAAGGGAATTTTATGAATATGAACATGACATTTTCAGAGACTTGAAGTTGCAGGGGCCAGTGCCCGTAGTTCAGGAGTTTATCTACAAGGTGGTGGGTGACCCAGTGGGGACTGCTTCAGTGAGCAACGGAGCGGCAGGGAAGGACTGGAGCTGTGGGTAACTGACAGAAGAGGAATTCACTTATTTATAAATATTTGTGAATTAGATAGAACTGCTCCGATCACTGGGAAAGGAGCTGGTTCCCCTCTGTCACTGACTCCAGACTTGTTACGATGATTTATCCTACGTTCTTTCTAATCCCCACTGCTCTTTCAGCTCTTTAGGAATGACTGTGGAGATTACAAAGGGCAACATTCCAAAGTCTTCTGGATGTGTTGACCTTTCCATTCTCAGTTTCCTAACATGAAATGAGAGGTGCTTTTGTTAAAGTTATAGTGACACACTTAGCCTGTACTTTCTTCTTGCCAAATGTACGCTTTCTCCATCTGCTTCCTCTAAATGAGATATTAGCGTGGTGGCCAGTGATATCTTACCTCTCAGAGGCCTTGGGTATGCCGAGCCCTTCAGCATGATTGCCCCCCAGCAGTACTGCTGTCGCCTCCCTGCCTGTGCTGGCAGCTGGAAATAGACGAGAACTACTTCCGGACATCTCAGACCCTGGGCTGACTGAAGGCCCCATTTGTCCCAGTGTGGCTCTTCAGAGCGCAGGAGCCTAGACTTTTTGATGTTCCTCACTGTGAACTTCTGAAACTGACAGTTTGCAAGCAAGCTGCCTGGTCCTTTCATGTGGTGCCCCATTCTCGGTGTGGCAAGGACCCAGGCACGAGATGAAAACATAGCTGCTAGCCCCTGTTTCAAGGTTTTATCTTTCAAATATTAAATAAGTAAGTAAACAATTTCTATGTTCCACTCTCACACTAACATTAATTTCATCTTAAATGTAAAGTCTGTTTTCCTTAATTGATCTTTTTAGTCTTCTGCTGCAAGGCCCTTCATTACTTTCTCTCTGGCATTAACTTTAGGTGCTGACCACCATCTTTGTTCATTCTTCCTTAAAATAATCTCCTTGCCCATGATGAAAAGGATCATCTCCTTCATTCTCTTAGGTAAATTCATTGCAAATGGCATGCAAAATATTGGAGGTGGTGAATTTTCAGCTATAGACCGTGCACGTGTACATGTGTGTACCTACGTAGAGCCTTTTTAATGCCCCTTTTTGTTGATTTCTGTATCAATATATGAAGATCAATTTCTCTGAATTACTTACCATGGAAATATGTGGGGCAACATAGATGACCAAATATTACTGGTCAAATTCTTTTCTTCAAATAGTTTGTTTTGACACACAAGTCACTAAATGGTTTTTCAAAAAAAGCTTAGCTTGATGGGTCGTCACATAAGCTATTTGACATTTGTCCCCAGTCAGACCGGATGCCACATGAAAAATTTACTCAGGCAAGAAGCTCCCAGGAATAAACAGTTCTCTAGTGTTGCTCACAGGGGACTCGGCAAGGTGAGCGGAACTTCAACTTGTCACGGATGCACTGTTCTGACAAACATAAGTAGATGCTAATGGCTAAATCGTGACAGAATGAAGTCCCACAACCATATGGCTAATTGCCACAACAATATCTTCAGTGTTATTAATCAAGTGTTCATAGTGTGCCATGATACTTGGAATAATTAGAAACAGCATCGGCAATGCTTGTCTCTACCACACATTTTGCAGGCAGGGACCTCAAATAACCACACTTGCACATCCAATACTGTATTGTTTAATGCTGTCTTTTCCTCAGAAATACTTTGGTTAATGGAATTAACTGCTTGCCATTGGTGTCTTTTGTGTGAGCTTCTGTAGGGGCACAAGTATCTAAATGAAACCATTAAACCCCCGTGTATGTGTGTAAAGAGGCAATATTCCTTTAAGGCAGGACTAGAAATCTGCCCATCTTGGATCTTACAGCTTGAAAGATGAATTCATTGTACACTAATTTGGATGATGGACATTCATTTTTTGGTCACATATTTCCTGTTTTAGCTAATTTAGTTAAGAAAACGAGGAATTAGAAAGCAGTTGAATAAATTACAAGATATAAGTATTTGCATAATTTGTTTCAGACAACTACTACATAGTAGTGCTCCCAAAATGAGTTATTTTGAACATGTCTTTCAATTATGGATGAAGTAAATATTACCATCTCTAATATCACAGTTGAAACATATTTTCATGTTGCTAATACTGAAATATGCTCAACTTCAGTCACTTATAAACCGATATTCACTCCTTCATTTTAGGAGTGGAACGAGAATTCATTTGTGTTTGACACAATGCTCTAATTAAGAGGGCTTCTTGGATTGCTTTGCTTTGTGAGGAGGTGACTGGACAGGAAAGGCAGAAGATTGATGATAGCCCGCACCTTGGTGGTACAGAAGCATTTAGGCAAACAGATGAAGGGAAATGGCTGCTGTGAGTGTCTGTTATTAAACAGCTTCTCTAATTATTTTTCAATATATAAATAGTCATAGTTTTGAATTCTGTACCGTCTCAATGTTTGTTTTCCTTGCTCTTTTTTGTCCCGATGCTAGATTCCTTACCAGAAACAAGTCAAAGTGCCTTTTTCTAGAATTTTTGAATCACTGGTGTCTTTGGCTAAAAAGTAGCCCCCAAATTCCCCTAATAAAAATAACTAATTAGAAATACTATTTCACTGTAACTTTAAAATTACTAAGCCAAAAACTGTTGCTTCTGTAAATCCTGAACTCCACAAAATTTAAAATCACCATGTTTCTCAGTCTCTCTTATTTAAATGAGTCCCTCTCTTCCTGCCTTCCTTTGCTTCTCTATGGGTAGAGTCAGAGGCAAATTGGAAATTAGACATAAGAAAGCAAAAAAATCTGATGCTTTTTCAATCAACTTCCCTGCTGATTATTCATTTACTTTATGGATAAAATTATTTAGACCTTCTACTTCTTTCTTCTACTTTATGTCTTCTGACTAGTCATTAGATAGAGGTCAGACAGGGAAAAATGAAACTATTCATTTTGGTGCTCATTAACAGTTATAAAAAATGGGTGTAGAAGACAATTTTAAACCAATGTCTAAAATGATGCTTGGATTATATGTAGATTTTATTTATTCATGTCTTGCTTTTGTGTTCTTCATTTAAACTGCAAGATTATCCTTCGTATCCATCAATATGCTTTTGGCTGCAAGTTCTAGAAAACTCTACCTTGAACTGGCTCAAGCAGTTTAAGGAATTTAATTATTTAACAGAGCAGAGCTGACATCTAGAAGTACTGTGACTCAAGAGGCTCAATTAAGGATTCAGGTTTTTTCTGTACCTCCACTGTGTTAACCTCATCATCAGCTTCTTAAAACTCATTCTCTTGTAATCACAAATTATTTGGGGGCTGCAGCCCTCCTTGTTTTAGCACAGCAGGAGTAAGAGAATGAAACCTTTCATCTGATACTAAACAACAGTTTCTTTCAGCCCGCCTGGACCAAATTAGATCATGTGCTTACCCCAGACCAAGAACAGTTGCTGAGGGGAATACTGTTTACCTTAGGCTAATTGGGGTCTGCCTTTAGAGCGGTAGTTCTTAAATTGTAGCCTCTGGACCAGCAATGTCAACATCCCCCCTGGAAACTTGTTAGAAATGAAAATTCTTGAGTTCTACCTCAAACCCACTGAATCAAAAACTCTTGGGGTGAGGCCGAGCCATCTGTGTTCTTTAAAACCCTCCAGATCATTCTGGTGCTTGCTATGTTTGAGAATCACTGACCCTAGAGCAAGGGATGCTGTCAGCTTCCTCCTGAATAATGTTGGGGAGACCTGCATGGCTAAACTAAATCAAGTTCATTTAGGAAGGAAGAAGGCCAGAATAGATTTTTAGTAGGCAGTCACCTCCCTATACTTTAATAAAGTTTTAAAATAATAAAAATAAAATGTAAAATAATAAAAGAAACAAAGTTTAAGTTCCTCTTTTGTAAAGCCCTTTCTTCCTTGCTAAAGTAACTTTGATGTGGACTTTGTTGGGTTTTTCTGTTGTTTTTTAATGATACTATCCCCAATCAATGATGCTATCCCCACATTCAGGTGTGCAGTGTGACACAGTTCTGACCACCCATTTAATTTCTAGTCAGCTGCTGGGGAGGTAAGTCAAAGATTTGCTTTCCAATATAGGCCCTACCCTTCTCATGACTTTCTCTTTGCTGTAGGAAGGCTGTAAGATGCAGCGACCTTTCTGCATCTGTGAGCGAATGCCTAAGAGAAATTGCAGAACTTCTAGTTAAACGAGATAAAAACAAACTTCTGTTTTAGACACTGTTTAAATTTTTCTTACTTGCAACCAAATGCAATCCTGATTGATGAACATAGTAGAGTTATTTGCATAAAGGAGAAATATGTAGCTTTGCTGTCTCCAAATTCTTAACTCCATTTTCTCAACCGTTCTGCCCATCAAAAAATCATTATAAAGCACTTGGCTCAGAGGCCAAGCCCACATGCTTTAGGCTTGAATCTCCCCTCTCCATACCATACTAACTGTCTTTCATAAGTTATATAACTTTCTGAGCAATGGTTTCCTCAAATGTAAAATGGGACTAATAATACTTCATTTGGCTAAAGGGATTAAATATGCAAATAGCTATACATGTTAAGCTCCATTATAAACTCTGAAAAATGGTGGTATATTCTGTTGAAGCTAAATGAAGATGAAAGTGATTTATATCTGTAAATATTACCACGTTCAGCAGCATAGGAATAAGGTCATAGAAAACAAGAAATCAGCATGAGCCTTATTTGGTTGCAATACTTATTTGGGCATGTTATTAGCAGCTTATGAGATTCTTTTTAGAAGCTCACTGTGCCAAAATAAGACCTCCAGTAAGTATGAATATGCATTTCGTTTCCTCTGTCATCTTAGATGACACCTCAGTTCTTTGGTGACCATAAACTTGAATTCTTCAATATAATAGTTGGAATCCATCCTGCACATTTGATATTCCTTAAGATTCTAACTGAATTCAGTGTAGACCTCTTAAAGCATAGACTGTTGCTCAGATTTTTCACTTTAGCAGGTACGACCCACGCCTATTTAGTTTGTGTTCTGCAAGACTTGAGACAGTGAAATGTGCAAGTGGGCACTGGTAATACTTTCTGCCGGTACCGGAAATGGAGCAGTTATCACCAAGGAGTGATTTTCTGTATGCTCAGTCTAGGAGTTGTGGCCTGTACTAGGTGGAGTCTGAGATGGGTCCTTTTTGCAAGTTTATGGTCATTTATTACACTGCTGCTCTGACCACCTGAAGGATCCAGTTAGATAGTGAATGGATCAGGGCAAAAGTTTTCAGTATTAGGCAAATATCAACCCAAAGATATCACTTATACACGTATTTGTGATCTTCATAAAACCTACCAAACGCCCCATGTCAGATAAGGCTACAACTTGCCAAGGTATTTCAGTCCATTAAAATAATTAACCTAATTAATATTTACCATTTTCAAAATGATCTTATAAGAAATGATTGCTTTCCTTATCTTTTGGGTATATGCATTTAGATGTTAAGGCTTAGACCAAATCTAAATCTCTATTACCTTATTTTGATTAAAGGGTACGTGGATAATTGTTTTTATACAGGTTTTAGTATTATTTCTAAGCTGACTAGCTTATAGGTGCTTTATCTGTAGATTTTCTCCCCTAAAATTGAATGTAGTGTTTGCTTTAAATACACAAAGTCAGATCACTTTGTAAGGAATAAAAAAAGTTATCAGCTCCAATTACTCATTTTAATATCAGGCTTAGAAGAGCTTGAGATGTTCGAAGGAAAAAGTAGGAGGTTTCCCCCTCGTTCTGAATCCTTTCAGTACAATGCTATAGAAATACAGAAGCCATAAGTTTATGTAGAGATTTATATCAAAAGCTGACTTATTGAGGTCTCAGTGTTTGGATTTAGCTAGATCTTGAAGTGAAAGACCAGATTTCACAATCTAAGGATTGAGAAAGGTGTATTTCCTCTTGTAAATGAGGTTATATTTAAGAAGAAATGGGCTTTCTTTAAAGGTACCAATTAAGAAATAGGAAGATCTTCTGTTTTGCAGTCAAGCAGTCCTGGGTTGTAGTCTTGACCACATGATTTTCATAGCTCTGTAACCTTGGGTGAGTTACTTAAATATCTTTGAGCTGCAACTGCTTCACCTGTAAAATGGAGACGTAATGATTATCTCTCAGAATTGACGTGACGTAAATATGAGAGAAAAGGACATAAAATATTCAAAACAAGTGTCTTCGGTAGATGTTAGTTCTCCTATCAACCACCAAACTCTGTACATACGCCAACAATTAACATCCATTTGAATTTGTAAAGCTGACTTAGATGGTAAGTAGAAAATAATTCCCTCTGTCTTCCAGGTGGCTCATAAAGTCAGCTTCTCTATAAAACAGTAAGTACCTAACTTCACTCTCCACAGTTATTCCATCTTCACTTCCAGCTTCCTACTTTCATGGGTACATCTGGAACCTTTCTATTTCCAGTACTTGGGCCACCTCAAAAACTTCCACCTCAAACATGCCCCTACTCTCTGACGTGTCTTCACTCCTTCATTATCCTGTCTCCAACCCCAGATGGACGTCCAATTCATATACCCCTCTGGTTATTCATTGTCGTTTATTCTGCTAATGTCCTCGATTCCCCAGCTCAATCTATGCTCCCTCATTTTGATTACTCCCTTGTATTTACTCCCAACACCCATACCTGTGTTATTTGACTAGTAAAATCCAAACCCTACTAGTGCTTACAAGTGAGCAGCTAAAAGTGATAGGAAAAACAGCCATGCTTAACTGAAGTCACTTTTCTCCAGCTTCAAGTGGACCCTCAGCATTGCCTAGCAATTCTGCCATATTTCCTGTCATCGTCGTTATCGTCTTTTTTTTTTTTTTTTGATGTTTATTTATCTTGAGAGAGAGAGAGCGAGCAAGTAGGGGAGGGACAGAAAGAGAGGGAGGGAGACAATCCCAAGTAGGCTCTGCACTGCCAGCACAGAGCCCAATTGGGGCTCAATCTCATGAACCGTGAGATCGTGACCTGAGCTGATATCAGAGTCGGGTGCTTATGTGACTGAGCCACTCAGGCACCCCTCCTGTCTTCTTAGTATCCAACACTTTTCTCCAACTCCCTGTCTCCCAATATCCGTGCTCCTTATTTCATTGTGAACATAGAAGGGAACTTTCTCACATTCCAACAAGCATTTTTCAGTCTTCTTGCATTATCTGCCAGTTCCCCTCCAAGACTGACCCTTTAGCTCTGCACTCAGGCACTGAGTCCTGCTGTCTTCTGCACAAAGAATGTGTTCCTGCAGTTATATCCTTTTATTTCTGTAGTATCAACTTCCCCATCTATTATATTATTTCTAGCATTTGAACATGCTATAACTCTTTTATCTGAAGGAGTAGGAAACAAACATAAAACACCCCACCTTAAACACACATCCTTTTCCAGCTATTTCCTATTGCTCACTACTCATTACACCAAAACTGTTTATACAAAGTGCACAGGGAAAGCACAATCCCATCTTCGAGTCTCTTAAACCCAGTACTCCCAGGTTGCCCCCTACCCCAACCCATTCCACCTATCCACATGAATCCCCATGTCGCTAAATATAGTGGTCAATTTTCTTTCCTTTTATTTCTCAGCGCCTCATCTTTGAAACCATTGATTTCTGTCTCTCTCTTGAAATACCTTTCTTTACTGGCTTTCCAGAATACCCCATTACATAATATCCTTCTTCCACTGACTGTTTCTTCTCAGTCTTTTTCATTAGCTCATTGTCATCTTCCTGACTGCTAGATGTTGGGATGATCCAGGACTCAATCCTCAGACCTTTTATTTTCTCTTCCCTTAGGTGACTGCTGGGTTTGACCAGCAAACCCTGGGGCGGCGGATGACAGATTACTTCAGACTCCTGAATCAGAGAAAGGAGAGGGCGAGGGGGCCAAGGGCTCTAGTGGCCATGGCCCCGAGCAAAGCTCTTCTCCAGTTTTTTTTGAGAATCTTATCAGTATATTTCAAAGGGTAGAGGGAAAAGGAATGTGTAGTTTTCACAAGCGGGAACAAAGCATACTCATAGATTATCAGGGGAAGTGTACAATCAGGGCAGTGACAGGCAGACATATGTCACAGGGGCAGTGTATACAGGAAGGGGTTGTTTTACTACTTTAGATTAAGTGTTTACAGAGTGGGAAAACATGTTGATTCACAGGCAAGGTCATGCTATCTTCAGCCTTGATATTTCAAAGGAGACCTGGTTTTCCTGGTCTGCTTTGCTGCTTCTCAACCAACCATTTCCTAGGCTGCAAACATTCCTTATTTAAATCTTAGCCAGTTAGGCTCTATGAGCTCCCACAGGTGACCTTACAAGCCTGGGGCTTTAAATCTTATTTCTAAGTGCAAGATTCCCAAATGTGTATCTCTGGTCTTGAATTCTCTTCTGAGATCTCAACTCCCATATCTGGCTGCCCAACCATCACTTGGAAATCCACAAGACTTTGACTTAACATGTCCAAAGCCACCTTCTAGATTTTCTCCTAAAAACTGCTCTGCTTTCTGTTGCTCCCATCTGTAAATAAAATGACACCAACCTCCACCCACATGCTCACCCAAAACCTGGGCATCATATGTAGTCTCATCCCCATCCACCAGCACATCACAGTGGTTCTGTCTTCAAAAGAACCAAAATCTCCCCAGTTGTTTTCAACTCCAGCAGAGCACTTCACCCTAGTCCAGGTTTTCTTTCCTCTCACATATAGACTATTGCAGATGCCCCCTACCTAGCCTCTCTGTTTTCATCCTCCTCTCTGTACACCTTCTTTCCCACGCAGCAGCAAGAGTGGCACATTTTAAATAGAAATAGAATTCTGACAATTTCCCACTGAAAAGCCTCCCAAGAGTATCCTATCTGTCTTAGGCCATCGGGGCTGCTATGATGGAATACCACAGACTAGGTGGCTTATAAACAACGGAAATGTATTTCTCACAGTTCCAGAGGCTGGGAAGTCCAAGATCAAAGCATTGGCAGATTTGTTGTTTAGTGAAGTCCAGCCTCCTGGTTCATACTCAGCCGCCTTTCCCCCTGTGTCTTCACCTAGCAGAAAGGGGTAAGTTGCTCTCTGGAGTCTCTTTCATAAGGACACTAATCATGAGGGCAGAACTACTTATCTCCCAGAGGCTCCACCTCCAGATACCATCACATCGAGTGTTACGATTTAGCATATGGATTTTTGGGGGACACAAGTCTTGAATCCATAGTACCATTACACTTGGAACAGCACCCGAGGCCCATCATTGATGGACTGTAAGATCCTACATGGCTCCTAGTCACCTTTCCTACTACTTCTAGTCACACTAGTCTCCTTGCTGTTCCTCAAATGAGTCAAATCTGTTTCTACCATGGAGCCTCTGCACATGCTGTTTATTCCTTCACTGTCTCCACTTCAAGAGTTTCCCATGGCTTATTCCCTTACTTCATTTGTGGTTCATTATTCCTTTACCTATTTTATTTTTCTTAATAGCACTTATGATTTGTTAAATGTTTATTTGTTTACATTCTAAGTGCCCCACTATATAAGCTCCAGGAAGGCAAGGACTTTATCTTGTTCATTGCTATGTCCCCAACCACCTAAAATAGGCTCTGGCATATGTAATATGTTCTTAAGTTTATTTGTGAATGAATATATTACATTTTTCTTTTTAAAAAAAAGTTCTCTGGTATAAAAATCATTAAGTATTTAATGAGCATCTGCAGTGTGGAGGGTATAATAAGAGGAAGAACAGTCGAGACAGACATAGAAGACTAGACAAGTGTGTGTCATCACAGAGGCTGGGGAAGAAGAAAGTTGCCAGATGTTGGGTTCTGTCAATAGAGACTGAGTGTTAAAGAATGTGAGAGAAGTACAAGAGATGAAAGAATTAGTGAATGGAGAGGAAATGGAAGTTAAGAAGGAGTTGCAACTTTGTTGGACCTAAACAATGATTAGAGGGGCTGGAGCTGGGAGGTTGGAAGGTTGGTAAGGAGATGTGGGTGTGGTGGGGAGGAGCCTTGATAATCCAGTTAGGAGTTTGAACTCTGTCCTCAAGCAAGTCACTAAAGGATTATAAATAGGGGAGTCCCAGGGTCAGATTTTAATGGCAGGAGCACATTCGGGATACGGTATGGAGGGAGGACTGCAGAGAGGCTGGGGACAGAAGAGCAATGCAGTCAGATGGGCCAACGGTGATGATGGCTAGACTAGACTGAAAAAGAGGAGAAAAGGGTGGAACAGAAAGTATAAGATGGTATTTATTAGATGGTGAGGAAGATGCAAGGTGAAATGAGGAAACAGGAGTTGGATAATATTCTGATTATTCGTTTGATGGTGGGAAGATGGGGAGATGTTCTGTGTGAAGGCTACTAAATAGAAACCGTGGCCACATACTGAGAATGAAGGTTGGAAATGGCAGGTTGGGAGATTTGAGGACATCAAAGAAAAATCGAAAGAGGTGCTGTGATGAAACTGAGAGTGGCTGACTAGGAACAGCCTGAGAAAATGGTGGGGAGGGCTGAGGCACTATTGAGATTGAGTTACTGGCTTTATACTGGGAACTGTGTTTAGAGGATTGCTCTGAGCAACCAGTCTGCTACCTCCATGCCTACAGATGGGACAGAATGGTCCCAGAATGGACTGGGAGATGGCCAAGGTCAAATGGGAGAAGTGTCTGGGCTGCTGTGTTTTATTCACACCCCTGTTTTCAGGGGCCCTGGGCTGTTTCTCTAAATGAAGGAGGAGCAGTAATTTGTAGTGGAAATACATTGCCAGTTTCTCCTAAAATTCTTTGTATCTATTGCCAATGATAAAGAATAGGGAAAATAAATGCTGTGTTTTATCAAAGGCTGGAAATTCACAAGGTAAGAAGCTGAAGGATGACCGAATCCAAAGCACTAGTTCTTATCTTTGAAATGTTTATTTCTGGACTCCAGACTGCATATTTAGGAAGTGGGGCCAAGGATCTGGGGACTGTGAGACAAAGAAAAAGTGCAGGCAAGAGGTAGCATGGGAAAATCACTGGACATAGGAGTCAGGAGACTACTTTCTAGAGTCACTATAGTGATTTTAACTATCCCTAAACCTAAGGTCTATTTTTGTGACCCATCTTTTAAAATTGAGTTTATAATTGTATGATGTTTTCCAAGTTGTGTTTTTTGTTGTTGTTGTATTTTATCCTCCATGAGGTCAAGGGTCATATTTTGTTTTTGCATGTTTGTGGCTCCACAATAAATAATTATTGACTAAGGGTGAACCACGAAATTTCCATAAAATTAAGGTAATCGAGAAGCCCCTATTTAAAAATTACCAGTTTTAGGTCACCCAGCCTGTTAAGGTATAACCTGTGTACATATTGCTTATTTGTTCCTTTGCATCAAAGCTGAGTATTTACCCATTATTTATGCCTAGTGTAGCTCTCTGTAAAGTGTGTTCGTTATATAAGCCCATTTATGTTGATGGATGGCTTAGAGGAGACTTAGAACAACGATTCTGAAATGATCATCAAGTTATCCCTACGGATGTTATAAAGGACCTAAGGATGGGATCTCCCATAATTAATACACTGTAATTCTAGCAGCAGAAACGTATGCCATCCCCTGGCTATGCCTTGTAGTGGCATGGGGTGGTGCTTCGAGGATTTTCTGTCCATTCCAGACATAAGGCAAATCTGAAGAGTCAGGAAGCATGTCTCTGGTACCTGGCTTTCCCCTCCCCTCTTTCTCCTCAGTGTTCTCCACTCAACATGTCTTTATTAAAATTGCTGTTTCCTCACCCCTTAACTTGAACTTAATTATATCATAAACAAGTGATACCACAACTTTTGTACCAAATGTCTGATAGACATAATTCTAGTACTTGTGGATCCACACTTGAAACCACCAGATTTTATTGACTGTATATAGTGTTTTGAGATTTTTTAGTTGAGGAACTTTTCCTAATGTAACTTTGTTATTCTGGGTCTCCATTTCTCATATATGAAGACCTCACCTTGTGTTGTAGAAAATAACTCCTCTATTTTCAAAAGCAATTGAAGCCAGCGGTTCGCCCTCGCAAACTCTTGTGGAGCGGTAGGGCATAAGGAAGAGGAGTGCTGGACTGTAGGTAGGAGATTTAGAAGCAAATCCCAGTCCTGCCACTGTCTCACTGTGTAACTGGACAAGTCACTTCAGTTCTCCGTTTCCTCATTTGCCTGTCTGCCACTGTCATGCCAGACGATTGCAGGTGGAAAATCTATGGCAGGTTAGGTCAAGAGGGAAACAACAGAGCACTCTTACAAGAAGAGCAGTTCTTAGTAACAGATACAAAAACAACTATCATTTCCTGCCTAGATTATCTGTAGTGCGTGTTGACAAAGACAGGACTAGAAGATCTTTAAAATCACATCCAGTTCTAATATACCACAGTTCTTAACTAGATTTATAAAAATGGTTAAGGATGTACAGACAGGCACTGGTTTTATAGTTGTGAAAAACAAAGCAACAAAGAAAAATCCCTGCCTTTATGGAGTGTCTATTATAATGGAGGAGGTAGGCAGTCACTATGAAATATGGATTATGTCAAGGAATACTAAGTGCTATGGAGAAAAATAGATAGGGAAAGGACCCGAAGAGTACTGCGGGACTTAAAGAGTTCCAATATTTAATTGGATGGTCAGAGAACTTCTCACTGAGATAGTAGCATTTGAGTAAAGATCTGAAATAGCGATGGGAGCAGACCATGCATGTATCTTGAGGAAAAGCCTCTGAGCAGATGATGCTGCAAGTGCCAAGGTCCTGGAGCAGGCCTATGTCTCATGTGCTCAAAGAAGCCATTGAGACTGAAGCAGTGAAAGCAGGACGGAGGTAAGAATGAAGCCAGAGGGAACAACCAAATTGCGTAAGGTCTTGAAAACCATTGTAAGGACAGGCTTTTTTTTTTTTTTCTTCCTGAGATGATATGCCAGAGAAATTTAAGCCGAGGCATGACATCATCTGACTTGCCTTTTTAAAGGATTACCTTACAATCAGTGATGAGAGTGGAAGACCAGGACAAAAGCAGGGAAGTCAGTTAAGAAGCTATTGAAATTAATAATCATTTTCTACCAGAAGTAATTTTCTACCAGATCAGCTCCATGAAGACAGAGATTTTTGTCTCTTTTGATTACTGCCATAACCTCACCATTTATAATTGCAGTTGGCATATATTAGGCCCTCAGATATTTTTTAATTATATGAAAGACTAATTTTAAAAATGAAATGTTTGGGGGGCACCTGGTTGGCTCAGTCTTTTGAACATCCAACTTTTGATATCTGCTCAAGTCATGATCCCGGGATCGTGGGATCAAACCCGTCAGGCTCTCCACTGAGTGTGGAGCCTGCTTGGGATTCTCTCTCTCCTTCCCCCCCACCCTGCCCCTCTCCTCTGCTCAAATGTGCTCCTCATTCTCTCTCAAATAAAATTGTTAAAAATTAAATGTTTGGTTAGTTACGGTGAAAGATGATGGTGGTTATCAGCAAAGTAAAGTTGGTATCAACATGAAAGACCAGGTTGCCATCAGCAAAGTTGGTGACAAATGGTCAGATTATGAATATATTCTGAGGTAAATCTCATAGGATTTGCTTATAGACTAAATGTGGGGTATGAGCGGGAAAAGAAATCAAGGAAGATTCCCAGATTGTTGGTCTCTGAGCAACTAGAAGGGTGGAGTTGCTATTTGAGGAGTTGGGGAAAGTGGTGAGAGGATTAGAAATTTGGCACTGGGATGACTTTAAATATTCAAATGGAAAGGTTCTGGTTCCAGTGTCCCAGGCACACTCTACTCTGGGTCCCACTGCATGCCTCTAGAAAAGCCTATCCAAATGAATGAAATGGCAATAGGAGAACTCTGGGAGGGAAATACAATAGGCACGGTGGAGAAGACCAGAATTTGAAGTACCACAAAGTGGCCGTGAATGTACCATTTCCCCCTTCTGGTGTCCCCACCTGGATGGAACTCAGCTCTGTTCTAGTTGATTAGTTATTTCAACTTTTCTCTTTATAAGTGTTTTGACTATCAGAACAAATTTTCCCCTAGATTCTCTGAAGTATTTTTGTGTGTTTAGTTCCTGTTTATATTTCCATGGAATTGTTTAATCTTCCTCAGATTTCCTCCTTAAATGTACATTCCTAGTTCTCTGGAAAATGAATACATTCACACAGAATTTATCTATTCTACCATTTTCCCCACTTGCTTGACTTTAAATACTAAACTTAGATTTAAAAAAAACTTCTTTATTGACTTATTGACCTTTTTGTTCTTTGATGGCTTAGCATTAAAGGTCTTTGTAACTTAATTTGCCTGTATCTTTTTTTTTAAGGTAAGTTTTTTCTAGTTTGACAAACACAATCATTTGCACTGTAGTCAGTATGTAGAAGGGATCCTTCAATTCAAAAATTTCTCTTATGCCCCCCTGTAGTCATTGCCTTCCTCCCTCAATCCTAGTCCCTGGCAACCACGGATACGTTTAGTCTCTCGTTTTGCTTTTTTCCAGAATATATAAATGAAATCATGCAGTATGTAGCTTTTTAAGTCTGGTTTCTTTTACTTAGCTTAAGACATTTAAGATTCATCCCTGTTGTTGCCTGTATCGGTGGCCTATTGCTTTTAGTGACTGAGTGATATTGCAACCGTCTATCCCTCTACGAGTTGAAGGACCCCTGGGTTCCAGTTTGGGGCAATTATGAATCAAACTACTAGAACTATTTATGTGTTGCTGTTCGTGTGAACGTGTTTTTCTCTTGGATAAACACAAAGGAAATGGACACTGATTTGTTTGGGAACTATGTATTTAACTTTATAAGCAACTGCCAAGTGGTTTTCAAACTGCTTTCCAAAATTACTGCTATTCTATTTTGCATTCTCACCAGTCGTATATGAGGATTTCAATTGTTTTGTATCCTTGTCACCACTTAGTTTTGTCATTTTTTTTTAAAACCCAGTTCCAGTAGGTATGTAGTGGTCTCATTGTGGCTATAGTTTGCATTTCCCTAATAATTAATCATGTGGAGCATCCTTTCATATATTTATTATTTATATCTCTTCTTTGGTGAAGTCTGTAGTTTTTAAAGTTGGGGTACTTATTATGGCTGAGTTATGAGAATTATTGAATATTCCAGAAATAAATCCTTTTTCACATATATATTTTATGAGTATTTTCTCCCAATGTGTTGACTGTGTTTTCATTGTCTTAACAGTGTCTTCCACAGAGATTTTTTAAAATTTTACTAAAGTCCAATTTATCAGTTTTTTCTTTTATGATTTTTCTGTAGCCTAAGAATTCTTTACATACAACAGTAACCCAAAATTTTATCCTACTTATTTCCTAGACATTTTATAGTTTTTGCCCTTAGATCCGTTATCCATTTTAAGTTAATTTTTGTGTATAGTATGAAGTCCAGGGTTCATTGTTTTTTAGAAGATGTGCAGTTATTTTGATACCATTTGTGATTGTGTCATGGTTGAATTTCCTTGACATCTTTAGCAAAAATCAGTTGGCCATATATGTGTAAGTCTATTTCCAAACTCTTTGTTCTGTTTCCTTGATCTAGGGGTCTTTTACCCATACTATGTTGTTTTGATTCCTATACCTTATAGTAACTCCAGAAATCATGTAGCATGAGTCTTCTGGCTTTGCTTTTCTTTTTAAAATTGTTTTGGCTTTTCTAATTTTTGCTTTTCCATTCATATTTTTAAATTGGCTTGTGATTTCACCAAAAATTTTGCTGGGATTTTGATTAGGATTGCATTAAATCTGTAAAATCAATTTTAGGAGAACAGACATCTTAACAGTATTGACACTTCCAGTCAAATAGACATGGTATATCTTTCCATTTATTTAGGTCTTTGTGGATTTCTCTCATTGTTTTTAAATTGATATCTTTCAGCATATAAGTATTTTGCTTACTATATTCATCCCTAAATATTTGGGGGGGGGGGTTGGTGCTAATTGTAAAGATGCTGCTGCTTTTCAGTTTCTAGTTGTTCATTCCCAGTATAATGATCAAAATATAATCAAAATATAATTGATTTTGGTATATTGACCTTTTCATCTTGTATCCTTTCTAAAGTCACTTATTAGTTTAAGGAGATTGTCTGTACATTATTTGGGATTTTGTAGAAAATTGTGTCTTCTGCACTTACAGATGATTTTATTTCTTCCTTTGTAACCTTTTTTATATAGCTGAATATGATTTGCTAATATCTTGTTAAAGATTTTCATACCGATGTTCATGGTGGGTATTGGTCCTCAGTTTTCTCATGTTGTATTTGTTTGGCTTTGAGATCTCAGTAATGCTGACCTCATGTGAATTTCTACTGATTTTATTTTTTTAGGAAGAGTTTATGTAAAATTGGTATTACTCCTTTCTGATATGTTTAGTTGTAGGTGAAAATTTCCTGTTTCTTTACATGATTCTTATTTTTTAAATTAAATCTTGCACAGTTTAAATGTTATGTTGTTGAATTTCTGAATTTTGTGATCTTCCTTTAAAGAAACGCTGAGCTTTTTGATAGTCTGTTAAATGACTTTTGGATCACCTTGATCTTTTTGTTGCTTGTTTTTAGGCTTTTTAAAAAATATAGTTTTAATGGGTCCTCTATCCAGGGGCCTGCAACTGAGACATGGCACTTTTAGGATTTCTCCTGAATTTCCCATGTGTACACCAATCTCTCTCCAGTCTGTCCAGTCAGAACTTGAACATTTCCTAACCTCATAAAACTCTCCTGCAATCTTTACGTTCCCCAGGCCTTTCTTCTGACAGTTTTTCTTTTCTGGGCCCGCAAGAGGTTTGTCCTATACATGTACAGTTTAGTATTCAGCACAGACCTCCTGTGCAGACTTCTAGAGTTCTTTATATAGCTTCCTCCTTTAAAGGTAACATGTCCTGCAAATGTCCTACAGCCCCTCATCTCTGTTTTCTCAATCCAGTAAGACCAATGCATTCTGTTTTGGGTTTCCCCTTTTTGCTATATGCTCTCAAAATGCTTCCAGGAAGAAAACCAGGTATCATAGTGTTTCCCCTTTCCCCACCCCCCACACTTAGGTCGGAATTACAATGCTGTACTGTGCTGCCTGCTCTCTAAGATCTCATGCTTCGTATATTTTATCCAGTTGTATGTGGACCATAGGTTATGCCATCATGCTGTGAAAGGGAAGTCATACCTAATTTTAAAAATAAAATTAAATAAAACCAGCTCTATTCTAAGAAAACAACCCCTAAAACAAAGGAAACAGAAAGAGATTGAAAATAAAATGATTTTCACATACTTAATAAGGAAAAACAAAAATGAATTATAATAATAACCATATCCGACAAAATGAATTTAATAAATAGGATTGAATGAGATCATTTTATAGTGAAAAAGTTTACAATTCACAGTGAAGACCCTTCTTTAATCATTGTACACCTTCCCCAAAGAAACAAAATGATTTTATTATGTAACAGCTGCAGGAAATAAAAGAAGAAATACATAGAAATGCAATAGTAATAAATTACTAGTACCTCTCCTCATTCACATTAAAATCGGCCAACTCACTATAAAGTAGCGATGTAGAGAACCTAACTATTCACGTTTAATAAGTCAGATAGATGTAAGGGATATATATCAAAGTCTGTGTACTGTTAACAAAATTGTATTAATACATCCACACAATTTTATTTTTAGAGTAGCCACAAACAAAAATGTCAGTAAATTTCACATAGTAGAAAAGGTACAAGTTGCATTCATTGGCAACAAAACTTGAAATTGATAACAAAAAAAGAAAACAACCCCAGTGAAAACCTCTCACAAAATATGAAAATTCTATTATTGTACTAAAAGGAACTGTGAACTGAAATTGCATAATTTCTAGAAAAAAATGATAAAATCTGTTGATCAGAACCTATTGATTTTGATGAAAACAATACTCTTAGGAGTTCGTAGCCTGATACTAAACTAAATTTTAGTTTATATTACTAAACAAACAGGAATAAAGATATGTGAATTAGACATTTATTTCAAGTAATGAGGAAAATAACATCAAGGTATATCTAAAGAACACAAAAGGAAGGAATTAAAAGTAAAAGTTTGTAAATTAATAAGAAAACAAATGACAGAACTGATACATGAAGGAACTGTTTCTTTGGGGGGGAATAAATAATAAACGTCTTAACATAGTTTACATGGTTTGAAATAATAACAGAAATATAATACATGCATAAATTAAAAATAGATTATAAAGGTACATATGTGTCAAAAGGTACATATTCTCAGTTGTAAAGTAAATTAAGTCTTGAGAATACAATGTACAGCATGGTGACAGTAATAATACTGTATTGCATCTTTGAAAGTAGCCAGAGACTAGATCGTGAAAGTTCTTATCACAAGAAAAAATAATTCTGTAACTAGTGACAGATATTAACTGGATTTATTATGGTGATTATTTTGCAATATATGCAAGTATTGAATCATTACATTGTATACCTGAAACTAATAAAATGTTTCACCAGTTACACCTCAATAAGAAATAATTTTTTAATTGTAAAAATAATTTTTTAAAAATATACATTCAAGTATAGCCAGAAATGGTTGGGGGTAAAAGAGTCATCAGCCCCATCCACTGTTAAAATGTGTTATAAAAATATCATAATTATAATAATTTAGAATTGGCACATAATTAGGCTTGTGGTAAAATAGAGAATCTGAAATGGACTCTCAATACATAGGGGAATTTAACATGATGAAATTAGAATTTCAGTTCAGTGGGAAAACAATGGATTATTCAGTAATAAGTTTTGAGTACTAATGAGCTCTTTGGTAAACCATTAAACTAAATATTTTTGCACCATAACAAATGCCAGGTGGATTAACGGTGTAAACAAAACTGGAATAAAATTATTATTTTTATATTCTTAGGTGGAGAACTAAAAAAACCCATAAACCATAAAGAAAAAGCTTGGTAAATTTGACAACAGTCATAAACATCTGAACATAGTTTACATGGTTTGAAATAATAACAGAGAAATATAATACATGCCTAAACTAAAAATAGGTTATCAAAGATACAAATGTGTCAAAAGGTACATATTCCCAGTTGTAACTATTATTTTTTGTATAATAATTATAATACAATTATTTTATTATTGTATTATAATAAAATTTCTGCCTGAGAAAAGAGATCTCCCTCTATTCTGAAAAACGTGGAAAAAGTTAAGAGGGTCACTAAAACTTCCTTGATACCTGGTAGTTTTTGGGCCCAGGACTATATCCTCTTATCTACTTTTAGAGTAGTGGTTCTCAAACTTGAACTTGCATCAGAATCACTCAGAGAGCTTGTTCAAATACAAATCGTTGTGCTCTATGCAGAATTTCTGACTTAGTAGGTATAGGGTGGGTAAGGTTTAAGAATTTGCAGTTTGAACAGATTCCCAGGTAATGTTAATGCTACTGGTCTGGGACCATAACTTAAAAAACATCTATTTTACCATGTTCCCAAATTCCCCTTACTTTCTCCTGAGATCACTCAGTACTGGTTTTTGCAATCAAAGAGTTAGATATCAAACTAAACTGTCAAGGATAGCATGCAGTAAGCAAGCAGTTTACTTCTTCTCATGATATACTTACAAGCACAAAGACCTATACGACAATAATTTATGCAGTATCATGTATAATAAGAAAGGAAGAACTCTAAATGCCCCAAAATAAAAGAATGGTTAAATCATGATGCATCCACTCACTGGAATGCTATGTAATCTTAAAAAACAATAAGATATTTCTATAAATTATCTCCATTTTGGAATGATGTCCATTTTAAACAATTATATTGTTAAATTTAAAAATACATGGTACAGTATGTTCCCGTATATGTTTTCTTTTAAGTTTTTATTTACTTACTTTGAGAGAATGAGAGAGAACGAGCAGGGGAGAGGCAGAGAAGAGGACAGAAGATCCAAAGTGGACTCTGTGCTGACAGCAGAGAGCTGGACGCAGGGCTTGAACTCACGAACTGTGAGATCGTGACCTGAGCCGAAGTCAGACACTTAACCGACTAAGCCACCCAGGCGCCCCACCTATATATGTTTTTAAAAGGTGTGTGCTGCATGAAAATGTCTCTTTGTTATGAAAGACCATTGGCTACCCTTAGGAAGGTGAATTTGGAGGGAGAGGATCTGGGACCGGGAAGGGAAATGTCTTCTCGTTGCATGTCCTATTACAATTTAAAAATGTTTTTCATTCAATTAACTGAACAATAGCTCTACATAATTTTTATTTAATTCACAGGAAATAAAAGAATTTAGGAAGTGAGAAATAGGACAAGATAGTCAGAAAAGTAGATAGGCAGTAGTCAGAAAACAATGTTTCAGACTCTGAGATTGCAGATTTGTAGCTTCTCAGCACCAGCACTCAGCCTCGGTACCTGCTAGCTGTAGTGGAAAAGAAATGAGCGTTGTTGATGAAAATAAATTTAAAGTATTTTATGTGATGTTTTTGTGCTTCATATTTGAGTTGGTTTATGAGCAGATTAATTTATGATCGTATTATATACCATGATGCCCTCAGTAAGCTAGACTTCACTGAGTTTCTGTTCTCTTTGTTAGCCCGATATACAATTCTAGACCTCATAAGTCTTTCTAAAACCGGCTGACCAAAAGTGGCAATTAATTTTTCTTTGTAAGTTCTTAGTTCTTTATAGTTTCCTTAATGAGTTTCCTTGAGAGGAAGCACTCTAAATCTTGTAGAATACCGTAGCTGTAATCACCACTGTATTGTAGCTGGGGTGCTCATGAAATAGCAGATCGTGATTCATCAAAATAAGTCCTTCAGAAAGCCCTGTTCCTTCTACTCAGAGAAACGCAGTTATCGCACATATGACAGCAGTGGTAGATACTGTGCATCTTGAGTCTTGGAACTTAGTCATTAATGTGGAGAGGTGATTTTTAAAAATATAAATCTGAATTAGATATCCTTTAGGAATAAAAGAGAACTCAAGAGGAGTATAAAAATTTGGGAGGATCACTGAGCTAGGAATTAAATAATCCTCGTGAAAATCTGCGGGGCTCTCAGGCTGTGCCGTTTGCCTCTGTTGAGGCATTAGTAACAGGCAGGGGGCTGCCCTGCCTGTTTGAATCCGTGATGAGCCAAGAAGTCACCCATCTCTGAAACATGCAGGTGCCCTTCCATAAGTGATTCAAATGCATATATTCCACAGACCAGTTGGAGAAAAGCTGTTTTTAGTGGTTACGGCTTACTTTTAGATCATATATTTGGTAGTACTTTTAGAAATCAAAAAAGTCATATAAATGCAAGATATTTACCATTATTATCAGAAATTGTGTGTTTTAAAGTATTGAGTTGTGGTCTTCAAAGCATAAGGAAACACATTTTCCTTGCTTAATATATATTTATCCTTTTTCTTAAAAAAGAATTATACACATATAATTGTTTGGGCACCAGACTTCAACCATTAGCTCCGGAGCTAGGGGTAAAATGGAGCAGCCAGCCCCTCTTTAAACCCCTTTTGTTAACCTTTTGCTTCAAATACTAGGGAAAGGCAATTTGTCACAGTTGACTTGGGCTTCTGAATTTCTCACCAAAACCACATACCCAAAGTAATGACTATGGTGGTGCTGACTGCCCTTTGCCCTCACTGACTCCTTCAGGATTTTCCTTTGCTTTCCCTGTCTCACGCTGCCCCCTTGTGAATCATCTGGGCCCCCTGCAGATATATTCAGCTCTTTGATTATCAGGAAGTCAATGAAGGATGTCCATTTCCCTCCATCTATCCATCCGACCTCCAGCTTAGTGAAGATGAGTGTTGCCAAGTCATGTACATTTTCTCCATGTGGTGATGGCTTATAGGCTCTTCGACCAACTGAGCCACACAGATTAGCTACTCAGTAGCAGAGTCTTAATCCAGGGACTCCTCAAGAAGGAAGGTGTGCTATTCTTTTGAAATGCAAGGAGGTACTTTGAAATAGGCATGGGAGGTTGTGTGTTCCTTTCAGTGGAGTATAACTTCCCATGGCAGTATAAGCATAAAATAAAAAGAAAATAATACAGAGAATGACTTCTCGATTTAAGGTCCATGGTTCAGCTAAACTCCTGATGTAGTTTGCGCATGAATAGGTGTGAGTCTTTGTGTATTTTTAGGGGAGAGGGTTCGTAAACTTGATTAAATTCTAAAAGGGGTCCACGACTCCTCTCTATTAATATACAGAATTGAATTTAAGTTTCACTATTTTATACCTTTCATAAAGTTTTGTAAAGAGAGAGAGTATACACCCACCGCCACTACCTTTCAGATTTGTCTCCATTTGAACTTAACAGCTATCGGAGAACTTAATTTTATGAATTCCCATAACTGCAGCTAGTTCCAGACTGGGCACAGGTATAGGCTGAGAAGCCAAGAGTCTGTGTTGAAAGACTGCATATGCAAATGGACAGTGGCCAGACAGTATAGGACAATAGAACTCTGACCTGAATAAGAAGCCCAGAAAGCTAAACCATAACCTCTGTGGCAAAATCAGCCCAGAACAGTCAGAATTTGGTCAGTGACTGCCAACTTTCCTGGTTTTGCCTGCTTCCAACTCAGGACCAGCCAGAGAATGTCAAATACATATGCCTCCCAAATCAATCACATACGATGCTCCTTTTCTGGTTACCCCACGGCCATACTTACAACCTTCTGTCAGGCATACCTAAAGCCTTTCCTATTTTTCACTATAAAAGCTTTCTCACTCCCCTGACCACTTTTGATTCTTTGCCAAACACAAGTGATGATAGCTGATTCCCTTGCCATAGCAAGCTTTGAATAAACAGCCTCTGCTCAATTTTATTTGGGTGGTCTTCCTTTATTTCAATTGTGCATTGAGATACGAAAGGTTCCAGGAAAACTCCCTTATACTGAAAGCTGTCTACCCCCAGGGTGTCATTGAGCTGGCGGTAATCCCATTGGGTGAACATCTCCTAGAGTTTAGCTCTTTATTTTTCCAGAGATAACATTCATTTATTTATTTTCTTATTCATTCATTCATTTTTATTGAAGCATATTTGATATACAATGTTATATTACTTTCATATATACAACATACCAATTCCACAACTCTGTACATTACTCAGGTGCTCCCCCATGGTAAGTGTAGTCACCCATCTGTCATCAATGTCATTACAATATTATTGGCTATATTCTCTATGGTATACTTTTCATCTCTGTGGCTTCTTTATTTTCTAACTGGAAGTTACCACTTAAATCCCTTTTCCATTTTGTCTGTCCCTACGCCAACCTCCCCTGTATCAACCACCAGTTTATTCTTCATATTTAAGAGTCTTTTTGTTGGTTTTATTTGTTAAATTCCACATACAGTATTCATCTTTTTCTGTGTGACTTACTTCACTTAGCATAATATCCTCTAGGTCCATTCATGTTATCACAAATGGCAAGATCACATTCTTTTTATGACTGAGTAATATTCCGTTATGTGTGGGTATGTGTATTATATATGTGTATGTGTGATATGTGATATATGTATATATTATATATCACATCTTTTCCATTCATCTGTTGGTGGGCACTTCTGCTGCATCCATATCTTGGCTATTGTAGATAATTCTGCAATAAACATAGCGCATATATCTTTTAGAATTAGTGTTATATTTGCTGTTTTATTTTCATTGGGTTGTAATTCCACCCACTTGTGGAATTACTAGATCATGTGGTATTTCTATTTTTTAATTTCTATTTTTTATTTTCTGAGAAACCTCCATACTGTTTTCCATAGCCAGTGCATCAGTTTACATTCTCACAGTATAGGCAGGCTCCCTTTTCTCCACATCCTAACCAACATTTGTTATTTCTTATCTTTTTGATACTAGCCATTCTGACAGGTGTGAGGTGATAGCTCTTTGCGGTTTTGATTTTCATTTCTTTGATTAGTGATGTTAAGCATCTTTTCACGTCTGTTGGCTATATGTATGTCTTCCTTGAAAAAATGTCTGTTAGGGTCCTCTGCCCATTTTTAAATTGGATGATTTGGTTTCGTGGTGTTGAGTTTTATGAGTTCTTTATGTATTTTGGATATTAACCTCTTCTGGGTTACATCATTTGCAAATATCTACTCCCATTCAGTAGTTTGCTTTTTATTTTGTTGATGGTTTCCTTTGCTGTGCAAACATGTTTTAATTTGATGTAGCTCTAATAATTTATTTTTGCTTTTGTGTCCTTTGCCTGAAAAGACATACCTGTGAATATGTTGCTATTGCTGATGTCCAAGAGACTACTGCCTATGTTTCCTTTTAGGAGTTTAGTGGTTTCAGGTCTCATATTTAGGCTTTTTTTTTTTTTTTAACTTTTTCACTGTTTATTTCTGAGACACAGAGACAGACAGAGTGTGAGCATAAGAGGGGCAGAGAGAGAGGGAGACACAGAATCCAAAGCAGGCTCCAGGCTCTGAGCTGTTAACACAGAGCCAGACGTGGGGCTCAAACCCACGAACCGCAAAATCATGACCTGAGCTGAAGTCAGAAGCTTAACCGACTGAGCCACCCAGCCGCTCCCTCATATTTAGTTTTTAATCCAATTTGGGTTTATTTTTCTGTATAGTATAAGAAAGTGGTCCAGTTTCAATCTTTCACATGGAGCTCTCCAGTTTTCCCAACACTAATTATTGAAAAGACTATCTTTTCCCCTTTGTAAATTCTTTTTATTCTTCCTGTTGTTAATGTCATATCACATTGATTGGTTTATTAAACCACCCTTGTATCCCTGTAACAAATCCCATTTGATTGTGGTGAATGATCTTTGTAATATATTGCTGAATTTATTTTGCTTATGTTTTGTTGAGGATTTTTGTATCCATGTTCATCAAATATTGGCCTGCAGTTTTTTGTTTGTTTGTTTTTGTTTAATTTTTTTTTGTTTTTTTTTTTTTAGTGTCTTTGTCTGATTTTGGTATCAGGGTAATGCTTGCCTTTGTAAAATGAGCTTGGAAGCATTCTTTACCCTTCAATTTTTTGGAATAGCATAAGAAGAATAGATATTAGCTCTTCTTCAAATGTTTGGTAGAATTTACCTGTGAAGCCATCTGGTCTTGGACTTTTGTTTGTTGGGAGTTTTTTGATTATCATCTCATTCAGGCTTAGAAGATTATACATTTCTAGAAATTTATCCATTTCCTCTAGGATATCTAGTTTGTTGGCATATAATTTTTCATAATGTTCCTTTACAATTCTTTATATTTCTGTAGCGTCAGTTATTCTCCTTCATTTCTGTTTTTATTTATTTGAGTCCTCTCTCTTTTTTTATTGATAAGTCTGGCTAAAGGTTTATCAATATTACCTTTTCAAAGCACCAGCTCTTGGTTTCATTGATCTTTTCTATTGTTTTTTAGTCTCTATTTCATTTATTTCCACTCTAATCTTTGGTATTTCCTTCCTCCTACTAGGCTTTGGTCTTTGTTTTGTTTTGTTTTCTAGTTCTTTTAGGTGTAAGGTTGGGTTGTTTATTTGAGATTTTTTTTTTAAATTTCTTGAGGTAGACCTGTATCACTGTAAACTTCCTTCTTAGAACTGCTTTTGTAACATCCCAAAGATTTTGGACCATTGCGTTTTTATTTTATTTTGTATTTTAAATGCATGTTTTTTTCCAAAGACAGATCTGTCTGAACAAGTTGATTGTATAGAACCTTAGAATGAGAACAACTTACAGGTGAAGCGGAAACACCAAAGAGCTGACCATTCGGCTGGGCCCCCAGTATTGTACAGCTTCTGCATGGGAAATGAGAGAATGACCTTTTGGGTCCTGATGGCACTGGGATTCTCTGATTTGAGGACACACACCCAGGACTGAGCCACTTCCCTCCTGGGCTCTGTCTCTTTGCACTTAGCTAATCAGCCACGTCCTGTCATGTCCCAACTCTCCTACCTCATTAGAACCAATCACAAGAGGCCCGGGGAAGCCATTAGCTCAGGACTAAGCACAAAGGGCCTCAAATTTAGAGTGCTCACTCAGCCTTCAAATGAGTTTATATCTATCCATCATAGTAAATTTATGTTTAAAAAACATTGACTTGTAAATGTTGGCATTTAAAATGCCACACTTTTTATAGCCTTGTTTTGACATTTCTTCATCATATAAATATACACTGAGAGTTAAAAAAAAAAAAAAATCCAAGTGGCCTAGCTTCTCCCAACCTTTGGGAGGCCTCTCTATCTCCTATGTCTGTGTCTCTCCTTTTTATTGGCTAATGTTTTTATAGGTTTTTTTTGTGGGGGAGGGGAGGGAATATAGATAGATGTTAACAGTGACGGAATATGAAGAGGTGTTAGGCTCTGTGTGCTTTCTGTCCCAGCCAATATGTGTTTAGTGGTCATTGGTGCAGTGACTGAACACATGAGTAAACTGATTTAAAGACTCACATCCAGGACCGAGCTAAGGAGATGCAGAGAGAAACCCGAATTACCTGTATACTGATTCTCTCAAAGTGTGGCACGCAGATCAGCAGCATCAGCTATTCCAGGGAACTAGTTCAAGATCCGATTATCAGGCCTCACCTGAATCTCAGAATCAGAATCCAAAAAGTTCAAGTATGAGTTTTAGCAATGTGTGTTTTAATAAGCCCTCCAGGCTAGTCTGATACATGCTAAAGTGTGAGACTACTGCTCTAATTAGAAGAGTCATTCAATGGTTTCTTTTCTTCTCCTGGATTAACAATTTATATGAATGCATGGTAGATTTTAGGAGCCTGACAGCTGGCACCTTAAAATGGACAGGAAACAGGAATTTGTCACCTAGGCCACTGCTTCTCAAACTTTAATATACACACTGATCCCCTGGAGGTCTTATTAAAATGAAGATTCTGATTTCAGTAAGATTATATTAGGGGCCTAGGAGCCTGCATTTCCGACAAGCTCCCAGGAGATGACCCTGGTCCTACAATCATACCTGGAGTACGAAGTTTTAGTGGACGATGGGTTCCAGCTCAGGAGCATCTGAGGTATGAGCAAGCAGGGAGCCAGAGCTCAGGAAATGTAGGGGGAAGTCCAGGAAGTCTTAGGAGGTCTTGATCAATTCTTAACATAGGTATGATCACTTACTACTTAATGTGTGTATCCAGGGATCCCTACAGAGATTAAAAAAAAAAAAAACAGAAATGTTAGGGAACTGTCTACTTAGCAGCTAGGAAACCTGTGAGAGAACAAGGAAGTAGGGTCAAGATCAAGAAGACCCCTAGTTAAGAAGAGCTGACTGGGGAAGAGGATTCATAATTAATAAACATTTGTTAATACACTACTTTATATCCAATACTGAATATCCCCAAGGAGCTTGTGATCTGCTGGAGAAGGGAGAGAAGCCAAACCAAACTATCAGTAACTAACCCTTCAGCTGGAATTTGCATAACAGCACCTTTATCTCTAGAAAACGTAATTGGGAAGGAGTGACACCAGTAGATAACGGAAACTCCAAACATCAGCTCTACCTGAAGGACCTGTCCTAGCTTCTGAGCAGCCCAGCAGGGTCAGAGAGACTCGTGGGATCAGGAAGAAGAGAAGGAAGACAGAGCCAGTGAAACCAATCCTAGAGGGCGTTTGCAGCTATAGATAAGTGGTAAGAGGTCAGAAGGAATCAAGCACCACTGCTTCCTCTCAGGAATGGGTTCAGTCAGACTTTCTTGATGACATAGTACCAGCATACAGATTTGTGGGCTTACCTGTTTCCTGAATTGCAGAGATGCTGATATTTTTCAGCTTAGCGTTCTGCCTCATGTCAGTTCTTCCAACAATGTGTGTAAATATATTAGGAAATTTATGCAAAGGAAGTTGAAAAGTGTTACTCAGCGAGGTTAAGATCCTATTGGTATATGAAATGGTCTGTGACAATTTAAAAAAAAAAGTAATATAAGTTTTATTTTTTAATGAGTTTCAGATTAGGGAGGATAGGAGCAATTACTTTTAGCAATTGTCTGTATGCTCTTTTAGAAGACTGATTTGATCATAATTCCCTTTCCTAAGGTAAAATGACAGAACAAAGGCTACTTACAAACTTTCTAGAAGTAAAAATGATCTGTAGTATGAATAAAAACTAGTATTCACAGAGCCTAAAATTAAATTGCCCAGAATGACCACCAAATGTATGTTAATACTTCATGTTCTTATAGGCAGTAGTGGCTTCCAAGTGATTTTCTCAAGGAGATGCCCAGCAGTACTTGTAGTGGAGCCCAAGTAAGTGATAGAGTAAAAAAAAAAAAAAAAAAATCAGATCTCAGCAACTTTTACCCCTATAGTCTTCTCAAGGTAGAGCTAAGATTCTAAGTCCATACTGGTTGGAATATACAGTAGGATTCTCAAAGAGAATCCTGTTCATACCATCCTGTTTGCACCACTAAATCTGTATTGAAGTAATACCATCTTTTACTAGCTTTATTTGAATCACACATCCTAAAATTACCCAGCCCTTGAAGTACCATACTTGTAAACCAAATAGCATGTATACATTAAAGAAGAAGAAGGAGAAGAAGAAAAGAAAGAAGAAGAAGAAGAAGAAGAAGAAGAAGAAGAAGAAGAAGAAGGGTTGTGGCGGGGGGGTGCCTGGCTGGCTCAGTTGGCAAAGCATGTGGCTGTTGGTCTCAGGGCCATGAGTTTGAGCCCCACATTGGGAATGGAGCCTACTTAAAAAAAAATTTTTAAGGGGTATATGAGTGTGTGTGTGTGCGCGCGCGCGTGAGAGAGAGAGAGAATACTCAAAGATTATACTACCTCTAAACATAAGATGGTCATCGTCTATGCTCGGAATTCTCACGAGCATCTTATACCTCTGAAAAACAGATACACAAGCTCTATTTTCCATTCAGACTATTTTTGCAAAGGGTGTATTACAGTTGTTCTGATAAAGCAGCTTCAAACATTTGCCAAGGAGAATAAATTATAGTAGGAATGGGTGGTAATTATTAGGAACTTATTTTGGGAATAAGAAACCTTCCTTAATAAAGGGCTATGTACTGCCCTCTGAAAGGAGAAGAAAATTTTCCCCAAAGTTAAAAATGTACTTTTAACAGTTTGCGTACATATCCTGTGGGGGTTAAATTAAGTTTAACATGTGTCCCCAGAAAGCTAAATTCAAGCTGGGTTCAACCCATGGATTACAAGGAGCCCATAGAAGGCACATTAGAGTTGTTTAAAGATAATAACTAATTCAAAGTTTCTTTCCCTCTTCCTTTTGAAGCAGAGTTTAACAGGCTTGAAGTATTCAAATCTTTCTGTAACACATGCAGATCCCAAACATTTTTAAGAGGACCAAGTTGGAATAGTACTAGATAAAGAAAAAAAATTAAACAGGCTAAGCGTCTTCCAATAATGTATTTTGCAGCACTGTTAGAAGAATGCGAAATTGGGAAAAAATGCTTTATTTTGGCTTCCATCTTTTGTGGCTCTTCAGAGAAGTTAGAATTAAAGATGAGAATGCCTTGTGACCCTAATTATAATAACTATAATATTTGGTTCTAATTTTAAGACTATTTTCATAAAGTTGAGGTAAAGGAAAACAGGGTAAATTAATTTTAAAAGAACGGAGTACAAAGGAACCCAAAAAAGAAGAGCCTCAACGTCTTCAAGGAGTGGCCAACTACGGATACAAGTCCTTCATTTGCTATTGTTTTTCTCTGATGCTAATACAGAATTTGGATTCTGTGTTTATCCTCTACCAGGCAAGGGTTATTTAAAAATTAATTGTTAGTTTTGAAAAGTACAAGTGAACAAAAAGCAAAAAAGCAAAATTAATATCATTAAACAAAAATCTGACATTGTTCTCTTGTGTTCCAGTATGGTTGCCCAATGCTATCATGTGGTGACCACAGGTTGCTTGAGATGCCTTTATGATGTTTGTTAAATTAAATCGAGTATACCTTTTTTATTTTACTTGTTCTTCTAAGCTGGCTATACCTAATATCTTACTAAAGGGTCATTAAAGGAAAAAGAAAAAGAAATGAAGATATATAAGTTTCTTTTTCTGCACGTATAATCTACTACAGCCATGTTGGATGAAGGCTATGTTTAGTTAAACCTCAAATTGGTCATTTTCATAAACTGCTAAAAAAATAGATTTCTCTTGGTGTTTCCATGGGTCATTCGCCAAGCAATAATACCATCAGGAGTTACTGATCCCCTGGGGATAGCAGCTTAATTACACAGAAATTTTAAAATGAGAATCATGGTATAAGTGCAGACATAGAAACTGTCCTGTCTTTGCATGGTTTATTATTAAATTTAATACCTCAAATGGTCTTTTTTTGTTTTTGTAGATTTTAATTACTAAGTCAGTCTGGTAAAATATGAATTATTGTATTATCACAAGTGATAAAATGCGTATGATGATGAGCATTGCAATCTGCAGGTGTAACATACATAAAGCAAGATTAATAGTATCAAGCAATTAAACTGAAGCTATCTTGAAGGGGAAAAGAAAGCCTTAATGCTACCCTTAAGTGTAAGTTAAATATTTTTAACTGCAATAAAAGCATGTTAATTTTAGGAGTGACTTCTTTATAAGACCTCATTTCTTCGAGTAAGTTTTCCTTTCTAAGAATACAAAAGCTTACTGAAATAATTTCTGTTGGTAACTCATGCCATAAAGAACGGAATTTTTCCTTGGCTTTTAAGCTCAATGAAGAAAGCCCAAAATAGCACAGGAAATTTTGTATGTGGTGAATATATGTATGAACTAAATCCAGTAGGGATTAAAATGATTAAATTATTGATAAGGTCATTGTTGGTCCCAAAGCATTCCATTAGTCATACAGTACTACTTAAATATTTTGAGAATTTGGCTTTAATTTTTCTATAATCGCATATAAAATAGGGGAAACTGGGTTTTGCTTTAATTTTATATCTTTGCATGTACAACTTACTAGCAGTCTTATATAAAAGGAACATGCCAGGCATCTAATAATAAATTCTTTTCCTTATGTGTTTCTGGGGTTTTTTTTTTCCACTTCCTGAATTATTTTTATGCCTCTACTAACAAGATCACTGCCTGTACTTTCAATTTAGCTACACCTTTGCCTCTCAGTAGCATGACAGGTGGCTTTATAGTGAGTTTATCAGGACCTTGGTAAACACATAAAGCTCTTAGCAAAGTGTACAGAGCTCTTTACAAAGAACTTTCTGGATCTGTCTGTCTCTCACACACACACACACACGATTTGGTCACGTGCACGCTCGTGCTCGCTCACTCTCTCTCTCTCTCTGTCTCTCTCTCTCTCTCTCTCTCTCTCACACACACACACACACACACACACACACACGATTTGGTCCTTGCCCTGGAATTATTTAGCAGTGTACTTGGCAAGGTGAAACTTCAAAAATAAAGCACTGTGAAACATTTATAAAGCAGAACATCACAGATTACACATTGAATCTAAAAGTATTGAAGACTTAACGTTCTCTGCAGTTTTGATGATATGTTTTATTCAATGTAGATTGCGAGATACTTACAGCTGTCCCTCCTGACAGTGCCACAGCCGAGATGGTTGCATGTAGGTGTGAATGGGGTCATCGTTGAAGCTAAACCGACACAACCCTAATCAGCAGGAAAGGTGCATGAGAAGTCTGAGCAGTAACTGGGCATTTTGTTATAGAAATGATAGGAATGTACATCTGATTTCTTTAAAAAGGGAGGCTAAGTGTCGGGTGTTTTTTTGTTTTTGTTTTTGGTTTTTTTTTGCTCTTGAAGCACCATCTGTGTTGAAACTAACAATGTGACTGTCCATAAGAAAATGAGAGGACTTTGACCTTTAAGCAAGGGGCAAAAAGTATTGTATTTTGTGTGGTATCTGTTAACTTTCCTCAGTTTTTTTTTCTTTTTTTGCTAAATGATTTCTATTATAGCATGATAGATGATGTCAGCTTTTTTCAACAGTCATTTTGCTTTTAATGGGAGATAGCAGGAAAAACACACAGAGAAAATAAGAAGGCTAACCAAAAGTAATGTCTTACAGGAAATACCAGCCATAGTTATTAAATGGGCTTACTCAAGTAAGGAAAGTATTAAAATAACCTCCGTGAATGAAAGAAGTGAGTTCAAGGCACAGTACAATTCTATAGGCGTAATTCTTTTAATTCTTTTTTTTTTAATTATTTTATTGGAGTATAGCTGACACACAACATTACATTAGTTTCAGGTATACAACATAGTGATTGGACAAATTTATACATTATGCTTATGCTCACCTCAAGTGTAGCTTCTACCATCCTATAGGTGTGATTCTTGAATTTCGTACTGGTATCCAGAGTTGAACCAGGAAGGATCAGTTAAATGTCAGAATTTTTTATTTTGAAAATGCCACATTTTTGCCTATCCATTAAACCAAGATAATTCTTATTTATTTTTATTTTTCAGCTTTATTGAAATATAATTGGCAAATAAAATTATAAGATATTTAAAGTGTACATTGTAACCATTTGATGTATGTGTACATTGTGAAAGCGTTTTTCCCATCTTATTAATCAACATGTTTGTTATCTCGCATATTTTATTGATTGATTGATTGATTCATTCGTTCATTTATTTTTGGTGAGGATATTTTAGTTCTCTTGGCAAATTTTGATTATACAAAACAGTGTTATCAACTACAGTCAGCATGTTACACTTTAGATCTTTATCAGTTTTCTCGCTGATGAATTTTTCTTCCAGTTGTATTGGCTGAATAAATGACCACATTCTAACTGTTTACTCATTTAATAATACGTATATAATTATCAGTTTAAAGATCTTGTTTTTAAACAGGTCCCTAAAATGGTTGAATCCAGGTACTTTTTGATTTGCTCATTCTCTGGTTCTCCCGATACTCCTTGCGAGACTCATTGATTCTTTGTCATTTCAAGAAGAGCAACCTATTTAATTTAGAGATATTTTTGTACTTCTCAAAATAGTAAATATTGGCATTTGTCATTTGAAAGAGTTAGAAGTGTGTAGAGAAGTCATGTTTTTCCCGAAGCCACATAACTAAACAATATTAGACCAAAAATATATATATATTTTTTTAGACACCTCTCATATTAGCAGTGGAGTGAGAATTGAAAGATAGATAAAAATTATAAATGATACTGTTACACTTTTAAAAAGATAAATGTTACTTAGACATTAAGTCTTTTTCCTGAAAAACTGAGTATCATAATTTAAGATGCAATTGTAAATACAATTTAATCTGTTGGTTAATTTGATAATATGAATGAAACTTAAGTATTTGATCATATGGTCCTAATGACTCTGATACGTATATGTGATTATATTCTATATTGTCACAGCTTTGATTCATCCTTAAATATAATACTCCCTGAAGAAAGTATTTGAACTTTTTGGCAGGGAGGGCTCACTTTAGCCCCACAGATGGTTATATTTGGTTTCTAATTTTGCAAAGAGGTAATCTCTTTTTAACTAATTTTTGAAGAATTTCCTCTATTCTGTACTATTTGGTGTACTCAAAATTTGGAATTTTTGATTTTTTGTTATGTGCCAAAACCACATAGAATTCTAACTGAAATTCCTGGAGAAAGTCTTATGTAAGGAAATTGTAGCCGTGTTATGTAAAGTTAGAAGTAAAGAGATAAAAGTATATCAAAGTGAATTATTTTAATTTTCTTATAAGAATTACTTACAAATAGCTTACAGGCATTTACTGAAAGTTTAAAGTATAACTATTTATGACATATAATCATATACAGAACTTGTTGAGTATTCTTATAAGCTGATTATGTCTACTTATAGCACAGATGTCCCATTTTCCTGGCCATAGAAATGACTGTGTATTTTGAAACATTCCTAAAAAGATAACCTCACTGATAAGGTATATCTATTCTAAAGTTAAAAATAAAGTATCACTGTTTGTTTCATTTAAAATAACTATCTGCACTTGACCAAAAAAAAAAAAAAAAAGATATGTTTTTTCCCACATTTAATTTTAAAATGAGTATTTTAAAGAGTGAAATGTGAGAATGCAGTATTCTGTTTAGCTGTAGTTAATTTGTTGTGCAGTCATTTGCAAAAGTCCAGTGAACAACAACAACAAAACAGGAGTGTTCATAAAATTTTGGAAAATTCTATTTTTTAATCCTAACCCTACATATGATGTGACTGTCAGACCAGTGTGCATTCATTGTCCTCTTTGCATTTTGAATTTGGGGTTTCTATTAAATACGAAAAATTTCTGCCCTTTTTAAATAGTCGGCTAGTGTTTTATTCATATAGGAATAAACTTTAATGATTGTGGCCCAGTTATAAAACTACAAAATTCATCTGAATGCTTAAAACTTGGATTTTACTGTGTTATATTTTCGGTATGTAATATTTGCTCAGTGTGATCAGTTAAAACTTATAATTTTGTTCACAGTTACAGTAGAAAATGACTCCTCTTTATATTGCTCTCAAAGGTACTGTTTTCTGAATTTTGGTTTTGTTTCTCTCCAGACGGTGGGTCCGGCTACTGTTTGGACGAGAGTTCCCCCTGCAGGATCTTCTGGTGGTCTGGGATGCCTTGTTTGCAGATGGCCTTAGCCTGAGTTTAGTTGATTATATCTTCATCGCCATGTTACTCTACATCCGCGATGCTTGTAAGTGTTAATGACCTTGCCTACATTCATGTAGGTGGTCCTGAGTTTTTAAATGTGTTTTATCTTTTAAATATGTTTTATCTTTTATTCTGAATTACCATACCTAGCTTTTTATAGTAGGTAATATATTGAAGTTTCAAAGGAGCATACTAAATATCTTTTTGTTAGTTAACTATGTGCATATTGGGAGATGTGGGTGATTTTATCCTGAGAGAATTGGAATATTCTTCAGAACTATTTTTCCAAAGACTTTACTCCTGCTTTAATCTCCTCATTACACACATTTGTGAAGAGCACATATAAAAAGCCAGTATTTCAGATATGTTTAGAGCTCCACCTTCTGACAGGTAGGGAGTATTCAAAATTATTTATCAGGCGACTGGAGCTATTTTTATAGTATCAACAACTTGCCAATAAAAAATAAATATTACATTTAAAGATATTTTAACTTCTTCTCAGTTATATTTTGGCCAAACGCGTTTCTCAGTAGATTGCCAAATGGTAGACGTATTCCTATCTCATCAGATCTATCTTAGGATGCTTGCCATAGCTAGAAAGCCAGTGCCTGTCTGTTGTGAGTAGTCTTGTAATCTTCAGCTTGAAGAAAATATCAGAGCATGTTTTAAATCTCGAAATACCTCAAATTGTTTTCCTTCTCAGAAAAATAATCACTGTTCACAAAACAAGATTTGTAAGCCAAAGTGTAATTAGGAAAGATTGCACAACGTGATGATTAAATAGGAAATAAAAAAACTATCATCGGAGTAGGACTTTGTCAGTAGAGCATAAACTATTCGGCATCCTTCGTAATCTTGACTGTTACATGGCTCTGTGGCTCTCTCTATTTGTTCATTGAATACCAGTTGCGCCAGATGCTCTTGCTATGCCTCTGGTAACGCTAATAATATTCTTTAAAATTTTAGCTTATACTCTTTTAATTCCCCCAAAATTACTCGAATGAATAAGTGACAGGAGCACCACATTTTATCCAAAAATTGTGAGGTTTTTCTGTGCCCTGAAGGTCAAATAGTTTGGGTTTTGACAGACAAAGTGGAAGGTTCCTTCTTTCTGAGTCAGAGCTAATCAACAACATGGAAATTATAAGAGCTAACATCTGGAAAGTAGAGAAAGATATTTGGGTAGATTTGATGGATACTAAATTCTAGGCTATTCAGTATTGCTCTCTCATTTTAAAGTAGTATGAATTTTTTAATGTAAATTAAAAAAAAACAAAAGGAATGAGTATCCTCTTTTAGAAAAAAAATAGTTTGGGATATTTTCACAAAATTTTCCAATTCAAACAACTGTTGAAATACATTCTGATTTTCTGTAGTCTTAAACAATTAAGTATTTGCTCTTTTCTTAACTTTGGTATATCACAAATGTATATTTTGTAATTTAATCATCCTGTCTCCTATGCTAAGATATACTTTTTGAAATTAATTTCATAAAACAGGCAAATTTTTGGCAGCTGAAGCCCTTACACAGTTTCAGTTCATCTACTGATGTTATAAAACGTGTGAGGAAAATGCAGAGATAATGAAATAGCTTATTCCTTTCAATATTTAGGCCAGTTTATTTTAACTTGTTTAAATCCATAATGGTGGATGAGATCTCCTAAAAATAGGGTGACTATTAAGTTTTAGGGTCACTGCCCTTATGCTCAAGAAGTTATCCACTAGTAGGAAAGACTGGCACAATTAATTTCAAACTAACATACCCAGTGCTGTGGTTGAGGTGTGGATAGGTAGTATGTAAGTTTAAAGGAGAGGCACTCAACTCCCCTCGGGGTCAGCTGTGAGTGACTAGAGAAGATGGTGTAGGTGTTGGCAAGTTAAATAAAGGGACCTGAATTTCAGGTGGAAGGAACAGCATGAACAAATGCTTAAAAGTGAGAAACAGCTTAATGGGAGAGAGAGAATGTGTTTGCAAGCCATTTGGTATTAGAGTGCAAAGGGAGACTGACAGGTTATGAGACCAAAGAAATGAACAGGGATAGGGTCGTGATGAAAGTCTTTATCCTGTAAATAATAGGGAGCTCCTGAAGGGTTCAGAGCAGAAGTATTGTCATTGTTAGATCACTCTGATGGCACTGTGGAGAATAGATGTAAAGGAGACAAGAAAGAGTAAAGCAAAGAAATCCAGATAAAAGGTTATGACAGTTGTTCAGGGAAAAATTGTAGATTAGAGAAATCTTCAAAATTAAATCAGCATGTCTTGGTGACTAAATATGGGTGAGGAAGACCAGGAAGTCTAAAACAGTCCCCAGCTTGGGGAGTTGAGTGACTAGGTAATATGTGTAACTTGGGTAGGAAATGAGGATTAGCATGTTTTAGGAATGGAAATGATTAAGTTTTGGCCCTACTGAATATGAGATCTGTGAGAAATAATAACCTGAAGATTTGGAAAATAAAGTTCAATGTTAATATTAAGGGTACAGATTTAGTTTTACAAATGTATCGTAGGTATATGTTAGTTAAAACCATAATACTGGATGTGACCTCATAAGAATAGGGTGACCATATAATCCCGATTGTTTGGGACAGTCTTGGTTTACACCTGCTAATCAAGAGTAATATTACTAACCTGCCCTCTTGCACGCTCAAAGATCTCCTGTTAGGATCATGAGAATTACATCATCAGCCTACTGAAGATGGGTGCTTATAGAAGAAGATAGACAAAGGTAGGACTCTGCATTTAACATCAGTATTTAAAGCACCAGAGAAGAAAGGGCTTGTGTTGTAACCTCAAAAAACTGTTATCTGAGCCAAGGGAAGTACTGGGGGTTGAGAGTGCTGAGGTACGGTAAGGTAAGGGGGAAATGTCCATGAACTTGGCCCCGTAGAGGGACAGTCAGATATCCTTGCCAGAATGCTTTAGTGGAGTGGTAAAGCAGAGGCTGGATTGTGATGGGTTGAAGAGTGACCAGATAGTTAAAGAGTGTAATAGCTTTCTCTGTAGTTCTGTTGTTGTTCGTGGTGCTTTCTATATGTATTACAGTTTCAACTTAAAAAATCTATTCAGTAAAAAGGATAGAATGTAGAGATAACACATGTAGAGTAATCTTCAAAGACAGCAGAGCGGGGATGAAGAAAGATGAAACTAGGGGTTAGTGTAGGGACAAAGAAAGTTGGATGGCTGTCTTTAGAATAAGACCAGAGCTCACTGGATGCCGGGGAGAACCAATTGAGGGTTTACTTCTCAACTAGTCTTAAGTTGGTCCCTCAAGGATCAACACTACTTTTTACCCCCCTGTTCCATTGATGAGATCTATGAAACGATAAATTATCCTGTTTACTTGAAGTTTTTGTTTATTGTTTGTTCTTCATACCCACTCCCCTATCCCCCAACAAGAGACCGGAGTTTTTCTGTCTTGGTTTCCCTACCATACCCCGGCATCTAGAACAGGGCCTGGTACATAGTAATCTTGATGAATATTTTTTGCGTGAAATAATCGAAGAAACAAGGGCTTAGAGGCAATGGAATGAGGTTAAAAGTCCTATGGAACAGGAATAAATTTGGTGCATGTCCTGGATGAAGGCACTAGGCAGGTTTCAGAAGTAGACTAGTTGATAGGTGGAGAAGATGGGAAGTGGAGGAATTGCATGTCTGATATAGGAGGAGGCAAGGTTGTCTGCTCTGAGTGAGGCATGGTAGGGTTAGGGAGCTTAGGGGATGCCTGGGAAGTGTGGGGGAGATGGCTGACCATGGACTAGGACAAGCTGGTCTAGCTGTTAAAGATCCTATTCGGCAGGGACTAACAGTGGGCAATAGAATCAGGCCTCAACGTTAGGATTTTCTGAGCCACACACTGCAGTCCAGGTATACAAAGGAAGCAGATCATGATCTAGGCTCCAAGCTAGGCCCACATCCAAATGAATTAGGCAGAACTGAGTGGAAGCTAAAGGGTAGAGGGTGTTGAGTGCAGTTTTAAGAGAGTGGTTTGGAATGTGTGGGGAGGGAAACATGGCCAGGAAAAGACTATGGGGAAATCAGAGTATGAAGGGATTCAGGGTAGAGTGAGACTTAAAAGCATCAGAGGTGTGGTCAAAGGAGAGGCTATTGAGCAGTTAGGGGTGTGACCAGGATGGTTGAAGATCAAGAGATTGTGAGGGAGGTGGGATTTTTGTTTGGTCCTCTACGGACACTTCACCAAGAATCACAGTAGGAAAAGGTGTAGAAGGAAGCACAGTTGAGCTAGTCATTAAAAGCCTCAAATAGGGGTGCCTGGGTGGCTCAGTCGGTTGAGCGTCCGACTTCAGCTCAGGTCATGATCTCACAGTTCATGGGTTCCAGCCCCGCGTCGGGCTCAGAGCCTGGAGCCTGCTTCCGATTCTGTGTGTCCCTGTCTCTCTACCCCTCCCCTGCTCATGATCTGTCTCTCTCTGTCTCTCAAAAATAAATAAATGTTAAAAAAAAATTTTTTAATAATAAAAAAAATAAAAGCCTCAAATAAATGCGGAATAATGACCAAGAAAACAGCTTTTATTCAGTCATTTATCAAAGAATCAACCATTCAGCCAATATTTATGAGTGCCTGCTCTTTGCCTGCCATCATGGTGCATAGGTGGCAGTGATGAAGGAGCATGATGGAGGCAGAGACACATGGCATGAACTTTTGAGGAAAAGGAGGTTTTATGGTAAGATCGGAAGCCGTGGCATCCCCCAGCTCACTGCTGAAGGTTGCAGGGAGAGGTGGGCCCAGAGGGCAAGGTGTTTTTCCTCAGAAGAAAAAGATTAAGAGGAAGAGAGCAGCAGAGAGAGAACACAGAACAGGATTGGGTAGAATGCGTGGGAGGGCAGTACTAATAAATGAGCTTACGTTTCAGGCCAGGGTCAAGGACAAGAGGAAGGTGGACAATTTGCCAGCCTCAGTGTTTCAAATGGAACTTTGGTGTCAAGTTTTTATTGTCTCAGTGGATTCTGACTCATGATGCACTGCCTGGGGCATCTACAATGGTGATGTTCAGTTATCCCTAGTGGTTTTGAGCCCATTCGTTCAAAAAATTCTAAATGAATATCGCTACCTGAGGCTCTGGGCATTGCATGTATTCTTTTGGAGCTGTAGGTGGTATATTTGTAGCTCAAAGAATGGTGCACTTGGGGAAACTAAAAGATCCTTCCACCAGTGACGGCAGCTTCTAGGGTCAAGTGTGGGACTTCAAGGACCTGTGGTCATCCTGATGCTGTGCAAAACATTGTGAACATGTGCATTTCCCTGGTCAGAGGGATATAGTTTATATCATCTTCTTAAAAGAATATATAACCTAAAAAATGGTTAAGATTCACTGCATCTAGTCTAAAATCTGATTTTACAAGCACTGATAATGAAGCCTGAAGACATATTGAAGTCCTAACTTCTAGTACCTCAGAATATGACCTTTTTGGAAATAGGTTGTTACAGATATAATTAGTTAAGATGCGGTCATATTTGAATAGGGTGGGCCTGTAATGCAATACGACTAGTGTTCTTATAAGAAAAAGCAAATTTAGGGGTGTCTGGGTGGCCCAGTTGGTTAAGCATCCAACTTTGGCTCAGGTCATGATCTCACGGTTCGTGGGTTCAAGCCCCGTGTTGGACTCTGTGCTGACAGCTCAGAACCTGGAGCCTGCTTTGGAGTCTGTGTGTCCCTGTCTTTCTGCCCCTACCCTACTTATGCTCTTTCTGTGTCTCTCAAAAATAAATAAACATTAAAAAAATTTTTAAAGAAGAAAACGAAAAAGCAGATTTGGACACAGACATATACAGAGGGAAGTTGATATAAAGACACACAGGAAGAATAATGCCATTTGCAGACAGAGGTACAGATTGAAACGATGCATCTACAAGCCAAGGAACAAGGATTTTTAGCTGTTACCACAAGCTAGGTGAAAGGCAAAGACAGATTTTCCCTCAGAGCCTATGAAGGAGCAAGCCTTGCCTCCCAGAAGCTAGAGGAGACAAGGAAGGATTCTTCCCTGCAGGTTTGAGAGGGAACATGGCCCCGTCAACACCTTGATTTCAGACTTCTGTACTCTAGAACAGTTCGACAATAAATGTCTCTGGTTTTGAACTATTCCAGTTTACCTTGGTTACAGCAGCTCTAGCAACTAATCCAGTGCCCTTGGCAGTGAAGCAATTTAAAACTTGGGATTGGATTCGAGTGCCCTGCTTCGTTCTTGTTCTGCCCAGTAGTGAACTACTGCCAGCATCTCATAGTTTATAACAAAAGCATTCCTATCGTTTTCTTTCAGCACCTTGAACCAAGCTTTCATTCACTTTAGAAGTAGTTTGTCAGGCAAGCGTAGTATTCAACCACTTAATAGTTTTCCTATAAACATCACATTCTTTATAAGGCTTCAGAGATTCAGCCCAACATCCATGTTTAGAAGTTAGGAAGCCAGATCAAGACCATAGGGCTAGTGCAGGCTGGTTCTCACATCACTTTTTCCATTCCTCAAGCTCTACCTTGATTTTATTAAGTACAAATAAAGTTTCATATTGGGAAAAATAACAATATGAACATTATATAGATTTTAAAATTTAACCATTGACATGATAGGGTCAAATGGCTGTTCTTTGAATGAAAGTTTTGCTTTACTAGAAATACATGGTATCCATTTCTGAATAATTCCTAAACATTTTAATCAAACCATAACATGTTTACTTTCTTATGTGTCATAAGAAGTGGGTTTTTTTATTCTTTGCGAGATTATGTGGATTAAGTTTATATAGGTTAATAAAGGTTAGGAGATAAGGAAATCTGATCATGAACCATTACTCCTGTAATAGTTTATTAATACCCATACTCTCATCACACTGTTGTTTTTACTGATTTATTCTGTCCTGAAATAAAGTCACTCATGTGGTTCCTACTTCCCCTGGCTCTATCTACCCAAATCGTGCTTCTGTTTTCAGGCCTAGGGCAAGACAACTTTTTCCCGAACCTTCACCAGTTATTCTAGCCCATACTGACCTCTCGCTTTTGCATTCCTATAAGATTTTAATCAATACAGTTCAGCATAGCATTTAATTATACGCTGTCTTATGTTGTTCCTTCTTGCATGTTAGTCCCATCTTCGAAAGTAGATTTTAGCTCTTCAGGAGCAGAACCACATGTGTTACAATTCTTCCCTAACCCTCAAAGCATCTGAAGCTTTTCATGTGCTCAGTATATGGGGTGATCTCAGATGGAAGGGTACCCTAGAGACCTGGGATGCGATGGTGGCATGGATATGTGTGCAGTAATTGCTGAGGAGACAGGTGCCAAGAAACTCTTAGAATATGAACTCAAATAGATTTTTTAAAACACACTTTTCAATGTGGCTTTTGAAAAGAAAGCATTGTCTACTTTTGAAGTATCTAAAATTTTTCACATCTATTTTTTATTGATTTAATTTTTTATTAGCATCAAAGAAAAACATTTTCCCTAATTTACAATGTACCATAATTTTTGTCTTGTAAATTGTAGTAATAGCTAAAATACTATAATCAAATTCATTTAACAGTAGATTTTCCTAACTAGAAAGTAACTCTTCAGTGTTTATTGTCTCTTTTAATTTACCTTTGCTCTGAATACTTTGTAAATGGAAAACTTTCCTTCTTGGTCCTTCTACCCACTTGCTGCCTTGTTTTTTAGCCAGCTTAAACATGTCACAATATTGTAATTTTCTTGGGTTTTCTGTAGGAAGTCTTTTGCCATTTCTTGGTCTGGCCTGGTGTGGCAATTGTGTCATCTTGGTAGTTTGAAACTGTTCCTTTCTATTTCATTTTAGATCTCTGCTAACTCTTCAGCCACTACCTGTTTATCTGCCAGTGTTTCCATCTACCCTACTCCAGAATTTCTGTTTCTCTATTTTCTTGTTAAGAGCCTGTTCAACATTATATTGATGTCAAAATACAGTTTATTTCAACTACAAATTGAATGTATTTGTCTTTTCTGGAAAAGCTTTACCCAACATCAGGGACTAAGAAACAAAGCCTCTCTTAAATTACATAGTAACATGTCACAGAGTTTTTTTTATCAAAACATAAATCGGTGGTCTTATTTTTAAAGGAGTGTTTAAGCACTTCCTGACTGCTGGCTCTCTTCTCACTCAGACATTAAATATTGCCAGTCACTTTATGGCCATCTCAGATATTAATATTAATATAACCCTTTGAATTACAAATACCATTTGTATTACTTTATATTTTAGTTTAAAAATCTAAAATTTCACTAACATAGACTGATACATTATAATAGCATTTTTTTAGGGTTAGATTTTTTTCAATAGACTTTTTTAACGTTTATTTATTTATTTTGGGAGAGATAGAAACAGTGCTAGCAGTGGAGGGGTGGGGAGAGGGAGAGAGAGAGTGGGGGGGGGGAGAGAGAGAGTGAGAGAGAGAGAGAGAGAGAGAGAGAGAGAGAGAGAGAGAAAATATCCCAAGCAGGCTCCATGCTGTCAGCACAGAGCCGAACAATGTAAGGCTCGAACTCAAGAACCACGAGATCATGACCTGAACCAAAATCAAGAGTCGGCTGCTTAACGAGCGAGCCACCCAGGTGCCCCAGTAGACCTTAGTTTTTAAAGAAATTTTAGGCTCACAACAAAATTAAGCGGAAAATTCAGAATTCCCAGATACTCCCACCCCCACACAGCAGCCTACCCCACTGTCAGCATCCCTCACCACAGTAGTATATTTGTTATAATAAAGCCTGGTGACACATCATTATCACTTAAAGTACCTAGTTTACAAAACTATTCACTCTTGATGTTATACCTTCTATGGGTTTGGGCAAATGTATAGTGACATCTGATCTTCATTATGGTATTATCTGATAGTTTCCCTGCCCTAAAACTCCTCTGTGGTCTGCCTCTTCATCTCTCTGGCCCCTATAACCCTTGACAACCACGGATCTTTTTATTGTCTTCATAGTTTTACCTTTTCCTGAATACCATATAGTTGGAATCATACAGTACATAGCCTTTTCAGATTAGCTTCTTTTACTTAGTAATACCCATTTATGTTTTCTCTGTGTCTTATCATGGCTCCATAGCTCATTTCTTTTTAGCTCTGAACAATATTCCATTATCTGGATGCACCACAGTTTATTTTTCCACTCACCTACTAAAGGACATCTTAGTTTCTTCCAAGTTTTGGCAACTATGAATAAGGCGACTACTACAAATATCAGTGTGCAAGTTTTTCTGTGGATGTAAGTTTTCATTTCATTTGGGTAAATATCAGGGAGCATGATTGCTGGATAGTCTGGTAAATGTCAGGAACTCAGCTGAGCTGGGCGGAAGAGAGACCTGAGCTATTAGGTGTTAGAGTAGCCAATTAAAGCAACAAGTCAAAAATGGAAGAGTTAAGCCTTTAATCACTGTGGTGGTATTAGCAAGAGTCAAAAACTAGAGAAAATGTCAACTCCGTCTGCTTCATTTCACCCATGGAATGGCACACTGGTCGAGGGTCAGATAGATCAACATGGGTCATCTCACTGTTGAAGGAGTCCTGAACAAAAGATTCTGGTAGTTTAAGGACCCTGAGATGGCCGTGGTTTGGGGGGCAGGGTTGGGGGGATTGAGGTGGAAAGACTCAGAGTGGAAAAGAACTGGGCACTAAGTCAAATGAAGAATAATGTCTTCAAGAGTTCTTCTGACCCCCATGAGAGGTCATGGGAGAAGCACCTGAAAAGGACCTACAGCTCAGACAAAGAAACCTAGGAATGAAAGCACCAGGGCTAGGAATATAAATATGTGAAAGCTGATGCTGGCCAAGTTGGGCAACACCTTGACTATGTCTTCTTTCAGAGACTAGAGTACACTGGCTCTGCACCATGTCTGGTGTGGGGTGGACTGTTTACCTCTGTGACCTATCAGATAGAGGTTTTTGTATTAGTTAGAGTTCTCCAGAGAAAAAGAACCAATAGAATATAAATGCAGATATATATAAGGAGATTTATTATAGGAATTGGCTTCCACAGTCATGGAGGCCTGGGAATCTCACCGTCAGTCATCTACAAGCTGTAGAACCAAGAAAGCCAGTTGGTGTAATTCAGTCTCAGTCTGCAGGCCTGAGAACGAAGGGTCCTGTGGTGGAAATCTCAGAGTCCAAAGGCTTGAGGATCAGAAGCTCTGATATCCAAGAGCAGGAGAAAATGGACATTCCAGCTTAAGAAGAGAGGGAGAATTGACCTTTTCTTCGCCTTTTTGTTCCATTTGGGACAGCAGTGGATTGGCTGATGCCTACTATTTTGTAGGGCAAATCTCTTCAGTCAGCCTACTGAATCAAATGCTAATCTCTTCCAGATACATACTCACAGACACACCCAGAACTAATGTTTTACCTGCTATCCGGACATCCTAGAGGCCGAATTGATACATAAAATTAACTGTCTTATCTCTGTAATTACCTGTGATCAGACCTGAAAAATCACAACATAATTGCTAAACTATCTTCTAAAATGGCTATACCAGGGGCGCCTGGGTGACCCAGTCAGTTAAGCGTCAGACTTCAGCTCAGGTCATGGTCTCACGGTTCATGAGTTTGAGCCCCACGTTGGGCTCTGTGCTGACCTCTCAGACCCTTGAGACCCTTCAGATTCTGTGTCTCCCTCTCTCTCTGCTCCTCCCCCACTCACGCTCTGTCGCTCGCCTTCAAAAATAAATAAACATTAAAAAAAATAAAATAAAATGGCTCTACCACTTTTCATTACCACCAAGCAGTGAAAGAAAGTTCTCGTTGCTCCACGTTGTCACCAGCATGTGGTCATGTCATTGTTTTCGATTTTGACCATTCTAATATGTGTCACATTGTCTTTTTAATGTCAGGTTTTTTTGCTTGAAAATAATTTCAGTTTATACAACTATAGGAATAGAGATATGAAAGGATAATTATTCCCCTAGTGAAGTTCTATTTCACATTCAAAATCATCATTCATACCCTATTCTGGCCTTTTATAAAGGGAAGGAAGTAGTCTTCTCTCCTAATACCATAATCTTGCCTTTCCATGTTCTTACTCCCATCCCACATTTTCCCATTGCCCTAGAAAGCAATATAACAGATGGATTCAGGGAACTCTAGGATAACTTCAATGGGCAAAAGCCAGCAAAATTAGATGCATCCCTGGAATCTTACCCAGAAATACTTAAGATTCCATGTCTATCTGTTGCTGTCAAAATATAATGTAACTAGACCTGCAAGTTGACTAGAGCCATTCTGCCTGATGATTAGAGTAAAAGAGATGGTGATCTTGGGCTTCCTGACCACTGACTTCCCCAGCTTTCTCACTTAACCTTCTTCTTAGCTTTCCCCCCTCAGTTGCCTCCTCACCTAGATTCTTCTTCCCCATCAATTCACCTGCCCAGAAGCTGAGTAGAAATATAATTAAAGCATATCAGATATGAGATGTTATGTTGATCTCCTGCATTTACCCCTTTTGCTCCTGAAACCCTATTAAAATAATATAAATCCATGGGACACAGAGAATTAGGAAGGAGATTACAGAGATTTGGGAAGCAGGAAATCAGATGGGTGAATGAGAACTGACAGATCCAGGAAGGCTCAGTACAAAACTGATCATGGGGAAAGCCAAGAAATAATCCATAAAATTCCTAAAAGTATAGAAAATGGCAATGCTAGGTATCTCTGAAAATTGGTAGAGGAAGGGAAAAGGTTAAGACTAAAAAACGAGAGGCTCCTGGGTGGCTCAGTCAGTTAAGCATCTGACTCTTGATTTCAGTTCAGGTCATGATCTCACGAACCATGAGATCAAGCCCCAGGTTGGCCTCTGCGATGACAGCACGGAGCCTGCTTGGGATACCCTCCCTTCCTCTCTCCCTCCCTCCCTCCACCTCTCACAGGCTCATGCTCACTCGTGCACCCTCTCTCCTTCTCTCTCCCTCTTGTTCAAAATAAATAAATATATGTGGGGATGAGTACTGGGTGTTCTATGGAAACCAACTTGACACTAAAGTGTAAAAGAAAAAAAAATGACAATAAATAAATAGATTTATTTTTTAAAAGTCTAAAAAACAAGAACCAGTTGAAAGTCTATGTAAGAAGCTGTTATATACTCAGATCGCCAACCTGGAGGTGGTAAAATGGAGGATCTCTGGACTAGGGACTCAGGGAGTTTCAGTAAACATGGAGCCCAGCAGTATTCTTTATCATCTTTAGTGTTCCTAGAACGCTAGAACCAGACTGTCTCCCTCAATAAGAAGTTTGGGGGATTCTTCTCTGGGGAAATCCAGTCAGACCAAGAAAAGCCTAAAAATCTAGGCTCAGGGATTAGCCAAGAATGATCTGTGTAAACCCTAGCATTAACAGACCTACCCATGTATGCACAGACAGCTTCAAGTTACCTTTATACGACCTCACTCTTAGACATGAGCAGATAGCCAGAAATCACCGAACATTTAAGGAAAGCATCAGAATGAAAGCAGAGATCGAAACAAGCAGCTGGGAGAAAAAACTTAACTGTGAGTACACAGAGACTACATGGGGAGGAGGAAACATCTCAGAGCGCTAGGAAAAACGTAATTCAAAGGAAAAAGTGTAATTGAAAGTTAAAATATGAAAATAAGGTGGTTGGAATATAAAATTGAAAAAGTATCCCAAAAAGTAACACATAAAATAGAAAATAAGAAAGAAAATTAAAGGACCAGGCCAGGAGACCCAACGTCTAGATAATGAGATTTCTTTTTATAGAGAAAGGGAGAGAAAAAGAAAGAAGAAAGACATAACAAACACAGGGTAAACAAAAAAACAGAAGGGAGAAAACCATCAGTGAAGCCATTAAAGAGAAACTTCCAACTGAACAGAAAAACATGAGTTTCTAAATTGAAAAGGTCCATTATATACGAAAACACATACAAATTACATTACTATGAATTTAGATGGGGTTTGGGTGGAGAAGAGAAACCAGTCACAGAAGAATGTGAGTTAGAATGGTTTGAGACTTTTTTACTGGAAGACAAAACACTCTAGAACAGGGCTCCCAGTTTTCTGAAGGAAAAGTATTAACAGCCTGGAATTCTGTACCTAGCATAACAATTAAGTGTCAAAATAAAATCTTTCAAACGGAGAAGCTTTCAAAAAAAAATTCATGTCCTGTGCATAAAGCTTTTAGAGGATGTGCTCCACTCAAAAATGAGTGTATAAAGAGAGAAAGAAGAAGCGAGGTGCTCTAGGAAATAAGGATACAGCACTTGTAAGACGTAAAGGGCCTCCCCAGGAAGAAGGGGCAAACCTGTTAAATTTCCTTAAAAAAATAAAAGAAAAAAAGAAATCAACAGAAATACCTAAAAAATTGTTTTGAAGTTTTGAAAATGGGTACATACGACTGGGAGAGTGTTTAAGTTTAAAACTCGCATTAAATAAATATATGACACGGCAAATGGAAAAGGAGACAGTTTTAAACCCCAGGAAAGAAAGGAGGCTGTGGAAAAAAAATAATTAAAATCACTGTATTTTTTAAGTAACCTTATTATGTAAATTCATTAACATTTTTCTTGATAATTTCTTGTCTGTTTTTCCGTTTGTCATACGCACACATTCCCCAAATTTAATCACATACAAAGATCGCATACACAATCGCATACAGAAATTGCATTTTTCCAGCAATTTCTGCCCATTGTATCCCTCTGCCCCTTTCCTACTTTGAGTATTCATCTTCTCCCCTCTGTAGTATTACCAGGAACTTGAGCTTACCCTCTGCATCTTGTCCTCTTTTTCTCCATCCACTGATCACTCTGTGCTGGCATTAATCTTTCTAAAACCAAGTGTGATTACATTACTGCAGTCCTTCAGCGATGGTAGCGGACACAGAGTGAAATCTGAACTCCATCCCCTCTGTACAGGCAAGACCGCCACCTGCTTCCATGTCTCCATTTCTCTTCAGCACTCCTTCGGGCCACTCAGTGTCCTGCCTCTGTGTACTTCCTCTTGCCGGCTGGCTCTCTCTGCCTTTGAGCTCTACCCTAGGAGCTGTCCCAGCCCTTCGCATGTGCACTGTTATCAGCCCCATCCTGTGTTGCAGTTAGTCTTGTGCTTGTCTTCCACCACACTATCAAGAGAAAGTTGAGATCGTATCTTATTTCTTGTCATGTCTGTAACACTTAACCCAATGTATGAAACAAAATAGGTGTTTAATAAATGTTAGTTAAATGAGTGAATACATGAAGGCCAACAAAAGAAAGAGATATTGTCAACACTTCTCAAATATCTTCTGTACCTCGACCATTTCTGTTGACAGATCTGTATTTCTGATTAAGGAATTAAAAATCACGAAGCAATGAAGTAAAACATACCTGTATCTATGTATCTGTATTCAGATTAACAAACAAATACTTGGTTAAAAACCTGACCTATGTTTTCCTTCGTTTGGATCAAAATTAAGAGGGAAAACTATAAATCAGACTTATTAATAAACACGAGTCTCTAAATTGAAAAAGTTCATTATATGTTATTTTTTATTATTTTAGAGAGAGGAAGAGAAAGAGAGAGAGAGAGAGAGAGAGAGCAGTGGAGGAGCAGAGAGAGAGGAAAAGAGAGAATCCCAAGCAGGCTTCATGCCCAGCGTGGAGCCCAATTCAGGGCTGGACTCCACGACCCTGGGCTCATGACCGGAGCAGAAATCAAGAGTTGGTCGCTCAACCGAGTCACCCAGGTGCCCCCTCTCTGTGGAAGTTTTAAACAGAGTTCTGATTTTTATGGAAGTTATACATGTACATAGTTTAAAAAGTCAAAATCATTCTATAAGGCTGGTTACAAAATTAACATTTGCTCCCAGTCCCCAGGCGCATGTGCTTTTTAGCTGACCAAAAATTTACCTTCCATATTGTAAAGAAAAAAAATGCCAGTGTTACTGACTCTTATTATAAATCTTGTCTACCAGCTTCTCGTTCAAGAAAACGAAGCTTTAACTCATCCTTAGCACTGAAAGCCAACCCCGTGCCAGCCCCCACATCACAAATGCATTCCTTGTCTCCCCACCCCCATGACGTTATACCATAATCCTGGTTAAATCAGCTGTAACCAGAGGCAAATGTTATCACTGCTGAGCAATACAGTGTATCATACTGTATTCACCCTACCCACTAGCAATTCTCTACTCCCATCCTTGTTTGCTTACTACCTTTCATTTGACAGCACAGTATGTTTAAACATATAGAGTCTTGAGTAGAGATCTCTTCTGTTGTTTGATCTCTGATTAAAATAAATTCTGCTTAAAGTGTATTAAGCTTGGAGCGCCTGGGTAGCTCAGTTGAACATATGACTGTTGGTTTCAACTCAGGTCATGATCAGTTTGTGGATTCGAGCCCCACAGGTTGAGCTCTGCGCTAACAGCGTGGAGCCTGCCTGGGATTCTCTCCCTCCTCTCTCTCTCTGCCCCTCCCCACTCACACACATTCTCTCTCTCTCTCAAAAAATAAACAAATTTATTTATTTGTTTAAAAATCCTTATAAAGAGAAGCAAAAGGAGGAGCACTTTTTATTTTTTTAATGTTTATTTTTGAGAGAAAGAGAGACAGAGTGCGAGTGGGGGTAGGGCAGAGAGAGGGAGACACAGAATCCAAAGCAGGCTCCAGGTTCTGAGCTGTCAGAACAGAGCCCCACGTGGGACTCAAACTCATGAACCCGGAGATCATGACCTGAACCGAAGTCAGACATCTAACTGACTGAGCCACCCAGGTGCCCCAAGAAGAGCACCTTGTAAAGTCTTTTTCTAGGAGTGCCATGGCTGCCTCAGACAGTAGAGCATTCAACTCTTGATCCCGGGGTTGTGAGTTTGAGCCCCACGGTGGATGTAGAGATTACTTAAAAGTAAACTCTTAAAAAAAGTAAAAAATGAAAAGATACATTTGTTTCTAAACTAAAGAGTAGGCTACTGTGAATTTGAGATTCTCCTCTTTCCAAAAATCTAATTTAAAATTCTCATATTTCTGCGCAAAATCTACTAGAGAAATAAACTCCATCCGTCCCGTTGTTTACAGAAGAGTGTGTGTCCGTCTTTGGTTTTGAGGGTGGTTGTTGCCGGGACTGATGGCGCTAAGAGAGGCAGTTGTCACATCGGCCACCAGGGAAGAAGACCCGAAGGATGGTCTTTGGAGGGTCATAAACACGAGGCGACAGTCACTTAGTATGGAGAAGGATATTACTCTGTTTGATACTTGGCTTTCTCCAAGACTGAAAAGAATCAGTTTTGTTGTCTTTATTTATGATTACTCCCTGCCTGCACCTGGTTTCTGGTCCATCTGAAATCCAATTTTATATGTTGCCATTTTATAACTGGGAAAGTTAAAATAGTAAGGGTTTTAAGTGGTGGAAGACAACAAATGCAATCGTTATTTCTTTTTTCCTCCATGGTTTAGGTCTTCAGCAAATATTTTTTCAGAGCACATAACATTTATTGAATGTCTTCTGCATGCTGGGTACCTTGCAAGACACTTAAATACACATTGGCTTTGTTTTTAGTGTAGAGGTAGAATAAATTATTTTAAAGCCTTAAGGTTTTCTTTTTCGTTGTTCTTGTCAGCTAATTATTTTTATTTTACATTTAATCCATGATTGTTTGGTTTATATACCTCTTTATAGCTAACTACAAAACGTATGCCTATCTCTAAATATATACTATACTTGCCCTTATATATGGAGAGCTTTTTTTCAGTGTATCTTTGAGGCTTTTCTGTGGCTCACAACATAGTTGGTGTTCGGAAGCCATCTCTGCCCTGTGTCCGAACTTGACTTCTGTACACAGATGCTCCTGTCGTGACATTTTCTGCTAGGAATGCAGCAAAGAATAAGATACGGTGGTGGAGAGCAAGGCTGTGAGCCACACAGACCTGGGTTCCTTCAGCGCTGTCTCTGCCATTCAGGAGCCCCGTGGCCTTGGATGTGTCACTTATCCTCTCTGCACTTCTGTCTCCTCATCCAAAATGTGGAGTTGATGACCATCGGTTCCTTAGTGCAGATTAGGGGGACTCACAGGAAATTTGTATAATGTATGGCAAGTTGCCAGGCACATTATAGATGCCTAATAAGTGATGGCTATTGCTTTTTTAAATTTTAGAGCAATTAAAGGAAGTCTGCATATAGTTCTGTGTGCTTTGGTAGTTGTTCCCAGTCCATTTTGTTACCTTGAAAAAGTAAGTATATCTAAATATAAAATTAAGTAATTTGAATAGAGTGTTTTATTTGCAAGTGTTAGAATTGTAGGTATAGTTAACTTTGAATTTTACGTAAGTTATTTAACCATATTGCTTTAAGCTTTCTCAAAACAATAACATCCTCTGATTATCTTTACTGATTTTATTATTTTTTGTTTGTTATTACTGGAGAAACAATTATGCCGGCTCCCTTAGACACCTCCAGAAGAGCCATGTGCCATTTAAAGGTAGAGACAGAGAAGTCAGCTCTGCTTCATGCGGAGGGAGTGCCATTCAGCAGGAATTAAGCAGGATGGGGAACACACTATCTTGCATCTGTGCCACCCTTAAGGACCCCTGCAATGGCATAAGCATCATTATCTGTTTTATAAATGGGAGAAACAAAGTTCATGAAGTTAAGCACCTTGTCTAGGTCACACATGTAATAAGCCAGCATTCTGATATAGATCTAATCTAGATTCTAACTTAGATCATCGGATTCAAAATCCAATATGTTTTATAGGTACCACTTACCTTTGTCTTCATCATCTCTGAATAAGCTCTTCTGTGTAGCTTCCGTACTTTGTTTTGAAAGCATACACGTACTTGATTTCAAATGTAGGGAGATACCAAAAATCAGCCTTTTGACTTGTTTTCCTGTGTCACTGCCCTGCTCTGATAGAATAAGCCCTAGAGAAGAAACAGCACTGCAGAGGAGTTTCTCACAACAATCTGCTGTGAAGACCAAAACTAAATTCTTACTCTATCAGATCCCTGCGATTTTGTTTTTAAACCAGTTTGTGTTCTTCTCTCTTGCCTACTCTTAATTGGCCACAGTAATTCAACAGCGACTTAATACTTCGCGTATGCAATTGCAAATGAAAAGTGCTCTTAACGTACAAGTTTTCATTAATAAATTGGAGATAGTATTATCTGAAGACAGTGGGCTGTAGGGGAGGTAAAACTTCACCTACACTTATTTAGGTTTTAACTAGATTGTTTAACAAAAAAACAGATCAATGATAAAAACAAGTTTATTTACATCTATCTTATTATATAATTATATATATCAATGTGTTAATTATGTAATTATATTTTAGTATTATTTTAATTTTAATAATAAAATATATATAATTATATAATTAACACATACTGACTTATATATAAAAATGTGTGTCTCATTTGTATATGGTACTCAGGAAATAATGAACAACTCTCAAAGATACGGCTTTAGAATTTAGGATTAAATACTGTCTTAATAGAGAAAGGGGAGGGAGGAGGTAGATCTCCTAGAGGAAAATAAATGATTTTTAGGAGAAACAATGGACCCTTAGAAGAATAGATGAGAGGTATGAGATTGTGACAAAGTTTGTCCTGGGGGAATTTATGACAACTGACTTCCTTTTGGAGGATTTATCTTTAGGCAGATAAGGGGAGTTCAAAGAAGGCCTCACCCTGCGTTTGTTGTTTTTCAAGTCCCTCTTGCTCAAAATAATCAGTATTACCAAAGGGGCATATTTGGGGGTGACATGTCCTGAACGCCTATAGCGGTATTTCGCTTCACAAATTTGCGTGTCATCCTTGCGCAGGGACCGTGCCGACCCTCTGTATGGTTACAGTTTTAGTCCGTGTGCTGCTGAGGTGAGCACCTCACAGCGGTATTTCAGGTGCAGTTCTGCTGCCCTTCAGAGCCCAGGTTCATTTGCCAGTAGACCCCTAGTGCCGGTGCCTAGCACAGTCTCTGTGTATCCAGGATATAGTAGATGCTCAGGAAATGTTCATCACATTCAGTGACTGGGTGGATGAAAGGGAGCAATGAGACAAAGAATTTAGTGCCTTCTTTCACTCTGCAAGTAGAATGTTATTAACACATTCGTTGGCTTCCCTTGCATATTTTACAGCTTCTGACAGCTTCAGAAGTTCTTTCAAGTTGTAATAACAGGATTGTTGCCCTTGTCCCTCCAAATTAATACCTGTCTATATCAGGCCATTCTAGAGCCGTGGGTGTGCTAACCGTCCAGGCTGCTTAAAACTCCTGCGCAAGGGCAATAATATTAATTGACTTTTTGCATGGCAGTGACTATTGCATTCGTTATGGCATCTGAGTTTTATATTTTATTTTATTATTTTTTTAATGTTTGTTTATTTTTGAGAGAGAGAAAGACAGAGCATGAGCAGGGGAGGGGCAGAGAGAGACAGAGACAGAGACAGAGGCAGAATCCGAAGCAGGCTCCAGGCTCCGAGCTGTCAGCACAGAGCCCGATGCAGGGCTCGAACTCGTGAGTGGTGAGATCATGACCTGAGCCGAAGTCAGATGCTTAAGCAACTGAGCCACCCAGGTGCCCCTCATTATGGCATCTGATTTTTAAAACAACTGCCTTTTCAAAACAAAGCCATGTATTAGAGCTCAGACCCTGTAGCTAGATTTCTGAATTTCAAATCTTGCAACACGACTAAATCACTGTGTGATTTGGGCAAATTTACTCAACCTTTTAAAGTATTAGTTTTCTCATCTGCAAAACAGGGACAGTAATTATACCCTTAAAATAAGATTGTCGTAGAAATTAAATGAGATAATGTAGAGAAAGTTGTTAACATACGGCCTGGTCTCAGCCTTCGATAATTTATTGTCATCTTAGCAGTAGTCATAATAATAACTGTTTCTTGTTACACATCTGCCCTTCTTCACTTTAATTTTCCTCAGAGTAAGGACTGTGTTTTGTTTATTTCTGCATCCCCACTCAGCATGGGGCTTGTCATGGATTAAGCACTCAACAAATAACTATTGGATTGAATAAAACAGGCAGATAATTTTTTTTAAATCAGGAAGTTGTATTCCAAATGACCGAAGTTAAGCTCAGAGAGGTTTCCCTCAGCAGGTTTTGAGCAACTGCTATAAATCAGCCACACACATTATGTACTTGAACCTTAAGGCAACTTTATGAAAGGCTCATATGGTGTCCCAGAATTCAAACCCACATCTTTGAGTCCTGAGCCCAGAACCGTTTCCACAAAACTCTCCTGCCTCTCTTACAAAATATACAAGAATTCTTCCTGGGTCATTATATACTAGTATATAATCATTATAGTATTTGGGTAAGTATGAGCTATAAAATGAATTGATTATCTAAGTTTTATTTATTTGTTAGATCTCACAGAAAACTGTACATGGAAGTGTTATACTGTTCTCAGTCTACCAGCTTTTTGAGTTCTAGAGAAAAAAGGATAACAGGTAACTGAATGTGAATATGACAAAATGAACGAATAAGGAGAGAGTAGTCTGAACAGATATAGAAAGGGTAGGATAAGTGAGTGCTTTACAAATGAAAGCAGATGTATGAAATTACAAGCTGTCAGATCAGCAACGGAAATGAAGATGATAAAGTGGTTCCTTACATAGATTATAATTATTCATTTTGCCCAGTCCTGTCTCCTCTCCCCATAATGTTCATGGGAAGGAGGAGGGGGTGAGAAGCTGTTGCAAAAAGTGGTGCTTCCAACAAAAGAAGAAAAAAAAAATCTAAGAATCAAGGGTATTTCTGATCACAAACAATTGTTTATTTTGTGATTTATGTTGTTTCTATAGAATCACAGTTGTTCTCCTATGGAATAATTTTCAACTGCTCGTTCTGATTAATGAAAAGGATTCCGTTGCAACAACAACAGGAAGTTGTAACTGTAAAGTTTCTTCACAATCAATGCTGTAGAGGCAGTCAGTGTGGCTTACCAAACAAGCGACGTTAATGGGCACGACTGTGACAGCAGTGGCAGATGGATTGCCAAGAAATGAAGTAGTTTACATAGACCTGCCTGAAAAGATGTGTTTAATAATTGCGCCCGTAATTAGGTTGATTTGGGGAGAAAAAATTAAATGACAGTCTAAGGAACACAGTTAGGCTTATCTATGAAGATTTTGACATTTTTCCTCCAAGAAATGCTGCATAGATGCTCTACCTAAATTTCTCGTTACCTTTTGAAAAATAATTGGAAGAAATTAGATTTTTTTAAACTTCAAATTATGTAATATTTATATATAAAAGAATAAATGTAACGTATATAACTCATGAAGCATAATTAAGGTAAATATTATTTTATGAGAATTTTAAACTGGTTCTTTCCCATTCATAAGATTTTTGTTACTAATTTCTAAGCAGCAAAACTAGAGGCATTTAAACACAGACATATAAATGGCAGTAAATATGCATGCTTCTAAGAGTTTATTTATATTGCAAACGTACACATCTCTATATCTGAGGCTCTTCTTCCAACACCCCCTGAGGATAAGTACTAGATATTAGATTGCAGTTAACAGTACAGTGTGCTGCTTCAAAGGCCATTTGGTAAAGATCCCTTCTCCCCATTTCCTTTTATCAAATTAATTGAGTTATTGGTTTGCTTTCTTTACATCTAAGTTGTTATTTTTTTACTCTCAAGTAATGCAAACATCTTAAACAGTATTGCTTCTGATTTTTTTTTTCTTCCTATTTAGTGATCTCTAGTAACTACCAGACCTGTCTTGGCCTTCTGATGCATTACCCACTAATTGGGGATGTACACTCACTGATTCTTAAGGCTCTGTTCCTTCGAGATCCAAAGGTAAGCTTTCCAAATAGAGTATGCGCAATTTTAAGTTGGGTGAAAAATTGGCTTCTCAGCACAGCTCCAAGAATTCCTAATGGGGAATTTGTCTGATGACAGAGGAATTGCCTAATGAAAGAATTTGTCTAGAATTGTAGGCAAAACTCACATATCTCACTGGCTAGCAACTTAGCAGGTAAATTAAGTGGACGTTTCCCTGGGCAACTGGAACACATATCTCTTGTCCCTCAGAAGGTCGTTCCCCCTTCCTCCTTCCTCATAACTCAAGGAATAGTTGAGCAACTACTTCTCCTTATAGCCACACTTCATTGTCATTGGTGCTCCTCACAGGGACTGAGATAGAGCCTCAGGGGCAGTGTGTTCATTAGAGCTAGGAAAAGGACCATTTCTGTAAGAGTTTATGATACAATGAAATCATTTCATATTATGAATATGTATTTTTTTATTTTGTGGGTGAAGAGTAACCTAATAAAATAAAGACTTAAACAGATTTTAATGCTGATTTATCTATTTGAACTTAAAGCAAGCCACCAAAATTTTCTTTACACTTCAGAGAAAAAGTGTGCTCTTTTACAACTAATGTTATATTTCTTGAAAATAAGAACATTTAATGATCTAAAAAAATCTGTGAATCCTTGATGCTTTTGAGCCAAACAAAAATATTGGATGAAGTATCAGAGAGAGAGCTTCAAACACGAGTATGAGGACGCCAGGCATTGGGTGGTAATCCCAGCCTTTGGCTCTTTGGCAGAATTCCCAACAGTCATGTTGGCAGTTGTCGAACTGTCTTTGAGTCAGTCTGTCTGTGGATCCATTGCCAAAGCTCTGTCTGATCTACTTGGGCCTCCAAGTTTAACTAACGTAAATTTTAATTCTAAAGGATTTCTGCTTTTTCCTGGGCTGTTGACTTCAACATTTGTGTGTGACCTTTATTTATTCTTTGATAGATTTAAAAGATTTTATTTCCTTGTGCCTATGTCCATTTGCTACAAAAATATGCAATTTTGTATCATTTCTCCTATGCAAAATTTCATTAAGTGTCAGAAATATAATCCATCATTTCTCTGATAAACTTAAGATAGCACATAAATATTCTGGTAAGGTTCAGGAGTCTGACTATAAAATCAAAATTTCCATATTTTATGTATTTTTCTATAGAAATACCCAGAATTATGAAATATCTATAAAAGGAATAAAGAATGAGGTTGCTGGTCAATGAGGTGTATGAGTTTTGGTCTATAAAATTAGGAATTCTTAGAATCATACAGAGCGGGAAAAAAACTGCTAAAATAACTATTTGATTCTCTGCTTATATGATTTATGTGGTTTTACTGAAGGGAGAAGTGACTATGTTATCTAAACCTATTGATCTTGGTCATTTTCCCTTAGCTAAATATGGCTGATCTTGCTATGAATCATCCAGTCTTCTTGTTGCAGAATTCCATATAATATATCAGTCAGTGTTATTAGTGGAATCTGTGATTTTAATAGAGTACTTTTTATCTCAAAGGTAATGTACACAATATAAGAGTATAATGAAGCCAATACTATAAGCATTAAAAATTATATTCTCTCTAAGGATTATGGGAAAAAAATAATAGCATAAGTATCTAAAAAAAAAAAAAGCATAAGTATTCCATTCCCCACTTGTGCATTCAGAGTCTTACTAAGTAAAAACATTATCAAGATAATGGTCCAAAATGTAGGACCTTAAATTGGTATTTCTGAGACAGAAGAAATTGGTCAGGAAGAAGGAGTCATGTTTAAAAGGCTGTTGAGAACAAGTTTATAGAATGATGGTATCTACAGGAAAGATCAAGAAAGCTGCATAGTATTAAGGGGCTTTCACATGGCTAACCCAGCAAGGTGATAGTTTTAGTTAAGGAGCAAGGAGACTGAATTAGGAATCAGGACACTGGGTCAAATCTTGACTCTGCCAACAGCTATTCCCGTGATTTGGGGAAATACATGCTTGCTGTCTTGGTCTTCTCTTTAGGGATTAAATTAAATTGTCTCTAATGACCCGCTCAGCCAGAGCTCCTATGTCCGCAAAGCACTGACTTATAATGATCTATTAAGGTCTGTAAGCAATCCAGGAGGCACCTGCGTGGCTCAGTCAGTTAAGCGTCCAACTCTTGATTTGAGCTCTGGTAATGATCTCATCGTTCATGAGTTTGAGCCCCGCGTTGGGCTCTGCACTGACAGTACAGAGCCTGCTTGGGATTCTCTCTCCCTCTCTCACTGCCCCTCTTTCAAAATAAATAAACTTAAAAAAAAAATTAAAGATCCAATCCAGTTCTACAAAGGTTCAAATCACACACACACACACACACACACACACACACACACACAACACAACACAGCAAGTTTATATGTAGCACAGAAATCCACAAGTGGACAGAGTTTTTAGTGTAGTATTGTCAATTATAAAATAATAGAGGTGGCCATTTACACTGAGGGGGAAGAAAAAGAGGAAAAGATGATGCTAGTACCCTGCTCATATCCTCTAAAAATCCAGATGTCAGAGTGCTTAATTTTTTTCTATTTATTAGTAACAATGAAACAAAAATACTAGAATCATTCCCAATTCAAGTAGATCAGAGTAAATATATAAACACACGAGTCTCTGTGAAGCAAACTAGTAGAAGGATGAGAGTAGAGGCATGAAACTACATTTTCCCATAGCCCAGTCCTTGTGACAGTAGTGTTGAGTGCTGCCGACAGACTCAATAAAATAAAAATAAACAAGGAACTCTGAGCCCCACCCCCCAATTCACTGCCAGCTTCAGAAAAGCACTTTGTCCTACTGCTCTCCCTAAGTCCCAGTGGAGATTGCTCAATTGAGAACAGACTCCGAAACTAGAGGATGAGACACTGAGCTTTAATTGTTTTGTATCAGATATAGGCTTTACTGTGAAAAGATTTCTCATTTGAACAGACTGAAATAATGGGACTGTAAACTGTAATAATAGGCTCATACTCCTTCATGGTTCCCAAGCACTTCAGTGTGCTTAATTTGGTCCTTAGATATGAGGTAGGCAAAGCAGGTTACCTTTCTTCATTCTTTTTCAGTGCAGACAGATTAAGGTTATGTGGCTTTCCCAAGGCCAAAAACTTGTAAGCTTTCAAGCTAGCTAGAATGGCTCCATGACCCTTGCATGTATCCATCCCCTCCTGAGATTCCCAGCATACCTCCTGCCTCCTCCAGGAAGCTGTTCTCAGGCTCAGATAGGATATGTTTCCCCGTTGTGTCCCTGTGAGCACCTTATATTTTAGGTATTATTTATTGCAGCCATTATTCCGTCTTATGATCCTGAGTACTTTTTGGCATTTAGCTTTGTGTCCCGTAGTAGTTGGTTTTCTTAATGAAAATAATGGTAGGGGCTCCTGGGTAGTTCAGTCAGTTAAGCATCCGACTCTTGATTTAGGCTTAGGTCACGATCTCAGTTTGTGAGATCTGAGTCGAGTCGGGCTCTGTGCTGACAGTGCAAAGCCTGCTTGGGATTCTCTCTCTTTTTCTGCCCTTCCCTTTCTCTTATGTGCGTTCATTCTGTCTCTGTCTGTCTGTCTGTCTGTCTCTCTCTCTTTCTCTCTCAAGATAAATAAACTTAAAAAGAAGAGAATGGTAGAATTGAATTCTGACTCAATTGCTAAGCCTCTCCGGTGTACTATACTGACTCTAATCTAGGTGGATCTCACTTATCTAGCATATTTCCAGAACCCATAACCACATTCCATGAAAGTCGTCACCAATTGTATATTTGTTAGCTGTCATTTTTATCCTGATGGTGAATGAACTCTACAACTTGAACTTAAAGGGCATCTAGTTCCTTGATTTGCTGTGTGTCAGGATTGTTTGAAAACCTATTACCACCTTCATATGTTATGGAACAAAAAAAGACATAACAAAGAATCTAGTCAATAACCTCACTTAGACTGTCAGAATTTCAGAAATGCAAAGAACCTAGAGATCTAATCCAGCTCCTGTTTCTGTTGATGAACCAACTGAAAATCAAGGTGAAGTTAAGAGAATCATTTAATAAAGCTTGTCAGTGGCAGAGCCAGCAATTGAACCCAGGTCTTTCAACCACCTTTCCATACAGGAGCTATAGTTTTAACAGTAGTAGAATCCTATTTACTAACATTTGTCATAAATACTATTTAATTTATAATAGACATTTAATTTGCATCTGTAGTAAATGAAACTGCCATGTAAATAAGTAGACCTAGCACTATTTGAAATTTTCTTAAATGTATACAATATAGAGGCTAGATGTCAAATAGCTGTTTATAGCATCCTATACTCTGTTCACCATAAATACAGTTCCTATGATTTGCTCTTGAGACCATGATCCTAGTTCCCATTTTCTTGTCTTTATCATATTAGAACCACTGAACAGATTTCCAAAAACAATCCACTAAATGCAGTAGAGGGGTAGAAGGAGGACAGTCTGAAAAATATGAAGTGATTAAAAAACATTGTTCTAACTAGTTGTTCAAATTCAAAAAAAAAATTAAAAACCCAATTAGAAACAAAAGTCATAGAAAATGTGAACATATTGTGTTCCTTAAATAACCAGATGTTCTCTCCTTCCTGAAGGCAGTAAGGGCTAGGAATAAAAGGTTTAAAACTATTGTTTTAAGTTAACTGTGAATTTTGCAAATCTGTTTTTACCCTTTAGCAAATAAAATTCTAATACAGAAACATAAGCAAAGTAATTTTCATTTTTCGGTACTCTCTTATTTGTGTTGTGTGCTGAAGTGTTAACCTTATCACAAAGACTTATTACAAATGAAATACAGTACACGGATTAACATTTTAGATTATGCAGTAAGAATTTGACAGCTACTGTTTGTTTTGAAGACTAGAATATTCTCCCAAAAATATTTCTGGTAAGTTTGCAAGCAACCCTTTTAGCAGTGACTGTTGTTGTTTATGGAAGAAAATTGCTAGAAATAAGACAATTTAATTTCATAGTCATTCTTATGTACACAGAAACATACTATAAAAATATAGTGTACAATGTTTTTATGCTTGGCCAATTCTGTTTTGGCTTTTATTTGGAGTTATATTAAATTTTGCCTTTTCAAATTACAAAAAGTCTATTCAGATTTCAGATTTTATGCACATAATAGATTTTTACTCTTTTAATTCCAAAAATCCCCATGGTAGATGTAACTTTTTAAAAATATCAAATGACTTTGGTAAAATGTCATCTATCAGAATCGAAAAATGGTGAATGGATCCAGGCCTCACTACCAGTCAAGTGACGATGTTGGAAAATGTGCATTACAGTAATGGCATTGTAATTTTTTTTTCTCTGAGCAATAAAGAACCTAAAAACCACATATACTGACTCTTCGAAGAGAACGCACAGTATCTATTTATTTACTTTTCATTGATGTTCCCATCAGAGGCTCTGTTCGGATTTTCCAGTATTAGTTTTTAATCTGATTTTCTGTTGCAGAAAGAATGCCACTACTGTTTTCTTTATCTTTTTTTTCCCCCAGAAAAGCTGGAACATTTCTCTGAGAACTGCCATTCTTTGAGAATCATTTGTTTTTGTGTTTCCTCTGTTAGTGCCCCCCACCCCAGGTGTTTTTTTTTTTCCTTTGGATCTGAGCTAACTACATGTCATTCTTTTTTTATCATTATATTACAACCAGTTGGGTGTTTATTATCATTAATATTTAGGAATCAGTGATTAATCAGGTATATTTTCACATTTAATCAGAAATATACTTTTTTGACATAGACTAGCATTGAAAAAATCTTAAATTTTACTTCTGAAGTAAGTTGGTGGCTGTCAAAAATCTATAAAGGAGTAATCTGAAAATCTTTATTAAACCAGTATTTGAAATTTGTTATAGAGTGTGTTCAGACATTTTATAATGTAGAATTGTGTTTCTCAAAACTTGTTAAGAGATGCCTAGGGGCCTCAAATAGTTTTGAATTTGTTTTATAAAAATATTTTGAATTCATTAACTGAGTCAACAAATCAGTCTTTATTGTGTACTATCTAGAATTCAACAGGCATTGTTTAGATCCTGGTCAATAAAGATAGATACAGATATTTAGATATAGATAAAAGATGTGGCCTTTATCATAACAAGAAAGTACTCAACTTGTCATGTGTTATAAAGGATACAAATAGGGTGTAATTTAAATAAAAGAGGAGGAAGAATCTGGACTGAGTGAAGACCTAATTTATGTAGGTTGGTCAAAAGGCCCTCTCTGAAGAGATACCATTTCAGGTGAGAACTAATGGAGGAGAAGGAATCAGCCAGACATAGAATATGGGGAAGACATATCCCCTCCAGACAGGGGAACTGCAAAGACACACTCCAAAGTTAAATAAGAGCTGAGACTGTTTATGGAACTGAAAGAAGACCAGTAGGACTAGAGCCAGGAGTGGGGGGAACGTGCCTGAGACGATGGATGAGCCAGGGAAGGCCTTTATTACTTTGTTCTTCCTGTGCAAATTTACATACTGATATAGAGTAAAATCACTTTTAAGGTCACATTTTGCAACTCCATAAAGATTGTGGGACTTGTGGTGATTGTTCCTGATGTTTAAGATATCTTCTCATTATAAACTGCTCTTACTCTCAGCTAGAAGTTCTAAGAACTCTCCGTGAATGAGTTCCTCACTCGGTAAAGCACATTCACTTATTTAGACCTCTAGACTGTCACGTAGATCCAACCAGTAGGTCATTGCTTCATTTAGGAAGACTGGCCAGGACCCTGAACATATATTATTTTTATCTTTAAAAAAAAAACTGTCTTGGCTTCCTTCCATAAATACCAGTCTCAGTCAGTTTCGCTTTCATTACGTCAGTATTATGCTCCACTGTAAAGCGATAAGGGTATTCGACCAGTCTTTTTCACCTAACAAATCCAGAGCTCTACTAGGTCAGGGATTAGATTTCCAACAGTACTAATGCGGTGGCAGCCACATAAGGGAAGCAGAGAACCCAGGTTCCACTTCCATCACAGCCTGCTGTATTTATTGGGCAACTCCTTTTCTTGAACTGTAGAATGAAGAGGCTAGACCACGTAATCTCAGTAGACCCTGCTGGATCTATTTTAGCAAGATGCAATTCAACGGATACATTTTTTAATTACTGTGGGCAGAGAATGAGAATTGGTCCACAGGGTTAAGACATAATCCCTTATAGATGTGAACAACTGGTGGTTATGAAAGGTAACATGAGTGAGAGTATTGCAGGAAAACAGCTACTTTGGACTTGCAGAGTCGGAAAGACTTCCATTTGGAAGAGGGTTCTAACTGGGCCTTGAAGAATATTCTTGGGAGATGTTACTCCATCTTAAGAAAACAGCATAAGCAAAGCTCCTTAGAATTATTGAAGGAAGTTCCCAGGCTGGGCCTGGCAGTTCTGCATCCACAGTCACTGGGTGATCCAGGGATGTAATGAATGACATTGTCTTCTCAATACTATATTACCAGACACATCTCTAAAAGGCCATCAGATGTGTCTTTTATTTGGCATTAATTTATATAGTATTCCAACTTGTGTGTTACTATTCAGCATAAATAAATGTTATGTATTCAAGTGAAAAGCCGGGGATGCCTGGGTGGCTCAGTCGGTTAAGCGTCTGACTTCCCGCTCAGGTCATGATCTCACAGTTTGCAGGTTCGAGCCCCGCGTCAGGCTCTGTGCTGACAGCTAGCTGAGAGCCTGGAGCCTGTCTTCAGATTCTGTGTCTCCCTCTCTCTCTGACCCTCCCCTGCTCACGCTGTCTCTCTCTCTCTCTCTCTCTCTCAAAAATAAATAAAAACATTAAAAAAAAATTTTTTTAAATAGGTGAAAAGTCGGTGTGAAAAGGATTATATCCCAATGATTTTTATTGGATTTATTGGCTATAAATAATCGCTTTGTAATAACAATATTTGCTCAAAATAGTCAAGTCTTTGTTTCAATCTTTAAAGTCATTCTTGGGAAGCTTAGTGATTTTTATTTCGGGTACCTGAAGAGAGCTGTGAAGCTTTGTGGCAAAGATTGCTCTGCGTGTTTTAGAGGAGAAGGTTTCTTCTCTGAAACAACCAGTTGTGGTGGTTATTTACTTTTCCTCAAATAACTAAAGAAGAGACTAGAATCCATGGTTAATTCTGTTCTGATTAACAATAAAGAAACAAGACCTACAAACCATCCCCCTGATTTTTATTTGATATCTTACAAGTAAAGCAAATCTGGGTTTTTTAGGGGAGGGTAGTACTTATTTTAAATAGATTACTCAAGCTTTATCAACTATTAATCCTGGACGTGTATGTTTAGAAAGGCACTGGGAGGCCCCAGGTGTTGTAAAAGCATTAGAGTATCAGAGCGCGTTGCAGCGATGTGTTTGTGCTGTGTCCCTGAGGCCAGGGAATGAAGTGTCTGCCCTGCTTCACTGCTGACCTGCCGTTTTACCCCGAGAGAAATCATTTAACCTTTTGCTGCCTTAGATTCAGGTTCTTTAATTGTTTTTCAAAAAGGGATAGGTGACTGGTGAGGCTTTAATTAGCCTATAATCTCTAAAAGTCATTTGCAGCTCTAAGTGTTGTGAGGATCTAATCACTTACTCTCCTTATTGTATATGAAGTAGCTTATTCAAAAAGAAAAGACACTACTTTGAGTTGTATCTATGTTGTCTTACTGTTACAATTTGAAGAAATTCAAAGTTCCGGATCACAGAGTCTGACAAAAAGATTATAAACTTAAAACTGACAAAATAGGAAAAAAAGAATTCTCTTTAATAAAAGTAGTTAATTTTTTTATTTGCCCCTTAAGCATATTAGCTCAGTAAATATATTATTGCTAATTAAAACTATAAGATATATTGGGGCTCCTGGGTGGCTCAGTCGGTTGAACATCTGACTTTGGCTCATGTCATGATCTCATGGCTTGTGAGTTTGAGCCCTGTGTTGCGCTCTGTGCTGACAGCTCAGAGCCTGGAGCTTGCTTCGGATTCTGTGTCTCCCTTTCTCTCTTTGCCCCTCTCCTACTCGGTCTCTCAAAAATAAATAAAAACATGTAAATTTTTTAAAAATTACTAAATATATTGATTTTATAGGAATAAAAGTCAATACATTCAAGTAGTAAACTGCATAACCATAATCAATTAACTTTGTTTTATTTAAGTACTTTAGACAAGAAGTTATATCTGTTCTAAAAACAAAAACAAAACAAAATCACAAAAGGTTTTTTCACAGAGGATTTTTCAGTATATGTCATCATTTATGTGATGGCCATAGGGGAAAATGGCAGGTAGGTTTGCAGGTGTACAGAAGCGGAGGTGCCGCTCAGGTGAGCCTGGAGCCACCACCACGCGTGCGTGCAAGGCTGGCCCGCAGCTCCTCCAGGACCCTCCAGGGGAGGCCAGTTTGGCTCTGTGTGGGGGGTCTCACCGTAGCATTTGATGTGTGAGTAAGGTCCTCCTCTGCTATTAATGACGTTTTCCAGAGATCTTCATATGATTTGGAATGGCTCTTCATTTACTTGGTTGTTTTTACTGGTTTCAAAGAGGAACTGCATAGTTTGATTTCTTCACATTGTTTCTTTCCTCCACAATGTATTTTTATTCATATAGCCAAAATTCACTGAGCTCCTGCCGGGTACCAATAGTATCTAAAATGTCTCCGGAATCTTGGTTGAATCATGTAAAGAAGGATGAACAGGATTTGTGGCAAGTGAAAGGAATATGCACTTGGTTGATTCTCTCACCTCCTTTAAGTCTCAGTGGGACCTACCCTAATCACCTGTGACTGCCCCCTCCCCACCTCCCGCTACACCAGCACTCCTGTTCCCCTTACCCTGCCCTCCCTTTCTTTTCCATAGCAATTATCACCTTCTGTCATAGTTGATCATTTATTTATATGTTATGTTATTTTTGATGTTCTGTCTTCTCCTGTTAATCTATCAACTCCATGACAGAGGTGTGTTTAGGCTGTTTTATATTCTGTTACCCAAGTACCTACAAGAACAGGTGGATGAATGACGAATGAAGGGATGAAAGAGTGACTGAACGTATGGTGACTAATAACCCCCAACCAAACCCTCGAGCGCTCTGCTAGAGGAGAAATTACGCTCTTGAGTGCAGTTCAGTTTAGCAAGTGCTTATTGCGCCCTGTGCCAGGTCCTGGAGATAGAATGAATTAGGGAGACCTGGTCCCCTCAGCACAAAGTTTGCAATCTAATGCAGTGGGTCTTAAAGTATGGTGGGCCAAAGAAGCACCTGCCAGATCTTGTTACAAATGCAGACTCCCGGACATTCGGGTGTAGATGGCTCTGCAGTAGGATCCAGAACTCTGCATTTGTAACTGCGAAACAGGTCAGCCGTGGACAACATTTTAAGAAACAGACACCAGACTGAGAAAAAAGTAATGACACAAACTGAAAGCCAAACATTTAAACACAGAAGACTGGCTCTAAACTAGTGGTTTCCAAAGTGCAATATGTGCGTATGCAGTGACTACACAAAGATAATCCCGTGGGGTATAGGTAGAAACTAATGAAACTTCTATTTATATTCATTTTTCTAAAACAAGAAAAAGGCAGCAGAGGGGTGCCTGGGTGGTTCAGTCGGTTAAGCATCTGACTCTTGATTTCAGCTCAGGTCCTGATCTTGCAGTCATGGGCTCAAGCCCCATGTCGGGCTCTGTGCTGAAAGTGCAGAGCCCGCGTGGGATTCTCTCTCTCTGCCCCTTTCCTGCTTGCATTCCCTCTCTCTCTCAAGAAATATTTAAAAAATACATTAAAAATGTTTTAAATTAAAAAAAGAAAAAGAAAAGCTGAATTTTACTGTTTAATGTACAAATTAATATTCTTGGCTTCAAAGGCCTATGTGTCAGCCAGTCGTGTATCACCTCTGAGGTCTCCTAAAGGAAGAGGGGACTTTTCCACACAAAGGCATTGATAGTGGCCTACTCTCCTCTCTCTTTGCTTCCACCACCTTATACCTCATTGCCATTTCCGTATGCCCAATTAAGGGGATTTATGGGCTGGGTTATCTTCAATAATGACATATTTATAATACCAAAGAGATGTCAGGGACCATGGACATCTATTGTGGGTTCACTAGATATCCTCTACTAATGTAGTTAAAAGACTTGCCAAATGTAATTTCTTTTTGAAAAAAAAAAAAACAATTCAAATTTGGTTACCTCTGTTGTGACAAGTAACTGTCCGTAATATGTTACCATGCAAATATTTTTGAAAAAGTAAATATGATTTGTCTCTTCAAATTAAGATTCAAGGTAATGGTGACGTTTTAATAATGAGAGGAAATGGGAGCTTCTTCAAAGAAATTCATGCTAGAACATTTTAAATTTGAATATTTGGAAATGTTTCATCCATTTGTGGTGTTCTTGCCAAAGAAAATTTAAACATATCACTTATTTAAAACTCTCAAGGTACAGTAAAAAGTTGTGGGAGCAGAATTTTCTAACTTGGTTACTAGTATCCCAATGAAGAGATGAAGTCAGGTTTGAATCTTATTTAAAATCCTCCAATTAAATTTTAAGAAGAGCTGTATGATGGTTAATTTTATGTCACCTTGACTGGCCTAAGGAATACCCAGATAACTGTAAAACATTATTTCTGAGTGTGTCTGTGATGGTATTTCTGGAAGAGGTTAGCATTTGAATCAGTAGACTAAGTAAAGAAGATTTTTTCCCTCACCAGTGTAGACAGGCATCATCCAATCCCTTGAGAGCCCAAATAGAACTAAAAGGTGGAGGAAAGGGCAGACTCCTGAGCAGGGACATCCATCTTCCCCTGCCCTGGGACAGCTGAGATCCTGGTTCTTGGGCCTTGAGATTCCAGGACTTACCAGCATGTCACCCCAGTCTTTCCCCAAACCTCCCCTCAACTCATCCACCTACACTTTCCTCTTTCCACCCTCACCCATCACGCCCCAGTTCTCAGACCTTGGAACTTGGACCTCTGAGTCATTTACCACTGGCTTTCTTGGTTCTCCAGCCTGCAGATGGCAGACTTTAGCTTATCTCAGCCTCAACAAACATGAGCCAATTCACATAATAAATCCCTTATCCGTCTATATCTATCCTATTGGTTCTGTTTCTCTGGAGATCCCTAGTACAAGCTGATTAATATTAAGGAAGACAGAGATTTATTGTAACAAAAATCTTGACATAACTGATGAATTGTACAATGAATCGAATACTTTAGCAAGGGAAGCCAAGAATATCTTTCTTCCATTCAGACCTATGTCTCTTTGTAAGGTAGCTTTTATTCTGGAATGTCATTGACAAGAACTGTCACAAAGCATTTAACCAAGATTTTCAAAAAGAAGCATGTTCAATCACATCAATATATGCTAACCATATATTGTTAGGAAGAGCAAAAATTACCATTATAAGTAAACTATTATGAAAATTGAATATAATATATTTCATCTCTATCTCATTTAAAAATTCTATTGTGCATACATATATTTTCTCATGTATATAATAAATACAAGTGGTACATGCATATGGCTAATAAATAAATATGCATGTATTGAGAGTACAAGCACACACACACCCATTTTAACTAGTAAAGGACTAATCAAAGTGGAAGGATTCTGGTGTAGACCAGGAGTTCCTGAAAACTGATCGAGCTGATTCTTTTTTTTTATATATATTTATTTATTTTTGAGAGAGAAGGAGACAGAGAATCCCAAGCAGGCTCCATGCTGCAAGCACAGAGCCCAACTGGGGCTTGAACTCATGAACCACAAGATCATGACCTGAGCCAAAATCAAGATCAGACACTCAACCAATTGAGCCACCTAGGCACCCCTGATCCAGTTGCTTAGAATGCTTTGCCAGGATGAGAGCCCTAAGGCTGGCTTCCAGCACATACATAATTTTAGAGTCCGCAGAGACACACCGTAGGGACAGCTTGGGAAGATAGGTCTTACTTTTATTCATATGAATGAGTGAGTTCTCCTGAACTCCTCTAATTAAACTGGTAATTTAATATCTTCTAGACCATTCACTTTTCACTGAGAAGTATACCTATTCCATCCCAGTCCTCTTGCTGTGTTCTTATCACTTAGACTCATTATGTACTTTTTGTAAATTGTACTAATGACTACAGAGGCCTTTAAAACATTCAGTTATAGGGATATGATGCATTTTGTGATTTCTTTAGAAGTAGTTGAGACTCTAGAGATCACATAATTATACGTTCATTTCCTCCTGAGGCCTTGATAAGGGTGAGATGAAATACCTAATGTCATCCAGAATTCAGTGGCATAGCCAAGACCAGTCTCCAGGTTCCCACTCCCAATCTAGAGCCATCCGACAGCTTCCTTCTTGGCCTTGCTATCCTTGCAGACTTATGGGACAGAACTTGCTCACTACTTCTGCATTTACCATTTCCCCCACTTCCTCAGTGGTCCCTGGGAAAATTAAGACGAGCTGTTTGATCTTGTATAATAAACACAGAACAATGCATTTCAACTTGATTATCCTTCCAAGGATAGTTTTTTACTTTTGATTTCACATTTATTCATGGTCTGAATACTGAATTTGAAATTTGGTCTGTTATTAGTTTGCCAAGTCTAGCCTCCAGGTTCCTGAGTGAAGTACCCAGTGAAAGTGATGGGGGAAATATATAAAAATAATATTAATTGCATTTCTATAATGAAAATGATCTTTGAGTTATTTCCTTAACCATGTGCTATAATGGGTACCACTTAGATGAAAGACAATAAGATAAAAAATAAAAGTAAATCAGTTGAGAGAGCCAGTTCAAAGGGTTAAGAGTGAGAGTGTGAAATGCAGAAGAAAGGGGGAGAGAGAAAGCAAATATAAGAGTATATAAATATGAATAAGTAGCTGAAAAAAGGAAGTGACCTTGGACAATTTTCTTCTTGAAAATAGAACGTGTGCATACTACAATGCTCATTCAGTTTCATTGTTATAGTGTATTAAGGTTGACCAGCTGCTGTAACAAGCAAACCCTTACGTTTCTGTGGCTTACCATAGTAGATGTTCTTAAGTTTCACGCAAGTGACAATCCATTGTAAGGCAGGGGTGGGAGTGTCTCTTTGTCACACAGGTTTTTTTGGACTTCTGCTAGCCTTTGCTATTTTCACCTTCAAGCTTCCAGGATTGCCCAGGACATTGACATCCCCAACAGGATGAGAAAACTAGCAGGAAAGATAGTCCTTGGGAGTTTTTACAGAAAGGACTCCAGGTGGCATACATCACTTTTACTCACATTCCCCTGATTGGAACTCAGCCCTTTGACTATCTCTAACCACATACGACTTAAGAAAATGTAATTGAGCCATGTGCCCAAGAAGAGGAGGAAGCAGGTTAGCCGCCAGTGGCTCTCTTTAAACTGGAAGTGCTTCTGGTTGCTTTTCCTCTTCTGCTCTTTGAAAGGGCTCTCTCTAAGGGAAAAGCTAAAGTCACAGTGGGAAGTTTGTGACCTTAAATGTCACAGTCTGAGAAATCTGATTATGTCAGCACTTTCAGAAAAACCAGGCCATCTCTCAGAGACAGACTTCCAAATCTGAGCTCAAAAGGCTGCTGTGTGAAGCCAACATGTTCCTTTCTCTATCATAGGACATATGTAAGACTGACATCCTCATGCCCCGTGGACCACCCCATTCACTTTCTGGTGGCAGACTTACAGGGATGCTATGTCATTATCTGATCACTTACAGTGAGGGGGGAAAAAAGCAAGTTATTGAACTATATATGACCAACATACTGTAGACCTACATGGCAAACTCAATCAGAATCACAGAGCTCCCTGGAGGGCCTGGTGTCAGATGGATGCAGATGGAAAGACATATTTAGTGAAACCAGGCTGTGAGAGCCTAGCATACCTACTCCACAGTAAGGAGACTCTTCCTGTGGTCCTAGAAAGCATACGGCCCATTAACCACTAACTCAGCCTCCCTCTCCCACTGGCTCTGCCCATATGTGCCTCTTTGACTACTTTTCTCTGCTTCCTTGGCAGGCCCTTTTTGACTGACGTCTTTTTGCTTTTGATATTATATTAAACATGTGAGGGATACAGTCTGAACTTGTTAGCCTGCAACCCACCTAGTCTCTTTGAGGAAGACTTTGCATACCTCTCTGTTCAGAGGTACTTTGTATTAATTTTACAGTTTGACTTTCCCATGGTTCTTGGGTGCACCTCAGAATTACTTCCAATCGTTAATACATTTGATTTATGAAAAGGAAAATTAGAAATAATTGTCCCCTCATCTACCATTTCAGGGATACTGACACTAACATCTTTTTCCTGTGTGGTTACTTCAGTAAATCAAGAGTTAGACTCCAGGTTTTTCTCTTCACGCTGTCATTCTTTGCTTTTTGACAGCCCCTTCAAGTTGATCCTCTTTAGTGCTTACTGAAAATGTGTTGAAGAGATACGAACTGATGGAGTTGAGAGCTATAAGATGTTTCACAAAATTGTCAGCCCTACGTCTGACCATCATCATGTTATAAGTTGGGGTTGTTAGTGATTTGATTCTTTCTGGCCTTTTCTTGAAGTTCGTGTTGCAGTACAAGTGCCTTATTCATCACTTCTCTCTTTCTGTAACAACAACAATAAAATCAGAGTATTTCAAATTATTTCACTTAAAGTAAATGTATGGTGCTTGCATGGCTTGAGCTGTCTTTGAGGAATAGCATCAAATAGGAAAATTTGAAGAAGGCAGAAGAATGATAGGAATGGTTAGAGTTGTTTTCATAAAGCCAGGAAAGAGATAAACCCTTTAACCTCATCTTTCCAGCTAGTCTAGTATCTGAAGAAATCCCACCAGATTTTCTCAGAAAAGTTATAATGGAATGTATCTATTAAATATTCCACTTACGAGAGGACCCACTTGCAAGAATATCAGCTATCAATTTGAGATCAACTACTTAATTTACTTAACTGATAAAATCTTGTTTAAGCTTTCTCATTTGAACTTTCTTCCATTTGAGTTCTAGAGACTAATCGACCACATAGGAAACAACACTGAACAAAAACTAAATTTCAAGATATACTTAGGACTTACTCATTCAAAAGAAACTGACCTCTGATTAAACAAGGGAGAAGAGGTTTCATTATGGCAGAGGTAATACAGTTTGATGCCCTAAAGAATTTCATTGAAGGATTTAATGTGTGTGTATGAATATTTTTATTAAAATTATTATCATTTTCTGCCGACCATTCCTTTTGGTGTAAAAAAGCAAACTGGAATATAGATAGTAAAGGATTCTGTTTCCTTCTCCTGTTTTCTCTCCTCCCTTCCCTTTTTTATTTAAAATAAGATTTAATTATGAGCTTCTTGAAAAAAGAAAATGTAGAGGGTAACTTGAAAGAACATTTAAGAGAGTCCAACAAGGCTTAGTGAATAATTAGCTATGGATGATGGGATGTATTTCTCAGATATCCACCTATTGATTGAGTTGGTGGGAAAATGTATGAATGAGCAAGTTTGCACCGGTAGCTAGCTATAAGAAGGTTAGATAATAAGTTGATTTTGAGTAGACTGTGGGATATCCAGGTGAGGATGTCCAGAAGGCAATTGGGAATGTGTGTCTAGTGTTCAAAGAAGAGCGTGGAACCAGAGATAGAGATTTACAAGGCTTGGAATATGGACATTAATTGTAGTTGAGAGACTGTAGGTGGACTCAAGGAATGATATGTTGGGGAGATGAGAAGAGAGCTGGGAAGGGAAACATAAGCTATCATAATAGTGGTAAGAGGAAGAAGCATATGGAGAAGACTTAGAATGTGGGAAAGCCATGAGAAGATAGAATTACAGTGGCCTAAGGATGAATAATTCCAAGAACATGGAAATAGTGACAAACGCTGTAAAGAGATCAACCAAAATTAAAACCAGTTAACACTGTTGAAAATTGCTGCTGTATTTAGAGTGTACATTGAAGGGGAAATAAGTGTCCTTTTAGATTGAAACAATGCCATGAAAAATATAAAAGACAAGCAAAAAGACTGTAAATGATTAAGAAATAAAAAGGGAGAAGCAGAGATAGTATGGAACCTAGAGATGAAAATAAATCAGTAACACTGTGCTGTTGATAACAAAGGGAGAATTCTTTTCAAATGCATAGATAATGTGGCATTTTTCAACTAGATCCTTACTAAAGTAACAAGTCCATTTTTTCATTCTACATTTTGAGATGTGAAACATTATGAAATATTATTTGAAGAATTATAAACTGATTATTTAGAAGAAAAAATGAAGCTAGGGAAAAAATGATCAAACATATGTACTTGAATCGGATTATTTAGCCCAAAAAGAAGACTGAGAATTAATTAAGAATGTTCTTCAAACTTTCGTGAACCCTTACAGAAATGAGAACAGCCACTCTCCTGGTATATGTAGCCAGAAGAGGTTTGAAGATAGAAATGGACTCAGTTCCTTAGTTAGTATCTCCGTGACTTTGGGGAGACCACTCCATACCATTCTGAACCTGTTTTCTTACCTGTAAAATGGTGATACATTTCTTGTGAAAATTCTGTGATTATGGGATAGTGTTTGTAAAGGGCCCATTGAAGGATACCTGATGCCGTGTGTACTTTTTCCAAGACAAAGAAGCAAGACTAAGTGGACTTGAGTCTATTTATGGCATATTTAAGCTGTGGGTTTTTTCTTTAAATTTAATGTTTAAGTGGGGCCTCACAAATGAGCAAGGTTATTCCTAAACATCTTAATTTTCAACGGTGTCATTTACATAGAAAACTTTCCCAAGTAATTTAATGGTATAGCATATTATTTGATTTTAAAAAAATGTCTATTGCTTCCCATGTAACCTATATACAGATAAAGTATGAAGGTTCTAGAAATCATTAGTCATTAAATAGTACAGTCTAGAAAAAGGAGTTGCATTTTAATAGCTGATGAGAGCTCTAAGAAAGACAAAATCAGTTAAGTTCATTCTTTGCTCACCATGGTGCACAGTCCTCCCCTGATTTCCCTGAAGAAATCATATCCCCCTATTGTGCACTTTCATGGCACCATATACCTCCTTTTCTTTTCTTTTTTTTTAATTTTTTTAATGTCTTTATTTTGAGAGAGAGAGACAGAAAGTGAGCAGGGGAGGGGCAGAGAGAGAGGGAGACACAGAATTTGAAGCAGGCTCCAGGCTCTGAGCTGTCAGCACAGAGCCCAACGAGGGGCTCGAACCCACAGACTGTGAGATCATGACCTGAGCCGAAGTCGGAGGCTTAACCGACTGAGTCACCTGGGTGCCCCATCCTCCTTTTCTAAACATTCAACACAGACGCAGTCCTACATTGGTATATGTACCTATCTGATTGTCTCATCCTCTAATGTAAACTCCTTCGGGGATTTATTTCTGGGCTCTCTATCCTGTTCTGTTGATCTGTGTGTATTTTTGTGCCAGTACCATAATGTTTTCATTAGTATAGCTTTGTAGTAGATCTTGAAATCTAGGGTTGTGGTGTCTCCAGTTTTGTTCTTTTTCAAGATTGCTTTGGCTATTCAGGGTCTGTTGTGGTTCCATGCAAATTTTAAGATTATTTGTTCTAGTTCTATGTAAAATGCTGTTAGTATTTTGATGGGGACTGCATTAAATCTGTAGATTTCTTTGGGTAGTATGGACATTTTAACAATATTATCCCAATTCATGAGCATGGAATATCTTTCCATTTCTTTGTGTCTTCTTCAATTTCTTTTATAGTTTTATATAATTTTATATATAGTTTCATAGTTTTTCAGAGTACAGGTCTTTCATCTCCTTGGCTACGTTTATTCCTAGGTATTTTCTTCTTTTTGGTGCAGTTGTAAATGAGGTTATTTTCTTAATTTTTCTTTCTGTTGCTTCATTATTAGTGTACAGAAATGCAACAGATTTCCGTATGTTGTTTTTGTATCCTGCAACCTTACTGAATACATTTATCAGTTTTAGTAGCTTTTGGTGGAGTCTTTATGGTTTTCTATATATGATGTCCTATCACCTCTGCAGCTCTTTCTTTAAAGGCCAGACTCTGGCAAACTCTTTGGTTTACCTATCAATGGGCAGTCAGTGAGCACAGACTAGGTACAAGACACTTTGCTGGAGGCAGATACTAAGACAGTTGGTGATCTGGACCTGGGCTCCGCCCTCAGTGAGCGTACACTCTGCATGGAAGGTAGACATGCTTACAACTAACCATAATGCAAGACAAGATGAAATAGATGCAGAAGTAACTTAAAATTAGCACGCTGTCAGAATGGAGATACTGGAGTAAAGTAGAAATTCACAAACGGCTTCATGAGGAGGTAGTATTGGAACTGAGAATGAGAAGGATTTCAGAAAGCAGAGAACAAGTGAGTAGATGAGTCTAACCTGAGGGGACAGCTTACCTGAAGTCTGGAGATATGGGTAATGTCCATAGTTAGTTGTGAGTGAAAGGTAGCATATATAGAGGGTAATATGAGAAGTATTTTAGGGCCCAGATTATGGAGGTCCTTGAGTGTCATGCTAAGAAATGGGAACTTTATTTGATTTGCATTAGAGACCTGAGTCAGAACCAAGGAAGGTAGTAAAAAAAAAAAAAAAAAAAAAAAAAAAAAAATCAGGTCTAAATTTTTGAAAGGTGATTCTGGTGACATTATATGTATGGATAACTGGAAAACCATATTAGAGACTTGGAAAACTCAAGACAAAAAATAGGACCTATCTGAACTACAGGGAGGATCATGATCATGCAGCAGTATGGTTTTGTCACAGGAATGTTCCTCTCTCTCTGCCCCTCCCCTGCTGGTGCTCTGTCTCTCAATGTCTCTCAACAATAAGTAAATGTTTAAAAAAAAAAAAAAAAGGATTGGACAGAAAGGATTGAAATTGAGGGTGTGTTCACAAGGAGCTACTTTGCCAGATCTGTAAGATTACACATGTGTGAGTGTGGTGTGTGTGTGTGTGTGTGTGTGTGTGTGTGTG